>CM057458.1:1246545000-1247747500 GCA_016271365.2 Neoceratodus forsteri | reverse complement strand
CACTGTGAGGGAGGTTGGCGAAATTTGTTTTGCTGCATAGTGATGGAACCTTATAATACATATTTAGATTGGTATTTATGTCTGTTTTACCTGTATACCCCATATTTCCACCCCATATAATAGTTGGCTGCAGATTTTTGCATGAAATACCATGATACAGCCAATTACTGACTGGCCTCTATATTTGTATTGGAAGTTACTCAAAGTGGGGTAGAAGCCTTTTCATTTTTAATTATATCTCTTTCATATGTTTCCTCTTTGTCTTGTTTACACTCAGTGGCAGGAGATTATCTACAGAGTTTTCTAAAGCAACTTCTTTTAAGGACAGAGAACTGGAAGAACTAGAATTAAAACAGAATTTTAAAAGAACACTGTCAGGTTTTTGTTGCATTTTTTACTACATCACAAAAAGATGCCTACAGACATTTGAGACTGAGGATAGCAATTTATGGTCATTTTTTCACAATATGTTACCAATTTCATTTAGTTTTTTATAGTAATTTCTCAATTCTAGTCCTACTGTTTCCAACTGCTGGAGCCTCAAGCGCATTAAGATAACAACATGGTACCAGCACACCATCAAACTTGTGCAGGAACTGGTTAGGATAATTTTATGAAATAATAGCCATGTGTGCTTCATGAAACTAGGATGTGATCAAATATGTAAAAAGTAAGTATCTGTTGAAACTGAGTGCTGTAAGGTGGTTTAATGAGTAACTGAAATTGAAGTACGTGAAATTGGGCATGTGCATCAGAGTCGATACTGATGTGCATGCCTGGAGTCACAGATTCAGTTAATCATTAAACCACCTTATAGCACTCAGTTTCAATAGGGGCTTACTTTTTAATTATTAGCTCACTGTTTAGTTCTAGAAAGTACACTCGGCAATTACTATATAAAATTGTTCTAACCCATCCACTCATGACTTTGATTACACTTTGTCACTATGTTGTTATAGGAAGATGCTGGAGACTCTGATGGCCAGGAATTGGGTCGGGATGACTAGAACTGAAATACTATAAATGCTATATTAAATTGATAATGTAGTGTGAAAAAGGACCATAAATTGCTACCCTCAGCTGCATAGATGACTGCAGGCACCTTTTTGGGATGTGCTAAAGAATGCAACAAAAAGCTTACAGTGTCCCTTTATGGCATCTAAGTTCCCACTGTAGTCAAAGCTCCAATGGGAGTAGTGCAATGAGAATCAGAATAAACTGAATCACTGTCAATAACTTTATCCTGGTACCCAGCCATGATGCTGTTTCTTAACAAAGGAAATTAATTATGTAGCATGTTTATTTGTAGAATTATATGACACTCTAGGATTTTTCAATTTGGTGTATCTTTTAATTGAAACAACTTGTAATAAGTCAATCAATAAACATCACTGACCTGTAGCAGTTGTAGTGACATGAACTGACACCAGGGGGAGACCATGGCAGGGGTGCAAAGGGCTGCAGGGCAGGTTAGGTGCAGGGCTGATAGGAGCAGGAGGGAGAGGGAAGGTGCTTTAGCTAGTAACTAAGGGAAATGGGGAGGGTGAGACATGGAGACAGGAGGGGAGCTGGCTCCAGAGGGAGGGAGGCAGGATGATAGGAGAAGCCTGACTTCCCAGCAGAGGAGTGAGTGTGGGAGAAGGAGACATAATTTTCCTTGAGAACATATCAACTTAATACACATACATACACACACACACACACACACACACACACACACACATCAGCTTTTCAAATGGCAAAACTCAGTCCTTGCTTCCAATTTTCTGATTAGGACCTGAACCGATCCAATTCTACCAGTAAAACACCATGAGAAATATCTGACAAGTTCCACAGGCCAATCATAGGTCCATTGGACATGGTATAAAGCTTACCCCCAAAACTTTCAGGCTCCTGTTTTGTAAAGTTTGTTCCCCCCTTTCTCATCCATCTCCAAATGTGCATTATGCAGCTCTCTCTTTCTGTAGTTATTCAAATTCACCCTTTTTTCCTTGGGTTACACAACACCTCCACATATTTACCACTGATACTCTGTACCCTCCCCAAGTGTACAGTATAACCCCCTCAGAAGAGAAAGTGTGTTGACTCCACCTCTACCAAAATATGTACATTCTTTCTTGCAATTATTCCCAAACTGGCACTCCAGCCCCACATTTGTTATTATGCCTTGCACCATTTTCATAAGTGTACCCATTCTCCTACACACCTCACAAAAGCTTATTCTTCCCACTACATTCCTGAAATTGCACCTCTACAACTCCAGAAATTTTCATGTCTCCCAAAATATGTTCCCTCAACCTTGTAATCCCTTTCAAAATATGCACCCTGCCACAGCAGTGCCACTCAAATTTGAACCTTTACCTCTCACATCCCCTCTAAGTATTCACCCCCACACCATTTTAAAGTCACTCCATGCACCAATTTCCCCAAATTATTACCCTGCCCCAACACCAATCCCAAAATTTGCATTTTGCCACAGATTTGTATCCCTTCAAGCAGCACTCCTTCCAAAATATACACTCCTATATGTTAGTTTTCCATGGTTTATGAACACTGCAGATCAATTTGCAGTTAGCAGATACCAAATGTGTGGTTTATGTAACCCAAAACCATGTGTTACCTCCTCCCCTATGGGATGACCTTCAGACTCACTCCACAGGAGGTAACCCACAAAAATAATACATCCTATTACTCAATCTCTCAGGCCTGTGGTGATCTCCTAGGTGCACTGACATCTTTTGAACTGTTGAAGTCTACAAATCAACTGGTTAGCAGACAAACACTTCCTAACTAGTAACTGTCCAAATCAAGTGCAAAGTCACAAAGAATCCATTTAAATAAAAAGTAAAAGCTCATGAATATATCATTATCAGGGAAAATCATGAGTCCCAACCAGGAGGGTCTCAGGTATTTCACATTTCACAAGTCGGTCTCTTATGAATTCCAATATCCCAATCTGGCAGGTACTTCATCAGGGCACTGGCCCTTTAATCAGTGTCTTTAAAACTTCTGGGGTTACTTACAGCCCTGGGGCATTAGAATAGTAACTGAAGCTGTGGATTTCATTCCTAAATTATTAATGTGGAGGATTTTAAGCTGGCCCTAAAGACTTTTCTGTGGCACTAGGCATATGGTGAATGATAAACTGATTAATGTAATTTTATGATGTATGATTTTCTGATTGTTTTATTCAGATCTGTTTCTGATTTTAACTTGTACGGCACCTGGACACTTGAAAGGCACCTAAAAAATAAAGATATTATTATTATTATTATTATTATTATTATTATTGTTATTATTTTTAAATAGGGCCCAGTATGGGTTAGACCTACTCACACATAGAATGAGGCTTCAAAAACACCAGGAGTGAAATATTAATGGAACTAAGGGTCATTCTGCTTGTGCGCTACCTAGGGATTCTAGCCTTTCAATCATCATTTAGACTTGACACTCTCAAGGGAGGCTCTCCATCACCTGACCTTAGTTCTGCTGCATCCATCTCCCTGAAGAATTACAGTAGCAAACTTATTAGCCCTGCAGCCTGCATAATCTCCATCTATTCTTTGCTCTGTTTCCAGCTACTCCAGGACCTGAGTGTCTCACCACACCATTCAGAAGTGTTACAGAGTGGTACTACTTACTGGGGGACTGTAATTGTCATGAGTACTGCCTTCTCACCCTTTACTCCATCAGCCCCCACAGAGCAAAGCATTATGGGCTAAATGATCGCACCACACCATTACAGGGTTATCCCCATGCTACCCAGAGGGGGATGGGGAACAGAGGTACCTTAATACATTTTCTTTTCAGTTTCCAGAACAATTACATTTTACCTCACAGGCTGCACACATAGCTTTGAGTAAAATAAAATTTGCTTGAGGATCTGAATTCAGTGGTGCAGCACCTCACTGGGGTTCCCTGTTGCAGGTCGCCACCACAGTCCCAAGGATTGAGTGGGTTTCACTTCTAGCAAGGCCATTATTCCTTTAGCTGCAGGCTGCAACTCTGATCCTCTGCTCCAAGTTGGTAAACAACTACACCTGATGACACACCAGTTACCAGGTGCTAGCAACATCAGCTGAAATCCCCCAGCTAATTCAGCTAGCAGGGAGGCTCCAGGCTGGCTTGAGTTAATCCTTAGAGATCCATGAACTTACTGCAGGGCTGAAAACACATGTAAACTGCTTTCAGAGTTTCAGAATTGTACTTCTAATGAAATTCCATGGAATTAAGTGGAATTCTTAATTTCCATGCAATTCCATTGGAAGCAGAATTTGAAATTCTCCACAGCTCTTCAGTACCTTGTAATCTTCTTAAAATGTATGTTCCTAGCCCCACACACCCTAAACAATTTTTACACTACCTGTACTCTTACCCCTCATGATTTGTGACTCTTCCTTCACTTGCACCGCTCCCCAAAAGTTGTATCCTATACTCAACTCACACACCTTCCCACAATTTCTACCCCATGACCATGCACCACTACCCAAATCTGTACCATTCCCCAAATCTTTAGCCTCTACTTTTGCATTCTTCCCATAATTTACACACTGAACTCTTACAAAAATTGTATGCTTTGGTCAGATATGACTCTTATATGTTTAATGCTCTGTTTCCGAAATTTGGACTGCATTCACAATGCATACTCTCATTCACAGTGTGTACCCTCTGCCCTATATCCCTCTCAGAATGCATACCACATATTCCCACATCCCTCCCAAAATGTATAATCCGTACAGCGCTTCATGAATTTGTATCTCTATCCCATTCTGCCATCATGGTTTGAACCCTTTCTCCTACACCGCAAAAAGTCATTGCCCAACCCCCAGACCTCCCTCAAATCTTTACCCTGTACCCTTAATCCATCACTCAGTGTGCACACTTACCAACATCTGTGCCCTTTCTACTGCAGTACTCCCCAAATTTACATTTAGACCACTGCCCATCACAAGATTTTGACATTTATTTATTTTAGTATTTGGTAACAAGGTAAGGCCCACTAGACACAAGTGCATGTTTTCAAGGGTGACCTGGGAGTACTGGGGAGGTTAAGTGGCTTGCTTAGAGTCACATGGCATGAAAGTGAAGGTAGAATTAAACCCACATGTGCTGAATGTAGCAAACTCATTCTCAGCTCGTTACTCTAACCTATAGGCTATACTGCCAGACAAATCATATCATTATTCTCTCCTCAAATTTTGCATCACTACTACTAACACCTAACCCCACACAGATCTTATATTTGTACCACTACCCCATTACCAAGATTTAAAACCCTTTTCTATATGCCTTCCCCAATTGTACCCCATAACTTCCACAAAAGTTACCCTGTGCCCCATCATATTTCCAAAAATATTCACCCCTCCTTTTGCATCCCTCCCAAAATTGATAGTCCAACCATGACAGCAAAAATATGTGCCACTTCTCCATTTGACTTTCAAAATATGCACCTCCCCAACCATACTCCACAAATTGGCACCTCTCACAACTTGTACCACCAACTTGCATTATTATATATGCACCTTCTATCTGACTTCCCTATAGAATTTGTATCCCTCTGCTCCACAACAATCCCCCCACATTATGTATGCTCTAACCTACCCACAAAATGTAACCCTGTATCTGAGAAAAGTGCAGGATAGGTGTAAACATTTTCAAAATGGTGAGGTATTGTTGTCCCAGTGGAGTGGAGGGCTGAAGTAAACAGCCTCACCTGCTGCCCTGCCAGCAACCCAGGGTCGGGAGCAACCTTGGGGTGTTGGGGGGTTGATGGGAGAGAGGAGAATTGTGTGTCTGATGGGAAGCTCTCCTCCTCCAGGGGGAAGGTTGGGTAGAGCCTGCCACTTGTGTGTCTTGTGGCATAAGATGGGGGAAAGACATCTCAGGCCAGAAGATTGGGAGATGGAGTAGACATCAGCGCATGTTGCACAGGATTGCATGGCATATGCCTGGATGTCCTTGTATGACACACCTCCCAGTGGAACAGAGCATGGGAAAATGCCAGCAGTTGTATGATAGCAGGTGCCCGCAGGTCCTGCTCCCTGAATAGCTGGGCTCACCAGCCCTAACTGGATCTGGTTCTCAGCAGTGGCCTAGCACCACACCACCAACCCCACGGGGGGAGGCATGCCCTGTGGGAAGGTGGCTGACAGTAAAAAGTCCCAGTGGACTTAGAAGGGGACATGATTGAGGCCCCCTCCTTAATGAGGGCCAACTAGGAACAAAGAGAAAACAAAATGGTGCAGTAAAAATTTAGAGATGAATGCAAAGGTGAATGAATAAGGCCCTGTCCACACTACACCACTTACAGTCTGTAACGGTTCCAAACCATTACAGACCGGAACCATTTCAGTGTGTCCACACTGCCGGCAAACAGTCTCGATAACGGTTTGGAACTGTTACAGCCTGTCCACATTGGTGGGTGCCCTGTAACATTACAACTGCACCCTATCCCACAATGCAGTTCGTGCTGCACTGGGGGAATACTGGAGCTACACGCTCACGAGTCCACACTATGGCTGGTAACGTTACAGGGGCACAACCATTTTCTTAACCGTTGTTCAAACCACCTCATAAGTGGTTTCAACAACGGTTACGAAAACGCCTTCTGTAACGTTACAGATGTAAATGCAAACCGTTGCGGTAACGGTTTGAGCCCTCTGTAACGTTACAGAGGCATAGTGTGGACAGGGCCTAAATAGCTAGTTTACAGAATATGGTACATATTTGCGAGGCTTATGGGGTGAAAGAGTACAAAGTCAAAATATTGTACAAATGTTTAGAGTGTTATAGTGGTAGGGGTATGACCTTGGGAATGCATGCAGGAGTAGGAATAACAGTTCAGGAGAGCTTCAGAGGTACAAGAGGTTAAAAGGGATGTGAACACTTGAGAAGTAGTGCATAGGTAGCAGCTCAACATTTCTGAGAGGCTCTGGTGAGCACATATTTTGGGATGGGAGTGGTGAAGGGGTACACATTTGAAGGGATGAATGGATAAAAGTACAGATTTTGAGAGTGGATGGGGTAATGGTGAAACTGATGGGAAGAATATAGTGGATGTGCCTATTTTGCGAAAAATGAAGGGTTAAAGCTTTAATATTTGAAGGTGTGCATGGCAGAGTTATAAATCAGAGCACTGCAAGGTCAGAAGTACATAGTTGAAAGGGTTGTAAGTTAGTGGATATTTTGCAGTGGATACTTACCAAGTACTCTACCCACTACCTGATGGTATATGTGGTACATGCTATTTATCTGAATGAGCTATTTGCTCAATACATTTTAAAGCACTTAAAAGTCTGTGAGCATTACTTGTTTTTCTTCATTGTGTGCACTGCATTCTGCCTATGTTATGGAGGATGAGCCAGCCCCAGGGGTAGCACCAACATACTTGCACTGTGATGTGCTGGCCATTCAGTGTGAGTAGTATGACCCTTGATTATAAGGATTTGCTTTGGTCAAAAGCCAAAAAGACACAAGGATTAAAATCTGTTACATTTTCAACATAATTCAACTATACAGTGTGTACCACTTGATCAGTGATGCACTAATAATGGAGGATCATAACATCAGATGAAACTCTAACTTGTGAACTCAGAGAAAAAACAAGGGTCACGTTTAGGAGACCACCCGATCTGAGAGACAGGTTAGTGCTGTACATAGCAGGTATAGTACTTCACAGGATATACCTGCTTCTCATGTCTGACTCCATAGTCTCCTAAAGGATTCTACACCTGTAAAAGCAGCAATATTTGCACCTTTTGCACCCTAGTGAAATATGTTGTAAATCTGACTACTGATCAAAAGTTCGCTATTGATGAATTAATTAATTTATTTTGATACTCAATTTGTAGTATACATCGTGAAGTGCACTTGGAAAAAACGTATATATTGGAGGATCATTAGACCCCTCAAAAGGAGACTGCAGGGACACGTTCAGGATACTAAATGGGGGAGAGCAGAAACTCCAATGGGAACACATTTTAAGGAACATCACAGTTCAAATCCAAAAGTATTGAAGAAAATGGGGTTGGAACGTGCCCATACATTCAAGAGGGAGATAGACTGCAAGTTTTATTGCAGAAGGTTCCAGATAGATTTATCAATTGAAAAGTCTCAAACCTTTGGGTCTGAATGATGACTTGGATTTCAAACCATTTATTTGATTGTGGAATCTTATTACCTTTTCATTAGCGGTATAAGGGCTTGTCTCCTGTAGTCATCTACACAAGCTAGGACTGAATAGTGTAAAACAGTCCACATATCAGAATAACAGACCATTTCCTGTGTGTGTAAATCAGTGATACAAAAAAAAAACATTCTTTGGGAACTGTAAGTTATGCATATAATGGCGTCTGAAATATGCATTTTATTGTTTGTAAATATTATATATCAGTAGACCATATTCCATATATTAGTATTGTCATACTGTACATAGTTTGCTTATTGTTCTATGTGGCTACATGACTGAGAATTATTTTGCATTAATCTTCATGTGTTTCTGCCTTTTTGAGGTATATCACTGTACGGTCCTTATCCATACAAACATATGTGAAGCAGTAAATGGCCAAAGTATGAGACTCCTCATTTATGACAGATAGAAGCACTAGAAGTCTAGATTGAATGTTTACATCTCCTGTTGAGAAGAACAATATAAAGAAAATCCATATGCACCCATGTATTTTATATGAGCGATGTAATCCCTAACCATTGGATATGGACTGTTAAAAGCAATACTCTTGCAGGGCACTGCGTTAGTTAATTACAGAGGACTACAATACTTGGATACTTTGTAAAGTAGCTAGAGAATATGAAAGGGGTACTTTTCTTATTTTTTGATTGGTTTTTAAATCATTGTCATGTAGTTCATATATTAGAATCACTATTATGGTTGTCTGAGATAACTTGTGTATCTCCAATGAATATGCAGGAGTAAGTAATTATTCATGCTGTAAGCCATTATTATTATTGGCCAGTTCAAAATTAGGTGAACATGCCTTCAGTTGTTTAAATAAGGGATTGGAATTGTAACTACATCCCTTGAAAGCTTGACAGAGCAAAGCACCAGGGTTTGTATGGCCAGCAGACTGGGACTGGACTGGTGGTAATGTTACTTTGCAGATTTGTTTTGTATAGCTTTGCGCTACAAATAATCATTTTAAAATAGTGCTTGAACATATATCTTTACTGTGAATATGAAGATGTTTTGAAATGGATTTGCTTTGATTTGCACTTATCTCATATATGAAACTAACTTGTGATATGGAGCCTTGTATCCCAGAAATTGTGTAATATTAATTCTCACACTCCAAAGGAATAATTATAAAGTCCTATATATTGTGCTCTAGCATTTTATTCTCAGTTACCGCCTTATGCAAAAAGATATTTTTGTAGAAGATAAGGTTGTTTAATTACAGGGACTAACCCCTCCCCCCATCGCCATACCACGCTGTTATTTTAATTAGCAGTTCACACTCAGCTAGATTTGGAGCAGGTATTACCTACCAAGACTGTAGATGTACAAACTTTGTGAATGTGGTAGAACAACAGTAAAAAGCTGTTAATTGGGGTATAATCTGAAGTAGGGAGCCAGCGGAGGCTACATTTGAAGACTGTTGTGGAAACAGACAACACAACTTGTATATTAAGAGTCATTGGATTGGACAGCACTTTTCTTGCATAATATTGTCTCATGTTTTCCTAATTAGCCTAGGAAAGTTGCAGTTACAGTACCAGATCTTTATGTAAGGTGGTATAATGGCATAATTCTATGCAATTGTTCCCATCAGACAATAATGCTATGGTAACACCCCTAGCAGACCTATTCAATTGCTTAAGACAGGCACAGTTCTAGGGAGTAAAGGGCACCATATGTTATCCCCTTGCACATGAGAGGGGACAGGGGAGATGCAGGAAACTGGATCAGTTAGCTTGACTTCCAGTGTTGGGAAGCTCCTTGAGATTATAATCAAGGAGCAGCTGGAGTCCCACAGACTTCTGAACAACATGCAGCATGGTTTTGTGAAGGGAAGGTTTTGTCAGATTAACCTCGATCATTTCTTCAGTGCTTTGCCACAAGCATAGAGCAAGGGCCAAACATGGGACATCCTGCACATGGACTTCAGCAAGGAGTTTGACTCTGTGCCACATAACATTGTAGTAAAAAAAAAAGGGGGGGGTAAGGCCATCAAGAAATGGAGGTAATGAGTACCAATGCCCACAGTCTGGGCAACAAGCTCCCTGAACTTGTGGCCTTGATGGAAGAGGGATGTCTAGATATCGTAGCAGTCACAGAAACATGGTACACAGAGAACCATGACTGGGATGTTAGCATACCAGGGTACACAATCTACAGGAGAGACAGGGAGGGTAGAAGAGGGGGAAGAGTAGATCTCTATGTAGGGGAAGGGATAAAAGCAATGGAACAAAAGAGTAAACAGGGTGTAGAGGAGGCACTGTGGGTCACATTAGAAACTGGAAATGGTACCACAATCTGCACAGGGGTTGTATACAGACCTCCATGTCAGGGAGCGGGAATGGACAAGGATATGATAGAAGGTATCCTTAGGATGGTGAGAAAGGGGAGATACTGTTGATGGGGACCTGAATATGGCAGATGTTAACTAGAGCACCTTTGCTGCAGCCACATCCAAGAGCAGGGCCATTATCAATGCCCTACAGGTGGCATGATTCAGACAGCTAGTTTTGGAACCCACTGATTAGGTAGCAATCTTAGAACTCATACTCTCAAATGAGGACAGTGAGAGGATCTCAGATCTAGAAGTGGCTAGCCATCTGAGAAGAAGTGACCACCAAACAGTGTGGTTCATGATAAACTCAGCTACAGAGTCAAGTCATACAAAAGTGAGGGTACTGGACTTCAGGAGGGCTGACTTTGGCATGATGGGAGAGTGCCTTAGAAAAGCACTAGCAAACAGGATAGAAGGAGGGGTGGAGCAACAATGGGGAAACATCAAAACTGCCATCACAGAGGCAACAAACCTTTGTGTGAAGCAGATAAACAAACCAAAATGAAAGAAAAAGCCACTACGGTTCTCAAAAGAGGTGGTGGGGAAGGAAAGGGAGAAAAAGATAGCATATAGGAAGTATAAGGAAACACAGAAGGAGCAGGACAGAGAACTGTGCCAGTTAAGGCAGAAAGAAGCAGGGAGGGAAGACAGAATAGCAAAGGCCCAAACTGAGGAAAAGATAGCCAACTCGGTTAAGAAGAGGGATAAAGCCTTTTATAGGTACATCAGGGAGCATAGAAAGACAAAGGGAGGGATAGTGAGGCTGAATAGAAGGACGGTGGGTGGGCTGAGAGGGACAGTGAAAAAGCCGGGATACTGAACAAATATGTCTGCTCAGTATTCACAAAAGAGGAGGAGGGGGAGGTACCTAATCCAATTAACAGAAGCACTCTGGATAGGGGGGTTGATCCCAGTCCTTCCACAGAAGAAAGGATTCTGAAAGAACTCCTAAAACTGAAGGTCAACAAAGCAATGGGGCCTGACAGAATTCGTCCCAGAATTCTAAAAGAATTAAGAGAGCAGAACTAGTGACACCACTGACTACCCTTTTTTACCAATCATGGGAGGATGGTGTGGTACCTGAGGACTGGAGGAATGTGGATGTGATTCACTTTCACAAAAGTAGGGGCAAGACAGAGGCAGGAAACTACAGACCTGTCAGTTTGACCTATGTTGTAGTGAAAGGGTTGGAATCACTTCTGAAGGAAAGAATTGTTGAGTACCTAGAGGCCAGTGGGGCACAGAACCCAAGGCACCATGGGTTCACAATGGGAAGGTCATGCCAGAAGAATCTAATTGATTTATTTGACTAGGTAACTAATGTAGTAGACCAAGGAGAGGCTGTGGACATGGTCTACCTAGACTTTAGCAAGGCGTTTGACACAGTCCCATACAAAAGATTAATAATCAAAGTAACCAGCCTGGGAGTGGGTCCCAGTGTGGTAGCCTGGGTAAAACATTGACTGGACAACAGGACACAGAAGATAATTGTAAATGGAGTCTACTCTGAAGAAAGAGGGGTTACTAGTTGGGTATCGCAGGGTTCAGTACTGGGTCCAGTCCTTTTTTAATGTCTTTATAAGTGACATTGCAGAGGTATTGGAAGGAAATGTATGCCTCTTTGCAGATGTTACAAAGATCTGCAACAGGGTTGATACCCAAGGAGGCGTGGAAAGGATGAGAAGGAACTTGGCAAGGCTGGAGGAATAGTCAAAATTATTTTTCAATTCAGTTCAATACAACTTTATTTTTAAAAGGCGCTTTTCTTAAAACCAAAGCGCCTGTACAAATTCACCAAACAATAAATACAATAAAATTAAAACTAATATAAATCCTTAAAAGCTATACTAAAAAGTTGGGTCTTCAAAGCTCCTTTAAAACTAAGGACGGTCGGGCAATTTCGCACCTGACGAGATACAGAATTCCACAGGGTCGGTGCCATAAAACTAAACGATCTAGCACCTGATGTTTTCAAATGAACCCTGGGAATCTCTAGCAATCCCTCGTCAGTGGATCAGAGGGAGCCGGAGGGACAGTAGGGGCAAAGGAGCTCTTTCAGGTAGGTAGGTCCCAGATCATGTAGGGCTTTATAGGTCAGTAAACCGACCTTGAAGGTGATTCGCCAAAACACTGGCAGCCAGTGCAGTCCGCGAAGCACAGGCATTATATGGCTGGATCTAGGAGTCCAAATTATGGCAGCTTGGATTCAATGCAAAGAAGTGCAAAATAATGCACCTGGGAAACAAAAACCCAGGGGGAAGATTACACAATGGGAGGGCAGGGGGAGGTAATAACAACAACAAAAATGGAAAGGGACCTGGGGTAATCATATCAGATAACCTTAAGGTTAACAAGCAATGGGAGAAGGCAGTAGGGAGGGCTTGGGGGATACTGGGATGTATAGGGAGAGGCATCACCAGCAGAAAACAGGAAGTCATATCCCTCTGTACTGACAGTTGGTGAGACCAATCTGGAGTACTGCATCCAGTTCTGGAGATCCCATCTCCACAAGGACATGGACAGGATGGAGGCAGTCCAGAGGAGGACAACTAAAATGATGCAGGGTCTGCAAGAAAAGCCATATTAGGAGAGACTAAGGAGCTTAATATGTACACCCTTGAGGAGAGGAGGGAGAGGGGGGACACAATAGAAACTTTTAAGTACCTCAGTGGAATCAACAAAGTCCAAGAGGGTAGCATCTTTTAGAAAAAAGATATGCAAGAACAAGGAGACAAAGTTTGAAGATAAAGGGGGGACGGTTTAGGGGCAATGTGAGAAAGTATTTTTTCACAGAGGGTAGTGGATGCATGTAACAGCCTTCCTGAGGAGGTTGTGGGGTCTAAAACCATGGGAGAATTCAAGAATGCATGGGACAGACAGCCAATTCTGATGGGAGTAGGAAGAAATAGGCTGTTGGTTAACTAGGATCTGCAGCTTATCCTGTAGGTAGGGAAATGGGTAGACTAGGTGGGCCAAGCGGTCCTTATCCGCCATCAAAGTGTACATTTTTATATTTCTAAAGAAACTGAGAGACTTTGGAGGTAAGAAAAAGGACACAAGGTGGGTGGGGAATTGGTTGGGGGAAGAACCCAAATAGTAGTACTAATACTATTCCATGATCAGTGTATTGCAATCAGGGTCCACCAGGAATCAGTTCTGTGCCCAGTACTCTTTGCACTGTTCATTTGCAACAGTGGAGATGGGATTCAAGGCATGATGTGGCTCTTTGTGGACAGCAAGATATGTTTCAGGGTGGTTAGTGAGGAAAACATAAAGGAATTAAAAAGAGATCTGGGAAATTGGAAAGGCAGTCTACAAGTTATTAAATTTAAGGCTAAAATATACAAGTTATGCACCTGTGGAAGAGAAGTTTGAGGAGTGAGTATCTAATGAAAGGGTACACCTACTGCAGCTCTCATAGGAGAAGGATCTGGGAGTGATAATTAACAACAGCCTCAAGACCTCTGCTTACTGTTACAAGGCACATGGGAGAGCTAGCAGGATGCTGGGATGCACTGGTACAGCCTTCTCAAGGAGAAAGAATGTAGTAATCCTATGCCTGTAGAGGACCTCTGTTAGGTTGTGCATTGAGTATGGGGGTGGGGGTGCTTGTAGTTCTGGAACCCTCATATAAAAATAGCCAAGGATCACTTAGAATAGATTTAAAGGAGAGTCATAAAAAGTGTGCATGGCCAGCAAGGAAGGACATATGAGAATAGGCTGAGTGATTAAAATATGTATTCACTAGAGGCAGTTGAAAGAGGTGGACAAGATTAAAACCTTCAAATACCTGAGGGGTATAAATAGGGTGAATATACAGCAAGTGTTCAAGATTAGTGAGGGATTCATTATATGGGGCTTCATCAACAAGCTCATAGTGGGGGATTTTTAGAAGGACATGATGAAATACTTCTTCATGGAGATGGTGGTGGTGATGGAACAACATAACCGTCTGTAAGAGGAGTTGGTCAATGCTAAGACAGCTTCACATTGTAAGTGAGGATGGAATAGACACATGGAACCCATGAAGATGATGTTGTGAGGTGTAGTAGACAATGGTGGTGGTGGTGACTGTGGGGGGGGGTCCGAGCAGAACTAAGGGGTGATTCAATGACTTAAGGCCTAGCCAGTTTTAGATTGCTGAGGGTCTAAGTAGGAAACAGGCAGACTTTATGACCCATGGGTCTTTTTTCTGTCTGCAAACATATGTATCTAAATATGAATTAATTAGACTCATTGGGATTTAGAACAGCCTTGGTAGGTTTTTCTTCATTTTGCCTCACATTGTCTAAAAGGCTAGTTTTAAAGTCTTTTCCATTAAGTACCCAAAGGACTATTTGCTGAAAGCTTAGACTCATCTCACCCCCCAGATTTACACAGTGACCAGTTGGAAAATCCAAATGGCTTCAACAGAATGCAAATACACTGCATAAACATTGGTGTACAGGATGTGTGCATACAGAAGTGAATAATTCAAAATAAATAATAAAAAAAATGTAATATATATATATATATATATGGAGGTAACTGCATTCAGTGAGTTGAAAACCAAATCAAACAATATCCTGCAATATGAGTAAAGACAGATTCACATTGTAGTAGGGAACATGAGTCAATATGGGTTATAGATGGATGCTTCGGGAAAATATGTGTGTTGAGAATTTTAATGTCCATGTGAACAACCATCAGAGAAGATAGCCTTAGGAGGAATTTCTCCAAAACTGGAAAGCTTTTTCGTCTTGCAATCCACAGCCACCCCCCCCCCCGCCACCCCAAGTACTTCACTGCAGAATCAGCATTGGATATGGGCTCCAGTGCTTAGTGTTCTACATAAGATCAAGACATTCTAGCTGGAAAAAGTAAGAGAGAGTTAAAAGTACCAATGGGGCTACTGTGACATTTTTTTAACCGTACAGTAGTTGCATTTAATAGGAGACACAATTAACTGAGTTTAGAGATCTGGGGCACAATACATAGTATCAAGTGGGGGTGGCACTGTGTCAGTTTACAAAAGGGCTCCTGATATATCATGGCAAAAATATATCTTACACTAAGGGTTTCCATAGCCACCAGGGAAGGAGTCAAAACTAAGACAATGGTATATTCCATATGTGGCAGCCTTATGTTCAGTGGTGCAGATGGGTACTGTACCATTGAATGATTCACCCATGTTGCTGCAACAGGCAAAGACCATTGGGGCACAAGCACATTGCCGATGGTGAACATCATGCCCAGAAATTGTGCCGTCCGACCCCCAGTGCGCCCAATGCCCTAGGGCACACTCTGCCTCTTTGAGGGCTGTGTCCCCCACACCCTCTTTACCTAAATACAATCACCTCCAGGTCAGAGGTGTATGAGGAGGGGGGAGCAGCATCCAGATGGTGCCATCCCCACCGAGTGCTGCAAAATACAGTTTGCCTGCAAAAAGGGGAAAATGGCTGCAGCACCATAATTGCAGTGCTGGTATAATGGTATACGCCACTGAACAAGCATGACTGAGCCACCCACAACGGAGTGATTATGGCACAGTGACAGTTAAAAGGTTTTATGTTATATCCCTTACCATAGGTACTTGGTGGTACTTCAGTAGACTTCCACTCCCCTACCACTCACCTGTGGGTCAACACAAAATCCATTTTTGGTTGTTTGGTCCCATCATCACCGGGATCAACTGCCCCTTCCACAAACCCCAGCTCTTAATAAGTCTTTAACATCCACTGGATCCCCATTTCTATCCCTATGTCTCACTACCCTTTCTGTGTGTGATCCCTTTCCAATATCTGTCCCCCTCCACTATTGCATACCACTGCTATCCTGTAGAACTGCTTAAGGAAGTTCAGTTGGTTAGGTGGAACTCAGTCCCATGACCAGGCTGGCCTGTGAATGTACATAGCAGACTGCACAATTTATTTGCAGGACCCTGTATTACCATATCTGCCTCCACCCTTTTCTCTATGTGGATGCAGTGCCCTGAGTGGTCACAAAAGGAAAGGCTTGCAATCACATACAGCACAGCACACTAGGGCATAGAGAGAATGGTGGCAGAAAGTGGTCATTCTGACTACTGTGAAACACATAATTATAACTGTAAATGGGATGCCTAATTTCCATACCATGCTAATGATTGACTGGGGGCAGCTTTTTTTTAAGAGTGAGTGAATAACACAATGGAAGGAGAGATAACTCCATAGTGTTGGTCTGATCAGTGCTGGTTAAACCTGCATGCTTGGGCACTTGCAATAGAATGCTTGTCTACATTAATGATATTACTGTCAGCATTTGTAAAGTAGCATTAGATACAGTGTCAGAGAGGGTGATGAGAGGGGTAATTAAACAGACAACAGTGCAGTATATATCTAGAAGCACTTTTTCTATGAGGTAACAGTCAATGAGGAAATAGAACTGTTAAGCAGATGATCAGCCTTTAATCCAGCACTAAAGAGTATAAAACTTTGTAAACATCATAAAGATCCCATCTGTATTTCTGTTATTAGACTGCCAGCATAAGGCACTGGCATTGAAGGCCACCCACAGAGAAGCTATAAATGTCTGTTACGGCCCTTAGGACGTGATTTTATTCACATCAACCTGCCAAGAGAAGGGAAGACATGAAGCATGAGAAAAGAAAAAAAAAATTTTTTCATGATACACTGTAAATGTTTACTTCTTTCAGTATTTTAGTTCTTAATCAGATAAATAGTAGAAGTCAGTTTTAGGCATTAGTATCATTATTTCTTAATTCTACTTTTGTTTGTTCAGTAGAGTTTCTTTCGCTGAAGACTATATGCTACCTCACAGATTACTTTTTTATTAATCAGTTAAGATTCTATTTTCAAAACTAATTTTGCTGTTGTCTTATGCAAATAATGAACAAACTGCTGACTAGTTGTCTGGGAGAATATCTAATTTGCTTGACTGTTTTGTCTTTGCATACTATTCATTTTTCCTTATTTCATGGCATGTGTGTAAACGCAGCTCTACTTTACCTTAGTTGTACAAAACACATTCACTGTATAGTTAGTCTTAACTTTGTTTCTACACATGCTATCTGGGGTTGACTGGGATCAAATACGTACACTTCCTACTATTGAAGAAGCACCTCATTATTTTACAAACAACTTTCTCTCTGTGGCCAACAAACATGTCCCACTCAAGCAAATCAGAGACAGAGGACAACAATCAATGTGAATATCCAGAGACCTCAAAAAGCTTCTGAAATCAAGGGACAGAACATGGAAATCCTTCATATCCTCAGAACTCTCTCGTGATTGGCAAAAGTACAGGCAATTATGAAACACATGCAAATGGAAATTAAAATATGCTAAGAGGAGTTACTTATGAAATTTTCAAGAAAAGAATCTAAAGGACCCAAAAAGGTTTTGGTCCGAAATAAATGCTATCCTTAAGGGGCGATCATCACAAAGTTACTGGACATTGAAATTTATGGGAAGAGTTGTGAAGGCCCCAGAAATGCAACTATTGCTTTCAATGCCTTCTTTACTAATCTCGACAGGTACAAGACTTTTCCGCAAGTCTCAACCTTAACACCCCTGGATCTTGCTGCCAACAACTTCTCATGCCCAGATTTCTATTTTAGCCTCGTAACAAGAAGATAAATATTGTCACACCTCTCCAGGCTTAAAAGTACCGGGACTGCGGGATACAATAAGCTCGACACCAAACTCCTGCACCATAGAGCACCAGTAATTACACATCCCATTGCACAACTTTTTAATGGATCGATCCTAGAAGGTGTGGTCCTCTCCAACTGGAAAGTGGCATTAATAACCCCAGTACACAAGGATGGGGCAAAGGAACAAGTGGAAAATCACTGCCCAATTTCAATTCTCTGTACTTTTAGCAAAGTACTCATTTATTTATTTATTTATTTATTTATTTAAATTTTGGTAACTGGGTGGGCCCACTGAGACCTTGATGGTCCTTTTTTCAGGGGTGATCCTGGATTAATTGCATGTACCTAAGGGAGAAGAAAACCAAAGTTGTGATACATGCAGTGAAACAAGGTTTACATAGTGCAGTAGGAATACACATAGCAACATGTAGTACATAGTAGACAGACTCCAAGCAGTAGCCTGGACATTTTTGTTAGGACAACAAGGAGAACAGACACATCAATTGATAACCCACATAGATAAGCACCCTAGCATCCTACTCCCCTAAGCAACCCTCCCTCCAGAGACCATTATTCTGTGGCGACCACCCCATTCAGGAGAGTCTTCGCATAGCCTCAACTGTAGCAGCACTTACTTGTACTTGAGAGGCTTGTCTATAACCAGGTCACAGATTATGTAGAGCAGCATAATTTACTTATTGTAAGCCAGCATGGTTTTCATAAAAAAAAAAAAAAAACATGGAACAGACACTGCCTTAGTCCATCTGACCACAGGCAGCCTGGATGGTATAGACGATGGCCTTATGACAGGAGAAGTTTTCATAGACTTAACCTAGGCCTTCAATCTTGTAAACCATCAGATGCTTCTAATTAAGTTAAAATCCCTAGGCCTGGATAACCTATCCCTATATGGTTTTCAGACCATCTGACATCCAGAACACAGTTCCTCAAATGGAAAAGTGAGTTGTCAGACAGCACTCAATTAGTGATGGTGTCCCTCAAGGGTCAATATTAGGTTTACTCCTATTCTCTTTGTATATCAAAGCACTACCTGCAAATTGTGATGGAACAAAACTACTATTATATGCTGATGATGCAGAACTATACCACAGCTCTGAAGAAATCTCTGAAATAAATAATATGCTCACCAAACACATGCCCTTACATGAGGGTTGGCTTCAGGTGAATAAATAGATTCTTAATGGTAAAAACACAAAGGCCATCTTTTTCAGCCCAAAAATTCTAAGCCCTCAAATGGCTGATATGCTTTCTCTTTCCCTCTCAAACGGAACAATAATTGAGACTGTTGGTTCTTTCAACTATCTGGGCATTCGATTTTATCAGTACATTACCATTAAAGTCCATATAGAAAATCTTGTAAAAACTCGACACAAAAAAATTGGTCTCTTATATAGTATAAGCCCCTAATTCTCCAATGACTCTTGTCATCACATCGGTAACTCAGCACTGCTACCCACCCTTCTCTATGGCTCTCCAGTTCTCCACTCAGTTAGAAGTTCTGAACTAGAAAAGCTAAAATCATTATATCATACCATAGTTTATTTTGCATTAGATGCATCCCCAAAGGAACATCATTGCAGAGTACTTGATTCCCTTAAATGGCCCTCTCTCCAAGGGAGACTGGAATATGCATCTCTATTCCTTGCCTTCAAATTGAAAGGTCCCAAAGCTCATCCTAACCTAAATGGCCTAATAATTAACAAACCTGAGAAGTGTCCCCTTTGGTCTTCATGGAGATCACTCCTCCATGTTCCTCAAGTTAGAACATGAGCAGACAGTAGGTCCCTTGGAAACTCTATCCCCACCATTTGGAAAGTCTTTCCCAATGTTCTGCAAGAAATCTCCTCTATTGGGGGATTTAAGAAAGGTCTAAAAACCTATATACTGGAGCTTAATCAGTATAATTGTTACCACTGATAGGCAAAATCAGTTCTATACTGAAGTTTTTATGACATAATTGCCCTTGTTATTTGTCCCTGTATTTACTGAGATGAAAACTTGAACTCTTTTGAACACTGATGTAATCTCATATGGAGTCTTACTGTATTGTTATTGTTTCATAGAAATGTGTCTCTGTAACCTAAACCTGTTACCATTGTACTTGTTCCTGCCCAAATCCTCTTTGTAATTTTTATTCCTGATGAATGATTTCTGTAATTCTGGGTCTCCCATGAAAAAGAGACTCTGAGGTCTAAATAGTTTTGTCCTGTTACTTGTTTTCTTCCTAGAGAAGGGGGCTCACACAGGGAGCAACAGTAGTGGCATTCTAAGAACCAGTAAACAAACAGTAGATGCCATTGAGTTTTACCTTCAGGTTTCTTAATTCAGTCCTTAATTACATTCTTAAGCCAGGGCATAGTCAAAGTACTAACAGAAATATGTGAAAAACTAACCCAGGTCCACATTCAAAAATACAAACTTAATTGCACTTTTTTAGAACATTACCCCTTGCTGCGGGTGTACTCCAAGAGCCCTGGCATTTGCGTGTTAGGAATATGCAGGGATTGAGCATATATGTAAAACATTTCTGCATGATCTTGACATACACATGTCTGTACACTCTTGGACTACAGCACACCCATAGAAAATGAGTAACTGAAAAAGTACAAATAAGTTTGTATTCTTAATGATGGGCTTTTTTTTTTTTCACACTACTTGTGCCATGGACTTTTCAGTGGCTTACTTGCATATAAAGCCAAGACTGAAACAAAGAAGCCTGAATGTATGATGCTAGGGCTTACTGTTTGCTTATAGTTGCTTAAAGTACCACTCTAATTGCCATGAACCCCCTTTCTAAATTTGTCACCAGGAGCTGAGCACCCAGAAAATATCCTGTGAGCTCAATGCTGGCTGATGTAATGCTCTGTGACTTCAGTTGTCCATATATACATGATTGTTTTCCTCATCATTGTATGGCCAGCTGAAACAATTGCTTTCTTGGGTACTTCATTCTTTTTTTATTTATGCAAAATGTTGTGATACTGCTAAAATAAAACACCTAAGTAGTGAATAATTAATAACTGATGTAGGGTTATGTTTACCATTTTTTTCTCTGTGCTTTAGCTCCACTTTAAAAAATGCAACTAATCTTCATTTATTTATTTGTTCATCTATCTCAACCTATAATATGCCCCCTTCAAGCTGCCAAAGTGTCTGTCCAGCTGTTTCTGTGCGCTAGTATCTTTGGATTGTATTAGTGAATAAATCCACAAAAGATGCTCAAGTTATCAGGTCTGAAAGGACAGAAGTCAGTTGTTCATTCATCCTGTCTCTGTCATGTAGTACCTTTTTATTCCCATAATCCTCCCCTTATCCTTTGTTGCTTAACTACAGAATCACTAGTCTTCATCTGGGATGGAAGGGCTCATAGCTGGCTTTGAATCAAACATTAAAGGGAAGGCCACCTCAGCCTTTTTCCATACATCTGTGTAATTTGCAGGAAAGAACAATGATTGCCTGCAATTTATCAGGATTTATATGTCAATGAAGTTACATAAGTCTGGTGTGAAACCTGCTTGTTGCCATTGCAAAGGTTGTGATCTGACTCATGCAAGGCATCATGGGATTTGATAATGCTTTAAGGCCAAAGCCTCCTGTAGGTCTACTGTATCAGTCAGTACTGTTCATGCCCTCTGTATTCCCCTTGTTCTTGTCTTGTGCTGGCCATCAAATTTTTCATGGTATTGCAAGTGCCCTGCTGATTTTGGTAGTTTAAAGAGTGTCTGAGATAAATCAAATGCTTTTAGAAGAGGTCTGTATAAACTTTATTTTTGTTCTTTTCTGAATAGTTCTGTGCTACAGGTTATTATTTTACAGTCTTAGCATATAGTCCCTTTATTCTGATTGTTCTTTTCTTGTGCTGCCTCACAAACAATGTTGATGGTCAGCACAAGACAAAAAAAACATGGATTTGAGAGGACATTAACAGCACTGAGTGATACAGTAGAACTGCAAGCTTTATTTATTTATTTTATTTAAAATTTTGTAACCTGGAAAGGCACACTGAGCTATAGCTCCTTTCCAGGCATGATCTGGGGAAACAGGGATAAAAATCCTCATAATGTACAAGATGCACTCGCTGTTTGCATTTTAAACACATGGGAAACACAGGATAAATTAGCTCTAAAGCATCATCAGATTCCAGGTTGCCTTGTATGAGCTGGGTCATGACCTTTGCAATGGAGTCAAGCCGGTTTTCACACTAAACTTAAGCAATTATAGTTACATATAAATACTGATGAAATTCAGAGAATGCAATAGAGGCAATCATTGTTCATGCCTACAAACTGTACAGCTATACATATCAAGTTCTGGTCAGAGCCACTACAGCTGCTAATGCATTAACTTGATAAAGGTGTTTCAGGGGCTTAAACGTAAAGATGAATTAACGGACTCAGCTCCATGTGTAAATTCAGTTTTTGGTAAAGACAGATCATTTATATGTTTGATTCTATGTTTCCCATATGTTTAAAATGTGAACAGTGAGTGCATCTTGTACAATATCGGGAAGGAGAGGAAGCTCTACATCAAGGTCTTCAAGTAATGGTAGAAGGAATGGTGCAGAAGGGAGAGGAGAGGCATGGTGATGGCCTGGTTCCATCCAGGAGGGAAGCATAGTCCCCAGTGGATGGTTTAAATGTTACTTCAATGGACATTTAAGCTAGCCAAGGGGAGACAGAAGAAATAGGGGAGGCAGAAAGAGAACCACTACAGGCTGGGATATCGAGTAGGGGGAAGAGTCCCACCAGGATCCAAGTTATTCAAGAAAGCAGTGGGTTAGCAAAGGAGAAAGGGGGAAAAGGAACAGTAAAAGGAGTGAGGTAAGGAAGGGAGAACAATTAGGAAAAGGAGAAAGCAACAACAAAAAAGCTAACAAAATATGGAAGGCCATGTGTGCCAATGGTAGAAGTGTGGGAAATGAGATCCCAGACCTAGACACCATCATGGCAGAGGCAGAGCTGGATACTGTGGCCATTACCAAATCATGGTGTACTGATAACTGTGTTTGGGACACAGGCATACCGGGCTATACAATGCTCATAAGAGTCAAGGTAGGGAAGAAAGGAGGGTGAGTGTTACTTTATGTGAAGAGAAACATAAAAATGACAGAGATACAGGGAATTCCAGGGCAGGGGGGGGGGCACGGTGATGTGGGTCACCCACTAGTTGAAAAATGGATCCACTGTTTGGAAAGGAATGATCAACAGGCCTTGGACACAGAGGAGGACTTAGATGAAGAACTGTTAGAAGCAACTAGCAAAATGACTGAAAAGGAGCAAGTGTTGCTGGTAGAGGACTTCAATCTGCTACACATTGTTTAGAGTGTTTCTGCTGCAGCATCACCTAGGAGCAGGGACATCTTGGATGCCCTGCAAGGGGCATTCTTCAGGCAAGTAGTCAGTGAATCTGCTCATAATGGAGCAATATTGGACTTGGTTTTTACTTAAAGTGATAGCATTGCAGATAATCAAGGCTGGAAGCCATCTGGTGTCCAGTGATCATTGTACAGTGTAGTTCAAAATAAGAATAGTGGCAGAATCCAAATACACAAGGGCGAGGGTCCTGGTCTTCAGAAGGGCTGATCTTACAAGGATTGTTGAATGCCTCAGGAATGACCTGGCAGGGGAAAATGACCTCGGGTAAGTGGAGTAAAAGTGAGTCAAACTAAACTAAGGCATAGTGAAGGCAATGAACCTCAATGTCAACCAAGTAAGCAGAGGAACAGAAGACCATTTTGGTTCTTGAAAGAGGTGGCAAAAAAGATAAAGGCTGACTTAGTAGCATTCAGAAGGTATGGGACCCACAGAGAGAGGAGGACAGGGAAACATATCAGGGAAAACAGAGAGAGGCACTGAAAGCAGTAAGGAATGCAAAGGTACAAAGGGAGGAAATAATAGCTCAGGCAATATCAAAAAGGGACAAGATATTTTGGGGGCATGTTAGTGAGAAAAGGCAGACAAAGGAAGGGATTATACGGTTAAGGGGGGGAGGGACTGTAAGTAGGGAGACCAAGAAAAGGCAGACATCTTAAACAAATACTTCTGCTGAGTATTCTGAGTAGAAAGTGATGGAGAAGGACCACACAAAGGCACCAGGGGCTTTGAGGGAGGGAAATAGATGCTAGTCCCTTTTCTGTGGGGAAAGTCCAGAAAGAACTCACTAATCTGAACATGGAAAAATCTATGTGGCCAGAAGGGATGCATCCAAGAGTATTGAGGGAGATAAGGGAGATACTATCTGAACCTCTGACAGACTTATTTAAGAGATCACTGGAGGCTGGTGTGGTCCTGGAAGACTGGAGAAAGGCAGATGTAGTCCCATTTCATGAAAGTTGCATCAAGGAAGAGGTGTACAATTATAGGCCAGTCAGCCTGACATCTGTGGTGGAGAAGTTAGTGGAAACACTATTAAAAGGAAGAAGTGTGGAATATATGCAAGCCAAAGAATTACCAGACATGAGGCAGCATAGTTTTATGGGAGAAAGTTTATGCCAACACATTTGATAGATGTCTTTGACTGGGTAATCAAGCAGCTATGTTTTAATGGAAAACAAATGTGCTAAGTAATGTACTAGGGCCACAGAAAACCAGGGGTGGAGTACAAAATCAGGGGAGTGATACTAACAATGAACAAGCAAGAAAGAGATCTGGGGGATAATCATATCAGATGACCTAAAGGTTGGCAGGCAATGTGACAAGGTAGTTGAGAGAGCTAGTGGGATCCTGGCGTGCACAGGTAGGGGTATCACCAGCTGTAAGGGGAGGTAGTGTTGTACCTACATAGGTAATTAGGTAACACCCCACATGGAGTACTGTGTCCAGTTCTGGAGACCACGTCTCCAGAAAGAGACAGGCAGAGTAGAGGTGGTCAGGAACAGGGCTGTCGAAATGGTGCAAGGTCTGCATCAAAAGCCATATGAGGAGAGACTAAAAGAGTTCAATATGTACACCCTGGAGGAGAGGAAGGAGAGTGATGATATGATAGAGACCTTTAAATCCCTCATAGGTATAAATAAGGTACAATAAGGAAATATGTTTCTGAGAAAAAGGTGCTCTAGAAGAAGGGGTTATGATATGAAGCTGGAAGAAGGTAGTTTCAGGAGAGATGCGAGGAAGCACTCTTTACAGAAAGGGTGGAAGATTCCTGGAATAGCCTTCCATTAGAGGCAGTGCACATGAAACCAGTGGTGGGTTTCAAAAATGCCTGAGATAAGCACAAGGGAATCTTTGGAGGAAAGAAGAAGGTGGAAGAGACAATGCTGTAAATCAAGTAGGGTCTGCAGCAAAAGTATTCATAATTAAAAATGGTCTGACTAGATGGGCCCATCAGTCATTATCTGCCATCAATGTCCATGTTTCTATGTATGACAGGTTATGTGATTCAAAAGGATACAGTGCAAAATTATTAATGTGCATAATGTCCATACTGTAAAGTGTGCAGCACACATAATTCATGTTGTACTTTGCTATGCAAACATGATAATCAAATGGGCTATAATATATGCAGTGAGCAAGGGAAACAAAATCAAGGGGAACACGTGTGAAGCAATATAATAGTCATAGAGTGGTGACACCATGATAGGTACATACTGTATGAAGTTGCTGTATTATGATGGTATAAAGCTGTATACCAACATTTAGTTAGCTGTATTATGGGATTTTATTTATTTATTTTTAATAATCCAGACATTATCTATACACTAATGACATATAGCCAAGGATGCTCCTCACAATTTGTGACCTTTTTTAACCACTTTAATCATTTTTGGGAAATCACTTGCAACATGGCAAATAATAAGGAAATGTATAGATAGCAGACTTATGAGAATGATATGACCTGCATTATCGAGTGACAAGAAGACATTGTGCCAAGAGTGGATTCAGGCCTTATTGTTGACAGTATTCCTATAAATTACTGAGGGGGGTTTGGGGTGATGAATACCCCAATTTAGAGGCCCCCTTTCACTAATATTCTATCCAAGAGTCTACTCTGAGAACTTGAGATCATCATTCTGGGAACTTGAAAGCATGTTCTATTCAGTGTTAAAGACCAATTTAAAAAGTCCTTTTTAAAATACAAAGAAAGGCATTCACTTCCCAAAAGCGAATTTTTCTTCTCGAAAGAAATCTGATGGTGGGTAGATCATATTTTCTATATAAGGGACCAAAACTTTGGAATTCTATTCCAATCCATCTTAGACCAATAGAAATAATTTTTTTTTTTTTATTTATTTTTTTACCAGGAAATGGTCTGGGCACAGCCCCTTTTCAACCATGCCTGACATGTAATACATCACATACACAACATTAACAGACAATACAATTAATTACATTTACACAAATTTTCATTATGCAACAATCTATGCAACATATGTTTAAAATGTAAAACACTATTAGCATTAAGTACCAGTTTGATGTATTCATTTATCAAAATAGGTGCATACCATGTAAAAGGCTTCCTGCTCATTTGAAGTTTAAAGGCAGGGATTTGATATTGTATTAAGCCACTAGTCCTAGTGTACTTCACACTATTCTTCTGAATAAGAGAATTAAATAAAACCCGTGGTTCTACTGATCTAACAATTCGAGATGTAAACCCATTAACCACCTATCCGGAGACAACACTCCCAGTTTAGTATACAGGTGACAGTGGTGAGTTCTTAAGGGGGGTTCTTAGTGCAAATCTACATATATTATTGTATAATGTTTTGTATTTAGACTCAAAAATTTCATTACATTGATAAAAAAAATTACATTCCCTACTCTAAAGTGGGGATGAGAACTTGCTTAGCTATAGTTATTCGGGCCTGGTCAGTCAAAGAATTCACATTTCCGTACACAAATCCAATATTTTTGATTTATTTTCTTTCCCAGTCTGTCAGTATGGGGTATTATGCTCAAGCTGGGGTCCAAATGTATGCCCAAATGTTACCCTGAACAGCATTAAAAATGGTATCTGAACAGATAAAAAAAAAAAAAAAAAATTAACTTTTTTGCCTAGTACCTGATATGGGATCAAAACATGTTATTTCAACATGCAAGAGAGATTAGACTTACAGTAAAGCAGATCTGGATGGAAATTTTTCTTATGATGTCATACTGTAAGTGTTTTTACTTAAGATATTAATCTGTGATTCATTATTTTTTTACCTACATGTATATCTATATATATATATATATATATATATATATATATATATATTTGTTATGTATTTTTAAAACTTCCATTTGAAACACTGTATGTAAGTACTGTATGTATGCATGGGACCTCACTGAAAAAGAGCTTTGCTCAGTTGAGTATCTGATTCATGTAATGAATAAAATATTTTACTACTACTATACTTCATTTTACTGGACCTTTTTCAATACAAAAAAATGCACAGAGCCACCTTGAAAAAAAAACCCATCAAAATTCCACTTGTATTATGTAAATTTACAAACAAATAAATGAATATGTGTACCCCCCTGCTTGAACAATTTCCATCTCACATTCCCCTCCTTAGAGTCAATATGTCTGCCTCCATGTGGATCCACTAAATGCTATGGGTAAGGGCGTCATTCTTGGGTAGCCAGGTGTTGCAGCTGACACCTATTTGATTTCTTTGCAACCCACTATGATGCCCCTTACAACACCTGGAAACCCCTTAAACATTGTTTGCCTAGCATTTATTTATATAAAGTGTGATAGATGGAGAGCTTTCCAACCCCTATGATTTTGATGAAATTATACTCTGAGATTGGATCGGGGGGTGGGAGTGAACTGTTTCAAGACTGAATTGGGCCTAACTGGTGTACCAGTTGAGGAGGTCAGGTCATTTAAGTGTACTGTGGTAGCTGGTGTAGGGTGCAGGATTGCCCTCATCTATCGTCTACCAGGTGATGAGAAGTTTTTTCTGCAGGAAATAGGAGATTTCGCCGCCGACATGGCCTTGGAGTCACCCAGACTGATGGTTCTGGGCGACTTCAGTGCTTGGGTCAATGATGAATTTTCACTTTTTGGTCAACATTTCCTCCAGGAGATGACATCTCTGGGCTTTACAAAGGGTGTTTCCTCAGCTACACACTAGGGAGGTCACTCTCTTGACCTGGTCTTCCTCCTGGGGATCGAAGCCTCCGATTTGGTGGTGGAAACAGTCAGTTGGTCCGATTACTACTCAGTTGGGTTCAATTTTGAGGCCCCCTGAGTAGATTGGCCCCTGTGGAGTTGGTCAGATACCGCCAATTGTGGGACGTGGTCCCTGAAGACCTGATGGCGGTTATTGACCTCTCGTTGTTGTATGAGTTCTGCACTGATCCTGAGCAGTTGGTAGTGGCCTATAATAGGGCCATATTGGTAGCCCTCGATCAGATTGCACCTGTCATGTTCACCCCCTTCCGCGTCGTCCCTGCGCTCCATGGTTTGATGGAGTTCTGAGAGGGTTGCGGAGGATGAGGCATAGGTTAGAGCATCGTTGGAGGAAGACGACCACTGATGCCGACCACCTTATTTTGTTAGAGCATTATAAACTCTACCAAACAGAAATTTCCCATAACAAGGCAGAATTCCTGTCCAGAGAAATTTCTGTCACATGGAATTGAACGGCCCAGCTCTTCAGAACTGTTGACAGACTGTGCAGCCCAGCCTGTCAGCAGATCCGTCGAGTTTTTACTCAAATTGATTGTGAGGAGATCGCTCGATTCTTTGCGAATAAGGTTGAAGACATCAGGAGGGAGTGCCTCCAACTTCATTCTAAGGGTGTTGGTGTTGATCGGTGCCCAGTCGCAGAGCCCTGAGTTTCCTGGAGTGCCTTTGACCTGCCGGATCTCATAGATACTATGAGGATTGTCCAGGAGATGCGTCTCACATGCTGTAGTTTAGACCCTCGCCCTACTTCCCTGATTTTGGGTTCGGATTATCCGGTGCTCATTAGATATGGGAGTGTTTCCTAGCTCCCTGAAGAAGGGGGTGGTGATCCCCCTTTTGAAGAAAGCTTCTTTAGACCGGATAACGTAGCAAACTACAGGCCAATTTCTAACCTCCCTTTCATGGGGAAGGTTATTGAGAAAGTTGTGGCTGCTCAATTGGATAACCATTTGACCATCCATAGTTTATACGAACCTCTCCAGTCTGGTTTTCATAAGAGGCATAGTACTGAGACTGCTCTGGTTCGGGTGCTCAATGATCTCCTGATGGCGAGAGATCAGAAACACCGTACTATCTTGGTTCTCCTTGATCTATCATCAGCTTTTGATATTGTGGATCATGGGGTTCTGCTCGAATGCCTGAGGTCCATTTGTGGGCTGTCGGGTACAGTCCTCAGATGGTTTTCATCTTTCCTTGCAGGGAGAATGCAGAGAGTGGTCTCGGTTTTGTTTTCATCCAGGGCCTTCTCTCTGCCATGTGGGGTGCCTCAGGGCTTGGTGCTGTCCCCCATGTTATTCACAGTATACATGCTACCCCTCAGAGACATTGTAAGATGGTATGAGCTGAGGTTTCACTGCTATGCTGATGATACCCAGCTCTACCTGTCTTTCGCACCTGACCAGGTTGGTGCTATCTCGGTACTGAACAACTGCCTCACAGAAATCCAAGACTGGATGAATTCCAGTGGTTTAAGGTTGAACCCAGGAAAGACTGAGGTTATGGTTGTGGACCCAGGTCATAGGGTAGAGGGACTGAGGACTGGGCTTCCCTCCAGTTTAATCCTGGGGGAGGACCAGATACTCACCTCTGAATGGGTGAGTAACCTGGGAGTGGAGCTTGACGTCAGTTTGACCCTTCGACATCAGGTGTCTGCAGCCATCAAGCTGGCCTTTTTCCATCTTAGGAACATTGCCAGGATTAGGCACCTTGTTCCACCCAGTGATCTGCCGGTCTTGGTCCATGCCTTTGTGACATCGTGCCTTGATTACTGTAACTCCCTTTACCTTGGGCTTCCTGGGGTTTATATCCACTGCTTGCAGCTAGTGCAGAACACGGCAGCACGTTTGTTGACTGGGGCTTCTAGAAGATCACACATCACCCCTGTGCTGTGCAGTCTGCACTGGCTGCCAATACAGTGGCAGATCACCTTTAAAGTGAGTCTTTTGACCTACAAAGCCCTACGCGGTTTGAGTCCTGACTACTTGAAAAAGCTCCTGGTTCCCTACACCCCTCTGCGACAGCTCCGCTCAGCTGACGAGGGGTTGCTGGAGATTCTGAGGGTAAATTTGAAGTCATCTGGTGCTCATGCATTTGGATTTGCTGCACCTACCCTCTGGAATTCTCTGCCCCGTCAGCTCCGGGAGTGCAGGACGGTGGGGAGTTTTAAGCAGGCACTAAAGACTCTTTTATGAGAAAAGGCATTTCCTATTTTATTCTGATTTTATATTGAATGTATTTGATTATGTGTTTGTATTTGATTTTATATTGAATGTATCTGAATATGTTTTGTGTTTGTATTTGCTGTGCAATGCCCTTGAGATTTTGAAAGGCGCTCAATTAAATAAATGTTGTTATTATTATTATTATTATTGTTATTATTATTATTATTATTACAGTACTGGTAAGATTCCACCTTCCTTTAAAGCACAGTTACCCATTCAACAAATATAAAGTCATGAGAGTTTCACTTTATAAATATTTCTAATTTGCTAACTGCATTCAAATAGGCTACAACGTGATATTCATTGCATCAGATTTAAAGACACACATCCAAAAATGCTAACATTTAAAAAGGCTGGGAAACAATTAAAAATTTAAATTGACAAAAAAGTCTTCAAAGTTAATGAAAAGAAAGTACATGTACAGATGCCAACTATAATTTAAGGCACTTGTGTCCTACTGTGTAATTGTAACAGCAGTTGGCAAGGATGGCCTTGTTTTGTTTTCTTACCTCTGAGACCTCTGAGTCTGTAACTTTTATGCAAAAGTTCTATTAAAAAATTAATATACATACTGCATGAAACAACATCCTTGTTCATATTTCATATCAGCAACAACAGCATTAGCAGCTGAGAGGTGACATACCATTATTCCTGGTCCTTGAGGCTAACTGGCATCTGCATACAGCTCTCTTTATGAAATCCCAAGCACATACTATGCAATACACTGCTGGCTTTTACCACCCCTCCCCCTAAGAATTCTTCATTCAGTCCATGATGGTAACTTTACCAAAACAAAAATAGGTTCCACAAAAATACAAGGAGCTGGATTCAGTGCACGCAGCCAGCATCATAAACAATGTCTTAACAACTAGCTGTGCATAACCCTGATATGGCAGCACAGCTCTTTATCCTTATTTGTCACATTTGGTCATCTTCAGTTTCTACATTTCCCTGCATAATGCACTCTGGTTTGTAACCCCCTCTTCCCTCTAGAATGACACTTGTGAATAGTTATGAGATTAATTTAAGACTGAAACAAACTAAATAGAATGCCACTAAGAATTAGATTGGTCCTGAAATGGTTAATATAAAATTATCCTCACCACAGCAAAAGATCAACACTGACAGACACTCTCAGCAGACAGGACTAAATCATTGCAGACACACACGCACACACACACACACACACACACACACACGCACACACACACACACACACACACACACACACTTGAAGTAGAGAGGGAGAGAGAGAGAGACAGAGATGTAACTTGAAGTGCCTGAGAAAGCAAGATAAGCTTGAATAATAGAATAATAGAGATGGAGGAATGCAGTCAGAGGAATTGTTGTGGTGTGGCATACTGCTGTGTTTAAACTTTTCAGTCTACACAATCTTTCTTGAATCTGACCCCAACAACCATGAGATAGATGACAAAAGAGGAAAGATAAAGAAACTAAAACAAGCCCCAACAAAGCTACTGGAAATGATGAGTGCCAGCACTATTACCAGCCACTATAAGTCCAATGGCCTATGTAACTAGAATAGTGTTATGCTTGTGCAACTATGTTACTCTGTTGTGGCTGTTCACATGCTTTATTCAATGAGGAATTACAACCTGTAGGGGTACCAAAGGCAAGGAACCCTGGAAGATGGTTCGACCCCTAGAGGTGCCATGGGAAGGTTCTTTTGGCTAAAAGTACCTTAGGAACCCCCCTCAAAAAGAGGGGTGAGCTGCAGGAAGAGGAGGGGAGGATGGTGAAGGAAAAAAAAATGCTTCTGAAAGAGGCAAGGGGGAACTGCTTACATTGTAAGCCGCTTAATGCAGACAAGTTTGTGTTTCTTACTATTGTCCGTGATATGCAATGTCCACAGTTACCAGCAGATGGTGCTTGTGCTGATATTATGAACTGTGCAATATGTTTAAGTGCAACTGCAGAAAACATATAGTGCAGCGATTTTTTTTATTTCTTTAGGTGTTTGTGCTGTTTCCTTTGATTTTTTTTAATCATTTGTGCTGTTCATTGTGGTTGGGGGTGCTTGGTTAAAAGTACAAATTTTATTGTCAGTGTTGCGGGAAGGGGGGGTTGGATTAAAACTATTATATTTCACTCATATTAGTAGCCTTCATAAAAAAGCAATCAATTGTTATCTGTTTGACAGTAGTGGAAGTGTACACCTTGAAGTTGCGATCAGTGCTTTCCATCACTTGCCAGTCTGGACGCACATCATGCCACTGTTCCATTGCTCATCTTAGGGTTAGCAATGCAGCACACACATCTTTGGCAGTCACTATCTCTTGCTGTGTGTCCTTGAGTTCCTCATCATCGATGTCTTCACACTGGCTCTGGCACTGGGTTTCTGGTGGACGTACAATGCGTAAGAGCCTGGTCATTTCATCTGTTGTGTGACTCTCTTCATCCACCTCACCGAGATGACATATGGTATCAAATTCAACTTTGGTGAGTCCCGATGGTGTTGGGATAAGTTCTTGATCTGTTGAGGGGATGGTGAGGGGCAGCATGTCAGACTTCCTTGTAAACCCTGCCTTTCAAAAGCAGTTTGAGATTGTTTTGGGAGTCACTTTATCCCATGCTTTTTTAAGAAATGGACTGCATCTAAAATGCTAATTCTCTTTATGCACTCTTTTGCTGTGAGCTCCTCTCCCTCATCCATCTCTTCTGTAAACTGGTTTCTCATTTCTCACACATAGTGGCATTTTAGTGGGTAAATTATCCCCTAATCCATTGGCAGGATCAACGTAAATTATCCCCTGATCCATTGGCAGGATCAACGATGTTGTGTTTGGTGGTAAAAAAATTAAGAAGATGTTTCTTAGATTTTGGACATCAGGATGACCAATGAAATTATCCAGCAGGAGGGCAATCTTCCTGCCCCATAATTTTCTGTCCCATTGCCTTAACCACTCTGTGAAAATTTCAGTGGTCATTCAAACCATCGTATTGCTCCTGTAAATTACAGGGAGGTGAGCTACACACCTAAAGCACCATGGAACTGCTGACTTCCCGAACACCAAGAGCTAGTTTTTTTCAGAATTACACATGTTGCTACAAATGAGTACAGATAGCCTTTCTTTAGTTTTTCTGTGGCCTTGTGGGTGCTCACTTTTAAATGTCAATGTTCCTTGGACAACACATTGGAAAAACAAGCTGTTTTTGTCAGCATTGAAAATGTTGTTGCTGTCATACCCTGCTAAAATGTCCGGCAAAACATCTCTTACCCAGTCTGTTGCCCTGGTGTCATCGGCATTTTAATTTTCACCATGGGCCCCTATGATAACAGATGTTATTTCTTGTTTTCCACCATTGCAACCATCCAACCGTTGCTTTAAAATCATGCTTCCCTAGTGTTTCTGCAATTTGAATCACTTTCTGTAACAGAAGTGGCCACCAGTTCACGAACACTCATATGTGGCAGTGATTCCATTTGTTTTAGAAGCTCAATTTTATGAGCAAGAGGGATGCCTGGTCTCTTAGACATGGTGGAAACAAAGAACAAGCAGAAACCAACCACACACAGCAAACAACAGGAAAGCAATAAGCTGCTGGTGAGGACAAGGTCAGTAAATACAGGTGCAATCAACACCTCGTTGCATCCCCTTAACACCTCATTACCACTAATTAGCAGTTCCTTCAGGTTATGTGCTACTGGACTTGCCTGAAATTGCCTGATATTTACTCAAAAACTGTCTGTGCAACGTGGTCTACCAGGTCTGCATTAAACAAGGTTTTTTTTTTTTATATTTTTTAACACATTTGGTTTTGGCAACAGAAATCTGTCCATGTAACCCAATTGTCCATGTAAACCATGTCTGTGTAATGTGGAATGCTCTGTATATAGCTCAGATAGGGGATGTGGCTGGTTGCTTACCCATTGAAGTAGAGGGGTAGTCTTTCAAAAAATAGTGCCAGGGTGGAGAAGAGGAGGAGAGACATAAAGGAACAACACTGTGTTGAATGGACAGGATCGCATGTATGTCAACACCACTGTGAAAGCACACAGTCTAGATATCCAGTACAATTCTTCCAGAGCATCTTTTCTCTCTGTGTAATGGCAAGACATCTACATAGCTCTGCTATGAAGCAGTAAAGATAATCTGAGGTGATCTTCCATTTAAACCACCACTAAATTACCCCACAGTTTATACTCAAGAGGTTGGCAAAAAACGATAGAGCAGAATACATTAGAACAGAAGTGTTAGTTCCTTTCATTCACAAATGATCACAAATGGCTTTCTTGGCAATTAAATGGATATTAATACAAGCAATAGATGCAGACATGCATGGCAGCTATTAAACACTTATCCTCTAATAACCACTAAGTACATTAGAACCTCTTTTATTCAAAGAGAAAATGTTGACTAGGGCACCAGGGGCATCCTCCTATCTTTTCAAATAAAGCAATTAGATCATTAAAGAGCAGGAGTCCACTTAAATAAAAAAAAATTAAAGATATGGCCTGGATTTTTGAACCCATACCCCTATCTCAAGTCTGCTGCTATTTTCCATAGAGCTACATCTGCTCCATTGTTCCTACGTGTAATGCTCCAGCATTGGTTGCAGGGTGCCCAGTACAGTTCATGTGTCCATTCATGAATGCAACACATCAGAGGCTATGTCATCTAGACTGCTTTAAAATTTACTTTTTGAAAACTGGACACCAAGAAAGGCATACCAGTTGAGGCTCATACCCAGATGAGTCTCAGTTCAGGGGTACTGTAGGAGAACAAGAGCAAATATTTAGTAAATGATTATGGTCTAGACTGACCAAATGAAAATATAGGTATAAAACTTATTATGTATTCTGTCAAGAAAAGACAAAGGGAGTATGAAACTGAAGAGAGTGAAGAATTGTTCAATGTTAAAAAATGGATGAAGGCCAGAAAGGGCAGAAGGGCACTATGAAATTATGTTTTCTTCACAAACCACTTCACACCTCTTATAGATCTATAAGAGTGAGAAGCAATTCCATAACAACAAGCCAATGTAAATACTGATACAGTGAGACAGATACAGAGAGATCAGAATGGTCTTAATCAGTCATTAATACATGAATCATTAACTTTGCAGTCTGCATTAAGAAAATAAATAATGTGTAGTTTCTCTTATACTAAAACTGAAGACATAAACAATATGACAAAACAAATCCTGAAAACTGCAGGTACGGCACCAGTGGTACTAATTCAAACTGGTACAAATAATATAGGGATGAAATCAAAGAAGTCAAAAAAACCTTCAGAACACTAGAAACTAAGAGCATATAGCCTGTAAGATTGCTGTTACACAAATATTAATGGTACCAAGGGCAGGTTACTGTCACCAAAAAAGTCAGGCAAATAAATTATTGGCTCAGTAACTGGACTAAAGATAAAGGCTACAAGTTCTTAATGGATCGGGATACATGTGGTGGCAAGTCAGAATACTATCAGTACTATGAAAGAATTGGGGGAACACCATAGATATTTTTTAATTCTAATTTCTTTCATTCCAATACACAACACATCTGGATAAGGGCAATGTTTGTTGGCCTCGCCACACCATACTAAAAAGCTTACAAGATTCATACGATTTGTAAGATGATGTCAGATCATATAGCATTAGCCATTCTCAACCTGTTCCAACTAAATTATGTACTTATTTCTGATATTGATACAATGCATGTCCAAGGCCTGTTTAAACTGTCTCATGGTGTCGCACAACACCACACACTCGGGTAGGCAGTTCCACTGCACCACTACTTGCTGTCTGAACTATCATCCACAAATATTTTTCTTTTAATTATCTCCCCTGTATTGATACTGATGTCCCCTGTTTGTTGTATTGTCTGGTCTTCTCTTGAGTTCAACACATTCCCACAAGTCAGTCTTTCAAAGTTCTGTATACCATACAAGTCTCCCTTATATCTTTTGTATAACAAAGAATACATATCCATTTCCTGCAATCTGTCCTCATATGGCCTACCCCACATCTCCTCAATCATCTTTATTGCATGATGTTAGACCCCCTCAAGCCTCCTCACATACACTTTATGATGGGGAGACCAAAAACTACATCCATATTCCAGATGTGGGCACGCCAGAAATACATACATGGGGACAATCGCTTCTCTTTCCCTGCTCTTAATTTTCCTCCTACTACATGCCATGATGCCATATGCCTTTTGGTTACATTGTTACAGTGACTTTTAAATGTCATATACCTGGATACTTGAATACCCAAGTCTCTCTCTAATTCACTTTTAATAAGTTTTTCCCATTTATGTTGTAATTAAAGTCCCTGTTGTTTTTACCCAAGTGCAGCACTCTGCACTTTTCCATGTTGAATCTAAGTTTCTTTATTGCAGATTCATTTGCCAAGTTGTTTATATTTGATTTTAAGGAGTGAGCATCTTCTTTGTTCAGTATAATAGCACCTAGTTTAATATCATCCGCAAACTTCACCATCCATGTTTTATGGTTACATCCGAGAGTAGTTATGAAAATATTAAAAAGTGTTGGCCCCAGAATGGATCCCTGTGGCACCCCGCTCATCTCAGCCACCCATTCTGGCAGATGACCCCTTATGGTGACCCTTTGCTTCCTATTTCCCAATCATGCTGCAATCCATCGAACTAGCCCACTATCAAGTTCAGTATCCTGGAAGGTATGGAGTAATTGATTGTGAGAGACACTATCAAATGCCTTTTCAAAATCTATATTCAAAACATCAACTGGTAGATTTTTGTCCAACTAGATGCTGCCCTTATCTAGTTGTGTAGAGTAATAAAATAAATTAAAAAGAAACTATTTCTATGGTGTTCAACCAGTTCTTTCATAGTACTGATCTGATCACATGGGTGACCCAAGACCATAAGTGAACATTTCCTTGAGAGGGGAGTGGGTAGCTTGGACATGTACTGACACAAGACAATATACTGCAGTATAGATGGACTGCATTTACAGTAAATAGGTGAAGAGGTAAAATATTTGGCTTAAGAATGACCAGCTTTGTCAGGGAGCAGTTAAACTTACTAGGATTGGGGATATGAAACACACATATGTTACACAACTCAAACCAGACCAAGCAACAATAGCAGGATGGAGTCAAAGAAATATAGCACAATAATCAAATGCATGATAATAAATTCTAGAAGTCCAAACAGCATTAAACATTCTGAACTTGGACATCTACTTGAAAACAGCAAGTTAATATAATTAGCATGACTGAAACATGGTGGGACACAAATTTGGACTGGAATAAAATAATAAATTGATTCCAACTATTTAACAAGGACAGAAACAGCAAAAGAGGAGGTGAAGTCGCACTGTACATCAGGACCAACATTGACAGTGTCCATCTTACAAGAAAACATCAGTACAATGAATCGGAATGTCTATGGGTTAACCAAAATGGAATATTGGAAAAAAGCATTCATGTCAATATTATCAAAAGACCACCTAAAACTGACATTACATTACAGGCAATGTATAAGGACAAGCTAAGGAATATTCAGAAAATTTGGATTTCATAATTATGGGAGGTTTTAACATCCTGGGTATAAATCGGAATAATTACATGCTAGTAGTAGTAGTAGTATTGAGAATTACTTTTTAGAAGACATTATCAAAATTCATCTAGAACAGGCTGTCTGGGAAACAATGAGGGGGGTAACAACCTTGACCTTTTTCTAGCATAAGTGAAGTTAAGAACATTAAAGTCTGAGAACCACTGGGAAGTGGAGACCATGGGATCATCAGATTTAGCTTAACTAGAAAATTCCTTGTACCCAAAACAGTAATAACAAAACCTAACTATAACAAATCTGACGTCAGTGTGTTTAAGAAAAAGCTCAATAAATGGTGATGGGAGACAGTCCTACAGAAAAAAACTGTTGAAGAAGAATGGAACTTATTTTAGAAATAAATTGTTGGAAGTAGAAAAAAATATATTCTGTGCAAAGATGTACAACAGCAAAGGCAGGAAACCAATATGGTTAACAACATGAGTCCATGAGCTGAAAAAGAACAAATGGGCATTATACAGAAAATATAAGGTATAGTCAAGCAATAAGTAACTTAAGAAATTTCAAGAATGCAGTTAAAGAAACAAACAGTACTATACGATTAGAGGTACAGTGATGAATATTAAGTTTAAATTTGCACACACACACACACACACACCAAAAACAAAGACAATGTAAAGTCATTTTACTCTTTTGTTAACTCATTTAAGGGCAATAATATATCTGAATGATCATTAACCAAGGACCAGCATACTACAAGGGAGCCAGGAGAAGTGACCAGCACACTTCATGAATTCTTCAGCTCTGTGTTTAATAAAACAGGGAATAATAACAAAATAAACAACAGGGTAACTGATGAAACTGACAACTCAATTGTTCTGATGGTAAAGAGTACCATTGGTGATAAATTTGAGACGCTTAATGTTAATAAATCAGCTGGTTCTAACTCACTCCAGTTCAGAGTACATAAGGAATTGAGGAGAGAAATAGTAAAGCCTTTAACATATGTAATTATTTGACTGTTTAATGTAGGGGAGGTTCCTAGTGACTGGAGAGAGGCTGTAGTGGTACCCATATATAAGAAGGCTGTTAAATCAAACCTGTAGAATTATAGACCAGTAAGTCTGTCCTCCAACGTGGGTAAGTTGGCTGAGGGCATAGGGGATAATGCAGCTCACAAACATGTGAATGAGGGATGCAAACAATCAAAAACATAAAAAGACAGCACCATCCACTAACATTTGTAGCAAAACAATAATTTATTGCTGATAATGGTGCATAAATACTGAACCACCTCAGGGAAAGTCCTGACCAGTTTTGCACATGCATGCTTCATTGTGGATGATAAGGAACATAAACCAACACAGCTTTACAAAAAGTTGCTCATGTACAACAAACATATTTAACTTTTAGGTGTATACTGTGTGATCCTGAGCAAGTCACTTAACTTTCTTGGGCTCCCATGTTGCATCTGGAAACAAGCTTTGGCTTAGTGTGCTACTCCTGGTTAAACAATATTCCCTTTCCCATTCCCTTTTATAATAAAGTGAAGAAGGTGGTAGACAGTAATATGCAAGTGGAAGTGATCCATCTGGACTTTCCAAAAGCTTTTGATAAAGTTCCTTGGTAACAGCTAGTGAGCAAACTGTTCAGTCTTAATAAAAAATAACAGCTATACTAAATGGACAGAATTAGCAGATAGAAACCAAAGGGTCAGGCTTAATGGTGTGATATGAAACAAGTGCCAAATTACAAGCAAGGTATCACAGGGGCCATTGCTTGGTCCATTACAGTTGAACATTTGCATTTGAAATCTGGAAAAGAATTGCAGCTCCTGGGTCAACAAATGTACTGATGACATGAAGCTGAGATGGGGACTGGACACATCTGAACATGGAGCTAGATTGACAAAAGGTCTAAAGGAACTTGAAAATTGGGCCATTAAAAATGTCCTTTAACAACAAGTGTTGTAATCCATTTGTAACCAAATAATAATTTTCAGTCATGACATTTGAAATGAACTGTTTTAAAGGAAGTGGAAAGTGAAAAAGAACTAGGGATATCAATAAATAATGACCTCAGAAGAGCCCTACCTTGTAAAACAACCTGAACCAAAACAAAGAATTATAAATTGTATAAAAAAGACATTCATAAATAAATCAGAATCTATTATAATTCCTTTACATAGAGCCTGTGTGCAACCAAGGGTTTGGAGTCCTCACCTTGTCAAGGACATTACCCTAACAGAATGGATCCATCATAGAGTAACAACATTAGTAAACAGCCTGAGGAACAAATAATCATATGAACACAGACTAGATAAAATGGGACTGAGAGGAGAAGAATGAGAAGGGGCAATATTTTATTCTATAAGATCATCTTGGTTAAAAATGTAATGCAGGATATGGACTTGCAGTTCAAGGTATTGAACCATAATCTGTGTAGACATAAACTTCAGCTAGTTAACGCTGTATGAATAATGGATACCTGCAAACATTTCTATATCCAGAAAGTTGTAGGATTCTTGAGATGTTTACCAGAATGTATCATTAACCCTTAAATTTACATAGTTTTAAAAATGAATTAAATAAAAACATGACAGAGAACAATGTAAACCGTTATCACCACTAAGAAGTGGGAGGACAGTCCAGATGGGTAAATCTCCTCTCACTGTCCTAATATCCAAGTATTACCCAATTATTACAATTGTTCTTACTGGCCTGTATTCCTGAAGCCTATGCACCTGGATACACAGCATGCAGGTTTCATTATAGCAATAAGTCATGCAGTGGAGGTGGTGTGCAACCCCACACATGTACAATGGGGGCTCCATGTGACTTCTGCATCCTGGACCTGCATTAGGCACAGCCTATCTGTGCGGCCCCATGGAGATGGTGGATGGGGCATACCACAGCTACACACCATGCCTGGGCCAAACCTTCTGTAGAAGGGGAGTACCTTCAGTGGGGGCCTGGCTAAATTAGCTGGGACCCTGTAGTAGCTGCTTAGTGCCCCTCCCACCAGTGACATTGGGCTGAGGAGATTGTGCCCCACACCTGCTTGCCCAGTCCTAGGAGCATATCAGCAAGGCTGTGGGTACATTCTTTACAATGGGTTGACCACAGCATTTTTTTAAAGGGCTATGGCCATTTTCTGTAGGATGACTATATAGCCCCCCTCCCCCCTCAGTGCACACACACACACACACACACACCATGTAGAAAGGGAATCCACTCACATGGTGGACAATAATTTTAGAGATAAAGACCTGGGAAGTGATACTAAATAACTGTGCATATGGCTGAAATTGCACATAAACTTACAACCCCTGTAAGTCATATAAGGAGTCCACAAACATTTTAACACTACATAACTCTGCCTTTAGTATGGCACAATTGCAGTGAAAGAGGCATAATGTCTACATACAGGATTGACCTTACAAACATGAAGAATCTTAAGCGGCAATTCATGACAGCTGTGAAACATTTGACCTACTGTGTACAGAATATATATATTTTTTATTCTAGTTTAGATTTTTCCTTATCTTCATACTCTGGATAATATTATTTTTCCCATTTTGAGTCTGCTTTACTATTTTTGTTTATTGTTGAAATAATAAAAGCAGAGTTCCTTTTAATATGGTTTAGACAAAGTTTGTCATTAGTATGCTCTGTGCTATCTGAACATCCGTTATTTAAAATCACTTTTTTTGACTGTTATAAATCACAACATCAGACTTAACAAATCAGGATAGTTGATTTCTAAACATTTCAGGTAATCTTATAACTATAAGAGGATGTCTCATGCATACATTGCCATTCTAAGGTTCTGTAGTTCTCATTTCAAGTTGGCATAGTTTGTTTCCAACAAGGAGATGTTCTAATATTCTGCAAAGTAAAATATTTTGGTTTTGAATAAAAAAATTGTTTTTTTTTTTTTAAACAAATATCTTTAGCATAAGATTAATATGCAAGTTAGCCAGCCTGGGAGTGGGTCCCAAGATGATAGTCTGGGTAAAGAATTGGCTGGAGACTAGGACACAGAGGGGAATAGTAAATGAAGTCCACTCTGAAGAAAGGGGAGTTACTAGTGGGGTACCGCAGGGTTCAGTATTAGGACTGGTCCTCTTCAATGTCTTTATAAATGACATTGCAGAGGGACTGGAAGGAAAAGTATGTATCTTTGCAGATGACACAAAGATCTGCAACAGAGTTGATGCACAAGGTGGGGTGGAAAGGATGAGAAGGGACTTGGCAAGGTTAGAAGAATGGTCAAATGTATGGCGGCTTAGATTCAATGCTAAGAAGTGCAAGGTAATGCACCTGGGAAACAAAAACCAGGGAAGAGTACACAATGGGGTGAGATACTAAGAACAACAAAAATGGAAAGGGACCTGGGGGTAGTCATATCAGATGACTTAAAGGTGGCAAGCAATGTGAGAGAGCAGTAAGGAGGGCTGGGGGGATACTGGGATGCATAGGGAGAGGCATCACCAGTAGAAAACAGGAAGTTGTTGTCCCTCTGTACAGACAGCTGGTGAGACCCCATCTGGAGTACTGCGTGCAGTTCTGGAGACACAATCTCCGCAAGGACATAGACAGGATGAAAGCTGTCCAGAGGAGGGCAACTAAAATGGTGCAGGGTCTGCACCAGAAGACATATGAAGAGAGACTAAAGGAGCTTAACATGTATAGCTGCGAGGAAAGGGGGGAGAGGGGGGACATGATAGAAACTTTCAAGTACCACAAGGGAATCAACAAAGTCCAAGAGGGTAGCATCTTTCAAAGAAAGAGGTGTGCAAGAACAAGGGGTCACAATTTAAAGATAGAGGAGGGGGTAGCTCAGAGGTAATGTAAGGGAGCATTTTTTCACAGAAAGGGTTGTGGATGCATGGAACAGCCTTCCGGAGGAGGTTGTGGAGTCAAAAAACAGTGGTTGAATTCAAGCATGCATGGGACAGTCATAAGGCAATTCTACGGGATGGGGTAGAAAGAAGTCGGCTGCCGGTTAACTAGGATCTGCAGCTTATCCATTAGGTAGGGAAATGGGCAGACTGGGTGGGCCAAGAGGTTCTTATCTGCCATCGAATTCTGTGTTTCTATGTTACTATAATTTATAATATGTTTATATGTATGCTGTAGTTCCAATGTCTCTTATGGTTACAAGAGTTTCCTCTCATGTCTTCTGTGTGTCAGAACTGCTCAGTTTTGCTTTGCAGTTCTCTCCCCTAAAGTACTCCAGAATGCAGTCTTGTAACCATAAGAGAAACAGTAACTGCTTTATACATATAAACATACATAATGCACTACCATGCAACAGACACTGCTCCCTAACCTTACATGACAACAGGTGTACAAAATCAGTTCAGAATACTAATGAAAACCTGGTTCAAGTCATTCTTAAAGGAGCTGTCATTGTATTATTACAAATGTGGAAAAAATTATCTAAAGCAGACTCAGAATAGGGAAACAAGGGTGTGTTACAAGTCTTGAGAGAAGGGGCTATCTAAGATAGAATAAAAAGTATAGGTCTACATTTTCAACACTGTCATGCACTGCTGTTTAAGTTACGTTATAAAATATCATTTAGATACTGGTAGTGCAGTGACTATATGCAGAGACACAGAACAGTCCTTATACTGTTTTCAAGATACAGTATTAAATAAATATAAGCCTATCGTATTCAAAAGTCCATAGGTTTAAATAGAATTTATTATATTTGTGTTAGCCCAAATCTCAATGTGTATATGATTGAGGAAGAGTGTTCTGCCTGATGTACCACCATAAACAAGTTCTACAGGAGACCAGATACACATTGTCTGGGTACATTGGTCAAACAGGACATTAGCAGAAGTAGTATACACAGTAGGGCATTAGAAACTGCTGGTTGATTCAGTCATTGCTTGCCCAGAAAAGTATACTGGGTGATCATATGCATTTACACAAATTTATAGATCGAAAGTGAACATGAAAAATTTCCTGTTTTGTGATGTAACTATTTGTTGTAGTAAACTACAAAACTGTCTGCATATTGGTTTAAATGGGCATGTAACCAGCATCAGATTTTCATTTGCAGGTGAAATGGAGAGAAGCAGGAATGCAGTAAGGAGTGCAAAGTTGTAAAATGTGGAGAGAATAGCCCAGGTGGTAACAAAAGGGGACAAGACTTTATTTAGCTATGTTAGTGAAAAGCGGAAGACTTGGGGAGGGATTGTATGGTTAAGAAGGGAAAGAGGGGTTGTGTTGAGGAGGGCCAGAAAAAGGCAGATATTCTGAACAAATACTTTTGTTCATTGCTCACAGAGGAAGAGGAAGGGGAATGGGAGAGGCCATAAAAAATGTAACAAGAGCCTTAGAGGGTGGGAGGTGGACACTCGTCCTTTCTCAGAGGAGAGAGTCCTGAAGGGACTCACAAATCTGAAAGTGGACAACATGATGGAGTCAGACAGGGTGCATCCAAGGGTAATGAGGGAACTCAGGAATGCACTTCTGACAGTTCTATTTAACAACTCACTGGAAATAGGAGTTATTCCTGAGGACTGGAGGAGGGCAGATGTAGTCCCACTTCACAAAATTGATTGCAGGGAGGAGGCTGGCAACCATAGGCCAGTCAGCTTGACACTGGTGGTGGGAAAGTTAATGGCATCACTGCTGAAGGAAAGGATTGTGGACTTTGTTGACAACCAGTTAGTTATGAGACCCAAGGCAGCATGGATTGGAGATGAGCTCATGTCAAATTAACCTGAAGCAATTCCTGGACTGAATGACCAAAGAATTAGATGAGGGTGGAGCAGGTGATGTGGCCTACCAAGATTCCAGTAAGGCTTCCAATACAATTTCACATAGGAGACTCAAAGTAAGCTGGGCAGTTTAGGGGTGGGTCCAAAGATAGTAAACTGGGTAAGAAATTGGTTAGGTGATAGGCACGGAGGGTGGTGGTAAATGGAGTTCACTCTGGAGAAGGGAGGTTGACCAGTAGGGTACCTCAGGGATTAGTACTGGGACCAATGCTCTTTAATATTAGTCTTTATAAGTGACATTGCAGAGGAGCTAGAAGGAAAGTTCTGCTCCTTTGTGGATGACAGCAACGTCTGCAATAGGGTGGACTCTCCAGGTAGGATGGAAAGAATAAGCAGAGACCGGAGAAAACTCAAGGAATGGTCAAGGGTATGGCAGCTGGGGTTCAATGCAAAAAAGTGCAAAATCATGCACCTAGTGCTCAGAAGCCCAGGGGTGGTGTACAAAGTGTGTGGAGAGGTAGAAACAACCACCAGACAGGAAACAGAGCTGGGGATCATCATATCTGATGAGCTAATGGTGGGCAGGCAGAGTGACAAGGCAGTTTGCAGGGCTAATGGGATGTTGGGCTCATAAGGAGGTGTATCACCAGCAGAAAGAGGGAGGTAGTGTGGTCTCTATATAGATCACTGGTGAGACCACACTTTGAGCACTGTGTCCCATTCTGGAGATAACATCTCTGGATGGACATAGACAGGATGGAGGCTGTCCAGAGGAGGGTAATTAGAATGGTACAAGGTCTGGATCAGAACCCCTATGATGACAGACTAAATTACCTCAGTATGTACATCCTGGAAAGAGTTGGGAGAGGGGGGATATGACTGAGACTTATAAATACCTTATGATAGTAAATAAAGTACAGGAGGGTTTTTTTTTTCAGAACAAAATATGCTCACTAGGTGACAAGCAATGACACTGGAAGAGGGCAGATTCAGGAGGGATGTGAGAAAGTACTTCTTCACAGAAAGACTGGTGGATGCCTGGAACAGTCTGCCAGTGGAGGTGGTGGGGGTGAAAAACAGTGGCGGGATTCAAGAATGCATGGAACAGACATAAGGGAATCTTAGGTGAAAGGAAGGAAGGAGGGTGAAAGAACTAGAGATCAATTAGGGTCTGTGGCCTTAGTGTAGGTAGTGAAAAATGTGCAGGCTAGCTGGGCCACATATTCCTTATCGACTATCAAATTCTATGTTTCCATGTTTCTTTAATACTTAAAAAATACATTTTGCATGCCAACGTTTAGTTCAACAAGTAAGCTAGGCAATGTAAAAATTTGCTACGGAGAAAAAATATTGCTCTTGAAAAAGTTTAAACTGAGACACTGCCTTTTCCTCCACCCCTCCCCTTTTGACTGAGTGTTAAATTTTGTTGGCATTGTACAGCATCTGGTGACAGAATATGAAACAGATCCAGTAAAACAAATTTACTCTGGATTTCTAATGGACATGCAGGACATAAATCATTTGAAAATTTCCTTTGGTGAAGAACTGTATATTATGATACATTTTTATGAAAGACACTATCTAAACCAAAATTGCACTCCTATTATATTGAAGTATATTGTACAGAAAAGAAAGAATGGAAATGGCTTTGATTTTATATAGAACTTCTTATATACATTGTACAGTATCTCAGATTAGTTTACAATCCATGAGCAGCTGCAACAGGCGTAAGCCAAGCACAGGGTGGCTACATGAGAAAGAATGAGGATACGGATGGTCAAGTGAGTTACAGTAAACAGAGAGTGAGAGAGTGCAAGACAGAGAGAGAAAATCCTGTTTACACTGACCAAGTTGTTGCATGCTGGTCACACAGGTGCCAGTCTGCACCTGGCCATTTTTCAAGCTAGTCATGTACACCACTTAAAGATTAAATTCTTATTAAGGATATACTGTATGTATCTTAAAGAATGAAGGTTGGGGGCCTTTAGATTCCTCTGCATAAATGTTGTTTCTTGTATTCACTCCTTTATTACATTTTCATCAATTTATTTGTATACTGCCAACTACTAGTGCAAAACGAATCCAATAGAATCCTTGTATTATGCAGTCAGAAAAGCTTTACTGGCAATGCTGGCAGTGTACTTTTATGGGAAACTGCAAATCTGTTTTCAAATTTCTATAGAGAAATAACGCTTTCTAGCACCACCTATTTCATGAATGTAACAGCAATATGTGATGTTTCATAACCTGTGATCCTTTTTATGATTTAGCAGGTGACATTTTCTTCCTAACCAGATTTTATTTGGTAAGAAGAAAACAGAAGTCAATTACTGTTTATAAAATGTAAAATCATACAGCTGGTAACAATATTGCAAACATGTAAAAGACAAAGATTGTTGCTGAAAGAAGAATCTATTACTTTTGAAAAAGATAAAACAATCTTTAGTTTCTCACTGAAATACAATGGGCTATTAAATATTTGGCAGTTTCTGACATCATAATAACAAAATTATGTTGAATTCTTTTTTACTAGCAGTGTGAAAAGCAAAGGTGAAACCCCACATTTCACTGCACAAATGTTTTACTATAACAGTAACAAGTAATTACTAAGACCATCAAACAATAAATAAGCTAGCCAACTGTCTATTTATTAGACGTGAGCACCTAATTTTTAAGGACGTTGACTTCTACACTGATGTCACACTAATGTATTTCGAACTGCAATGTAGGACCTATCCTGCCACACATGCACTGGTTCATTGTGGTGCTGTTAGTCTCAGTCAGTGATGTGTAAAGTGTCCTCCATTTACAACACACTTGAAAACACCTACACAAGTTCAGTTCCTCAGTCTGAGAGAGGAGCAAAAGATCCACACCAGTTTGATGCCTGCACAGTTTATACTCACAAATGGACACTACTGTGGCTCTATAAACCATGTACATTGTTGTAGAAATGGCCAGTGTAAACAGGATATGGGGACAGATGGTACGAGAGAGATGGAGAGAGAGAGAGAGAGAGAGACAAAGAGAAATTGAAAGAGAAAGTTGCGCTGAGAAACGTTCAGTGACATACTTAAGGTGATTATACTGTATGTGAACAGTGGCATTACCTGTATCTGTCAGCAGTCCAGAGATATTGAGGACTGAGTCTGCCCGATGTTGATACAATGCAACCCACTTGTAATAGACTTGTTTGTGTGTCTATGTAATGTCCATTATAAGGGGTTCTGCAATAACTGGGACATTATGGTTATGTAAAAACAAAGAGTTGTGGTCTTTATTTTTGTTTATTTTTATTGCACTTTATACTGTATTTCTACTTTTTTAAACAAGGGAAAGAGTACACAATATTGCATTCTGTGGCATATTAAAATGAACAGATAAGGCTTGCATTAATATCTTGGGCAGGTAATCGGTTTAATTAAAAATTTCTGTTTTCTGTGCAAGACTGGTGGCAATATGATTGGCCATGACAAGTTGAAACTGGAGACAGGGAACTACAGTCTGCTGAAACAGGTTGCTTTGCAGACCACAGTAGCAGGTAGAAGACATAAGGTGTCAAGAGAATGCATGAAATGCTGAATTGTTGCTAAAACTCTGAAACAGGAGAAGACAGGAGTGGAAAGATCACTATTGTGGGTTGACTTTCCTCTAGGCATTGTGTGGAAGAAAAGCAGCTGCATTCAGTATGTGCTAATTTCTGCCCATTAACACCTCATGCCAGTTGAAATCACCTCAAATTACCCTTTCTGGCTCTGGTATACATGGTGGTTACTGTATGTAATAATAACTATTCTAATTAACACTACTCTCAGTCAGGTTGGTTTTCGAATACTGTTTTTCTCTGTTTTAGCCAAATGTCTATTATAATGGTGTCCATTTCAACTGAGTTGGACTGTACTAAATTGTCACCAATTTAGAGGCTTGTGATGTTACTAAGTTTAAAACTGCTCTAAACTACAGCATGGTTTGGTGCAGCTTCACCCTCATCAACATCACAAGTTAAGACAGGGTGGCAATATATTTATTTAATCATAGAAACATAGAAAGGTGTCATCAGAAAAAGACTCAAAGTCTACCTTGTCAGCCCATTTTTCAGCCTTAGCTTTATCAATGTACCCTTGAACATACGTAGACTGAATTACCAGCCATAGTTTATTCTCTCCCCTCTCCACTCATTCACTGTCAAAATGTTAACCAATGCCTTATTTGCTGTCTCATGCTCTCTTGAAACATGTCACCATTTTGGTGTTTACCACCTCCATTGGCAAACCAATGCATCTATCCACCACCTTTCTATAAAGAAATACTTCTAACATCCCTCCTGAATAACCCTCCACCAGTTTATACTCATGTGACCTTGTTGTTGATCCAACACTACGCGTAAACAGGTCACAACATTTTACCCTGTTTATCCATTTCAAATACATAGAAACATAGACACATGAATCTGTCAGCAGATAAGGACCATATGGCCCACCTTGTCTTCCCATTTCTCTACTCACTGCTGCAGCACCAGATCTGATTTAATCTGTGGCTGTCCTGCTCTGCACATCTCCAGGGTACCCTTATGTCTATCTCATGCACTTTTGAACCCTAGTATTGTTTTCACATCCACCACTTCTGCTGAAAGGCTGTTGCATGGCTCCACCACCCTTTCAGTGAAAAAGTACTTTCTAAGATTGCCCCTGAGCCTTCCACCCTTCAGCCTCATTATCTCCCCCCCCTGTCCGTTCTTGTGCAGAGTTTTCTCTGGAATATGCTTTTCACCTGTACCCTGTTTATTCCCCTAAGGTAATTGAAAGGCTCTATCATATCTCCCCTCTCCCTTCTTTAATTCAGTGAATAGATATTAAGGTCCATAAGTCTTTCCTCTTAGGGCTTCTGGTGCAGTCCATGTACCATCTTCATTGCCCTTCTATGGACTGCATCACCACTTCTATCCTCCTGCTTGTTATGCCTGCCCCTATGCACCCAAACATTCTGTTTGCTCTCCTCCACCACCCTTTCACACTGTTTGGTCACCTTCAGGTTATCAGACATGATAACCACCAGATCTGTCTCCTGACATGTGGTGGCCAGAATTACCCCACAATTCCTGTACTTCTCCCTTGGATTCCTGTGACCCAGATGTATGATCTTGCACTTTTCTGCATTGAAACCCAACTGCCAGACATCTGACCACTCCTCTAATAGGCTTAGGTCCTTTCTCATTTTCTCCACCCCCTCCTGTGTGTCCACTCTATTACAGATTTTGGTGTCATCTTCAAAGAGGCACACCATTCCCTCCAGATGCTTTGTAGTGCCACTAATGAAGACATTGAATAGAACTAGCCCCAGCACCGACCCCTGTACCACCCTGCTGGTCACCTCCCTCTCCTCAGATTTCATACCATATACCACCACCCTCTGAATCCTTTCCCTTTGCCAGTTCCCAACCCACTTTGCCACCGTAGGACCAACTTCCAGGCTTCACAGTTTATTTAGCAATCTCCTGTGTGGGATGGTGTCAAAGGCCTTGCTGAAATCCAGGTAGACTACATCCACTGCCCCTCCCTGATCTACCACTCTGGTTACCCAGTCAAAGAAATCTGAAAGATTTGTCTAACAGGACCTTCCCACTGAGAATCTATGCTGCCTTGCCTCCTATGCCAAATTCTTCTCCAGAAACTTCACAATCCTCTCCTTAAATAAGGACTCCATTAGTTTCCCCACTACTGAGGTCAGGCTTACAGGCCTGTAGTTGCTTGCTTCGTCCCTGCTTCCACTCTTGTGGAAAGGGACCACATCTGCCCTCCTACAGTCCTCTGGTCCCAACCCTGTCTCTAGTGATGCATTGAAAAGGGCAGCCAGAAGTTCCACCAGCACTTCTCTGAGTTTCTTTATTATTTTGGGGAGGATCCCATCTTGCCCCATTACCTCATCTGCTTTTATTTTCTTGAGTTCTTCTAAGACTCTCTCCACCACGAATGGGCTGGTGTCTACCTCCCTCTCCTGAATACCTCTATTAATGAGTCTTAGTCCCTCACCCTCCCCTTCCCTGGTGAATACTGAGCAAAAGTATTTGTTCTGTATCTCAGCCTTTTCTAGGTCATCCTCCACCATTTCTTCTCCTTCCTTCTTCAGCCCAACAATCCCATTTCTGGTCTTTTTCCTCTCACTAATGTATCTGAAGAAAGTCTTGTCACATTTCTTAATAGCCTGGGCTATATCTTCCTCTGTCCATGCTTTAGCCCTTCTAATTATTTTCCCAGATTCCCTCTGCTTCTCCAGATATTGTTCTCCATCCTCATCCTTTTGTGTTTCCTTGTATCTTCTGAGGGCTCTTTTTTTAAGGAGGCAGTATAGTGCAGTGGTTTAAGGCTCTGAACTACAAACCTGGAGACCTGGGATTGATACCCACAGCCCCCACTTGCATACTGTGTGACCCTGAGCAAGTCACTTAACTTCCTTGTGCTCCCAGGTCGCAACTGGAAACAAACTTTGGTTTAGTGTGCTTCTCCTGGTTAAACAATTCTCACTTTCCTTTTTTCTTTTCCCTTGTTTTCTTGCCCACTACCTTCAAGAACCATTATGGCCTTTTCTTTCTTTTATTCTTTCTATGTATTTTGACACAGTGACCTGTTACTTCTGTTATGACTCACTTGAGTCTAGACCAATGTTTTTCCACATCTCCCCTTGTACCTTCCACTGATATGGTTCTTTTGAGATTTCTACCCAGCTCCTTAAAGTTAGCCCTCCTGAAATCTAAGACCTTTATCCTTGTATGGCTTGCCTCCTCCACTGTGGTTATCTTAAACCATACTGTCCTATGGTCACTGGTACAAAGGGGACTGCCCACCTCCACATCTGTGATCCTGTCCCTATTGGTCAGAACCAAATCCAGTATAGCCTCCTCACAGGTTGTTTGTACCACAAGCTATCTTAAGTTTGCCTCATTCAGGGCAGTAATGAAGTCTCTGCCCTTTGTTGTACTCACAGTCTGAGTGCTCCAATCTACCTCAGGCAGATTGAAGTAACCCAATAGTAGCAGCTCCCCTTTGGCTTCCATTTTGAGGATGGTTTCCACAAGCACTTCATCTGATTCTTCCCCCTGTGCTGGAGGCCTGTAAATCATTCCAGTATGAATGGCTGTCCTTTTTTCCACTTCCAGGGTGACTCACAATACCTCTGCTCCATCTTGTAACCCTTGAGCCTCTGATGCTTTAATCCCTTTCTTCACATATATAGCACTCCCCTTCTCCCTTCCCTATTCTACCTACAAAGTGTGTATCCTAAAAGGCTATATCCCAGTCATTGTTCCCTGTGTACCATGTTTCTGTAATAGCTGCTATGTCCAGGTTTGTGTCTTCTATTAATGCTATTAGGTCTGGGATTTTGTTCCCCAGACTTTGGGCATTTGTGCACATTAATTTCCAGCTTGTGCACCCACCCTCCCTTTCCATTTTTTCAGCCTTGTGACATTTTTGGGTTCCATCTTCTGTCCTCCCCACAACCGTATGTAATTTATTTATCCGGTTTGATAGTGCGCTTGTACTAATTGGATTCTTTCTTATTTCAGATATGTTATGTGGGGGGGCTACCTTTATCCCCCTGACTGCTTTTTCTCCCCCCATATCTAGTTTAAATGCTTGTGGAGGAAGCAAGACACCTAAAGTTTTCTATCATGCCCCTTCTCCCTTCTGGTCCCAGTAAGTACATGTTCGGGGTGGCTAAATGTTCCTCATTTAATTTGCTTTGATGGCCCTGTATCATCTTTGTAGCCCAGCCCTGGACAGATATTTTGCTTTTTTATCCTTATTCAGGTGTGGGCTCCAGAACTTGATATAGTACTCCAGATGTGATATTACAAGTGATCCACAGAGGGGCAACACTAATTCTTTTCTCCTACTGGAGAATCCTCTCCTTATAGATTCCAACATCTTGTTTGTCTTCCAGAGTACTACTGTATGTTGCACTGGTTTGTTGACTTGAGGCCATCACTTATGATCTCTAAATAGCTTTCCTCAATGGGCAGACTGAGATTTTCACCCCTAGCCAATAACCTGTTTTCGGAATAGCTTGCCTATATGCATATCTTTGCACTTCTATACCATAAACTTCAGTTGCCATAACTTGTACCACCCCTCCAACTTTTCTAGGTCCCTCATCATGTCCCTGGCCCCTCCTTGGACTCTACCCTGCCACAACATTTGGTTTCTACTTCAATGAGGCACATTTCTCCTTTAATCTTTTCCCTTATCATTATCCCTGAGACTGCTGCCAGGTAATTGTAAGCCCAACAGCTAATTTAAATGAGCATTTCATAGGCTTGCAAACTATGATGGAAACAGTTTAAGAATATTCTCCTTTAAGGTCATGTAGGCCCTGTGCACACTAGGAGAATAATTTTTTAAAAACCTTTTTTGAAAATGTTTTTAAATTCACCATGGTTGGCTATTTGCACTGTCATTTACCATGCAGTAACATGGTAAACCTGCTCCCACACTCCGTTGCAGGTAATATTTTTCTGAATGCTTTTTGGGTCATGGTGAAACATGTTTCCTCCTTTCTGTAACCCAAGCATGGATCTATCACCAATCTGCACTACATGGTAAAATGTTTTACATTTGAAACCATGTTTTAAAACATTATTAAGCCTAGATCCCTTGCAGGGTGTAAGCACAGTTTTTAAACATAGTTTCAAACCATGCTAAGTGCAGATGAAACTGAGTTTTGCCTTCTTAAAATATTTTAAAGCTCTTAAAATGTTTAAAGAAGCCTAGTGTGTATAGTGCTTTTATGAGCAGGTGACTTTGGTGGAGTTAAGTCTTGGTCTTCAGGTTCATAGCTCTGCACTCTGTCTACAGTACAAGGCTACCGTGCCTTTCATCCATTTTTGGAAAACCACTATTCCTGTCAAACAGTAGTGCCAGGATTTTCACAGGTCCAGATTAGGGCCCAGTTAATGTTTACTCCAGGAGCAAGTAAGTGCCTGGAGTAAACCACTGACATATTAGGACATGTTTGAGCACTTTACAAGTGTTAAAGACATGTTCCAATATACCAGTCAGACACTACACAGGTTGCTTTTGAAAACTCCAGCCCTCTACTGACCACAGGCGGTGTGTGGCCAATAGGATGCTAAGGAGACTGAGATTGCAATAGGGCTGTTATGCCCACTAATTGCATATGCTCCTCTGAAGCCATCTATCACATTGATACTTTAAGGTGCAAATGACCCCATATCACTGACAAGGCACAATGGGGCCATTTGCATCTTATTATAGCCTCATTACAGGCCAGGAACAAACAAGGTCTGTAACTCTCCTCCACAGCACTCATCAAAGCTGTTGGTACAGGTTGTCTGGTGCCCCATCAACACCCTTACCACCATGTAGTACCCGGTCTCCGGTGTCCAGTGTTCCTTCCCACCCCACAAATACCCCCTGGTATACATAAAATAATACCCTGATTTCTAGTGGTTTCTCACCACCCCCAAGCACCCTGCTAGTTATAAATGTAATCATCCTTGGTGTTGAGTGAGTTCCCCACCTCCAAACACCTCACTGAGACTGTTACTAATTTTCCTGCTGTTCAGTGGTTCCCCACACCCCTGAACAATCCATCTGTAACAAATTCAATCATCCCTCATATACAGTAGAGTCACCCTTCCCCAAACACCCCAGTGAGACTTATTACTAATTTCTCTGGTGTTCAATTGACATGCAGGTTCAAATCACCCCAGAAGGCCCACCTGTTCTGCCACACCATGACCAGCAAACCCCATGTCCCCTACCATAGAGACACCCCTACCCCAGTTGGCTACTGGCCCAGACCATTGGCTCACCTCTGTGGTTGGTGCCTGACTGACAATTTGCATTTTCATGCCTACTGTAGTAGAAGCTATTTACAGCAGGCATGTGATCACAAACTGTCTGTCAGTAGCTGGCCACAGAGATGAGTGAAGGGTCTGTGCTGGTCGGTGACTGATGGTTAGGGGCACCTTTATGGCAGGTGGGGGAGGAGAGGGTTTACTGGTCATGGTGGGAACAAAGCAAGCAGGTTGCTTGGTGGGCTTCAAACCTGGGGGGCACTGGACACTAGGGAAATAAGGAAAAAGTACTGGCAGGGTCATAAAGAGTAAGTGGACCACTGCGCACCAGGGATGATTGAATTTGTTACAAGTGGGGTGATCAGGGGCAAAGGGACCACTGGCCACCAGGGAAGTTAGTAACAGGTCTCACTGGAGTGTCTGGGGGCAAGGGTTGACCACTGGACATCAGGAAAATTAGGATTACATCTCGATGGGGTGTTTGAGAGAAAGAGCAACTACTGTACCCCATGGATAGGATGCTCCTTTACCATTGGGGTTGTTTGAAGGCGAGGGGAACAGGATTCAGCAGTTATTAACCAGTAAGGTGATGGAGGGCTGTATTTAGGGGGCCCAGCTAACTTAAGACTTTGTTTGGGGAGGCAATAATTACCACTGAATGGATGGCTACTTACTGCATCTCTAAACCTATCAATATGTCAGTGTACCTACATAAAAGCACTATCAGCTGCTTTGCGTGTGTGCACCGGCACATTTCAGGACCATTTGCAAATGGGTTAGTGATTTGCTAAACCTGCCATCCAGTTTGGTATTTTGTTGTCCTTCCCTGGACTGGAGTCACAAAATGGTGTTTGTGACTCACTAAACTGTTATGCGGTTGCTACTGTTTGAATATCCCAGCCCATAAGTCATTTGTTGTATAAATTATAGTAAACGCGGATATACTAATAAGAAACCTTATAAAACATGTACAATTTTTTCTGTACTATGCAGTCGCCAAAGAATTTGAAAGCACATACATTTTGGGACAATAAATGTATTTCTGTTTCCTTTTGAACATTGGAACTGTCTTTTAAGGTTCCATGTATCTTCATGGGCAGTAGTACAACAGAACTTGTTTTTCTGTGGAAGGGGATAATTTCTGGGATGTTGTGACTAGTTGCATTACTGCTCATGACTCACTAATGGACAGGATCAGGCTGGTTCATGCTGTGCTGAGCTGAATGCTATCACGCTGTGCAAGAGCATGGGAAGCAGGCTCGCTTTCAAAGAAAAATGTCTACTTTAAAAAGGTATGCCATCTATGTCGTGAATGAGAGCTAACCAGTCTATCTTGTGCAAAGACACTGCTGCCTCCCTGTTAAAGCATTCTGTGCTTCTTTTTAGGAGGAAAGCTGAAGGTGGTGGCTGGATAAGGGAAGCCAAGGAACCCTTCAGGAAGGTTCAAGCTTTAATCGGACTGGACAGTGGAAAAATCTCAGCCGAGAATAAGCTCTACAGACCTATGGACTTACAGACTTACACTAAAGGAAATGAAGCTGTACCGGCTGGAGTTTGTAGAACATTTCCAAAAACTACTGACTTAAATTCTGGTATTTGGAAAACCTAATAGTCGTTGATCCAGGTATATCTAGGGGGCAGCTACATGTATTAATATTCACATTAGATCCAGTTTGTTTGTCTTGTGTGGGGTTGGTTTTTTGTTCTATTTGGCAAAGGGTTTATGATTTAAACTTTATTTCATTTGTTTTGCTCATTCTTAACTGTTGTATTCTATTTTTTTTTTTAGCTTTAATAGCTCTAACAGTATGCCAATGATTTTCTAAAATAGCAACTGACAGAACATCACTAGTTCATTGTACCTGTTATCCAGGACAGTGATGTGAAGAATCGCTATTACCCATGTATTACCCATATAAATTAATTTGATGCTTTTGCTGGTTTAAACAACTAAGTAGAAGGCTAGTGAGGTAGTAAGGCAGTTATTGAAGCAGCTAAGTGGCCAGATAACTCCTAGCCATCTATAACCACTCATTAGAAAATTAGCCAGGTGTTCTCCTGTCTTTTAGCTGAACAACTAAATGGCTAATTAGCCAAGTAGCTTAATGGTTAAGATTTTAATTAAGCAGCCAAAAGATTAAACAAAGTTTATAGTAATTAATGAGTCTCTGACTACTATCAATCGGATAATCAGTTTAGACCAACTGCCAGTGTATATACTGAGCATGCGTTGCATTGTTTAGAACAGGAGTGCAGTAGCAATAGTAATTTAGACGTTAAACTTTGGGCTATTACACCTTATACAATAGCCTTAGAATTACGTTTCAATTTTAAGGTTATTTACCCATCTCACCTGAATTAAAAACACTGCGAGATAATACTTTTCTGCTGCTAAGCTGATACCATCTACAGTCTGAGACAACCATTAGGTGCTAGTCCATTCTTCTGAAGAATAATGGCTTTGCAAGCTGCAACCTCATCTAGTAAATTACCTATAATTCGGTCCTCATTTGCTGTATCCAGGGCCTCTGAACATTTAAATGTACCAAGCTGCTTGTCACTGTTATATAAATAAGTTTATTTAGATTTCTCTCATTAAACAAGGAGAACTGTTAGTGTCCTGTAGCTAGATACTGAGCTAAATCTGCTTAACTATTAACACTTTTAGAAACTTGGGGAGTGTATTTTTTTTTTAGTTTAGTTTAGTTTTAAGGCTTGTAACGTTTAAACTGAATTATATTATATTTGTATTTCAGTGAAGACCAATCCTGCCTTTGTTTCTAAAAGACTTGCACTATGGATTTCTTTGATGAGAAACAGGCAAGTTCTTAGTCCTTTATGAAAATTTTAACAACTGGGTTGGAGAAGACTTACATCTGGGTGTAAGAGATCTGGGCTGATTCAAAGCTTTTAAAAATAAACTTGCTAAGATGGAAGCTAAGATTGAAGTAATTGAGAGATTTGCAAAAGGGAGTTAATGTTGGTCCTTTCATCCTGGATTTTTACTGGTGCTATAAAGAAACCCAGGACTTTGCAAGTCTAGATTCATTTAGATGCCATTTTTGACTTTTGAACGTGTGGGCAGACTTTTAGTTTAATCTGAACATTTAATGAAACAGGCAGAACATTGGATGGCATTGTCATGATCAAAGCTCTAGTTCCTATTAAGACTAGAGAGTAGACACTCCCCTTCTACATGCACTGTTATATTTGGGTCTTTTCTGTGAACATGTATAATTTGGAGTTTATTTTGTTCTTCTGATTAGTGAGCAAAATGGTTGTTACAAGAAAACAAATGAGACAGAATAGTGAAAAATCTCCCCTGCAGAATTATAATCCCACTGCAAATATTCCATCTATAGGAGGAAAAAAGAAGTCTGGAACTATTCAGACTAAGATTACTGATCTTTTTCTCCTTCCTCTATTAATTTACCCTTAGGGACTACCAAACAGGATAGAACATCTACCCCTAAAGTAAGGGTGGGTACCTCTCTACCCCTTTCTGCAGTACCAATAGATGGTGAGAACTGTGAGAGGGATGTAGGCCTAGAGAGTAGTGCGAAGGGACAGACTGGTATCGACCTAAATGTATCCAATGACCTGATTATGTCAAATACTTACAACAATTTATCTTTGGTCTATGGTACAAATGATAACTATTCTCCCTAGAAATAACCTCTAGGCTATCTATACCTCCCAATAGATTTTACACAAAAAGAGTCATCTAGATCCTTACTAAAATCATTTAGTGAGGAAGATATTGATCACTGCAATGGTAATGATCATGATCATGGTGCTAGTCCAGGCAATGATTGGCAAGTAATTAATTCACAATTACAATATATGATTGATGGGCTGAGAAAACTTGAAGTGGATATGAACTTGCAGGACAAGGGGAAATTTCACCTGGGGCCTCCTATGGATTATATCCCATGTAACCTTAGTAATGATTTGATTCTCTCCTTGAAAAAAAAAACAGTATACAGCAAATCTCTTATTAATGAAACAGATGATTGCACTTAAGAATGAATTAGAAATGGCTAGACAGGATATAGCTATAAATGGTGCTAGATTAGATGATGTATTAAGAAAACTGGATGTGATTAACCCTCCTAAACTGTCAGATTCAGTGACTTGGGTTGAGGATGAGTTGGAGCCTGGATTGGAGGCTGAAATTGAGTTGGATCTGAGGAATGGAAGGCCTGACTTTAGTTCTCTAATTATACCAAATTCACCACTCCCCGATATAAAAAGAAAAAAGAAGGAAGAAAGAAAAAAAAGAATAAAAAGGAAAGTAAGAACAGTGACAGTGAACCTATTTCTCCCTTTGGTGAGAATTTAGATGAGACCAATTTTGTTTCTATAGTGGTAATCTATCCTAAAAATGTCCCTGTTTCAATTAAGAAAGTAGTTTGTGATGGTGATGGAATTTGTAACCCTAAGATTTGTTGCATAATGGATAAACCTGGGACCCTTTCACCTACTAAGTGCAACAGAATTGATTTGGAAAATCACCTGGCCATCTTAAAAATGAAATTAAGTTGTTACAAAATTATCTTAAAATGCCTCATATTGAACAATGTCAGGATAAATTACCTACTCCTGGGAAAATAATAGAAAGAAATACTACCCCAGTAGTCCAGATGTCAACTCTCGGTGAGGAAATTCACAATTGGATAGGCATTTTAATGGTATATTACCATTTCTAAGAATAACAGCAATAAATGGCTGGCCCTCAATGTGTGGGGAGAGCCTTATAACATTTGTAATTAATCTTCTAGAGAAAGAGTTGGGCCTTGACATTCTGAAGGCAGATATTCTTGAGGTAAGGAATGCCTCAGATGGTTAAATAAATTCTATACAAATTTATTTTGCATCACCAAGAGTAGCAAATGATATATGGTACAATGGAGAGAGAATTGAGAAGAAGGTTTTTTTTATTGCTTATCCAAATAGGCAATTTTTCATACAGGATGTAATATGAAAAAGAGATGAGAAGGAACCAGTGACACTTAGCCTTTTTGACATGGAATGGAAAAATAGAGAGAGTACAAGAAAACTTCAGGGTTTCTTATGCAACCTGTTTAGTGCCTTTTTGAACATTAAATAAGGTAGCTGGGGTTTAAAAACGGTTATAAGAAAAATTGATTCATCCCAGATAGATATCCTTGCCCTGGATGAGGTGATTGCTTGTTCCCTATTATAGAAAAGCATGAAATTAGATGTTTTGGGCCTGTACCCATGTAAATCTGATTTTTGCGGAATTATCTCCTAATGATGTGAATAACTGTCAAGGTCATTATCTATATATGGATGAATCTCAGAATGTTTCTAAAGACTGTTTAAATAGAGGTTTAGATTGACTTGATAAATATCCTAAGAAAGGACCCCTGATGCTTTTACCTAATTTTAATGATCTAGAGACAACAAGTACCAGTTCTCAAATTTTTGATGCAGGACGAGAAGACCGTCCTGGAGATCAGAATTGTAATTCTTCTCCCCCCAGGTGAACTGAAGTCTCCCAATATTAGTTTCCTATCTTGGAATGTTGTGGGCTTAGAACATAAACTGGCAGACAAGGTTTGGGTTGATTTACTTAGATGTTCTGACATTGTTTGCCTGCAGGAGACCTGGCATGAGGAAGGGAATTTTACTTTATTGAATGGATATAAAAATGATCATGTTCCAGGTGAGAAATTCTGTAGCTTTGGAAGAAAAGCCAGGGGTCTAATTGCATGTATCAGAATTGGAGTTTTTCATTTCATAAAATTAAAATATATGGATAGACATACTTTTTGCCTGCAACTGAGTAATAATATCCAGAAAATCTTCTTATTAAATATTTACATTCCACCTCAGTCATCGAATTTCTGTTTACCAAATGTCTGGGACAAGATAATGGCTCTTCCTTATGAGTGCAGGACAGGTTCACTTGATTTTGAGATCTTGATATTGGGAGATTTGAACTCTAGAACAGCAGACTTTGATGGACACCGTGCTAATGCTGAATTTCTCACTGATGATTCTTTAGTGCTTAGTAATAATAGACAGACACAAGATATGGTAAAAAATAATTATGAAAAGAAACTAATTAAGCTGCTGAAGAATTTGATATGTATCCATTAAATGGCAGACTTAGGGGAGACAAAGTTGGTAATTGTACCTATATAAATGGGAAAAGTAAATCTGTCCTGGATTTAGCCCTTTGGTCTGGACACAGCTATTTTTAGAACTCTTTATAGATACTGCTTAAATCAGAAAGTGATAATTTTCCTGTTCGGTTAGTAGGAGTAACCAAACATAGCAGTGATTGTCCTCTTCAGCCACTGGTTCAGTAAGAAAGCATTTGAAATAAAAAAATATTATGGACTGTTAATTTAGAGAATTAGTAATACAAAATATAATACATCAGCACTTGTATTACCTGGCTAGCTAGGTAAATCAATACTCAGCTAGGTTACTTTGGGAGAAATTAGTCCCTTCCTTTACAGACCTTTGTAATCATTTATATGAACAAAGACAAACAAAGGTAAATAAACAAAATAAGGATTCAGGCTGGCTTGAGAAAGAATGTAGAGACTAAACAATACTTTCGAGCAAAACTGAGAATAATTAAAAAAACTAATGATAAAGTTCTATTTAAGGAGCTAAATCAAGAATGAAAGAGATATAAACTATTTTAAATACATAAAAACGCACAATATTATAAATTCCAATGGGAGAAAATGCTGATGATCTTACATAACCAAGACCTAAAAATGTTTTGGACTTATGTAAGTAAAGGAAGAAATGCCTATAAATCTGCCCCAGATATGTGCATATCAGAAGATAAATGGATTGAGTATTTTGCACAAACCTTTTTTGATGAACAGATGTATGACAACTATTTCTATGGTGAGTTAAATCACAGTAATATTCTGATCACTAAACAAGAGGTTTATCTAGCAATAAAATCCTTAAAATCAAACAAAGCTCCTGGGTTGGATAGAATACCAGCCAAAGTTTACCAAGTTAATACTCCAGGATGGTGTGAGCTGTTGGTCAAAACCTATAATAAAAGTACACATGAACAATCTTTCCCAGATACCTGGGGGGGGGACTTTAGTTATACCGATCCATAAAAAAGGTAAAAAAGATGACCCGAGACTGTATAGGCCAATCAGCCTCCTTGATGTTAAGCTGAAAATGTTTGCCAAAATTATTTTGGATAGATTAAAACTTCAAATAGAATCTTTAGGAGGGTTAATAGAAGTACAAGCAGGCTTCAGGGGTAATTATTCTACCATTGACAATTGCTTTGTCTTTTTGCACATTATTGAAAAATATGCAATGTTAAGAAAACTAAAAGTTGTACTGTTTGTTTATAGATTTTTCACCAGCTTTCAATACCATAATAAGAGGAATTTTATGGCAGCTGATGAGAGAGAGAAATGGATTGATTCTGACCTGATTGATATCATTGCCAAATTAAATAGGAATAATTGGGCTAGGATTAGACTAGGTACAAAAGGAGAAGTTTCAAAAACATTTCCTATAAACAAAGGAGTACATCAAGAGTGTGTCTTGGCTCCCACATTGTTTGCATTATACACTGATGGTCTACTAAGGAAATTAACTTATTTGGTCTCCGACGCAACAAAAATAGGATCAGAAATCTGCTCAACTCTAGCTTTTGCAGATGACATTGATAGATTTCCTTATCAAAATCGGGCTTACAAAAACAACTAAATTTACTATACAAAGAGGCTACAGAAGTCCTAGGTATAAAGATTAATACACAGAAATCTCAAATAATGGTTGTGGGCCCAAGAAAATCAAATAGTCAGTGGCTTATAGGTAATGTGAAACTCCCAAATACACACACATATATATATATATATATATATATATATATATATATAGATATATAGATATATATATATATATATATATATATATATATATATATCTATATATATATATATATGTATGTAGTATATATATATATATATATATATATATATATTATGGTAGCACGGTAGTGCTACCATAGTTAGGTTGAGGAGCCATTTCTATGTTAAACCCCAAAACTTTGCACCTTAATAACTTTGCAACCGTTTGACAGATTTGGCTGAAATTTGGAATACATGATCAAGAACCATAGGCCTTGGGATCTGCCAAGTTTCGTAGTGGTTGATATATGGCTGCGGAGTTATTAAGCGTGATCTGTGCACGCGTCTACACTTTTTCTGGAATTCTGTGGTCACGCCTACAGGTCATACGGTTTGTGCGACCGGTCCAAAATCTTCAGGGAACGTGAGGCCAGGGTCCCCGATGTGCCTTTCCAAGATTTCATAAAAACATATTAAACGGTTCAAAAGTTATTCAAAAACAGTTTTCAATGGGAAAAGTTAACAAAAAGTTCAACACTTTCGCAAATGCATTTTTACTTTCGCAAATGGGCCTGTTACTTTCACAAATCGGCCATTTTGTTTTCAGTTGGTGATCAGAAAAATGGTTGGCATTTAAATTTGGGACCATCTAGCAACCTAATTCTTTTTGTATTCACCTAGTCGGACCCTGAGGATGCTTGCCATGTCTTTATTTTGTGGTAAAACACCCCAGAAATATGTTTTTCAAATTTCTGGAAAAAGTACTTTCACAAATTACTTTCCTGCTCATGAAAGTGTCGAACTTTTTTGCGAAAGCTTTCGCAAATTGCGACAGTAGTTTTCCATCTGTGGGACAGTGACAGCGATTCTTTGGCACTGCGCTGCAAAAGAACTGTTGGGAGTTTTGGGCTGAAATTTGGAGGGAATAGAGCCGACATCTCACAGATGTGCCTTTCAGTGTTGTATTGAAAAAATATTACATGGCAGCAAAGTTATGGCACTCCAAAGTTGATGGTTTTTCCCATAGGATAACATTACGGTGCCGAACGCATTACAGAAATCCTTTGGATCCCTGCTGCAAAATAACGGTTTGGTCATTTTTCCTGAAATTTGGAAGGAAGAAAGCCAACAGCCCACAGATGTGCCTTTCAGTGGTTTGGTGAAAAAACATTACAGGGAGGCAAAGTTATGGTGCTCCAAACTTTTCTTTTTTTCCCATAGGATAACATTACGGCGCTTGCCGCTTTCAGGGCCCGTAGATCTCGGTGCGCAGATAATGGACCTTTTCATCAGAAACTTCTTAGCCCCTGATGGGGCTAAGATCTAAATTAGCCAGGACAGTTGTAAATAATATGACTTTACATTTTTTTCTACGCTATCACGGTTCCTGAGATATAATGTATTTCGCTTTTCCAAGATCTCATTTTCTGCGCTCGATACTCATTATTATGCATACATTATTTGTACTCACTGTCTTTCTATGCAGGTTTTGGGAAAACCAGCCTGTGCGCTTACATTACTGTTACTGTTGCCCTTTCTGCTTGAGTGTTCCGCATCTGCTTCACTTACCGCCTGCGCCACCATGTGCCTTATCCTTTATGCTTATTTGCGCTATGCTTGTTATTTTTTGCCATTTCTGTCTACAGTACTGTTTATCTTTCTGTTTCACTTTATGTCACCATGCCCATTGACATTTCTGTTTGCAGGCACCATGTTACTATGTGACAACACATCACGTGGCAGACCATTCCCATCTACGCCACCATGTGCGTTCCCCTTTCTGTTCTTATTCGCACTTGTGTTACCATGTGTGCCACTGTTAGCATTTCTGTTTGTGTTGCTGTCCCTGTTAGTATGCCACAAGACATCATGTGGTGGGAGCGCGGGCCCCGCCGCTGCATTACATTCACTATTTCTCGGTATCATTCTCAAAAAGAAGGGAAATTAGAGGCAAAAAACTCCATTTAATGCATTAGTTAGGGTTGTTCCACAGCAACAAAAGTGAGGAAATTCACTGTTAGGGTTGAAAACCCCTTGCACCCCCCACCCACTTCTCAATCAGCATTGTGTGCATTGGGATCATGGGTCCTAACTCTCACCCCATTCTCCTATACTTCTGTTGCTTTACACATGTCATGGGGTGAGAGTTAGACTGATGATCCCAATGCACACCCCAATGCCACCACGCAGCGCCATCCTTTATGCTTTCATTTGCGCTTTCGTTTGTGTTACTTTTTTGCCATTTGTGTGTACCTACTGTTTCTCTTTCTATTTCACTTTGCATCACCATGCCCATTGACATTTCCATTTACAGGCACCATGTTACTATGTGACAAGACATCACGTGGCACACCGTTCCCGTCTATGCCACCGTGTGCGTTACCCTTTCTGTTCTTATTCACGCTTGTGTTACCATGCAACTACTAAGTGTGGTACGTTGTGTGCAGCTGCAATCAGGGATGTGTACGTTTGGTGTACATGGCCTCAGTTTTGCTGTTGATCTCCACTGAGCATGCAGTACCTGGTCAGGTGCGTGGGGATGTCTCGTAGTACATTTAGACAATTGTTTGTTATTTCTGTCACCTGCTGCTGGATGTCTGTCATTGGTTGTGTTGACTTGGTCCTTCCCCATACTTGAATGGGTGTGTGTCTGTGTGTGTGTGTGTGGTGCTGGGGGGGGTGAATTCGGAGTTAGGGTTTTCAACCCTAACAGCGAATTTCCTCACTTTTGTCACTGTGGAACAACCCTAACTAGTGCATTAAACAGAGTTTTTTGCCTCTAATAAATATAAATATATATATATATATATATACTTACTTGGGTTTGACTTTTGCTTCTAACATAACATGGAAAGCTCATTTTAATAACACATCTCAATCCAGATTGCCAAATCAACATATGGGTTAAATAAAATTAGTTGTATATATGGGGGAAATTCCCTTAGACCACTTCTAACAGCTATCAGAAGTAAGTTATCCCCAAAATTTTGTATGGAGCAGAAGTATGTGATAATGGAAATTATAGGAGCCTATTAGTCCCAATACATAAAGTCCTAAGAATTTCTATAGGGTTAGCAACTTCCTTCCCATTAGCTTATGTAAGAAGTGAGCTGGGCTTAGAAAATATTGAAGCCCTGATGGACATAAAGAACATCAATTATTGGATGAAACCTACTAGAATGTTTAATGCTAGGCTCCCTAGACTGTGCCTTCTGGAAAAAAATAAGCTGGCACAAAAATGACATAAATGTCACTAGCTGGTATGATAAGTTATTAGGTCTAATAACAAAGTATGATCTTTCTATATTAAAAGAAATATTGGGACAGAAATATTAGTATAAGTTGGAAATATACTAAGTATGTTAAGAAAAAGATATGGACCATCTGGATTAAAAATGATTTAGAAGCTATAAAATGCTCAAGATACTCCCCTTGTTCATTCTTCTTCAAGGAGGTTATGGATTTAAATACTATCTGGATTTCCTAACTGACTCTGTAACACAGAAAGCTTATACTAAATATAAATTTGAGTGCTTCACTAATAATGTGAATGAGGCTAGATATAAAAATCTACTGGCCATTGAACAAAAATGTTTCTGTCTGCAGGGGGAGAGGGAAGATTTATTTCATATGATCTGGGAATGTGATTGGTATCATAAACCGAGAACACTTTGGCTTGATCCTATAATTAAGGGATGGGAAACAATGGATAAGAAATATTTGTCTGTTGTTCTATTGAACTCTGAAGATGATTTTATTATTATACATTTGGCTAAATATTTTAATCAGATTAGCCTAATTAAGAAATATAAAATTAAAGGAATTGAGTGCACGCAAATGCAATGATTGAAATTCATTATTATTGTATTCCCCAGATTGACTCTTGCACTATGTATTTATTTACTGTTTTTAACCAATTTTATTACTGGATTTTGTCTATATTGTCTGTGAAGTTGTGTATGATTTAATAGTCCAACAATAAACTGCTACTACTACTGAGGAAGGGAATGTTAGAAAAGCATAATAATCCTTTCCTCCTTTTAGAAAATAGGCATCCTGGACACCTCTGTTTTTCTCCATTTCAGAAGTACAATGGCATATTTTACTTCTATATGGTAAACTACAAAAAATAGGCAACATGGAACCATTCTTATCATCTAATCCAAAAGATGGGACATCCAACAGATTTGTACTCTCTTCTATTTATTGTACAACCGTGACAGTGTAACATGAGCTACAGCAGAGCTAGCCGCAATGCAACATAATAACTTGCAGTAAATGAAATGTCATAAAATACTTCATGACAACATGGCTTAATTGCTATTGAATTATACTGTTCAGCAGTATACTGCAGCATTTTGTGATATACTGCAGCATTAGTGTTCTGCATCCTGCATAGAGTTTTGTATGTTGGCCCTGGTCCTCAGTGTGGAACTTCAGTTTAACCCCAAAGCCTTCTGGTGCAGATGAGTGACTGTGACCACAGGGTCACATTGACAATGACACCCTCCAGAAGCTGCATGAAGTATGTCAGCTCTGTGATGTTACTTAGTCTTCTCCAGTGAGGTGAAGGTCTTCTACAGTTCTCCTGCATTGCGGCACAGATCTCTGGCATGATGCCATTGTCCTATTATATAAAAATACATTTCTGACTAGACCCTACTAATCAGTATATGGCCTACAATAGGGTAACATTTTTTATCAGACAAGTAGTAAAAAATGCTGTCTTAGAGTGCAATATTTTGATTAAAATAAATCCACAATTACAAATAAATATGATCACAAATTGTAGTGAGAATTAAATAAGGTGTCCTTCTGGGAACTGAACAAAGTCCCGTGGAATACCATCCTGGTACTTGAACCACTGAGCTCACAGGGTTGGACCTGGGGTTCCTGGATATACTTCCTTTCTCTGGTATTGCATATCCTGCAACTAGGAATAATCAAGATGAGACAATTAGATGTTTCACAAATTGTGATTTAAATTGCTTAGAGGGGGCTAATACTACACAAAAAAAAATTAATTGTCAAATAAATATGATGATTACTTTGATTACATTTTAGAATTAACCACAGTGTTTTGTAAGACATAGATTACCTCACTGCCAGTCAGAATTCTAGATTGTTGGTCAGCCTTATTGCTTTGCCAATAAATTTTACATACACTACAAAATGCTAATCATAAAACATAACAGCATGCATTGGGGCTTTAAATAACTACAACATGAACACAGTCTCTGGCAAAAAGATGAAGAAAAATCAATTATTATTTTTTCATAGAGTATGTTACAGTCAGTCATTACTGTGGGTTGTACAAAATAGCTGAATTTTGTTCATACAATTGTGTCGCTACTGAATACTGTTATACACAAAACTTATTGCATTCTGCCAGGGTAAGTAGTTTCCATGACTGACATAAGCACAACTTAAATTAACAATCAAGCTGTTAGTGAATGCAAGTAGGCACTGCATAGTCCCCACTAATATACCAGATTGTGCATATGTCCAGGTCACAGCACATAAATGTGTCATGGACATTGCACAGTTTATGTGCTGTGACCAGTTGCATTGTTTTGCCTAAAGGTGTCCCACAGACAACAACCTCCCCTACCTACCTTAAGCATGATCAATGGATTCTAGTGGTCATTTTTGTGGTCAATTCAGTGTATGTCCTTGTGATCGAGAAGAAACCTGTCCTCTCTAGCAAGACCAAATGTAAGCTGACCTGATGGTCCACTGGTACTCCCTCCCAAGCCCCAGCATGGGCCCAGTTCCTGATGATCCATTAGTCCCTCAAATCTCCATCAATATGTTTTGGCTTGTGCACATGGCTGTGTCACTGCACCCCATTACCATCTGGGTTTACTATACAGTCACCTCGAGGAGGCTGGGTCAGCAGTCATGCCTCTGAGAATGGCCTGGAAGACCATTGGTATGGTTGCCCCTGCCCAGCTATTTAACTGGTCACAAGAAAGTTTGCAACAGCTCGGGAAAGGGTTATGACCTATGTTTAGCAAGGTTGCTCTAATCTGATTGTCCTATCTAGGACCTCTTTGAACAGAACATTGCTCAATGGAGCTTCTTCCTGGTAAAACAAATAAAAAAATGCAAATCTTGATGGTGTGGTATAATGAGTGTTTGAGCAACAGGATCAAAATAATCTCTAAGTACCATCATTTGCGACTGAAGCAGGCACATAGTGTTTAAAGTAGAACAGCTAGGAATTTTGCTTTCTCATATGCTAATCAAGCAGGGTTCTACTTCCCTTGAGAGACTACCATTATATTTTGAAATATTAAAACATTTCTTGTTTAGATTTTTAAATTAAATCAGGAAGCTCCAGCAAAACTCAGTTTGTTAGCATAGCGCTCATCTGCTATGCATTTCCCATAGTGCTATGTATTTTACACCCAAATTTGCCCTTGCTCCAGAATGTTTTACTACTGTTTCTCATCCTGTTAGAGCTACTTCTAAACATACAATTAAAAATTTAAACTAAGATGATAATACAGTCCTTATCATTAAACATATTGTGCCCACTGTTCTTAAGCTTGTTATTCTCTGAACAAAAAATATGTATTCTGATGCAAGTGCTGCCCAATTTTAGTGCTGAGATTACAAGGTATATTTAATAGTAATAGTGACCCCAAGCTCTTCATACCCTCTTCATTAAGGTGCTCCTTTCTCATGTGCTTTCTTTCTGTACTTCTCTATCATTCTATCTATGCAAAAACCCTTAATGAGTTGCATGGCTGGTGTCTAAAGAAGTGCTTTGTGAGCAAGGCCCTTAGGATACAAATGTTTTAGCAGCTGGGGGAGGGCTCATGCCACATGAGATCATTCTCAAAATACTGACACCGCACAGTTCAGTTGTACCAGCAGTCACTTTCTGTTAAAGAAGCTGAGCAAGCACAGTATTTCCCAAAAGGCAAGGACATTGTTTTAATATTCTACAAAATAAATTGACTGTGTTTCCATTATAAACTGTTTCCTTTACCACTTTCCTATTTTTTTTTCTGTCAAAAGCAGTTTTTTTGCAGTTTCTTCTTCAAAAGCCCACAGCTTCTAACAACTTCACTCCTTACTCAGATTCACATCAGTACTTACTGGGAATGATTTTCAACAAACTGACCTACAGTATGTAAAAGCCCAATTTGGTCAGGTAGCAGGGATCAGATCTATGTAACTCACTAGTTTTGCCATATTTCAATAACAATACAAATGAGACTGGAGAATTATTTCAACAAAGTAAATGATTATCAGCTTTAGCAGAACTTTGTTTCACATCATCACCATCATATTTTTTTTCCTACAGTGCAAATTATGCATATGCATTCCAAAGAACTTTTAAATGACATGACTTGAATGCAGTACAGGTTAACTAAATAAAAGAGAACAATCAACATTCTATTACTGTATAATATACCAACCAGTTTACAGATAAATAAGTCTTCATAAATAAAAAAAAAAAATTAGCCACTGAGATCTGGAGGTTGTCAACTTGAAGGTTTTAAAGCTGATCCCCAAAGCACTCTGGGATGCATGTGATTCACATGTACAGTACCTGTTCCCAGCTCTCCAAACTCTATTGCCCTTCCACACCAGACTGCATACACAGTCCCTGCTTGTTGTATATCACTAATGTAGTGCTCCAAATGGGGATGGGGCTAGAAAGGGGGGTGGAGCAGTAACAGATACTGGGCATCCAACTGGATGCCCAGGCTAGGTTGCTGGAGGATCCCTGACTCTGCATGTCGCAGGGACAGATGGGATATGGCCAGTGCTGGAAGTATGCATCCAGAAGTAACAGGGCCCTAAAATGTTTCGATCAGGGACCATCTGCGGGTGTTTCAAAATGGTGTGTAACACATGCCAGTGGGTCAGATGGAAGGCACACTGCACAAACACTACTCCTTAGTTTGTGTAGATCATGCTTTTTAGTAAAAAAAGCCATACGGTGTAAAGCCTTGTAGTTACATGGCTTCTAATACATTTTCTATAAAAGTATATATTTGAGCATGGCTCTAACTGGGTAAGGTACACTGAGCCAAAGCTCATTTGTAGGTACGATCTGGGAGAGGAAAACAACAGAGTTCCAAGCCAAAAAGAAAAAAAAAGCTACAATGTACATTTAGTTATTCATTTATATATTTACTTATTTATTTGAGAGTAGGAAGGTGGTGGAGAACAGTGCAATCTAACAAGGTGCAATAAATACAAAACAATAACAACTGTAGAAGAAGCAAATACCACGTGCAGAGAAATACACTATAATAACCTCATATCAGTCAGCACTGAATCCACAGGTGACAGGCAAAAATGAAAACAGCAACAGTCACAAAACACAACAAGGACTCTTGGAGCAAGTATAGATGTTCAACAGACTGACGTACTGTGCTGCTTCTTTAACTTCTTCTGCCAAGGTTCTGACAGGGGGAGGGAAGGGAGGAGGGGTAGCAATGATAGTCAAAACTGCATTGGCATAGGGGGAGTAGAGGAGGCGGAGGGAACCGTGGAGGCGATTTGGGTCACCTTGATAACAAAGGGGGCAAGACAATAAAAATAGGAGTGGTGTATGACCCCTGTCTCTGGCGGATGAGCTGGAGGACAGTCTGGTGGCAGATGTTAGGAGACACTGCAGACTGGGCAGAGGAAAGGTGGTGGTGTTAGGGGACTTAAACATGCCAGGAACAGACTGGGAGACTATGACATCCTCTGTGACCAGGGAACAGAGGTTGTTGGATGTCTTTCAAGACGCGTTCCTAACTCAGCAGGTGAGGGAACCAATCAGGGAGGCATGGGTACTGGATGTGGTCCTGGCAGACAGTGACCAGATTGGGGGCCTGGAGGTAAGGGACCCATTGGCGGGGAGTGACCATGCCACGGTCTGGTTCTGCCTGGACCTAGGAGGGGTAGAAGGCTGCACAAAGACGGAAGTAACTGACTTCAGGGGGGTGGATTTTAAGGAAATGGTAAAGATCCTTAAGGAGCATTTGGATGGGATTGGGTCAGACATGGACGCTGATAGTAGGTGGGAAATCATCAGGAGAGGGGTGCAGGATGTTACCAGCACCTGTGCAAGAGTAAGGCGAAAATGTGGTAGGGCCCAAAAACCCTGTTGGTGGACCATGGAGGTCCAGGAGGTGGTGCAGGGAAAGAAAGCAGCCTATAAGAAATTCAAGTGCTCAAGGAGTGAAAGGGATCGAGGGGAGTACGAGCTGATGGCTAGAAGGGCCACTAGAGTGGTGAGGGCGGCCAAGGCAAGGAAGGAGCAGAACCTGGCCAGGGAAATTAGGAGAGGAAAAAAGGGGTTCTTTAGATACATTGGGGAAAGATGAAGGGTGAAGGGGCAGATTAGCAGGATTAAATCAGGGGAGAGATGGGCACAAGACCTGGGGAGCAGGCTGAGGTACTAAATGAGTACTTCACCCCAGTTTTCACCAGGGAAAATGGGGATGCTGCATCATACATGGAGGAGACAGAGATAATGAGGAGAGGGGACCCCACCGATCGGGCAGGTCTGGGGAGAGGGGGCATCACTGGCAGGTGGGGGGAGGGCTAAGCAGGGAGAAGAGGTACCAGAAGTGGAAATCACAGCAGAGAGAGTGAGGGAAGCCCTCAGCTCCCTTAAGACGGAGAAAGCACCGGGGCCGGATAAATTACATCCTAGAGTGCTGAAGGAACTTGCAGATGTCCTGGTGAAACCCCTGGCAGAGCTTTTCACCATCTCTCTGAGGACAGGGTGGGTGCCGGAAGACTGGAAGGTGGCACATGTAGTGCCTATCCACAAGGGGGGATCAAGGGAGCTGGCAGGAAACTACAGGCCTGTCAGCCTGACATCGGTGGTGGGCAAGGTGATGGAGGGCATTGTCAAGGAGAGGCTAGGGGGAGACCTGGATAAGTCAGGGTGCCTGGATGATAGACAGCATGGATTCATCCCGGGGGAAATCGTGTCAGACAAGCTTGGTGGAGTTCTATGACTGGGTGACAAGTGCCTTGGACCTGGGTAGACCAGTGGATGTCCTCTTTCTAGACTTCAGCAAGGCATTTGACTCTGTTCCTCACATGGGCCTGTTGGATAAGCTAGGAGAAATGGGGGTGGGAAACCAGATGATAAGATGGATAGGCAATTGGCTCCAGGACTGGACTCAGAGGGTCGTAGTTGGTGGGATAGTCTCATCCCCAAGGAGGGTCATTAGTGGGGTCCCACAGGGATCAGTCCTTGGGCCCCTTCTGTTCAACGCCTACGTATCTGACATAAGGACAGGAATCAGGAGTGAGATGAGTCTCTTTGCAGATGACTCGAAACTGGGGGCGGTGGTGGATGGGGAGGAGGGGAGGGTGGCCCTGCAGGGGGGACCTGGAGGCTCTGGAAAGATGGTCTAGAAAGTGGAAGCTGAGGTTCAATGCAGGGAAATGCAAGGTACTCCACCTGGGGGCCAGAAACCCAGGCCAAGTGTACACCCTGGGGGGAAATACTACAAGTCTCAATGGCTGAGAGGGACCTGGGGGTGGTGGTGGATGTCAAGATGAACAACTCTGAGACTTGTAGGAGGGCAGCAGCCAAGGCCAACAGGATGCTGGGATGCATCGCTAGGGGGTCACCTCCAGAAGGAGAGAAGTGATACTCCCTCTGTATAACTGCTTGGTGAGGCCGCACCTGGAGTACTGCATGCAGTTTTGGAGGCCACACTTAAAGAGGGACATTAACCTACTGGAGAGGGTCCAGAGGAGGGCAACCAGAATGATTTGGGGTTTGGGGGACAGGACCTATGAGGAGAGGCTCGAAGAGCTAAATATGTACACACTGGAAGAGAGAAGGGACCGGGGGGACATGATAGAGGTCTTCAGGTACATGAAGAGGGTAAATAGGGGAGGAGCAGTCAGGGTGCTTCGAAGGAAGGAGGAAGGGGCCACTAGAGGGCATGGGTGGAAGCTGGAGAGGGAAGATTCAGGGGAGAAAGAAGGAGGTGCTACTTCAGTGAGAGGGGTGGAGCCTTGAATGCACTACCTAGGGGCTGGTGGAGGCAGAGACAGTGGAGGGGTTCAAGAGGGGTGGGACAGGTACAGGGAAGGGTTCAGGAAGCAAAATCCAATGCAGCAAGAATATCCGGAACTGGGAAGGGAGAAGCCAGAGAAGGCGAGGGAGACAGCAAGGTCAGCACCCAGGGTGGGGGCTGACCAAACGAGCAGACACGAAAGACTGTTAGGCCTATTCTGCTGGCATTTTAGTATGTTAGTATGTTAGTAAGGTTCAGAACTAAACAGGTCTGCTACAGCAGCATACCTGCATTACCAAGAAAAAAAAACATATTCTTTAGTGAAAGAGCTCCTGGGGACCATCAGCTATCTGAAACAAGCTGTGTTGAATAATAACAGTGAAACAGAGCAGCAGAACTGTCATTCCATTGTTTCTCTCTCTACAGCTCTCCTCATACTTAAGTAATAAAGCACCACAGGCCATTGGTTGGACTATGTTTACCCCATGGTCAGGAGCATTATAAAGCACATTGCAAGGTAAAATGGGCCCAGAGGCAACTTTTAAAAGACAAAGACTCTAAAAGTTTTCAATCCCACAAAACTTATATTAAAATATTGCTAAATAATGCAACATAGTCCTTCCATAGATGTTTTTCACCTGTCAGTCACCTGTCTTTCTTCATATTCAGTACACTGTGTGACTGTTCACCATGGAATAGAAGAATTCAAACCTCTGCATTATTTCAGTAGTAGAATGCCCCCTTCCCCAACATAGAATGCTGATATGGAATACATGAATTAAAAATTCTTCAGAGTTCCACTGGCATACACACACAGACAGACACACACAAAGTCCTCAGGTGGAGTCACAGCCTTAATGTTATCAGTTAGTCAGTTGCCTGGTAAGATGCAGGGAGTTTTCTGTCAAACTGGTTGGGATAGGAGGGGGAATTTTCATGGTCATTAAAGAAACACCAGAAAAAATGACAAGCATCTGCAATAAACACAGTTTATCTTATCCTGTCTGTCTGCTCTTCCCTTAAAACTGCCCCACCGTACCTCCTATAATCATGATAACACTTCTGTAAATGAATACAACCATTTCATAATGAGAGTTAGTTTCTGAAAGGAAAAGAGTTGGTGGCCGGGGGAGGGCGGCAAATGGGAATATTCAACAAGCATTACACAGCAACACTTATAGGCAATCAGAATCAAGAATTATCCCTATCCATTTTCTAAAACAAATACATTACCTTGTCATCTTGGAAAAAAAGATCATCCCTTTGCCTAGAGCTGGAGGGAGAGGTCTGATTTTCAAAGGGCCTAGCATTGCCCTTTGACTAAGTCCCTATGTGCTAATGTAGACAAAAACCTCACATAACTGAAAATGTTATTTTCAGCATTTTGTTTGTGTATTTAATTTGTGGGGTTGATTGTTTCTGACCAGGTACAGTATGCAAAAATTTTTATTTTTAGTACTAATAGATGTAGCATTTTAGCACAACCATGTAAAATAGATCCATGTAAGCTGCTCGAAACTGCGGAAAAGGTTGCAAAAAAAACCCTCAGTCTTTTTGAACATTGTGTGCATGCCAAATTGCAGCTCTGCAAGGGTACCCACCTTTATGCAACTTTGAATGAGCACATGCACATTCAGTTTTTGAAAATCTGCCCGAGGTTCATTAATGTGCTGTACCTGTATCGTCAATGTTTCTGATTTGGGTAGCTCCAATTATCCTTTCACTTCCAAAGAGCACTAAATGCATCATATAAAAGTTCTAAAAAATAGTAACCAACTTTCACATACCTGTCAAAAGTAAAGCAACAGAACATTAAGAGAGCAGTTCTAATATCAAAATGAATTATTTTGCATTTCTGCTACTGATATTCTATGGATCACTTGGAAGTTTTCTCACAAAGTCTTTTGTGCCCACAGGCTGATAGCTAGTATACACTTACTAGATCAGCAAACGTTTGCCTCCTTTCCCAGGATGAACAGTGTCTTTCTCCAAAAAGGTGTCGTTCTGACACAACAGCAAACGTTCAAGTTTTCTGCTTTCAAAGTTGAAAAACTGTGGCAATCTTCATGGCAATCTTCTAACAGTGCTGTTCTCTCTTTGAGATCTAATCCCTGACCCATCCAGCTCAAACAGCCATCATTCTCTGCCCCTCATCCTAACAGTTGACTGAAAGAGGAAAGGAGCTTAATGTCATATTCCAGTCTGATAGTACTGAAAATATGCCCTCTTAATTAACTGCACCTGTGACCTTCCTCATTGAACATAATGAATCCTCCTTCTGTTCTCAGACAGGAGTGTCTGTGTTATCTCTGATGTTGGTGCCTGCTCTAGAAAAGTGGGACATAATTCTTTCTTTACAGGATTCACAAACATCTTCTATTTCTATTTCCTAATGCTACATTTAACTGTTTTAGGACCTTAACCAATTAATGTCTTGCTGCCCACTGCAGTAATAGCCTTGCATAAATTCCTTTCTTAAAAGTTGTTCTTTTTAGGTTGAAGGGTTAACCTGCAAGTTCTTGGTGAAGGAAGAGGTAACGGGGTCAAAACCCCAGCCCTAGTGCACAGATTTATGTTTCATAGCTACTGGGGCTCATTGATTAATTACCAAGGCTCCTCCCTAGCAGGCTCCAGCTTATTTCCAATAGTGGATATGGCCACTCTCCAAGGACTACTATATGCTCTTTGGAAAGAAACAAAAAATACAATAGCCAGTTCCAGTGCAGCCCCAAGCCCTCTGTGGAGGCTCTGAGTGCTGGGGGCTTGTTGCGAGAAGAGTTCTTGGGCCTGGAGTACAATCCAGTTGCCTTGCAGGGAGAAGCACTTACCTGCTACTGTGGCTCCTTAGAGCAGCATATCCCTTGTCCCTTCCAATTGCCTTCTTCAATGTGGACTTGATTTTGTGAAGGGGGCACATACCCACACTCAGTTAGGAATGAGTTATGGGATTGTATAGGGCTGGAAACGCAAGACCTGTAATATGATACTGGGACTCATCTACTGCAACTTAAAGGTAAAATGAGCCATACTGAAAAAAGTGGAATGTGGTTTTCTCAAAGGGTGGTGTCATTTTGGAATAGACTTCCATTAGATGTAGTTGGTAGCTTAACTATGACGTAGTTCTAGACTAAATCTGCTACTTAAAAAAACAAAAGAGAGTGTGCACATGGATACAGTGGTCCTAAAGAAACTACACATGTGTAAATTAACTAAGGTTCCAAGCACACACCAAGCCTATTTGGGCTTCAAAACATGTCCGGTGTGTATTTTTTGTACGTAATAAAATGCAAGTTTTAACTTTATTTCTGTCTGTTGCCCGTCTTATAGGCTTGGTGTGTTCTTGGAACCTTAGTTAATTTAAATTTGATACTTGCTGTAAAGGGAAAAAATAAATGGATATAACCTTTGAGAAAAGGTGATCAACAAAGTTCAACATGTGTAACTCTGCTTGAAAAAAAGACCAGAGGCATGCATTTAGGAGTGCTGGTTTTGAGGGATCTAATGTGGTAGAGGCAAGAATTTTGGGTCTGTGAATGTGCAGATGTTCACTGATGTGCACAACGAGACTTCTGTGCTTCACAAGTCTGGGCAGGCACCCCCCAATGGTATCAATGGTATTGTGGATTAAACTCTAAATCAGGTGGTGGGGTGCCATTCTGCAAAGATATGTATATACACACTTGGTGATGGGAAGCTATAGACTTTCATCCTGCTAATCTACCCTTTTTTTCTGTGTAATTTTGTTAAACACCCCTTCAACTGACACTGGATTTCTGATTTCCCCTAGCTACCCATTTGTGTATATCCTATTTGATTTTGAAGTCTGATACAGAGAAAGTGTTCAACACTTTTTAGGGTAGCTTCTTCTACTGGTCTACCACTGTCTTAGTAAAGAATACCTTCCTTATGCCCTTTCTTAATTTTTCTCCTGTCACTCTGAGGCTATATCATCACTGGTATTATTCTGATATTTTTGTCTGACTAGGTCATTGTTTTCCAACCTACTGTATTTTATCCTCCCGTGTACAGTATTTTCAAGTCTCTATCATGTCTGTCTGTACCTCCTCTCCTTCAACAAGTATGTAATAAGGTCTGTAAGACTGTACCTGGTATCATTTTTGGCACCCAAGAATGTTTTTTTTTCAGTTTCTCTGTGTCCCTTTTTCAGACATTAAAAATTCCAATTGCCAATTAAATTCAAGCATGAATAAGGGATCCTAGGAATACACAAATGCATCACTCAGACTACTGCCACCTGTTACAAATATTTTAAGAGAGCCTTGAAACTGTTTTATTTATTGAAGTATCGTTGATTTGCTGATTGAAGTTAATTTTTCTGTGTAGTGTTATTAATGGGTTTTTTCAATGTTCTTTTATGTTATTTTGTGATGTGCTTTGTAGGACTCAGCCCAGAAGGCCATTATACAACATAAAATTAATCACAATGATTGTGAACACAATATTGTTAAATTAAAAATATGAATGGCAATATAAACAGAATGTCCACCTCTAGGTACTGCTGTACACATTACACCTCATAAGCTCAGTTGCCATGTTTTTAATGGAAAAAACTAAAGTACTCTAAAATTTCAAAAATGTGACTGCTTAATTTAAAACTAGTTTTTTGCCAAGAATATAGAAATATCCTGGGGTAAGAAATAAGAGTCAATGTACAATTGATAGAGCTGAAATACAGACAGAAAGAAGTGATGAGCTTCAATATGTCAGAGACTACCAGTCCAGAATAAAAATAGAAATTGCTCTATGCAAATATGAAAAAGTATACAAAGGTAGTGACCTTGAGATCTTTACTTTTTTGTAACATAGCATGGCAAAATATGGAAGGAATGGCATTGCAAAAACAAAAGGGGTAGGAATTTTTTGAATGGTGGACACATCACTTGCATCCATATTTTAGTTGCATGCTGCATCCATTCAAATCTGCCCAAATGTTTCACCTTATTCACAGACATCTGGTTGGATTTGCAATGATTCTTGCAGTTTATGGAAATTTCTGTAGCAATTGCCAGAATTGCATCCATTTTATGGATGCAACTGCGAAGTTGTGTCCCGGGAACTAGACCAACTTTTCATGGTCTAAATCCCTGGATGGAATTTAGAGGTTGTGTCTGAAAAACAGGCATGGCCCTTTAAGAATCCTGCCCAGAGTAGTTTGATGTTCTTATTGACTGTTTCCTGCCCTGCCATTTCAGAAATACTGGGGGAACTGCATGCTTGAATTTGGGTATTAACAACATTTTAGGATATTCTGCATTGAGTAGAGGTAGTTGATTCGCTTCATCACAGCTACTGAAATATGACTCAGTTTCAGAATACCATGAAACCAAGGGCAACAGAAAACTACATCTGAATCTACCACTCTAGTAAAATGGACACTGAAGACAAGGCAAGACAAGTTTGCTTCTATAGCGCCCTATCCTGAAGTTTTAAGGAACCTCACATGGACAGAGTTACAGTAAAATACATAAATATTTAAAAAAATACTGTGCACTACAAACACATTAAATAGCACTGCTGGCTTACTCAGCTTGATTCAACTTTACAGCACACATAAAGACCTCCATTGAGAGTGTGGTACAGACATGGGGTGGAAGAAAATACTTTAAAAGATGCACAATCATTCCAAAGGTTCTGTCCCTGGGCAGTTTTAGCCTGAAACAGGGAATCACCAGCAAGTAGGCTTCAGTGGAGTGAATAGGGTGAACAGAGGTGTATAAGGACAGAAGCTCTTTCAGGTAGCCTAGACTGAAACCATGCAGGGCTTTCTATGTTTATTTACTTATTTCATTATGATAACTGGGTGAGCCCACTAGAACCAGAGGTCCCATTTTCAGGGGTGGTCCACAATTAATTAGATACAAATGACTGAATATACAGAATATCTAATAGAGAACGAGGAATACAACACTGGAAACACAATTCAGAAATGCCAGACAATGGCTGGGTTAATTACTCTCATAAAGCAATATCAATTTGGTCATATAAAACATTGTATGATCCTAATATTAAACATACTGTAGTATAATCTTGAGCTAAAAGGACACTTAACATGAGGCAAATGCAATGTGGAAATTATGGTGCGAACAAGTGCCATACAGGTTCACATCGTCTGGGGCAGACGCTATAACAGAATAAGTTCACTGGAAGGTTATTTAGATGAGTCATAAGACTAAGCCAGTATCTAGATCATACAACCATTGGGGTCTTACATAACTTATGTAAGGCAGTCAGCGAAGGCAAGTGCATAGGTGACTCTCAAGTAGATGGGTCTTTAGTCCCTTTCTAAAACTGTCTTGGGAGCTACACATTTGCAAGTCCTCCTGAAATGCATTCCAAATATTTGGGGCTGAGTAAGCAATGGACTTGCTCCCCATCACAGATATAATCCTGGGCACCTCAAGCAACTTTTTGCCAGAGGTAAAGAGTAGCCTTCAGGAGAGTGGGGAAGTGGATACATCTAACAGTTTGCACACCATGGTTAATATGGAGTACTGGAACTGATTAGGTATCAAGGGCCAGATTAGGGAGGCCAGAACATCTGAATGGTGCTTCCTAGAAGGGGATGTTATTGTAAAGCACACACTTTTGTTATACAGTATCTCTAGCCCATTTGTTTCAGACTTACTTAGGGACTGAAAGACAGGGGCAGCATATGTGAGTTTAGGAAGCAAGATACTATTCCCTATTACTAGTCTGGATTCTAAGATGAGGTTGCAGTTCAGGCTAAATAGGAGGCCCAATTTTAGGTGGATAATTTGAGTAGTCTGATTCACCTGTGCCTTAAAGGTGAAGCCTTGATCAAGAAATGCACCAAGTTATTTGACCATATCCACAACCTCAGTCATATGCACTGAAGAAGTTGTGAGGGGTAGCAGATGTCTTCTAAAAGAGCCAAGTTGTCTTTTTTTTGTACTTTGTGTTTTTTCACTCCTTACTACCCCTTCCCTCCACTCAATCAGACTTCCCCAAGGACACACATAGCCCAGCCATCGGAGTCTGCCCCTAGACTACCTGGTCACACTGCCTTTAGACCCATCATGCCTGGTTGCCCCCCCGGTGAGGTGAGGAGGAACTCTTCCTTGAACCTCCCCAGAAACTGTTCAGCCGTGGACCCATGCACAATGTAGTGTGCCCTGACAAACTGGGAGTGCATGTAAAGGAGTCACCACCTTGGAGCGACGGGGGTTGTTTCCTCTATTCAGCCCCAGATGTCAGCGTGTAATGAGGAGCTAGGAGAGAGGAGACACACTGAGACGTGCCTTCCGCTCTGCCCCTCTGCCGATGTCTGCCTGTCCCCTATCTCCACATACCACACCTTCCACCCAAGCACCCCCAGGTGGCGGTATCGCAGAGGAAGTCTGCAGGTAGTCCCCCCCAGAGAAGGAAAGCAGCCGTTGGGTGCTCAATCCTTCTCCTCCCCAGCCAACCCTCAGTGGTCCGTGCTCATTCCTGAACATGGGTCACCAGCATGGTATGAGGTAAGGCATCCAGCACCTCAGCCCTCTGCGCCACTGGGCCAGCCAAGTTGTCTCTATCCAAATAAAATAGCCTTTGTCATTTTTAACATTTAGTACCAGTTTATCTGTTAGCAATCCAATCTTAAGAGCTGTCTCAGTGACATGGAGGGCTGAGGTGCTGGCACCTCACCTGTCACCATGCTGGTGACCCGGGTTCAGCAACAGAGCAGAGTCACTCAGAGGCCATCCTGGAAAAGAGGCTTGAGCATCTCATGGACAGCTCTCCTCCTTCTGGGAGGGGGGAAGTGTGACTTGCTGCAGATGCTGAGTGGTACACCAGGTGAGTGCCACAGGAAGGGTACCCAACATAGATGCCTGTAATGTGTGCATTATTACACATGGCTCTGTCCCAGTGGGAAACCAGAGGAAGAAAAAGGAGAAGAAAAGCAGCATGTGCATTGGCCAGCAATGATGACAGCACTAGTTCTCCGAGATCTCACCCCAAGTGGATCTCCATTGGCATGGTGGGAGTGGCAGACAGAACTAGGATGCTAAGCACCATGGTGGAAATAGGCAAAGGTGGGTGTTGGGGAACAAAAACTCTAAAGGGAAAACAACAAGCTAATCTTGAAGCTGATGTGCCACTGAACAAACAGACAGTGCATATTGTGCAGGACTGATATAATTTGCTTATTTTTGAAGAGTTCCATCAACCACCCTGGCTGACACAATCTGGACCAGCTGCAGGTGATGCATCAGACTCCCAGATAAAACTAGGCAGAGGTCATTGCAAACCAGATCCACTGGCACAACATTAAATTTACACTGGGTGATGTGCCAGAGATGAAAAAAAGCCACTTCAAACTACAGTTGACACCTAATGTTCTAGTTTCAGCTTGCAGGCTTGTGGTCCATAATGAAGCTCAAAATTCTAAACAAAGTCATTGCTCAGGGTGTTACACAATTAAATGATGGAAGAATGGCATTACTACCTGTCAAAGCCAACCCAAGAAAACCTGACTCATTAAGTATTTCCTCCATCTTACCCAAGATAAGGTTCAAATGGTTGGAGACAATCAAGTCATTAATTTCACATAGACAATGACCCAGTATGCAGCTCCCCATTAATCTCATCAGGTGCAAAAGGAATAAATACTTTGGATATCATCAGCTTAGTAATGGATTTTCAAGATATACCATCTTATGATCTTACCCCATAACAGGACTTACATACCAAACAGCATGAGGGTAAGGATTAAACCTTCAAGCACTTCACAGTCAAGCACAGCGGAAGCAGAGGTGAAATAACCTAAAGCAATCTACTGTTTCCTATCCATTAGGAAGCACTAAAATCAATGTCAACCCATGATGGACAGTCCAACTTAAATAATAAATACATTCCCTACCTAAAAGAGTGAGCTAGATCAAACAGGTAGGTCTCTAAAGAGGACTCCATCCTGTGGGCAGATCAGATGCTGGGGGGCAAAGAATTCCACAAAAGGAGCATCTGGCAGTCTCCTTGATGACCAGACCCAGGGTCTTCTAGCAGCTGAATAGCAGCCAGGTAGGTCCCTGATCCAACATACGATAGATGGGATGCAGCCCTGAGATCCTTTCAAACCCCATTTTGTCTGCCACTGGGTGACACTCACCCCAGGGTGGCAGATAATCTATGGTTATCCCATCCACTCCCTAGTAATACTATTCCATTACTGGTCCCTTAAGGAAATCCCAGTATGGATAAAGGATACATTGTCAAGAAAAAATGATTAAGCTTATTGTCCATTTGTGTGGAAGATACTTTTTCAGATCAGAGAAAGAGGATTAAGTAACTTGAATACTATGTGAAAAACTCAAACCAGTTGATTCTTCCCTATAAATATTTAAACTCAAGGAGGAAATGTGGAAGGAAAAGTGTTACTCTCAATGGGACTTGATCCTAGGCCCCTGGCATATTGTGCCAGTGCTCTAACCCTTAAGCTACAGGGGTCAGAGCATGGGCATGGTATGCCAGGACCTGGGTTCAAGTCCCAGTGGGAGTCACACTTTTCTGTTCACATTTACTCTTTGATTTATAATTGCCTTGCAGTGGCTTGACTGCACTGAGAAAAGTTGTTTAGTGTTTCTGACATATGCCTAAGTTGCTAGTTATGCAACACTTCGAAAGGAATGTGTGTGCCTCAACGGAAGCCCAGAAGCTTGCTAATCACTGAGTCTCCCATAGCTTATGGTTTAGAGCACTGTCACGGTATGCCAGAAGCTTGGATTCAAGTCTCAGTGGGAGTTATACTTTTCCTTTCACATTTCATCCTTGATTTAAAATTGCCTTGCAGTGGCTTAACTGTACTGAGAAAAGTTGTTTAGTGTTATAAATATTTAAGTAATAATGCATCACTTGGTGTATGTCATGCTGGGGCAATATCACACCTAGGGTGGTTGAGCATGATACCACAGTCCAGGTGCATCCAACATCTAAGAAGTGACATTATTTCAGCACGACACACACACCATGGAGTGCATTATTGTAAATACACAATGGCTCATTAGTAAACAAAAAAAAAATTAAAAAAGTTAAAAAAAATAAAACAAGATTTATAGTCTACTTTTCAATACAGTATGTAGGAATACTTTAAAATAATAGTGCATGACAATTGTTTTGTCCAATAGGTGGTGCTGCTCTTTTTCTGTTGCTTTGCTTCCCTAACCATACTGTTTTTTGTTGTTCTCTCCTCTGTTCCATCTGTGTTCTCCCATGCATCAGCTGTTTGTTTTTATGTTTGCTTGCATGCATGTGCAAGAAACATAGTGCCATCATCCAAGTTTTTGGAGGTGTGGCAGCTGTCTTCCAATTCAGTCAGTGTGTTTGCAGGTGCTGCCGCAGTTCTCCAATGAATGCTGCAGTTGTCTATCAGAGCAGTTGAAAATGCAGTGGCTGTACAGCTGAAAGGGAGAGCTACACTTCAGTGAGCAGCAATAAGTTATCATGTCCTCATGCGCACTAGCCCCCCCCACACACACACACATGCATACTTCGTGCTCTTGCTTCCCCCTACCCACACACACACACACACTGTCTATCTGATGGGGGGTGCCCAATCCCCCATCAGCTGTGCTGCACTTCCCCCCAACAGATTTCCAGATGCCACGCTGGGAGCCCACCCCACCATGGCAACAGATTGTATGGCCAATGAGGGTGCCAAATCCCCTGTCAGCTCCACTGTCCCCCCAAGAGGCTACAGGATGCCACGCTGGGAGCCCATCCCAGCGTGGCAACTGTTCCTAAGGCCAATGGGGGCGCCCAATCCCCCGTCATCTCCACACCCCCAACAGCCTTCCAGCTGCCATGCTGGGAGCCCACCCAAGCATGGCAAATGTCACACATAGTCCAAGTAATAAAAAAAACTGAAAGAAAAAACCTTCCCCTACTGCTGTCTTGACATCGCTCTCCCACCTGCGCCCACCCACTGCGCACCCTGCCTCCCCACACCCCCACCTTACCCCATGCTTACCTCTGGAGCATGGCGCGATGATCTTCAATGGACCAGGAACACGTCTGCACTCTTCAAATCCGACCGCAAACTGAGGAAATGCCGGTAAGCAGTATAATGTAATAAATAGGGTGTTTTCAACTTTAGTGCATATCTCGGGCATTTTGGGGAATTGTTTCACCAAATTTTCAACGTGGGGTTTTTGGGACCCCACCTCATGAATTCTGTCACTGTCATGGCGTTAATTGGCCCCAAAAGGTGATTTCTCAGTCCCTGCACAGAACCACCTTTTGGGACCAGTTTATGAAATGACAGTGCAACAGTTCATGAGGTAGGCCCCCAAAAACCCTATGTTGAAAATTTGGTGAAAAAATTCCCAAAACTGACTGTTTTACAAGCATGTGTTGCACTGTTCCTACGTACGCTCGTAAGTTCACAAATTTCCAATATGTTCACTCTAGATTTTCAAGATTGCCATTTTACCATACCTGCTTATGAGCAGTAGAATTGTGATTTCTCACATCTGACCCAAAATGTGTTTCTGCGCATGTAGTGCACAATGGCACAGTTGGTGTGTGAAATCAATGTTCGGGACAGATTAAGAAACTCATACTGACACTGTTCATGAGCAGAGGTGTTAAAATGGCTATGGTAAAAATTTGGTGAAAAAATTCCCAAAAATTACTGTTTGACGAGCATGCATTGCATTGCTCCTATGCACGCTCATAAGTTTGCAAATGTTCAATATTTTCACTCCAGATTTTCAACATTGCCATTTTACCACACCTCCTTAGGAGCAGTACAGCTGTCATTTTTCACATATCGGCCAAAATGGGTTTCCGCCAATGTAGCATACAATGGCGCACTCGGTGTGCGAAATCAATGTTCTGGACAAATTAAGAAAATCACAGTGACACTGTTCATGAGTAGAGGTGTTAAAATGGTTATGTTAAAAATTTGGTGAAATACGTCCATAAAATGACAGTGTTATGAGTGACCATTGCGCAGTTACCACTCACCCTTGTAACTTCATGGATTTCTAATATTTTCAGTCCAGATTTGCATCACTGGCATTTTTCCAAACTTCCTTATGAACTGCACAGCTGTCATTATTCACACCATGGCCAAAATGTGTTTTTGCACTTCCAGCGCAGAAATGTGTGGTCGCTGTGGGAAATCACTGTTCGAGACAGATTAAGAAAATCACAGTGACACTGTTCATGAGCGGAGGTTACAAAATCCCTGTGTTGATGATCGCTGTAAAAAATCCCCAAACTAATTGCATTACGGGTGTGCATTTTCTATGCACACCCGTGACTTCACCATTTTTTTTAATATTTTCACTGCAGAATTTCAACATTGTCATTTTTTGCACCTCCCCATGAACAGTACAGCTGTCATTTTTCACATCCTGTTCAAAATGTGTTTTCACACCTGTGGTGCCAAATGGCATAGTCGCTGTGCGAAATCAGCTTTCGGCTAACAAACTGATATTGCCACTGTTCATAAGGTGGGGGTCATAAAAAAAGCTTGTTGAAAATTTGGAGTGAAATTGCCAATGAACACCTGAGGCATTAGGGTTTCCGACCATAATGCCCCAGCCTGTAGAGATTGAGAGGCATCAGGGGTGTGACTTGGGATTCTCGCCTGTAATGTTCATACCATTCCACACCCTGCAGATAGTGAGAGGTATCAAGGTGTGCCTTGGACTCTTCAGCCTCAATGTTCACCCCACTCTCCTACACAGGACCCATCTCACTGTATTTCCTGATGGAATTTGATGAGCATAAGGGCCAAAGACCCCAAGGCACACTGTGACACTTGTCAGTGTCTGCAGGGTAGGGTGTGGTGAAATGGCATGGCCGTTATGCCTTATGAACCAAAGGCACACCCCAATGCCTGTCAGTCTCTGCAGGGTGGTGGTGGGGTTGGCTTCAGTTCAATACTTCACTGCCATACCTATTATGCAGCTCTCTAACTCCTACACTACCAATGCCAATGCCAGCAAGCAAACATTCGGCATTGACAAATGCTTGTTTTAGTCTGGTTCTGTATCTCTCTCTCTCTCTCTCTCTCTCTCTCTCTCCCTGAATCTCTCTCTCTAGTTCTCTTTCTCTTGCAAGTACCATCTTGCAATAATATGCCACCCACCTGAATATCAGATATCCTCTGCCCCGCATTCCACTCTCATTATCATGGTATATGATTTGTTTGTGGCTTTGATGGTGTCTTGTTCTCCTGGTATGGTTGTCAAGATTTTGTACTAGAAGAACAAAGGAAATAGCAAGAAAACAAATAAGTGCAATAGAAAATACGGAATGGCACATGGTGTGGCTCATGGGGCCACTTGCGCTATTCCTTTTGGGCACAAGCACTGTGTGTCATTCCAGGGGGGGTTGAAAATAGAGCCCATGATGTAATGAATTTATAAGTAACTAAAGTCTGAGATTTCACAGAACCAAAAATCTGCATCTGTATGCAAATGCGTTTTGTAAAATATTATTAGCTATACCATGTAACATACCAGTATACCTACTTAGAGGAAAATTAAGTTAACTCCCTCTAGAAACCATAATTAGTATAACATTTATTATCAACATGGTTAAAGTTGCTTCGGTGCCACCAGCAAGACTACCAACAAAGTGCTTTACAGAAGCTTTAAACTGGGAAGCAGTATATTAACACTGGTTATGGGTATGCACAATTAAATAAATGATCATCTCTGTTGGTACAGGAGATCTCTTGAAGTAGGGAGTAGATAGACAGTTTACTAACACAATGTGCAGGATTCACAAAATGAAATGGGACTAAGTTGCAGCAGTTGCAGAGGGTGCCATGGCAGGTCCCATTCCCTGTAGCAGCCTCCTGCAGCTGCAGTGCTGTCCCTGGCAACAGCACCCACAAGCTGCCGCACTCCATGGAGCAGGTCATACTCCAGCTCCACCTTTGTGAATACCAGCAGCTGCGAGCGACCTGCAGCTTCGCAAGTGGAAACTCACTAGTGCTAAGGTTTTCATGCAGCTGAGGGATCTTCCCCCCACATTTTTGAATCCTGCCCAATGTCTCTATGACAAATAATTATACAGAAATTGATATACATGTTTCATCGAGTTGGTCTTCAAAATACTATATATATATATATATATATATATATATATATGGTACACTCAACAGGTTTCCTCTTGGTTAGCAGAAAATAATAATAATAATAAACATTGTCCTTCTTGAACACTACCTGTATTGGTTAAACAATTGTAAGGGAAGGAAAGTAATCACAGCCTTTAGATTTCCAAAACTGGAATCTAATGATGTACAAGGACATTACAAAATTATTAATCATGAGGAAATAGTATGTCACTGTAAACTGGAACAACTGCAATATAGAAAGTGTATGTTTTAAGTGTCCTTTCTAGACTCTGTTCTATGGGAGAGATTACTGTGTGATCAAACACAAACAAACAAAATTACTTTTTGTCAGAAATGAACAAAACCTGGATACCAATGCCTACCATTAATGGGGAGACCATATAAAGATTGGCAATATATCTTTGGTCAATAGTAGCCAAGATTAAAGCATGTATATATTGAGTTAGCAATGCTGTGTGAAGATAAAAGTTTGCAAGTGGAATTACTTTCAAATTTGGAATTTCACTTCTGTGAAATTTCTGAATACACTTGGGAAACTTTTGCACAAATTCAACTTAGAAATGTGGAATGAATTAATCTATTGGAGATTGATACATTGAAATGCAGATTAGAATTTCACTGAACTGATCATTGTTATCTACAGAACTGTGAATCATTGCATGCATTGGAATTCATGTATTAAACCATTATTTGGAATTCTGAAGAATTGTCATGACACAGTTCATGTATATCATTCCCCAATTCAATAAGAATATTTCTCAGAAAAAGGTGACAACTGGCAGAACACACATGGAGGATCCAGATTTTGCCAAAATAAGAATTTTGGTAAAATTCATGTAATTTGTGAAAACTTGTGTAATTTTGGTGACATTGAAATTCACAGTTTCCACACACCACTAGAAGTAAATGATTTTTACTTTAGTCTTTGTGCAATATAATTAGGGAAGAGCTGTCCATCTTCATAATTAAGTCACTAATTTTAATAGTAATTCTACAGAGATCATTATTTCAAATTGTATTACTTGGTTTCTGTCATGGTATTTTTTTTTTTTTTTGCCTATATACTGTACCTTGCTGCTTTTGTACTGTTGAAATGGTCTGCTGGTCAGTCAGTAAACATGAAGTTAACATACTGAACATTGATTTGTATAGGAATGTAGTGGTACAAAAACTACTATACATCAACAGGACACAGAAATATCTATCTGATTAGTAGCTTTTGTTTAAAAAAAGTTCCTCACATTTATGTTTCCAAAGTTAGCCATTTTTTCAAAATATTAATTGTATTTGGAGTTGATAGGACACTGAACTTACAGTACTTTTTTAAGAAAAGCTTGTAGTCAGGTCCCCAAGGATAAATCATGTGATATTGCTATACTTTCAATGTATCAGTGTACTGGAAATGCACATTTACAGTATAATTATACTAATAATGACCTTCATCTTTATTGACAAAAAGATTATCCATAAGCATATTAGTACACTGGAAACATTATTTCATTTTATCACTATATTAAAACATGTATACAATATTGACAAAAATGTTCCATAAATCAATATTCATCAAAAGTACTTTTAATGCAATATACATCAGAACTTTCAGAATAACGACAGAAAGATGTTGTTTTAGTATAGTGGCATAGCCCAGGAGTTACATACCATGCTACAATGTGGCTGGACAAAGATCAAGATTAAGCCACAGATCCTCTCTGTCTGGCAACCATGATGCTCAGCCTCCTTCACTGGTATGCTATTGATTTTGAACATTGCTCACAGTGTCAGTGAGTGAAGAGAGGGGAGGGAGAAAATATGAGAAAAAGAGCAGTGAATTGCTGATGGTGATGCCTCCCCCAGTATTATTGGGCCCTGTACCACACAGTCATTGGCCTGTGTCAGGACTGGTTGGTTGCCAGAGTGGGAAGCAATACAAATGAGTGGATTGTGCCAGAAAAACTTCTTATCTATCAAAGAGAACAGTTGAAAATTAATAAAAGAAACCTACACAAATGCAGATATCCCTGGTAATTAAATACCTGATGGAAATACTATACTAATCTTTATGTAAATATTCACATGATTCTAGATGGTCTGCTGAGTTTGTTCTAATGCAATGGAGTATATTTATACACCATTAAAATTCTTAGTATATTTAGAAACCATTGTATTTTATTATAACATCAATTTATTTGGCACGTCAATATCTTGGTAACATCAAGCCTAGAAAGATAAAAAATTCCAATAATTTTCAATGAGGAAATGTTTGTGAAGTTCTGTCTTCTAAGATTATATGATATAATCAATGCAGCTTCCTTGCATAGTAACGAACATTGACATACAGTACTGTATAGTGTATTTGGATATTCAAAGGTATATCAATGTTTGTAGAACCATGGTGCATTACTGATCTACCAAACATCTGATGGAGTATTCATGCACATTTGAAGATTAATAAAGTGTTGGAGATTCAAAAAACAATAAATCACCAGGGCCAGACAGGACGCACCCTAGGGTGCTGACAGAAACAAAAACAAGGCAGGTGCTAGCAGATCTGCTGGTAGTTCAGTTTGGAATATCAGTAGCAACTGGTGTACTTCCTAAAGACTGGTGGGTGGAAAATGTAGTTCCTTTACACAAAGGGGGAAAACTTCCAAAATGCTGTGATTGAGAGTGACACCTCAAACAGCTTTAAGGATAGACTGGACTAGAATTTATTGGGCGGGGGGGCTCAGTGGTCATTAATTGCAACAGGCAAACAGAATATGCTTAGGGCTCCATTTGTCTGGATTTCATATGTTCCTATAGGGAAAATCTGGGAACCTACAGGCTAATGAGCTATCAGTAGGTGGGAACCTTCTCAAGACAAAAAATAAACATGGGGCAAGTTACTTGGAAAAGGGCTTAAAGGATTGTAACCAGCATGGGTCATCTAAAGGCTGTTTATGTCAGACTAACTTAATTAATGTCTTTTTAATGTGGTGACAAAAATGGCAGATGGGTTAGGTAGTGATTGTACTGCATCTGGATTTGAGCAAAGCCTACATATTGGTCTTACAAAGAAGACTGGTTAAGATTCTGAACAGTCTAAGAATATTGGAACAAATAAAAGGATTTATCAAAAACTGTCTGATAGGGTCAGTCCAGTGTCATGGAGGGCTGAGGCATCAATGCCTTACCTCCTGCCATGCCTGCAACCCGTGTTCATGGTGCAAGCAGGTCACTGGTGTCGGCCAGAGAAGGAAAGGATCGAGCATCCAGAGGACAGTTCTCCTCTCCCAGGGAGGGGTAGGACAAGAGACTGGTGCACACCTGGTCCCTGGTGATGGCTGGAGGCTGGCACACTGTCTCCAAAGACAGGGAGTGGAGATGCCAGCATGCCACATCTGGAAGAGTGCATGGCTCAGACATTGGCATCATAGCATGCTGCAGCTCCGCACTCAGGGATGGGAGAAAAAATAGAGGCTGAAAATACCACTGACCAGAGAGATGATGCCAGCCCCTCAAGTGCTGCACCTGGCCAGCTGGTACCTCAATGCTAAGAGATAATTCTCCTATGGATGCTGTGGTGATGGGGCTGAGGAGGCCGGTGGAAGGGAGCTGGTCAGTGATGGAGAGAAAGAAACCAACATCAACAACAACAAAAAAACTGTCTGATAGGTAGAACCTTGAGGGTGGTTCTGCTGTAAATAGTAAATTCTCTGAAGACAGGATAGTGACTAGTAGGGTAATGCAGGAGTGAGTACTAGGATGGTTGCTATTAAGTATTTATATCTGTGACATAGGAGATGATATATTGGACAATGTGAGCCTGTCTGCAGATGATTCCCAGCTCTGCAGGTGTGTTGAGAGTAAAGAAGGAATTACTATTATTTTGGAGGATGTGAGGATACTGGAGAAGTGGTACAGTATTTGGCAGCTGATGTTGTACACCTAAATGTGTAATGTGATGCCCATAGGAGGGAGAAATCATGGAATATTATCTTATTTTGATGGGAGACCAGTAGAGAGCATGGAGATGGAGGGAGATCTGTGGCTGGTGATTAGCAGTAATGTAAAGCTGTTTGCTGAGTGCAACCAGATATACAGGGGGGCTAACAGAATTTCAGGGTTTATAGGGAGAGGTATTACTAGGAGAAGAAGAGAGATGATATTGCCTCTGTATAGCCAACTTGTGAGACTGCATCTGGAAATTATGTTCAGTTCTGGGGCCCACATCTAAGGAAGAACTAGGATAGATCAGAGTCAATGCAACAAAGGGCCATAGAGATGATCCATGGCCAGCATGGCATGGTGTGCCATCAGGGACTTAAAAAAATCACCATTTATTCACTGAAGGACAGAAGGGAGGGGGACATAACCAAGACATTCAAGTAAAGGAAGGGGTTCATGAGAGTGGACCTCAGACTATGAAACAATGTTAATACCAACAGTCAAGCACTTGAGCTGGATGGAGGAAGATTCCAAAAGTATATTAGGCATTTTTTCTTCATAGAATGGGTGGAACACATTCATTGACAAAGTTATGGAAGTCAGGGCAATAGCAGGTTTCTAGAGAAAGTAGAACACATAAAAATAAGACATCAAATGGGATGTGGGGGTGTACCATTAGGAAGGCAACTTAATATTGCTGTCATCATTACAGTGACAGTGGGTTGTTGCGGGGCACTTGTGTGACCTAGGCTTTAGAGCATCTATTGTTTTGGACATCTCTGTTTTTGCTGCCTTAACCTCTGTGCCACTAAGCAGAATTACTACCCCCCTCAGCAACTATGGTCTGACATCAGAGTTAGTTATATCAAGTCATAGTGTGTGTTTCCGTGTGTTGTGCTCTGGAATATTGTGGAATCTGATGGGGTACTCTGGTATCGATTCAGCATTAGTTTTACTACTTCCCCATGTCTTTGTGTCGCCCATGCTGTGGTACACTCAGATTCACTGTTGCTGCATGTGGTGTTGGCAGAATGCTGGTGCTGTGATTGTCATCAGCAATAATACAGTCACAGCAACATGGGTGAACTGGAGGGAAGGGGTAACTGGGAGGGAACATGGAGACTAGAGGGTTTCCTAGTAAGGAATCTTAGGACAAGCTAGGTGGACTGTTTAGATATGTTTCTGACTGTCTCTTTTCTCTTTTTTCTGTTTTTCTGAAGTTTGTTTCTGAAGATGAGATCAGCAGCACCTGGATACAATGAAGTTCAATGCTGTAAATCCAAGTGCACTGGTATTCCACCAAACCTGTGGTGCACCAAGGGCTTCTATGGCTAGGTAACTGAAAGGCACACTTGGTACTGAAAAAGCACAGCAGTACAGTTGTGCATGCTGTGGTCCAAAATGTGTGCTTTGTTCAGCTCTCTGGAGCCACCAAACCTATCAGCTTGCATTGACAAACACACCTGTGCAGGGACTCATCCCTTGTTCCAAAGGTGAACAGGTATTATTTAATAATCTTCTAGTACACTGCAAATTTAGTTACTGTATATTCAAACTTTAAACATTGCTGGATGAACCAGGAAATATTTTTAACTGCTTCCATTTAGTTGGAATCCGGTTATATCTCTATGTAATTCGTCTTGCTATTTTGATTGCAGACTGTCAGTTAAAATACTCAGATTTAACTGGTTCACTCAGGGAGACCAACTTTGAGCTCCATATGAATTGTGTTTGCTACTCTGCTACTTTTGTTTCTGTTAAAAAAGAACCAGTTTCCTGATGTTCATGGAAACTTGTAATTTTTTGGATCATTTGCTGCAGCTCTTCTATCTTGTACTGTTTTTTATCATGCATATGGAACATATGTCAAAACATATTGTATGCAATTTATTCTTTTGCCCCTGGGACAGCCTTATAAGATAGATGATGCACATAATTAGGAGCTATCTTGGGAGAAACATCTTAAATAAATTCATTGCAAAAAAAAAAAGATATACATGCAAGAAAAAAATTGGAAGAACAATTTTATATAAGGTACGTGTGACACTTATGCTTATATTGTCAGGTTACCTATATAACATCTTTGAGAAATGCATTTAGCAAATTATGGTATTTGCCCTGTGGGAACATTTAGAAATACTGACTATTAGCAAGTGTTTTGACGTTACTTGAACTGCAATATATTGAGATTATATATGTACTGCTTATGTCAGTTCTTATGAAATCATGTACAGTTTGCATGATATGAATTTTTTTATTCTGTATGTAATGTGAGTTAGTAACTATGATTTGTTTATACAAATTGTAACCCGTCTCCCTAGGTGTGGCTGAAAATGGATCATTTGTCCATTCTACCTTCCTGCTAAAATAAAACAAATAAAACATGTCGCAGAAAGATAATTGTACAGCATGAATAATACGTCTGTAAGTAGAACTGCATGCTTTTATTATTTCAGGATTCTAATTATAGTATCAATAGGTTGCTTACCCTTTGTAAAGCACATTTCCCTAACTTTGGGTAAATAAATGTGGACATATGACTTGTATACATAAATTACTGATGAACAGATCCCACAACAACTTTAACTGCTAGTTCTCACATTTTTATCAACTTTTTATTCAGAAAACTGTAGCCTACACGTTTGCTCCCCTTGCTTTGAAACTTTAAAATGTTGTTTGCAGCTCTCACCTTGCCATCATTTACTTGAGTACAGTACTGGGTATCTGTGCTTTCAGATGTGCAAAGGTTGTCTCTTCATACTGTATGATGTCAGCAAAGTGTAGGGAAGCTAGTTTACTAAGGAGTATGTTATGAAGTGCTGAACAATTATGGAAAAATGGGTGTTCGACACCAAAAAAAAATTTGTTGGATTTGCATAAAAGAATACTGTTTGGAAATGTATAATTCATGTGTTAATGTAAAAGTAGGTGGAGTACCACTTTAAAAAGAAGTAATAAGCTGTACCCAAATAAATGTTTGTACTTGTACCATGTAGGAAACTGTGGCTTGTTTAAAACATAGCTCAAAAGATTTTATTTTTTTTTTGCTAATGAGCTGTCAAGAGTACCATGATGGAATGCCCAGTAAGCAGTGCTGTCTTGCATTAAGTTATTGATTTATCAGTTTGTAGGATTGCTGGCTTCAAATTTTGTATGTCAGTGATCGGTCACAGTGGATTGTCAATTCAAAGAGGACATGCGAATTATAGCTAATCAATGACTTGTTCTGTAGACTAAATGAGAGAATAGATTTTTCGTAGAAATGGAAAAAAGACTGTGACAAGCAGAAGACAGAAATTGCAGTGAGAAGCTATAAAGAGTTTTAAGTCTTCTGGATAGGTTGTAAATACTAAAGTCAAGACACACCGCAGAAGCCAGAATACTCTGCAACTGAAGAGATGCAATTTTTGTTCACCTGTCTTGTAGAAGAGATAAAGTGCAATGTGGCAGTTGTCAGCAAAAAATGTATCATCCATAACTGGAGAAATACCAATGCTTCAGAGTATATACAGTATTATGACCTGCACAAGGACATGTATTGCTAATGCATGGGTGGCAGACATAAGTCAACCATTAATCCACTAACTGTACCTGTCTTCAGCTTTCTGTCAGCTTCAAAAAAGACTTTCAGCAATGATACAATGAACTTCCTGTTCAGTTCTTACACACAAATTTCAGTCAAGGATTAAAAAAGTACTAAAGCCTGTCAAAAGAGATGGAAAAACTTGACTAAGATAATGACTAACTTCCAGTGTGTGTTGGTGTATGTGGTACTCTTTGTATACTACAGAGTGATGGAACTTCAAACACACATTTTTGTTCTGGAAAACAAAAGGAACAATGAAGTGGTTTTCCAACATCCAATAACAATTACAAATAAAATATTCAAACTCATTTCAGCTCCTATTGCATATACTCCTTGTATCTGTCATCACCACTCTTTATCACTGAAGACGTGGGCAGAAAAACAGGATCTTTGCTCCAAAGACTTCATCTGATCCTCCTGATATTTTCTCATAAACACACCACAGTGTCTTGCTATGGAAATTATTATAATCTCACAGAGGATTACGAGGGACAATAATGAGGATGAGGTGAATACTGAGTGGCTAAGATCCTGTTTTCATGCAAAAGTGTTCAGTAATAAAGCATGAGGGATACAAATACAGACTATAAGATGAATTGTGACAAAATGTAATACAGTACTTAAAAAATGTAGCCTTCTAAAAGTGTGGGAGCTTACCTGGACATCCCCCGTCCCTGGCCATGCCCTGTCACTGGACTGCCAGCGTTGTTCTTCTGTCCCTTGAGGTTTTACCTATGGCGACCAGTAGAGAGATGGAATGAAGGTCATTTTTCCTACTCCAGTGCCACTCTCAATGGTGACTTCTGATGCAAATCAGAGGTGGCCAGTAAACACTGAGCCACATGAATGATGACCCAAATGGACAGGCAAATACCTTAAACACAGCCATGTATGGACTGAATATCCACACAGCACCAACAGGAGCACCTGAGTTTATTTCCATGGCAGAAGCATTTTTAAAGTAAGTAGTAAGTAAGTAAAGTAAGTAAAATTTATTTTTTAAGCACTTTTCAATACCAAAGCGCTGTACAAAAACAATTAAAATAAATACATATAACACAAACAACAACAATAACAATATAATCATCATAAAATTACAGTAAATCACTCTCCGTATGCCTTTTGAAATAAATAAGTTTTTAATTCTAACTTAAAGCTCTCAACGGTCAGGCAGCTTCGTATCCGACAAGGTAGAGAATTCCACAGGGTAGGGGCACCATAAGAAAATGCCTGTGCTCCAGATGTTTTTAAACGAACCCTGGGAACCTCTAGCAATCCCTCGTTGGCAGAGCGGAGCGAGCGAGAGGGACAGTAGGGAACAAGGAGATCTTGAAGATACCGCGGTCCCTGTTCATGTAGGGCTTTGTAGGTCAGTAACCCAACCTTAAAGGTGATCCGCCACTGAACCAGCAGCCAGTGCAGTTCGCACGGCACAGGCATAATATGACTTCTCATAGATGTCCCAGTCAAAAGCCTGGCTGCTGCATTCTGAACTAGCTGCAAGCGGCGGATATCAACCCCTGGTAGCCCTAGGTAAAGGGCATTGCAGTAATCAAGGCTAGAAGTAACAAAGGCATGGACCAATATCGGAAGGTCAGCCGGAGGAACAAGGTGTTTCACCCGAGCGATATTCCTAAGATGGTAAAAAGGAAGATTTGACAGCAGATGACACCTGAAATTTCAGGGTCAAACTGTCATCAATAATAATGCCCAGGTTACGCACCCGGTCTGAGGTTGAGAGCTGGGCACCATCGATCCATACACCCGAAGGAAGACCAACCCTACAACCTGCCTCAAGGTGACCTGGGTCCACCACCAACACCTCAGTCTTATCCGAGTTTAACCTTAGCCAGCTGGCACTCATCCAATCCTTGATCTCAGATATACAGTTGGTAAGTATAGAGACTGTATCTTCCTGTCCGGGACTAAAAGGACAAATACAGCTGGGTATCATCTGCATAGTAGTGAAAACCCAAGCTGTATTGCCTAATAATGTCTCCCAATGGCAGCATATAGACAGCGAACAACATGGGTGCCAAAATGGAACCCTGCAGAACCCCACAGGGCAAAGAGACAGCGTCAGAGGAATAAATTCCAGTGATAACCCTCTGTCTCCGCCCCGTGAGAAAAGATTGAAACCATTGCAGAACTGTACCAGACAGTCCGCAATAAAACCGCAGGCATTCCAAAAGCACACCATGGTCCACAGTGTCAAATGCTGCAGAGAGATCAAGAAGGACTAGAATAGTACGAGCCTTTCGATCTCTCGCTATCAGGAGATCATTTAGAACCCGGACAAGAGCAGTCTCAGTACTATGTCTTTTCCTAAATCCTGATTGAAGAGTATCATAGACATTGTGATTTGTAAGGTGGTCATCCAGTTGCAGTGCAACCACCTTTTCAATAACCTTGCCCAAAAAGGGCAGGTTAGAGACAGGTCTGTAGTTAGCTGGGCAGTCCGGATTCAATGAAGGTTTTTTTAGAAGTGGTCAAATGACCGCCTCCTTAAAGGGTTCAGGAAAGATCCCCTGCTCCAGAGATTTCCAGACAATTTCAGCAATGGTCGGACAGATAATATCTCGCAACCCAATAATAGAGGCGTAGGGCCTGGATCCAAACTACAGCTGGTTGGACGTACAGCCTGGACAATCCTCACAATGTCCATGAATTCCGGCCTACCAAAGTCAACCCAGGTGACACAGGTGTTTGTTCCCCCCTGCCGATCACTGCAAACCTTTGAAGAGTGAGCCTGGCCTATATCCGACCTAATGCTGGCAATCTTATCAGTGAAAAATCGAGCAAGCTCATCACACTTTATTTGTGAAAAATCTCTTCCAGACTGTAGACAGAGTGGATTGCACAATCTGTCAACAGTCCGAAAGAGTTGAGCTGGTCGGTTTCGCGCAGCAGCAATCTCCCTGGACAGAAATTCTGCCTTCTTACGGGTTATTGATGATTGATAGATAACATAATGATCCATCAATCTAAGTTTGTCAACATCCAGGCAAGATTTCCACCAGGCCCTCTATAGCCTTCGCCCCACTCTCCTCAGTTCCTTCAAAGACTCATCAAACCATGGAGTCTTTGGGCGCTGAGTGAGTGGGCGAACACAAACAGGAGCAATTTGGTCCAAGGCCCTGCTCACTGCTTATTATAGGCAATAACAAGGTCCCCTGGACCCATGCTCTCACCCGAAACACCCGATAGGTCCAGTACCGCTAATAGGCCCTCCAGACCACTGGAAACATTAATCCCAGCCACTAAAGTCCACTACCATCTAAGTGCAGTCTGATTCCATATCCACAGCAACAGGTGTCAGGGGGATGCACAATAGGCCAGTCAGGCTGCTGATACTTAAAGGGGGACTATGGGACATGGGTAGATGGTGAGGAGTACTGCTAGGAATTTGGAGCCAATTTGGTGCTGAGGAATGGACAGCCAGCACTGTACAGTGTTGTTGACAGCTCCGTTGGCCAAGCAAGAGCTAAATTCTCTACAGTGAACAGTGGGTGCTATTCCCTCACCAAGACAGCTGATGACTGGCACTGAACAGTAGAACAGTGCAGGCGGAGTTGCTGCCTGTAGTCATGGCATCGGGGACCCAGCTAGGTTTGTGCAACCAAGGACAGGAGGCCAGTTGACAGCTTGTAAAGCCAGGGAGAAACCTGACTACAGGGTCAGAAGAGATTTGACTACAAGGTTATGAGAGACCTTGCAAAATTACTGAAAGAAACTGACTGAGAATCCACCAAAGAGAGATGTGCAAAAAAAGAATTCCTGCTTATAGAACAAAATGTGACTTCATGCTGAACGCCACCCAGATTTGAAACTGAGAGCATTAGCTCTAATAGAAATATGCCAGAACATGCAACATCATCAGCAAAAGCTGAGTACTGATACCAAGTGCCAACATCAAATATCTAACAATGACTGAGAGAGGGAAAGAGGGAGAGAGAGAGAGAGAGAGAGAGAGAGAGAAAGAGAGAAAGAATGGGACCAAAGGCATCTGGATGTCTGCTGGCGAGGGATCACTGCAAACTGCAACAACAGCCCCTGCACATCAAGGGAGATCTCCTAGTACTACAGCAGGCTCCATGAGTAAATCAGAGATTGCCTCTGCATCAAAACCTATAATTTAGTGGGAAGTGTCTACAGGACTTGGCCCTCCAGCCAGGAGTAAAAAATATCTCTGTTGGAGGTTTAAGGCCTTTTGGTTTGACATTTTCTGTGTCATTAAGCATTGCTAACCATTTGTTTTTAGATGAATCACTGCTGGCTAACTATAGTTGCAGCAATTTCCTTGGTCATATATTTGCTTAAATTTCCATGTCTTCCTGCAGTAGTGCTGAAGGGCAATAAGAGAGAACTTTACAAAAATATTGGTAAATATCTGCAACGATCTTATCAAGTCAATTGCTGCAACTGTTTGTGCAATATCTTTGGGCCTACAATATTATATAGCCGGGTACCCATTGAAGCACTGGGAGCTCCTAGCTAGGTTAGGCTAGCTAGTCCTTGCTATGCTCCCTTTTTGCTCTATGTCCTCAGCAGTTCCCCCAGGCTCAGTCTCCCCTCTCCTATTTTAAATGTCCACCTAGAAAGTTAGATGTATACATACAGTAGGTAGACATTTAAAATGAGGGGCAGATTGAGGCTGTAAGAAATACAGAGGACAGAGAACAAAAGGGGACTGTAGCTAGAACATCTGTTGAAATGGGTGCTAAGAGCAGCAAGCATAGAAGAGCATATGATAAATCCAAAGTAGATTGAGAAAAGGTTTTCAGGGGTCAAAAATCAGCAAGAGTCAGGAACACCACAAAGTTAAGAAGGAAAATGGGATATACCGAGAGGAGTTGACATGAAGAAGAACACAAAGGCAACAACCTGGAAGGCAGTCTGTCTAAATGCCAGTTCACTAGGATACAAAATTAGTGAACTCCAGGTAATAGTGAGAGATGTAGGATTAGACCTAGTGGCCATTACAGAAAGATGGGCTATCGGGAATAGTGCTTAGGGTCTGGCATAACCCAATATACCATGTATAGAATGTATAGGGATAAAGAGAAAAGGTGGTTGGTAGCCTATGTCAAGGAGGCATAGAGGCTGTAAAGGACAGATCCATTAGGAGGGTGGCAGGGCAGACAGAATCATAGTGGGTACAGCTTACAACATCAGGAAATAAATTGCTCATTGCAGTGGCATATAGATCTTCAGGACTGATTACAAGGGGGATAGGAAGCTAGGGGCAGAAATTGAGAGGAAGCCATAAAATGGATGTAGTGGTGGTGGAGGATCCTAATCTACCAGACATAGATTGGGATATTTCTGCAGCTAGGAGCACCAGAAGTCAGGCTCTGTAGATACATTGCACAACTGCATGCTGGTGCAGCTGATCAGGGAACCAACAATGCAGGCTGCCATTCTCAATATGATGCTTACCAACTCAGAAATAGTAGATGGTGTGTTGGTCAGGGAACCAATGGGTCCGGTGACCAAAACATCACATGCCTGAAACTGGTTGTAGGTAAAAGTATACCCTCATAAAAGGCTGTGGTTTTAGATTTAAGATGAGCAAATGTTCACCAGATGAGGGAAATAGTCAAGGGAAAGCTGGTAGGAGTAGACAGGATCAGTTTGTGAGGGGGAAGGGGAGATGGAGAGAAGTTAAAGTGCTAATTGAAACAACAAAATCATTCTTGAGAATAGTTGCCAAAGGTACGAAACAGAAGAGACCAATCTGTTTTTCCAAGAAGGTCAGGGTGGCAGTGAGGGCAAAGAAAGGGCCTTCATTAGCTACAAGGACAGCCAGGGAAATGTGGCATGGATTGAGTACCAGGTAAAGACAGAGGAGGCCAAGAAGGCAGTAAGTAATGCAAAATCAGACACCGAACTGCATATAGTGGAGACAGTCAAGGGAATGGAAAAAGAGTTTTTCAGGTGTATTGGAAAAAACGAAGATGGGAAGGGCAACTGCAAGACTGATGAGGGATGGAAATAGAGGAAGATGAGTAGAAGGTAGTGGTTCTAAATGACTACTTGTCCACAGTATTCACAGTGGATGATAGTGAACATCTACCAGAAAGTGACATAAAGCAGCAGCAAGGGGAATCCCAGTAATGGGACAGCTGTAAATAATAGTTGATAGAGTCAGAAAATGGCTTGCTGCTCTGAAATAAGATAAGTCATCAGAGCCAGATGGGATGCATCAAAGGGTGCTCAGGGAACTGTCATCAGAACTCGCTAAACCCCTGCCAGGTTAATTCAATAGCTCATTGCTGTCCAGGGTAATTCTGAGAGACAGAATGATAGCATATATGTTTTTTCCCCAAAAAGGGAGGAGACTTGGAGGAAATGGAAATTACAGACTCACTGGTAGTACCTCCATTTTGAGCAAACTGATGGAGACACTAGTCAAAGAGGATCTGGTAGCCCACCTGAAAAGCAGTAAGCTCCAGGATAACAAACAGCATGGGTTTGTGGCAGGGAAGTATTGTTCTTTGACTGGATTACAAGGGTGGTGAAAAATGGACACTCAGTATTTCTACTCTACTTCAACTTCAGCAAGGCATCTGACTTCATGCTACACAGAAGACTGCTGAAGATGTTAGAGGACATGGAAGCAGTGAAGGATCTAGTTGAATGGGAGGTAAGTTGGCTAGAAGGACACAGCGGAGGGTGGTGCTACATTGTCAAATCAGTGGAGAGGGAAGTCCCAAGTGTGGTGCTGTAGAGGTGAGTCCTGGGATCAATCCTTTTCAATATGTTCATCAGCGATATAGGGAAGGACTACAGAGCAAGATGTGTCTATTCACAGATGACACTACATTGTGGGACAGGGTACACAATGAGGAGGGTGTGTGACAGTTGGTGAGGGATGTACAAAGATTGTAGAGGTAGTCGAAGCTTTGGCAGTCAAAAATGTAACACCAAAAAGTGCAAGGTGCTGCACATAGGGAATAAGAATACCAAGATGGTATACTGGATCGGAGACATTATGCTGATCACTACTTCAGAGGATAGGGACCCAGGAGTCATCATAAGTGACTCCCTAAAAAAACTAGTAAATGCAACAAAGTTAGAGCAATGGAACTACAATGTTGGAGGTGTATTGGGAGGGCTTCTGATAGCAGTAGTAAAGAGGTAATACTACCCCTTTATAGATCACTCGTGAGACCCTATCCAGAACACATTTTTGGAGTCCATACCTGAGGAGTAACAGGAACAGGCTGGAGATGGTGCAACATAGAGTAACCCCGATGATTCATGGCCAACAAGGCAGATCTCATGATAATAAGGTTTAATGTATTAAAAATGTACTCACTGGTAACAAGAATGGAGTGAGCAACATGATAGAAACCTTCAAGTTCTTGAAAGGAACAAACAAGGTAAACTGTGAGGAACTATTCAACAAGAATAGTGGTTCAGCAACAAGGGCCACAAATGAAAGTTGTTGGTGGTGATGGGGGGGGGGCGGATTTCAGGAGCATTGTGAGAAAATGTTATTTCATGCACAGAGTGGTTGAGCAGCAGAACAACCTAACAGCTATGGTGGTGGGAATATAAACCGTAGATAGGTTCAACCATGACTAAAACAGAGAAAAAGACTAATAGTTACACAGGGTAAAAGTAAGACTGGGAAAAAATGGAGGGAGGAAAGGGCAAAAACCCAGTTTAGACAACAGGTCACAGGGTAGAGTTGGGTAGGGTAAACAGGCAGACTGGATGGATCAGTGGTCTTTTTCAGCCAACAGTGTCTATATTTCCCTAAAAGTTTTAAGAGTTAAAGCTTCCCTGATATGTTCAGTGGTTAAGGGTAAAGCACTGGAACTAATGGGACAGAAGATAGTGTCCATAGTACAAGAGGGCTATTATCAAAACCGTACTATTCATGTGTGGTTGGGGGTGAGCAAGCAGTGAGGGCTAATTCTAAGAGGGCACCTAAGCCACAGCCCCAGTGAAGTATTATTTTGTCTGCATCTCTGAATGCACTTGAAGAGTTGCCCTGTTGTGTAAACAGACTGGATCTAGCAGAGCTTAGTAGACTGGTCAAACTGTGCACAAGCTACCTCAATGCTAACTACCCATTTGTTTTCTATTTAGGATTGCTGCCCTTACACAATGTTGTTTATTACCTTGGTTTAATCCTTTGTCAGTTAGCATTTACTGAATTAAGAGCTCTTAAGTGCATGCTGCAGGAGACTTGTTCTTGCATTTGGAGGGTTCCTGGGAGGAGTGCCCTACACTGTATTTTGAATCCTTATGTGCACACTGCAGGGGACTTGCTATTGCATTTTGGAGGGTCCAAGGGAAGAGATTGCCCTAGTGAGGAGGTATTAATTCCTAGGGAGGCATACCATACTGTCTCTAGGCGCACTAAAACCCTTCACCTGGATGGAGGTACCAGGCTAACTTTCTTTCTTAACTACTCAGTGCCAACCCTCCAACCAAGAGTTTAACAACTCCGGCTGCTCAATATTGTGCTTCCCCATAATGCACGGGAAGTAACCAAGAACATCCATGGTGACCCAGTTAAGACACTGAGTTAGCCCAAAAGTACTTGTTGTCTGTCCCCTGTTATCTGATAGTCATAGTCACAGATATCATTCCATGTCAAAGACATACAGTATATAGTCTAACATGATGCTTTGTGCTACTTGTTTTGGTAGCTGCTTCTGTAAAGACATTCCACATATTAACCACCATTTTTTAAAACAAACAGCATTTTCCAAGATCTTTACTCTGTCTTCCTTGAACTGAAGTTCATGCCCCATGCTCAACTAAACAAAACATAAATTGCTATTTTATTTTATTACTTGTTAAATATCTGTTTACCCTATATAATATCATGCTTCCAGGAATCCTACTTTTAAGAAAACATACCCTTTCTCCCAACCTTTCTACTTACTGTACATACAGCATAAACATACAGAGAGAAGGAATACAAATGGCATTTAGTCCTTTGAGTTAGAGTATATTTTCACAAACCAGTCCCTACTGTCTCATATCAATTTAATGATGTGCCACAATGTTTTCAGCTCATATGTGTCCATCCCATAGTGCAGGGACTGGTACTGCAGAAAATAGGTGCAGTCAAACTGATGCTTATTATAACTGTATTAAAAGACTGTTTGGCCTGCTTTTTAGTTCCTTCTTAATGTTTTCCCAGTATCCTGTTTGCTTTTCAACTGCTGTTGCACAACAATTAGATTTCAGTGATTACCTCACATGGTATAACATTCTCTGGGTATATTTATTTTAAATAAATGCATTTTGTTTAAAACATTTTTACTCATGGAACTAGAACATTGTTTGATAAGACACTTTCAAGTCATTTACAATATCAATTGTTCATTTGAAATTATTGTACCTTAAGGCATCAGTAACACAATTTGAAAACACATAAAACTTTATATGTAGCATCATAACATGCATCATACATCATGCACTATATACACAGTTGTGTTTTCTGTCAACTTTTTTTGTATTAATATTTTATTAAAGTTTATAACAGTATATGAAACAGCACTATTCACCAACCACAAAACCTAGATGGAGATGAAGTCCTTGGAGATCCAACCTAAGGTGGTCAGAGAATTCAATGAGGTACACATAACTAGCCACAAGAGGTGTACAGGCAGGTAATGGTGAACAATACAATGAAAGGACTAAGTACAACAGCCATAAAAAAGAATAACACAAACATTAGAAGTAACAAAACAAGGCCTAGAGAGTGTCTGATGCTTGAAAAGGGGAAGTCCATATGAGTTGTGGCTGTAGGATCAGCCCATGAAACAATCCATGAGATAAACAAAAGGAAGAAAAACACCTCCTTCAGGGAGATCTACAAATCATAAGAAGATGGGCAAGGATCCCACAGAAATCCAAGGCCGGGGCTGGTAGTCAATAAAAAGAAACATCCAACCCTCCCTCCTTCCAGGAACCAAATATCAACAACAAACAGATAGTAAACACCAACTAATCTTGGGAGGAGGACAATGGTAACAGTGGTAAATGCAAAATGTTAAGAGGGTGGGGATGAGGAGGAGGACTAAGGGCCAAATACCAATAAGTCCAAGAGAAATCTTTCCCAGAGACAGGGAATCTTTGAAGTACAGCCTCCAATGGCTATGCCAGAGAAGGCCTGGGCAATGAGGTAGACTGTCCCTGGAATGTGAGGGGGGAATCCACACATGACTCATAGGAAGATCAATCCCCAGGTGTTCAAGAAAAGGAGCCCAAGCCCGCAGAAAATGCTAGTAGTGTCCTGCAGCTACATAGTGCAAGTACTCGTAACCCACCTCCCTCAACATAGAATCCACCCACTGGTCTCTCGAGGGATATCAGAGGAACACCAGTGGTGCAGCAATAAATGCTTAGCCTCTGATATTGCCATCATAAACCACAACTAATAAGGGACTGAGAGAGAGGGAAGAAGGCAGATATTACCCAAAATCAATAAAGACACTGCGGGTGTTACCCTAACTGACAGAGCTGCATTGGTCAACTGAATAATGGAAGCCCACCAGGGAAGAAGTTTGAGACAGCCCCATAGAATATGCAATAAAGTTCCCACCCCTGAGTTGCACCTCCAGCTTCTATTGTGATGCATTAGGTTCACACATTGCAATATTGCTGGAGTCCTATACCATAACCATAGTTGCATAAGATGACCTGTACTATTCTTACCCCTAGTGTAACCATTTCTCCATATTGTCTTCCATTCCCTGTCACTAAGAGAACAACCCAAAAGCTTTTCCAAACTCTGTTGTAAATTGATGAGGTCTAGAGCACGAGCCCATTGGAGGGTTTTATAAACCGCACCCAGTTTTGGAGGTGCCAAGGCAGGCTGAGCCGAACTGCCATGGGAGAGGATATTATTCCAAAGCTCTGAAGATCGGGTAGCAGACTATCCCGCAATTTCAAATTCAGGAGATGGTAAATTTGCAGATACCTCCAATGGTGGGAAGTTGGGAGGCCAAATTGCTGCTGCAGCTCTTGAAACAATTTAAAGTACCATCCAGAAGAAGAATAAATGTCCCCCACTCTCCTAATATTGGCCTCTGCCATGAGTGCCATCAAACTGGAGACCCTCCCACTAATAAGCCAGGGTGATGCCATAAAGGCCAAAGATGAAAAGGAACCTGACACATAGAGCCCAGAATATCCCTAGCCAGCCACCAGACCTGTACAGCATATTCCTAAGTGATCAACCAATCAGGTCAATTGTGCATCTCCTAAAGTACTTGTTCTGGGAAGCAGAGGAAAGACTATTCAGATGCCAGCTCTAACCAATGGATTGATCCAAGGAAATGGATAGAACTGAGACAAAGCCAGATATGACAAAGCCCTGCAGCAACATAGTAACTCTGCAACCAAGTGGTGGACTGACCATCCCAGTCATAAGGTGACATGAAACATGAAGCAGAGAGATTAGGTTTACACCCTTCCCAATAGAAGGCCACCAACATCTGTTGAAAATACTGCCACCAAGCTGGAGGGATGGGTAACGGCAAATACCTAATAAGATACAAAATACGAGATAGAAACAGCATTTGCACAGTTTGAACTTTGCCCCATAATGTTAGTTTTAAGTGTTTCCAACAAAGTATATCCTCCCTAAGTTTATTAAGTAGGTGGCAGAGGTTCAATTCAACCCAATCCCTAGGATTAGAAAAAATGTACACTACTGGTCAAAAGTTTTAGAACACCCCATTTGTCCAGTTTTTATTGAAATTTAAGCAATTCAAGTCCAGTGAATAACCTGAAATGGTACAAAGGTAAGCGGTAAACTGCTAGAGGTTAAAAAAAAAAGTTTAGGCTAGCAAAAACTGCTGTAGAGAAATTGCAAAGAAAGCCAAGATGTCAGTGAGTACAGTTTCCTTCACCATCAAAAGGCACTTGGAAACTGGAGGAAACTCTGACAGGAAGATGTCTGGCAGACCCAAAGCCACAACAGAATCAGAAGACAAGTTTCTGAGAGTCAAAAGCTTGCGTGATAGGCGGCTCACAGGACAACAGCACAGAGTGACTGGCACCCTGAACCAAAAGGGCTGCCACAGCATTTTGCAGCGCCATGCAATGCCCTCTGGTCTACGCCTAGTTGGTCAGGGGTTCATCCTACAGCAAGATAATGACCCAAAACATACCTCCAGGCTATGTCAGAACTACCTTCAAGGAAAAGAACAAGACGGTAGGCTTCAAATCATGGAATGGCCAGCACAGTCTCAGACTTAAACCCCATCGAGCTGGTTTGGGATGAACAGGACGTAAGGGTGAAAGCAAAGGAACCTACAAGTGCAACACATTTGTGGGAACTTCTGCAACAGTGCTGGGAAGAACTTCCCGAACAATATGTGATGTCCATTGTAGGAAGAATGCCACGAGTGTGTTCGGCGGTTACAGTATATCTGCAAAAGGTGGCTACTTTGATGAGTCAAAACTTTAGATTAAATTTTGTTAAACAAAATGATTCTATGATTTCTTTTTTATCTCCAATTATTTATTTGTTCTATGCTTTAATTTCAGAGTACATTGAGACATTAACCTGCGTAAATTTCAATAAAAACTGGAAAAATGGGGGTGTTCTAAAACTTTTGACCGGTAATTGTATATCCCCAAATATTTGACAGGCCCTGCAGACCACGACAGACCCAGCAGTGGAAGGGGGAGGGGGCAAAAGGTCCGAGGACCTATGCTCAAAAGTTCAGTTTTTGCCCAATTGTTTTGGAGGCCAGACACAGATAAAAAGGCATCCAAAAGATGCAATAAAGAAGATAAGGAAGAGTCAACATTCCGAAGGGTAAGGGGAATATCGTCAGCAAAAAGCATAGCCTTGAACTCTTTGGAGCCTACCTGGATACCTCTTATGTCTGGGGAGTCCCGCAGCTGATGGGCCAAAGGCTCGATAGCAAAGAGAAAGAGAGTTGGAGATAGCAGGCAGTCATGCAGAGTGCCCCTGCCCAATTGAAAAAGGGAGACAGGTGGCCATTTGTAAGGACTGAAGCTCGAGGAGAAGCATAGAGAACCTCAATTGAATGGATGAGATGAGGTCTTAAACCAAATTTCCCCAATGCCTCCAAAAGATAAGACCACTCAACAGAGTTGAACACCTTCTCTGTGCCTAAGCCACCAACTGCACTGACCACACTGGGTCCCTTAATGACACAGAGAAGGTCTGCAAGATGGTGAAGGGGCTCGGCTCCATCCCTACCCCCCACAAAGCCCACCTGATCCAGATAGATTAAAGAAGGCAAGATCGCAGGCAAACGGTTGGCCAAAGCCTTGGCTTTGATCTTATAGTCAACATTAAGTAGGGAGACTGGGTGATAACTCCTGCACTGGAAAGAATCTTTGCCTTTCTTTGGCAAGACTGAGATAACTACCTCATACATAGATGGGGAGCCTCCACTACGACCATGCCTCCTCCACTACCTGAGCCAAAACTGGGCAGGCCAAGTCTTCTACAATCCTGTAGAACTTGATGGGGAAGCCATCGGGGCCACATCTCATGCTTCCCTGTAATTGACCCATGGCCTTCTGCAACTCCCCCACCGACAGTGGAGCCTCAAGGGAAGCATACTGATAATTGAATAACTGTGGCAGCCAAAGCGGGTCCAAAACATTTTTAATATCCACCCTATCACCATCCCTCGGCTGCCTAGAAGTATAAAGATTGCAATAAAAGTCATAGAAGGCTTTATTTATTCTCACCGAGTCCCTAACCTGTTGACCTCGACTGTGGACACCTGGGATAACACTAGAGGCCTCCATCTTTTTCAACCTATAAGCCAATGTACACCCAGCCTACCCCCCTCCCAAAAGGTCTGATGGGTCCTGAATAATACCAACTCAGATTGCTGAGAGGTCAACAGATTGAGCCAAAAGCAAACCTCATGAATACGGTATAACAAGGAAGAGTCCCACTGACCCTTCTTGTGTTGAGCCTCCAGATTGCACAACTGATTCTCCAATTCCTCCATTTTTGAGTGCCTTTCCTATTTATTGGCCGAGGAGTAGGCTATCAGTTTTCCCTGCACATAAGCCTTCCCAGACACACTGAGAAGTCACTTCCCAAGCCACGTTACATTGAAGATAGCCCTCAACTTCTTTTTTAAGCCAGGTATGCATGAAGGATCAGATAAAAGGCTAATGTTACAACACCACCACGCAGAAGAAGTGCCCACACCATACAACAAAAAAAGACTATGTAACCGGTGCATGGTCAGAAATTAAAATCTGTTCTATAGACGCCTGGATTGAAGACCTAAGGAAAGAACTAGAAGCCAAAATGAGATCTAAATGGCTGTAGGTTTGGTGGACCGAAGAGCAGTACGTATAATCAAGATCCATTGGATGATCCACCCTCCAAACATCCTCTAAGCCATCCTCCTTGCTGAGGTCCTGCAACGCCTGGGAACCTGAAGATGATAATTGCTTAGGGGAACCACTGCAGTCCCAAATGGGGACCCAAACTTCATTCATATCCCCTCCCATAACTATACTACCCTCCACCTTATCTTGAAGACGTTGGGCCATCTTTCAAAAAAAGGGAGCACCATTCTCATTGGGACCATACACAGAAACCAATGTAAGAGGTTCACTGTCAAGGGTGCTGGTGACAATAACCCACTGCCCACTAGGGTCCCTCCAGACCTGCTTGTGCACCCAGTTAACCCCTTTAGCCAGCAGAATCAGAACCCTGCCTCTTCGATGTGGTAGAGGCAGCATAAAGCTGTCCCCACCCCACCCTCTGAAGATACTCCACTTCTTTAGAGAGAAGATGGGATTCCTGGAGGAAGATGATTTGACCTCCCAACTTCTTAATATGAGACAGCACCCACTTTTATTTGATGGCACCGTTTATACCCCTTACATTCCAGGACAAAACCTTGTAAGAACCTCAAATGGCATCCTAAGTCACAGAGGCCCGGTCCCTCCCAGCCCACCTAACATCATGGCCAGCCCCATCATACACCCCCCATTGGACATTCTGTTGGCACAATCAACACTACCACCCCTTCCCCCAACAGCCCAGAACTATGTACAGAAAACTATCTTATAAGCAGATCAGTACACTCACCCCCATAGATACTCTCCTGGGTCACGTGCTCCATCCCCTAGACTTGTACCCCATAAGCACTCTACCCTCCCTAGACTCATCCTCTCCCATAATAGCAACCATGTAAACAGAAAATCAGTCACCACTGCCCAAAGCTAAAAGAAAATATGGGTGAAGTTTCTAGAAACAGTCTCCCCCCCAAAAATATCATCCCAAAATTGCCCATGTACCCCCCAGAATGACCTAAAACTCAAAAAGGATCCATGTAAAAACCCTGGTGAACCACCCACCATGTCCAGAAGAAATCCTCAGTCTGACCCCTTGAGTCTCTTAGGAATAAAAGCACAGGACACAGGAGCAGAAAGAGATTATAAAAAATATTCAATGATGGGTACTGATCCCCAGGTTCCAGGTGTTATCCAGGCCCCAGGTAATAGGAGCCACCACAAAGCCACGCCCCCGAGATGGAGCAGGGGTTAAAAAAAAGGAAAAGAAAGGCTCTCCTGATCCACCCCAATACTAAAAGCAAAACTTCAAAATTTAAAGAAAGGTACACCAATGGGGATAGAAACTCACCTTCATACCCCTCATCGTTTAACCTATGGGAAAGGATACCCCTGCCCTAAACCAGATATCCCAACACAAAGGGAGCTCAACCCTCAAGAAAATAAAAAGAAACTTCGATTACCTCAGCAGGGCACAAGGATAAGGGCTTCCATAGCAAGCCAACCTAGAGAATAAAAAGAAAAAAAAAAAGGAAAGAGAAAACCCCTTTCTCTCTCAAAACCCTCTGCAAAGGCCCAACCCTCCCCATTCAGCATAAGCCTTTACAGGTCCAGACTCAACTTACAGCTGTGGGGGAGTCCAAAAGAAAAAAGCCCAGAAGCCCAAAAGTCCCCCACCCATCATAAAACCCCGAAGCCCACCTGAGATCCCATAGGCTGTATCCGCTAAAAAAAAAGCAATGAAGCCCCCAATTTTATTCCCTGTCCTATCGCTATGGTAACCGCTTCCAAAACCATTGCAAAAGAAAGCCCAGCTCCAGTCATGAACAAAAAGTCCAGCATAAGAGGAGTCAGGTACAACCTCCTGACATAATTAACACCAGCCATAATAGTCCATGCCTAAATAGGATGCAGTAAATAATAACCATGGAACAGAAAACTTACCCATAGGTTCAAAAGAGGCATGTCCATGTCTCCATATTACTAACCATCCACAGAGACCAAAAAAGTCTAAGAAAAAGAAGCAGCTACTTCAAGCAGCACCATAAATTTGAAGCAGAAATGCCCACGCCACTGATCAGATCAGTTTATAGTGTCCACCAATGCAGTCTTCTCTGAGTCCACCGAAGGCAAGGGTTGGAACACTGGTGGAGGCCTCACAGCAGGCGGATCCTGTCAAATACATATATATATTTGTGTGTGTGTATATATATAGTGTGTGTGTGTGTATATATATATATATATATAATAGCTGCACAGTAGTGTAGCTATAGTTAACATTGCATAGCCACTTCTATGTTAAGCCCAAAAGTTTGCACTTTAATTACTTTGCAACTGTTCTTCCGATTTGCCTGAAATTATGCTTGCTCGTTCTTGTACCATGGGTCTCAGGACATGGAAAGTTTTGTTCTGGTCGGATGTGTGGTTATGGAGCTGTGGAGTGCCAAAGGAAGTGCAAAACAACACTTTTTTGGCCATTTTTGGCAAATTCTTTGCTCGTCTCCACAGCTCAAATCGTTTGTACGTCTGGTCTGAAATTGTCAGGGTATATGGGGGCTGGGTCAGGGAAGTGCCTTTTGAAGTTTTGGTGAAAAAATATTAATTTGCTCCAAAGTTATTAAAGTTTAAAGTTTTCTATTTTAGTCAATGGGAAAAAAATATATGTTCCTCTCGAAAGTACTTTTTACTTTCACAAAAGCCCTGTTTAGTGTCCTGCTTGGGCTTTTTATGTTCATGCTGCTGCCATCTTGTTTTCAGTTAGTGAGGCAGAAAAAAACATGTAGTTAAAAAGATACTGCTTCTTGGTAAACACCAACACTTGTGTTTACCTAATCAGGGTCAGAGGAACACAATCCTGACATTAGTTTTTGAAAATAATGCCCAGAAATATGTTTTTGGCATTTTTGGCTGTTTGTAGTGCCATAAATTGCAGCAATTTACACATAATAATGTTGCAATTTTCACACAAGTTTTGCGAAAATTGCTTCAATTTGCAGCAGTACTTCAATGGGAAAGAAAAAACATTTGAACCAGTAAAGCAGTCCAAAACCTTTTCTGGGCATCATTTAATTAAACTAAGTGGAAAAAACATGTTCCTCGGCCCCCGTTTTGGTGAACACTTGTTGTTTATCTAATAAAAGGAATTTTACTTCTTTTAATGCCTGTAAGGGGGCTGAGACATGTTTTATTTTTTAAACCAATTCATGCCATTGGCCCAGTGGCATGAAGGGCTGAGGCAGCGATGCCTTTCCTCTTGCTATGCTAGTGACCCATGTTCATGGTGCAAATGGGTCATTGGGGGCTGGCTGGAGTGGGAGAGGATTGAGCATCTGGAGGACAGCTCTCCTCACCTGGGGAGGGTAGAGAACAGAGACCAGCATTTACCTGACACCTAGCAGAGGCTAGGTGATGGCAAGCCAGGTCCTGTACAGTAGGGGCATGGAGATGAAGCAGCAGATAGGCTTGCTGCATGCAAACACATGCATGGCATGCCCACTGTCAGCATTGCATGCTCTCCTGCCCTCCACACAGAAAATGTTGGAAAAACACGGTCCAGTTGTGCAGCTTGATGGCCATCTGCCGCAGGCCCCAGCTCCGGGCATCACCTAGTACTGGATCCGGATCTGATGAGTCAAATTGGGGGCTCCCCACTGCCCTGACATGGGGGGTAAGCCATGGGGGTAGGAGGTGAGAGCCCAAGGTCAGAGGTCAGGGTTGGACAGATGGCCACCAGAAGAAAAAGGAGGAGATTGAGGGCCTACCAGGACCGGGGAGAAAAATGTAAGGAAAAAAAAATTTATGCTGATTGGGTGCCCAATCCCATATTAGCAGTATGAATAGCCCCCCTGTGGGGTCAAAGCGATTGTGGGACACTGGGTAGCCCACTCCCAGTGTCCCTGAATGATTTGTAAAAAATGATTATGCCATGGTGGTGCCCAGTCCTCGTGTTGGCAATTGTAATGTACTCCCCTCTGTTCCCGACCACTGTGGTACTCTGGCGAGCCCACTTCCAGTGTACCAAAACATGTGTCCTTTATCTTTGCCAACATCTGGATGTCCAATGCCCATATTGGCAGTACACCCTGACTGTGTGGGACACTGGGTAGCCAACTCTCAGTGTCCCCAGTTGTCGGTATATTGGCCATTATTCTGGGACAATGGGGAGCCCAACCCCATTGATACAATGCATATGTTTTTATACGTGTAAAAAAAGGAAAATGTCCTGTCTTTTTTTGTTTTTGCGCCTGAAAAATGAAATGGTCCCTAGTCATCTCCCCATCCCCTCCCCATCCCCACCCTCCTTCTGCACACCCATCTCCTGCAGCCCCCATACCCTTACTTACTTCTGGAAGTCGGTGGCTGGGATCTTCTGTCGACCGAGATACTTCTGCACTCTTCAAAGCCAAGCCGTGACCTTAAGAATGAAGGTAAGCACTGTATAATGGCTGTCTATGGCGTTTTGAACTTATGTTGATATCTGGAGCATTTTTCAACATTTTTGCACCACATTTTCAACAGGGGCTTATTGGGACTCCACCTTATGAACACTGTTACTGTCATCTCATTAATCGGATCTGTAACGTGATTTCATTGTTGCTGCATGGAATCACCTTTCAAGTAACAACATGACAGTGCCTGTGTTCATGATGCTGGGTCCCAAAAAGCCCATGCTGAAAATTTAGTGCAAAAATTCCAAAAAATTACTGTTATGAGTGTGCATTGCGCAGGTTCTACACATGCTCGTAACATTGCCGATTTTTAATATTTTCACTATAGATTTTCAACACTGCCATGTTTTCATACCTCCTCATGAACAGTGCAGCTGTCATTTTTCACATCCTGCCTGAAATGTGTTTTTGCACCTGTGGAGCAGAATGGTGCGGTTGGTGTGCAAAACCAAATTTCAGGATGGATTAACAAAATAACAGTGCCTGTGTTCATGAGGGGAGGTCCCAAAAAGCCCATGTTAAAAATGTGAAAACATTTCTGAGAATGGCTGCCTAACGAGTGTGAGTTGCGCAGTCTCAACGCACAATTGTAATTTTGCAAATGTTTCATGTTTTTTACTCCAGATTTTCAACATTACCATTTTTTACACCTCCTCATGAACAGTATACAGCTGTCATTTTCACATCCTGCTCACAGCATGTTTTTGCACCTGTGGTGCAAAATGGCGTGGTCACTGTGCAAACTCAACTTTCAGGACAGATTAATGAAATGCTAGTGCTAGTGTTCATGAAGTGGGGTCCCCAAAAGGCCATGTTGAAAATTGGGTGAAACAATTCCTGAAAATGCCTGAGTTACATGTGTCCATTAAAGTAATTCTATGCATGCGCATAACTTTGCAGGATTGGAGTGCAGGGTCTGAAGGGCCCTGTGCTACCACAGTAAAATAATGATACTATTATACTATATCAAAAAGAAGGGAAATTCATTGCAGAAAACTCCATTAATGCATCAGTTAGGGTTGATAGTACAATGACAAAAGTCTGGAAATTCGGTGTTAGGGTTACCATCCCTACCACCCAACACCCATCCCCCATCCTCAATACACCAACAGGCATTGGGGTGTGCCTTGGGGTCTTTGGGCCTAACTCTCACCCCATTCTCTAGTACTGTACCATGTCAGCTTGGTTACACATGGAATAGGATGAGAGTTAGGGCCAGAGACCCCAAGGCACACCCCGATGCCTGTTGGTGTGTGGACGGTGGGGGGGGGGGTAAGGGTTTTGTGGCAAGGTCAGTAACCCTAACACTGAAATTCCAGACTTTTGTCACTGTACTATTAACCCAAAATGATGCATTAACAGAATTTTTTTTGCAATGAATATATATATATATATACAGTATATATATCTGTATCATACTAGCAGAACATCTCCAGTATGCTGTAGTCTTAGGTACCATTGAAAGTTGATTATTTCTCTACTTTTACTTAGCATACATATGAACAGACAATGTTGGCAGCAGATAAAGGCCTTTTGGTCTAACACATCTGCTCAATTGCACAGCTAGCAACCCTTAATCTACAGCAGCCCTCCCTCCCTACCCCACCCCTACCCCTACCCATGACCCTCCCCCCTTACCCTGTCCCATCCCCTTTTGAAGCAGCCCACTGTACGACAGGACCCCACTTCCTCAGGCAATGTGTTCCACCAAGACACCACCCTCTACCTAAAAAGGTGTCTCCTCATTTCCCTCCTGCATTTTCCCCCTCCACTCTCAGATTGCATCCTCTAGTGCCCCCCCTTAACCTGAACAGCCCTTCTATTCCTGTCTTGTTTATACCTTTTAAGTATTTGAAGGTTTCAATCATATCCCACCTATCTCTCCTCTTCTCCAGGGAGTACATGTTCAACTCCCTCAGCCTACTCTCATATGGCATGTCCCCTAGCCCTTGGATCATTTTTGTTACTCTGCGCTGCACCTCCTCCAGTAACCTAATGTCCTTCTTCAGGTACACATGCCAGTCCTGGACACAGTATGCCAGGTGTGGCCTGACCAGTGATCTGTACAGTGGCAGGATCACCTCCCCCTTCCTAAAAGATATACCCCTGGCAATACAACCCAGCATCCAGTTGGCCTTGGCTGCCACCTTCCAATACTGTGCTGAATTGTTCATTGACACCATTATGATCACTCCCAGATCCTTCTCTTCCTCTGTCATGGCTAACTGAATCCCCCCATCTGATAGCTCCTCCTTGGGTTCTTTGCACCAAGATGTAGCACTTTGCACTTTTTGGCATTAAACCCCAGCTGCCAAGTGTCTGACCAAGCCTCCAGATTTGACAGATCATCCTGCAGCCCCTACCACCCTCCTAAGTCATCCACTTTTGCTTCCATTTTGGTATCATCAACAAACGGGCTGATCTTGCTCTTGATGCTGATTAAGATGTCTGTTATGAAGATACCGAACAACACCGGCCCCAGAACAGAACCATTCAGTACCCCACTTGTCACTGCTGTCAGAGCTGAGAGCTCCCCTCCTACCACCACCCTCTCCTGTCTAACTTTCAGCCAGTTTACTACCCATCCCACCACCTTTGCGCCCTCCCCTATGCCCTCCAGCTTGCTTCCCAGCCTCCCATGTTGCACCAAATCGAATGGCTTTCTGAAGTCCAGGTACAGGATGTCCACTTCATAGCCCATGTCTTATTACCTAGTTACCCAGTCATAATACTCCACCAGGTTGGTCTGACAGGACCTACCAGAGACAAACCAATGCTGCCTATCATCCTGCAGCTCATTGATCTCCAGAAAGGAAACCAGCCTCTCTTTCAGTATTTTCTCCATCAGCTTCCCCGTGATCGATGTGAGGCTTACTGTTCTGTAGTTCCCTGGTTTATTCTTGGTGTCACTCTTGTGGAACGGTACCATGTGAGCCATCCTCCAGTCCTGAGGTACACTCCATGAGTCAAGGCAGACATTGAACAGGTCTGCCAATTGCTCTGCCAGGACTTCTGCCAGTTTCTTCAACACTCTGGGGTGTATGATATCAGGCCCTGGCAACTTGTCCACCCTCTAAGCCCTCAAAGCCTCCAGTACCCTGCCCACTGTGATTTTCCCATCTATCAACTCCTCCCCCCATGCCTACCCTTCCACTCCCCTTGTGAACAGCCCCTCCTTTCTCCTTAGATAGCAGAAGTATTTGTTTAGTGCTTCTGCCTGTTCTGTTCCTGTTTCCACCCATCACCCCATCCCTCTTAATCCTTAGGATTTGGTCCATATAACCCCTTTTCTCCTTGATGTACCTGAAGAAGTCCTTCTCCCCCTCCTTAATGCCCTGTGCCAGCATGAGCTCCCTTGATGCCTTGGCTGTCCTGACTTCCCTTGTCACCTTCTTCGACTTCTTCAAGTAGTCCTCTTTGTCCTCCCCCTCTTCCTGTGTTTTTGAACCTCCTAATGGCAGCTCTTTTCTTCCTAACTTTTTCCATGACCCCCTGTTCACCAAGCTAGGTTTCTTGGACCTAGCCCTCTTACTCTGGACCTTGGAGCATGTTCTGGCTGCCTCCACAATCCCCCGTTTGATTATCTCCCACTTCTGGTTAGTATCCATATTTGGATGGATTCTGGCCAGATGCCCCATACTATTACCCCCATCCTCCTGAAGTCGGCCCTCCTGAAGTCTAGCTCCTTGGTAACTGTTCCTACCCCCTCCTTGCCCATGCATATTGTGAAGCACACTAATTATTGGTCACTCCTTGCTAGCAGTTCCTCCACCATCAAATCCCTTGCAAAATCACCATTTGCCAGCATGAGGTCAATGGTGTTGTTGGTTGGCTCATTGACCAATTGCAAAAGGAAGCTGTCCTGGAAGGTACTCAGAATTACCTGTCCTCTTTAATTCTTTGTGTCTGGGGTACCCCAGTCTACTCCCGGCAGGTTGAAGTCACCCACAATCACCATGCTACCCTTCCCACAGGTCCTACTGATCTGTCCCACTAGTTCCCTGTCTAGCTCCTCTGTCTGAGAGGATGGCTTGTCATCACTGTCATCCTGATTGCCCTGTTTTTGGAATCTTGCAGCTGCATCCATAATGCCTCCATACTGCCCTCTTCCCCTTCTTCCTGGACACACTTCATCCCTTCCCTTTCGTATAGAGTCTCCCCCCATTCCCTTTTTCTCTATCCTTGCAAAATATTCTGTACTCTAGAATCACCAGGTACCACTCGTGGTATTGGGAGGCCCATGTTTTGGTGATGGCTGCCATGTCCAACTCCCCTTCTGCCATGAGGGCCTGCAATTCAGCTGATTTGTTCCCTAGGCTCCAAGCATTTAAGGTTACTACCCTCCACCCCATTCCTTTCCCCCTTCTACCTGATTGACCTACTTAATAGCATCCACTCTTGCACTCTCCCTAACTCCCTTGTTGTTGGTATGGGGGGTAAACACGTTTGGCTTCCCTTCCTGTGGATCATGCATGACTACTGCCCACATGCTACCCCCTACTCCTACTTTAAATTCACCCTGTTTGCTATGTATTCCCCCAATCTCTGCTTCAGTACCTTCCTTCCCTCTTCACTTAAGTGTAGCCTATCTCAGGACTAGAGATCACCATCCGCCCAGGTCCTTTTTCCACTCCCCCACCAACCCATACCCTTTGGACTGATACCGGTCTTTAGCCATGAATTAAATGCCACTATTTTAAGTTTCCTTGAAGTCCTTGCCTTGGGCACTGGGAGAACTGCCAAGAATGCTACTGATCTTCCTGCCTCCTCACATTGCATTCCCAGCTCCTCAAACCTCCCCTGAACTAAATCTACTGTATTTCCTGCCAGGCCATTCATTCCCAGATGCAGGATTATATAAGGTTTCTCCCAACCCCTCCTAGGATATTTCAGAACAGACTGACCCACATTTTCCGCTGTAATTCCTGGCATGGCCTCACCCAAATGTTACTATGCCTCTCTCCCTTGCTTCCTTATTAAACCCATTTTAGTATCGAGTCTCCCAGCACTAAGATTCCACCCTCATTTACATGTTCCACTCTCACTGACCTTCCTTTATCCAGTCCCCTTCTTCTCCACTCAAATTCCTCCTGCACAGTAGTTCCCCCTTCTTCCCTTGTTGTTTTGTCCCCAGTCTCTATCCCCGTGCTGCTCTCCACCCTTACTTACTGACTTTACCTCTCCCTTCCATAAAGCACCTCTTACGTCCTCCCTTTGATGTATCTCTGCTCCATTCATCTCATACTTCCCCTCCCCTGCTCCCCCTCTTCTCCACATCCCCTTTACCTGATCCATTCCTCCTTTCCATAATCCCCTCTCCCTTTGTCGTCTCCTCCCATTCTGTTCTACTCCAGTTTAACTTCAGCTTCTTCACTGAGCACTTCCCCCTCCTTATCCCCCAGTCCCTCTAATACTGTGAACCAATTTTTCAATGCCCCTTCCCTACCATGTGCCATATCCTCCTTCCTGTTCCTAGTCACCCCCTGTTGTTGACTCTGTGACAGTTACTCCCCTCTTTTCCTCCCCTCTTCCATTCATCCCCTCTACTGATCTAGGTCACCCTTGTCACTGCGCCCTCTGTCTCCTTTCCCCATCTACCACCATTTTGCCACACATCCTCCCTCCTCCCTATCTGACTTGCCTGCCCCCCTCAGCTGCCCTCCTACTGTTCCCATCCATTGTGTTGTCTTCCACCACAGCCTGTTGCCCCTCCTTAGCTCAGTTTGTAAACAGCTGATCTCATTTCTAGAATGCATTATTTGCCTGCACCCCAAACAAACCCCCCACTATCCATGCAATTTTAAGAAAGATTGCTGCTCCAAAGATGTTGCAGCCTACCACCCTTCCCATCTCCCTGTTGTCCCACCAGCATCCCCCTTCATCTTCAGTTGAAGGATATAAGATGGCAGGGGCTGCAGAATGAACTGGAGAAGTAGTCAGAAGCATGGCAGCTAAGGTTCAATGCAAAAAAGTGCAAGGTACTACACTTCGGAGCAAAGAAACCATGGAGGAGTTACCAGCTGGGTGGAGTTCAGCTAGGTATCACCAAGGAGGAAAATGATCTAGGGGTGGTTGTAACTGGGAAAATGAACAACTCAGAGTAGTGAAGGAAGGTGGCAGCAAAGGCCAATAGGATGCTGGGGTGTATTGAGAGAGGAATATTCTCCATGAACAGGGAGGTGATCCTGCCTCTCTACAGGTTACTGGTCAGGCCACACCTGGAGTACTGTGTGCAGTAGTGGTGCCCATATCTAAAGAAGGACATCAGATTACTGGAAGGGGTACAGTGCAGAGCAACTAGATGATCCAGGGACTGGGGGACAGGCCATACGAGGAGAGACTGAGTCAGCTGAATATGTACTCTCAGGAGGAGGGGAAGGATCGGGGGGACATAATTGAGACCTTTAAGTACTTAAGGAGGATTAACAAGACAGGTACAGAATGGATATTTAAATTAAGGAGGGGAAGGGACAAGAGTGGTCCTGGTCTTAGATTGGGGGGGAGAGATATAGGAGGGAAATGAGGAGACACTTTTTTCACAGAGAGCATTGTAGTGAATTGCAACACTCTGATAGAGGAGGTGGTATCCTGTAAGACAGTGTGGGGTTCAAAAGGGGATGGGACAGGGTGAAATGGGGGGTTATTGTGAAGGGGGAGGGGCAGCTACAAGGTAAGGGTGCAAGCTGCACACTTGAGCAGACTTGATAGACCACTCACGGCCTGTTTCTTCTGGCAAATTCGTATGTTTGTATGATGCCCATGCCACCCCCATGTCCCCTCCCATTCTCCTTTTCCCTTTGTTCATGTTCACCCAGCTCCCTGATACCTTACCTCCTGCCCTGTCCTGCTATCCAGTTCTGACTCCCTACTTATAGATCCTGATCTGCTAAGAACCAGCCTCACTGCCCCCAAGCAGTGGGAAGGTAGTAATAGTAGTTTATAGGTCTCCCTCTCTCCCTTACTTTGCCATTCCACTGTCCATAGCACAGCACTTGCAATTGGCTCTTTAAACATACAGTATACCATCCTATAATATAAATGGCAAACCACTCTTAAACATACTGGCCCAGATATTCAAAAGGGTTGCTCCATGCGCAACAGGGTTGAGCATGCACAAGTTCTACATTGCGCCATTCTGCGATATTCAGCAGGAGGCAGTTGCTCCACTGGCAACAGGTTGCGCAAAAGAGCAATGCAAATGAATGCATGCTCAACAGGAGGGGGAGGAACCATGCATAACCTGCGCAACCTGATATTCAGTCGGGTTGAGCAGAGTTGTGCATGCGCAACCCCCAACCTGCGCCTGCACAACCTTGAGCCAAAGGATCAAGTTGAGGGCCACCCACAGGTGAGCTGCTGTATTGCAGGGCGCAACACAGCAGCTGCCACCACTGGCTGGCCCCCCAACTCGTCCCTGTGCCCCCCACCAGCCCGATTGCGGGCATCACAGTCACATGAACCCCCACACATCTCCCACAGCCCGATCGCGGGCAGTACAATACATGAACCCCACATCTCCCACAGCCCGATCGCGGGCAGAGACCTGTATAGCCCCAGTGCCCGATCATGGGCAGAACCTGTATAACCCCCAGTGCCCGATCGCGGGCAGAATGTAACCCTCCCCCAACCCGAATAACTCCCTGGTGGTCCAGTGGACCGTAAAGCCCGATCGCGGGCAGAATGTCACCAGCAGAACCCCCAAACATCTCCCTGGTGTCTAGTGTCCCCCACCCACCCACGAAGCCCCTCCACCCGCTCCCCGCAGCGGCGGCGACAGCATCCCACCCGCTTGCCGCCCCGCCCGACTGATCGTCGTAGCACGCTTGGTGCGGAGCTACAGCCAATGGGCTGCAGCCCATACCGACATGACAGTCCAGATTTGTGAATGATCATTCACAAATCTGGACTGTCATGTACGGTATGGGCTGCACGCCCATTGGCTGTAGCTCTGCACCACTGGCGTGCAGCCCTACCGGACAGTCAGTCGGGCGAGCGCGGGCGGCAGGCGGGTGGATGCTGTCGCCCGCCGGCTGCGGGGGGAGCGGGTGGAGGGGCTTCGGGTGGGTGGGGGGACACTAGACACCAGGGAGATGTTTGGGGGTTCTGTAGACATCTGCCCGCGATCGGGCTTTACGGTCCACTGACCACCAGGGAGTTATTCGGGTTGGGGGAGGTTACATTCTGCCCGCGATCGGCACTGGGGTTTATACAGGTTCTGCCCGCGATCGGGCACTGGGGGTTTATACAGGTTCTGCCCGCGATCGGGCACTGGGGGTTTATATATGTTCTGCCCCGATCGGGCTGTGGGTGATGTTGGGGGCGACATGTATGTGTTCTGCCCGCGATCGGCGCTGTGGGAGTGTGGGGGCATGTAATCGTGATGCCCGCGATCGGGCTGTGGGAGGTGTGGGGGGCATGTAACTGTGATGCCCGCGATCGGGTTGCAGTGCGCCGGTCCCCGCGCTGCTGCCTGGCAGGGTGGCCAGGAGCAAGTCCTCGGGATCGGCGCACCTACATGCAAATGGGGTTATAAAGAGATGCAAATGGCCCCCTGCGCTTGCATAAATTATGGCCCCATTTGCATGTCACCTTTTGAATATCGGAAATTTGCGCATGGCGCAATGGTACTTGCGCCACCGCAAGTTGAATGCTCAACTCTGGCAACTTGCGGTGAGCGAAGTTCCACTCGCGCATGCGCAAGTGCTGTGGCTGGGCGATATTCAAAGGAGTTGCTCAACAGCGCAACTCCTTTGAATATCACCCCGGCCACACCCCTGCGCAACTATTTTGAGCAGCGCAGGGGCTTGCGCCTCAGACTGGCGCAGTTTGAATATCTGGGCCACTGTATACAGCTCAGTATTAAGACTGCAATATTCCTCTTAATGTTCCCCTATACAGTACCTACAATCTAGAACTTGACCAGATATGCACCTCTAATTACCCCACCATCTGCAACTTTTCCTCCACATACCTCACATGTGTGTACCTGTAATACACCTAAATGCCCTCCAATAAAATAGAAATACAATGAAAAGCCCCACACAATGTAATTTTCCTCTAAATGCCCCCACATACACAGCCTTACCATATGCAATTTCCTACCATATGCATGTTTCCTCTAGTTGCCCCAATCAAAAGCAATTTTTTTTGACTACCCCACATTTACAGTACTTCCAATATAGTTCATAATTGCAATTTCCCTCTAAATGCCCAGTTCATATGATACTTGAATTCTCGGGTCCATAAATGCCAACTCCAGGTCCTTTCCCTTCCAGCATATGGTGCCTCTTGACCGCAGCTCTCCTATTAGCCATTGCCCTTTTACTCCTCTTCTTCTCCTAGTGGGTGTAGCCTCTACTGGGAGGTCCCAGCAAGCCTATTTAAGAATAGAGGCAGTGTAGGGTGGGAGAAAAAGTTCCTACCGAACAGAAGTTGCTTTCCCTCCAGGCAGCAGGCTGTGGCTCTTTAATAGCCAGCCCTTGCTTTTAAACTTTGGCACAGAGTCCCCGGATTGGTACCTTTTTATTCCTTTGATGCAGATGTGGCAACAGCTACTGAAGCACTCCTGTGGCTATGGACGCCAAACACTCCCACAGCTAAGCACCCATGCTTAATGTGGACTATGTGCACTGCATACCACAGACACAGAAATAGGACAATATCAACTTTTTTCTTTTTTAACACACAGTCATTTCACACATGACAGCTTGCTGGTGGTACAATTAAGCATGTATGAAGTCAGCCTGTATAAATGTGATAGAGATGATTAACACTGCTTTCACACTCTTACCACTTTGTTCCTTGCACCTCTATTCACTGTCACTGTAACTTCTTCTCATTATCCAGGGATCCAGCGTTCAAGAAAAGTGGAGCTGTTACTGCTGACTGAAACATTGTCTACTGTAAGTGAAGTATAAGGATCCACTATAGCAGGTGTTGGTGGAGTAAGTAAATGTGGAAGAAGGTCCTGTTAGCTGCTCACAGAAAGGTCCAGTACAGCACTGAAGCACTACAGAACCCACCCTCCCCTGAAGGAAATGTGTGTTTGTAGTGGAGATTCTTGACAAAGCTTTGGCACAGTTTAACTTGGACCAACCTAGGCACCCAGGCTAGGGACACACAGCAACTGTATACATATGGTGTGTATTTTAAGAGGATGGAGAATTGGTGACAATACTTTGCATTGAAAGGACATGTCACTTAATGATCATGATCGCTGTGCACCCTTGAAATATAGGTGTGATCTCCCATTTTTCTTACTGTTGTCAACGGCAGACAACGGTTTTGGCAGGCAGAATATTATAGCATGGATCAGTTTGCCCTAAGTGGCATACACTATATTTGGAACAAATTTGGATTTTCTGCTAAAGGGAGTTTTTTCTCCCCTTGGCATTCCATGATTTCTTCTTCACCTTCTACTTTAACCACACTTCTTACTATGTGACACTGGGGACATTTATTACCATGGCTTGTAGTTTTGAGAAGTGTGATTTTAAATGCAGCTGCCTATATGTCCTGTAGATATCTAATTTTAAATTAAAGGCATTAACTTTTTGTTTAGGAATAAGGATTAGTTTTAGAGGGCAGTGAGCTGTACTACTGCTGCTGGGTATTGTACCAGTCATTGTGTGACTGGGAGGTATTGTTTTAGCAAGAGTCATCTCCAAAGCTTAGCAGAGGCAGTCCTGTGGTATGGTTGCTAGGCAACACCACAAAGGACCCAGACTGATTTTTTAACTAAATGCTGCATTTGCTGGGCACTTGAAGTACTTTTCTAAGGTCCATGAGCTATTGTCTGACCTTTTAAGGACAGACAAAGCTCATTTGAAAACATTTTTGGATCTTGATGGTAGTGAGGGGACTGGAAGTGGGTGGACACAATACTTCTGGTTGCTGCACTTTTTAAACAACTCAATGGTGCATGTTAGAGAGCCCAGCAAAGGTGACACAGCTAAGGCAAACAGCTTAGCTGTGTCTGCTGTATCAGCCGGGGAAGAGGGGAGAGGGGCAGAGGACCAACAACTCAAGGTAGTTAGTCTATTATGTGCAGGAAATGATATTGCAGATGAAACAAGCGTTTGGTACTTATGGACAGTATGTGCTATGAGAGGCCAGAGTAAACAAATGGAAGGGTCAGCATGTAAGAAATGTAGGTATATTAGTGAATTGCAACATACGTTAAAATGCGTGGATGAGCAGATTCAAATACACACTGGGACTGAAAATATTAAACAATTTGTTAGTGACACCACAAAGTTGCTACATGAAAAGAAAAAGGTGCATAAAGAAAAGGAAATAACTAAGGGGCAAAATAAAAAAAGAGAAAGCTTATGGAAGATGATTCAGACCCAGAAGATGATTGGTGCCATGTCGCAAAAGGCCCCATGAAAAAGAAGAAGAGACGGTAAAATACAAATAAGTCTAACCAATAGATCTAGTTGCTTATCTTTGGAAACAGAGGCTGAGTCAGAGCAGGGAGAATGTACTGGGCAAAACCAAGAGGAAGTAGAGTTCTGGAAAAGATCAGGTAGGGACAAGCTTAGGCTCAAACTCAGAACAATCTGGGAAAAATCAAAAGAACACTGTTACCCAGCAAATACCTGATGCATCTAGAGATATAGGAACAAGCACTAATAAAAGTTGCGAGTGCTCCTCAGGGCCAGAAAATATAAATGTTCAACAGTGTCAAGCAATTAGTAGAACTAAACAGCCCACTGCTTCAAAAAGGGACATAGTTGTTATTGGAGACTCCTTATTAAATTACACAGATAGGATCATTTATAAAGACAGGAAAGATTACATCATGGTTTCCTGCCTCCTGGGGGCAGGTATCGCTGATGTTAAAAACTCTTCCAGGGGCTGTTAGAAAACACCACACAACCAATCAATCAATCAAAATCATTATTTATCCAGGCGAACATCGTTGAGCAATGCTCATTTGCAAGATGGACCTGGATGGAACATAATAAACATAACAAAACAAAGTAGTGCATTTGAATACAGTCAGAACAAGAAGGTCAAATATTGAAAACAGGTCAACAAGAAACAATAGAACATACAAGTCTGTAACAGTTTGAGGCAATAGTACAAAATAAAGGAGCATGTACATATATTCAACCTGGGCAAAACAATAGAGAAGACAAAAAAGAAAAAAAAACAACCAGTAGTGTTTCTCCATATGGGTACAAATGACATGAGCAGAAGGGATGTTACCTATATCCAAAGAGATTTTGAGACAGCGGCGGCAGATTTAAACAGAAAAAGTGCTCGCTAGTAATATCCGGGATCCTGCCAGTCCCATGGGCTGGGTTGCACAGGACCAATGAACTTAAAAGATTTAATGGATGGTTACATAGGTGGTGTGCTAGGGAAACCTTTGTCTTACTGGAACATTGGCAAAGATTTGAAAATGCTCATAGAGTATATGCCCAGGATGGATTACATTTAAATAAGATGGGTACAAGTGTCCTGTCTGGCAGAAACAACAATAAAATCTATCAGACTTTAAACTAATCAGGAGAGGGGAGGGGATAATGCAACTAAAAAGTTGGGTTCTACCAAGCAAAAAAGAGAAACTGTCATAGACTTTAAGGCACTTTTAGTTAATGCAATGAGCCTATGAAATAAAAAGAAGGAATTGGAGCTGATCTTACATAAAGAAAATATCGCCCTATGCTCAATAACTGAGACTTGGTGGAAGAATGATACTTGGGTAATCAACATAAAAGGATACCAGCTGTTTAGAAAGGATAGGGTGGACAAAACCTAAGGAGGGATAGCATTGTACATAAGGAACTATATCAAAGCATATGAAATTCAAACACCATCTGAACCTGATTTCAAACAACTTATGGTGCAACTGGTCCCGCATAAGGAATGACAGATGACAGTGGTAGTTTGTCACAGCCCCCACCCCCTCCCTGGCTAGTGACAGAACTGCTGAATTTATGAACCATCTAAGACAGTTGGATGCTGGAAAAAGATTATTACTTTTAGGGGACTTCAACTGTGCAAGAATTATATGGGGATCATGGACTCCATCCATGACACAGAGGCAGATTTTCTTGAGGTGTTAGATACTCTGACTATGTTCAACCATGTAACAGACAGCACAAGTGGGGATAGCATCCTAGATTTGGTGATTAGCAGCATGGATTATATAGTTGGAAACTGTAAAACCAAAGAATCCCTCTTGGGAAGTGATCAAATTTTCAATAAAAACTAAGAGAGAAACTCACACAGGGGTTACTAAGGTAAAAAGATATGACCTAGCTGACTACAACATGCTTATGAGTTTAGTTAACCAGTGGAACTGGGAAAGGACATTTTAGTGCCAGAATACACAAAAAATGTGGGAAGAATTCAAAACATTTCTTTTAGAAGTGGCTGCGATCAACATACCTACAAAAAACAAGTATAGAAAAAAAATGAAAGATTCCAGCATGGTTTAACTCCAAAATACATAAGCTAATAAAGTCCAAAAACAAACTTTATAGAAAAATGTAAGAAGATGTCACCAAAGAATACAAAGAAAGATACGAGGAAAAACTTAGAATGCTTAAAAAACAATAAAAAAGGCAAAAAAGATATGGAACACAATATAGTAAACAAAGTGGCAGATAACAAAAAAGCTTTTTATAATTACATAGGAAGCATTAGAACAAACAACAATAGCATAGGGCCTCTAATCCTGGGTGGAAAAACCTTGTGAATGACTGCCATGACATGGCTACTGAATTTAACAATTACTGTATTTCAAGAATGTATATCAAAAAGGGGTTCCAATAGAGAACAACACCCTTGAGATGCCAAATTGCAACATAGTAATTACACCTGAAATGATTAGGGATACATTTGTCAAGTTAGACCCTAATATGTCTCCCAGGACCTGATGAACTTCACCCAAGGCACCTAAAAGAATTGACATCTGTTATATGTGACCCACTATCGGCTATATTACAAAAATTGCTCCAAGAGGGAAAGGTCCGAGAAGATTGAACACTAGCAGACATCACCCCAATTCATAACAAGGGTCTGTTCTAATTACAGGCCAATTAGCCTAACTTGTATATGAAGCAAAGTCCTCTAGTCATTTATTAAGAGAATTACTGAACTGCATGTTGTAGAAAATGGTTATACTGACATACAGCAGCATGGGTTCAAAAAATGGCAGATCGTGTTTAACAAATTTAAACAACTTCTATGACCCAGTTAACAAAGACCAAGATAATAACATACCAGTAGACATCCTTTATATCAGTTTTGAAAAAGCATTTGATAATGTCTCACACCAAGAGTTGATATAAACAATAAAAGAAATAGGGGTCGATGACGATATGATCTAATGGATAACAGCTTGGCTTGGAAAAAGGAAACAGAGGATCTGTATCAGGGTCACATGTCACCTTGAGCATCTGTGCCTCAATGGTGGGTATCTCCAAAACCTGGATATCAAAATTTGCCAATGATATTAAACTGGGGGCACTAGTATTAAATAGACATGATGCTGACTCCTTTCAGGACTGTATTGATGCCATAGCAAGAATGGCAGAATTAAAGAAACTGAAGTTTAACATGAACAAGTGCAAGATAATGCATCTAGGTTGAAAGAACTATAGATTTAGATATACTCTAAATGGGTGTCTACTTCAAACCCAAGCTCAGAAAGGGACTTGGGTATACAAATTACTAGCAATGTGATATTTTCTGAACACTTCACCCAGGTAACCAAACAGGGATACAATATTTTGGCATCTATTACAAGGAATATAAAGAGTAGAGATAAGGAGGATGTGGACTCCACTTTACGTCCCCCTGGTGCATCCCCATCTGGAGTACTGTGGTAGTTTCTGGATGCCATACTTGAAGCGGGATGTCAGGAAACTGGAGGGCATTCCAAGACGTGCAACATAAATGGTGCACAATTTGAATGATATACCATATGAAGAGAGACTGCAGGAAATAGGGATGTACTGTCTACAATACAGAAGATTTAGAGGCAATATGTGCCTGGTTCATGGGCCCTTTAGAGAGGCTATTTTTTGGGAATGTGTGGGTTTAAACAAAATGTTTAGCCAAAGAACTAACAGAGGTCACCAATACCAGCTCAAAGTTGATATTTACTACAGGAACACAAGGGGAAACTGTTTTTGCAGAGTGGGTACACAATGGAATACACTGCCAGAATGTTGCCAGAATGTGTGGTGTCTTGTAATTCAACAAACATTCTAGGGGGGTCCTCCTGAAAATCTGATTCTTGCCTTGTGCTTCTCTGACCACTTCTTACAGAATCCTGGTCAATATCATCAGTTGTATCAAAGTTCTCTGTTTCAAATCTTGTTTTTCTCTTTATTGATAAACCTATGCCTTCTTCTGTACCAGTTGTTAATGGTTCCTTCCCTATAATCCATTGCATCCCTGTATTTGTTTTTCTATTTTATAGTCTGTTAGTTCTTCCTTGAATTGTTTCATATTTCCTTGAATTTTTTTCATAATTTGTCTCTCTTCATTTTTCTGTACACATTTAAACACTTTTTCACTTTTTGTTTCATTTTCATTTTCTAATTTTTTGCTCTTTTTGCTTTCCTAATCATTGCAAGCATGAAGTCATTGATGCTTCAGTCAGTATTCTGTCCCAGTTGCCAATATACTCTTCATCCTCTTCTTCAAATGATGGGGCTTTTTGTATTCGTTTGTGTTCTTAACCCCCTGGGTATCTGCTTGTCCCTCTGATATTTACTCAATGAGAAGGCATGTATTTCTGTCCTAATCTGTTTTTTTAACTACATTTTCCACACTGTCTGCATGCACTTTATTTCCTGTGTCTGTTCCTGTACTGCCAAACATTTCTGTGAGGTTATTCCCTTCTTCCTCCATGAAAGCTAACACTCCTGTGTGGGGTGCTTTTCCCTTTGATGCCATTTTTATTTCTGAGTGCACTCTTTATGTAAACATTTCTGATCTTTTAGAGCCCCAGCCTGAAACTGACCTGTATGGTTAAACATTTATTGGGAAGCAACGAATAAGTTATTGTGGCTGTGCCCAACCTCTAGAATGAGCTGAAAGGTCTAAGATGCATGTTACCAGGGACAATACATCAACATTTATTCACTAAGTGAATGGACTAACCACACTCTTTATTCTGCCTACAAGAATGCAAAACTCTTTAGTTGTAGTGCAATAAAAAAGTGTTTTTATTTAATTTTTCTTTGCACTCAGTTATCTTATATTTGGCTTTGCCCTTCATTTTTATACATCTGGGCTTCACCAACTTGCGAAAATTTGCTGAAAAGTCACTTTACCAGTAATTGAGTTTTTTTCTCTGTCTCAGGGTCCAGTTCCCCATTTCATTTTATATCCTGGATCAATTGCCTAATCCTTACGTGTGAGCACATCACTCCTTGAAGATCCACTGCAACATAGCTGGCTAGTCTCCTGCTCCTGCTCCTGGGAATCACTCCATTCCTTTAGTGCAGCTGCTCTTTTTTGAATACCCTGCTCTTGAGTATAAATTTCCTCTCTGCTGCTTTCCTCCTTGATCCTCCTCTCATCCTCACCCAGAACAGGGGTCTGTTCTACATTGGAAAAAATGTGCTCACTCTTTTTTGGATACCCCACTTTCGGGTGAAAAGTTCCTTGCTGCTGCTTTCCTCCTCAATCCTCTTCTTATCCTCACCTAGAACGAGGGGCTGTTTTACATTGAAAAAAAACGTACTGATGTTTTGGATCCAATGCCCCATCATCAGAGCTGTCATGATGTGAGTGTTGCTTATTTATGTATCTTTGTGTTTCCTAGCAACCACTTAATGTTCTTTGCTGTTACTAAGCAACAGTAACCTGCATTTTGTTGTTACTGCCATTTCCAATTACTACATTTGGCTTTGTGCACTGTGAAACCTTTTCTCTCTGGGCAAAACTACAGTTATTTTCTAGCTCGTTTCACTGTGTGTTCCTTATACCATTTATGATTATAATCCACTTTAAAATATTCCTGTGCCTAATTTCATCATTTATTAAAATCAGTTTTATTCAGGAAAAGAAACATTTCAGCATAGCTCATTTTCAATGGTGTTCTGTTAATTCAAACTTCTGATGACAAGCAAAAATATTATAGACATACTGTAAACAGTGCTAGATACAGTATTCATCATAGAAGGCATGCAGGTCTACATATGCACTACATATTTAAAAGTACAAGGGTAAGAGAGGGTGGTGCCTGCAGCTGATATGTGCAGATGGATTTTCACTGGTCTCCTCTTTAACAACCATCCATGATTAAAATAATTATTTTAAACTGTGAATTTCTAAACTTTTTTTGACATCATTGGTTAGATGGTAATCTCTTGCACAGCCTGGTATATTTTGGTAAAGATGGACAAAGGGACAGGCAAAACCAGATCAACCCAAAGAGAACAGCAAGGGAAAAGGGCAGCACCAAACACAAGCACCAGCAAGAACAGCCTTGTGGGAAATATGAGTGGGGAGCCTAAAGTAACCTTGAAGAATGTCCTTTCAGCAGTCTGTGTATTGTAATGAAAATGGAAGCCTTTAATGTCAGAGTAACACAAGAAGAAGCTAAGATGCAGGATACTGGTGACAGCCAAAAGACCCTGAAAGATTTAGTCAATAAATCAAACACGAGAATAAACTGCATATTAAAAGAAAATAAAGTTCTAAGTGTGAGAATCAAGTATTTACAAAATTGTTTCAGATCACAGAGGTTACATTTCCTTGGACTGCTGGAAGGTATTGAAGGATCTGAGTCCTTAACATATACTGTATACAGACTTTGCTGAAAGAAATATTAAACTTCAACTCAGTAAACTTAATCATCCATTTGTTTTTATTTAGTTGTTTAACCAGGAGTAGCACACTAAGCTGAAAGCTTTTCACAGGAGCGACCTGGGAGCACAGAGAAGTTAAGTGTCTTGCTGAGAGTCACACAGTATGTAAGTGGAAGCTGTGGGATTCAAACCCAGGTCTGGTCTGATAGATGTCACCAGATTTGCAGCTCAGAGCCTTAAACCATTGCACTATACCACCTCCCTCAATCCATGCTTACTGAATTCCCTCAAAAGGAAAACCAAACAACCTGGCCTTACTAAGAACCCTATTAGTTGTAACAGCAGGAGTGGACTTTCAGAAATTAAGTTTGAATAAAGCAAAGCAACTTGGATCTTTTCAATTTTCAGAGAGCTCACCTCTACATTGTTTTCCAGCTGTAAGTTTTGTAACAAGCCTGAGAGCATGGGGGTTTAATGCTATTTGCACTGGATTGCAATAACTGGAAAGGCATACCATCAATAGAGTGGAGGAACGAGCATGGGGTGATGTAAATGAAGTCATGAGGCCAATAGCAATATGCAAGAGTTGGTATTTAGAGCATCTGTAAGTGTGGTTGGGCTGATGGGTAACTGTGAGAGGTGAGTATGGGGCGACCATGGATGTGTTGTGGGTGAGTGATGTGTGATTGGGTGTTGTGTGACCTGACTCCACTGCTTGTCTTCCGCATGTATGTCTCCTCCTCCCCATTGTTCTGGGATGTGTAGGTGTTTATTTATATTTAGAGGAGGTGCAGGGGGGCTGCACCCCCTGCATCACATATGTACTCAGGGACATATTTCTGAGGGACCTGTGGCGATCCTTGATTTCTGTGTGAGGTGTTGGACTTGTGGAACCACATACTTTATGTACCATACTTTCGGTCTCGGCGTCTGCTGGCTGAATTGCCTGACACATTGTTTACTTTCAGTCTTTTGCTTGTCAGCTATCATCCATGGCAAAATTGTTTCACTATTGTGGTTGCCCCCCCAGACATAGACTTCAATAACTGTTTTGCTCTGGACTTTCCCCCCTCACAACCATTACTGCCAACTCTATCACTCCCTGGCATTCTCTTCCTAGAAAATAGATGCCTCCATCATTGTGCTAAATTTGTCTCTAAGTTCTGGTTTGATTCACTCCCAACCTATCTCTCTTCCTGTCTTTCCATCCCGCTTCCTTCTGCTCACTCCATTAGATCACATGTCTCCCGTACCTTGGTAGTCCCTCATCAGTCTACTGCTGCTGGTCAGGCTGCCTTCTCGTATCATTTCCCAAAACTGTGGAATTTAATCCCTCACCAGATTCATCTCTCATCCTCTAGCTCCTCCACCTCCTCAGCTCTACATAACTTCCTCTCTGTGAACTGTACCTGCAACTAGTCTTGCTGCTCTCCTTGACTTATTCTCTTCCCCTGTTAATTAAATTTGATGACCTTCCTCACAAACTGCTCTATGTCTCATCTCAGCCCTGTTATTTCCCTTCCTCTGCTGCTACCCTGTATGGTCACTGTCTTCTTGTTATTGTCACAAGCATCTCATTAACTAAGCTGTGCATCTCTGTAGATTTGCACCTAACCTAGTCCTCTGAGTTTTCTGTATACATTGTACATAGGCTGCACTTACCATACTATTTACTGTTTTGTTATACAACTATCTGTTCATTAGTCCTTGTGTATTTCATATAAATCATACATATGCTGCACTAACCATGCTATTTGCTACTTGTTATATAACTGTTCTGTAACTACTTCACTATCACTTCTCATTGTATTTTGTATGCCGTATGTACATGAATGTATATGCCTCCAATACCCTTCCCCCCAGGACACACTGGGAGATGAGCAACTTACAGTTCAGTGTGCATTTCCTGGTGAAACATTTCAATAAATAAATAATAAAATAAACCAGTGCACTTCAAAATAATCTATGCTGGGAAGGTTTTCATCTCTGGGGACCCTGCAGATGTTGTCTGTAAGTTAGAAGCTATACAGACAAGACTTTGAGCATGGGGGCAATGATAGTGAGGACAAAGAGAACTCTTTGACACTGAACTGCATGTGAGCTAGTTATTTCACTTTATAAAGCTGTTAAATTGTTAGAAGTTTTATATGCTGCTTTTACAAAGTTCCTTTTATGCCTAGATCAAATGTGACTAATACAGAGATGTGAAATTAAATTTCACTGACAAAATTGTGGTGAAAATGGCCAATTTCACTGCGTGAAATGTTTCACGAAAATGTGGCGTAATTTCACAATTTGACTTGCATTTTCGCCCTCTGAGAAGTCCACCAACAATGGTGAAATTTCACCTGTGAGTGGTGAAATTCCACGAAAAATGGTGAAAGTTCACCCGCGGGAGGTGACATCCCACTGACAGTGGCAGAATTTCACTCACAGTGGTGAAATTTTGCCCACAGGCAAAATTTCACCTGCTTAGGGGTGAAATTTTGCTCACAAACGTGGGCAAATTTTCACATTTCAACTGGTGAAATATTTTGTGTAATGCACTAATTCCGTAAAATATTCCACCAGGCTGAATATTCCAATTTCGCACAACACTAGACTAATACAATGCTGCCCACAGGCAAAATAATCTAGTTTTAATGGTTTAACTATATCCTCAATTCACTCAGTGTTTGATAATAAATTGTTGGCCACTGTTTAGTCAAGGAAACATTCAGCAGTCTCTTCCTCAGGATGTGATTCATCCTTCACAGTGGACTCCAAGGTAATGGCACTTCAGCTTGAATGACTAGATGGTGATCGCCTCTTGAAGCACCCAGGTATATCCTCATGTAACGAAATAGTTTCTTTTCTATGGGATGGCTTGTCTAAAGATGGAGGACCGTGGTTTGCTATAGGATAAAGTCCTATTCTAATCCATACACCATGTGAAAACTATGATAGTCATCTGTATGTCTGGGACCAAATGCCTACGGTAGTGAAGCACTGTACTGCTGCTGATTAAAAAGTCATTTTTGTAGTGATGCCAAAAAGGTTAATAGTGGAAAATAATTTTTAAAATTACCAGTTTTGCAATGTACTTACATACATTATTGCATTGTTTCTACTAATTCAATTTTCTGTTTTAAGGGTTAGGTAGGGGGTAGTGGGGCTAATCTGCCTTTCAAAAATGAAAGGTTGCTTATCCTGCAAACTATTTTAGGTTCATGGACTCGTATGCTAATTGTAGAGCCTTAATGAAAGTCAAAGACTATCTAACAAATATTATAATGGGCTGTCCATGGTTTTGCTGTGTTCGGCTCATCTGTTACAACATCAGAATAGTATTGTTTTTTCTTACTATGGTGTGTGTAGGTGTACCCCCTCTTGCTGCAAAAAGGGGAGAAGAGATATGAATTACTTATTGTAAAATGACTTATCTTACCACAGTTTTGTATATTCTGAATCAAATGTAATGCTTTGTTGTTCATTGATAAAATTAATAAAACTATATATTTTTTCTTCTTCTGTTTTATCTCCCCGAGGCTCCTGTTAGTAGTCGGGTTTGGTTCTTCTCTTCAAGAGAGCTCTCCTCCACCCTCAAACTGTGTGGTTCTCTACTGACACTATATCTGAAGCTGTCAAATCCCCCATCAATTTCTCCACTGTGGCAAGGCCAGAAGACAAAGGGCCGTCCCCCCCCCCGGAAAATGACTACAGTTTTGGCCAGTGTTGCTGGGGTCCTGAAAGCATAGTTTTGGCATCATGGTGCCTGCATCATCCCCTGCTCCATTTTTCCTGTTTTTTCTTCCTCCTTCTCTGTTGCTGGGGTGCAGATGTCAGTGTGCACACGTGGAGGCATGTGCACATTCTGGGTCCTGCAGCACCCTCCCATCTATTGGCATTCTCAACCTACACTACCCCCCAGGCCTCTACCTGGGGGCAGTCATTCAGTTGAACTGCCAATCCACCCTCTCCAGGAGAGGAGAGGAGAGCTATCCTCCAGATACTTAATCCTCTCCCTCTTTGGCTAACCCCTGCGACCCGCTCGCACTATGAACACAGATAGCAGGCATGGCAAGAGATAAGGCATGGATGCCGGAGCCCTCCACATCACTGGGTCAGTGCTGAATAAAAACAGAGTTTAAGAATTTGCAGGGGTAAAATCTCTTGCAGTGTGGCTGAAGGGATGCAGGCTTAAGGTTGTGGCTATCTATGCGATGCTACTGGCATAATGGCATCAAGGTTTGGGCCCAGACAAGACTGAATAGAACCATTACATAACTTCTTTTTTTTTTAATTCAATATGTTTTATTAAATTTGATCATAACAATTTGAACCATTGTGTTCCTTTGTGTTCACAATATTCCAACATCTTTGTGAAAACTCCAAAGAGATAATAATAAAAGAAATTGAACATTGACAGAATTTGTCCATAACCTAGACATTGAAATTAAAAGGGATAACCTAAAAAAAAAACTACTCCCTCCTTATCTCCTCCCCTCCCCAGCCCTGTGGTGCAAGTTAATCTGCATATTGAATGTCTCAGGTACCAGTGTCTGAAAGAACCCTCAACAGAGGGACATGGCCTGTTTGTTAAAAGAAGAGAAATAACAAGAGAGGCACTCAAAAAAGGAGAACTGCTAAACAATAAATGCTAGATGCAGGTAAAGACGGAGAGGAGCCCGCAGCTTGTCGTGCTTTCTATTGCCTTTTTAATAACAAGACATCTAACTTTCCCCATTTCTTCCTAAAGGAAGATGCTTTACGAGTCACCTGTGCAATAAGGTTTTCAACCCGGAGAGCGAAAGTTATCTCATGTAACCATTCCAAATATGTTAATACGGAACGGTCTTTCCAATGTCTAAGAACTAGTTTTTTAACTGCCATGGATATCAACGCCATATGATATCTCCTCTCCTTCACTTTTATGTCTAGGTAGTCACCTAGAATGCAGACCTTAGGTGAAAAGAGCCCACGCAGGCCCAATGAAGGGTCTAACGAGGCTTCTATTTGGGTCCAAAGTGGGAATACTGATGGACAAAACCAAAAAACATGCAATGGGGAGCCCTCCCCTTGATCACATCTAAGGCATTTTGTTGAGGTGACCCTTCTCATCTTCGCCAGTCTGACCGGGGTATAGTAAAGGTCGTTTAAAATGCAATATTGTGTAAGTCTATATCTTGTGTATGATAAATATGTAAACTCTTCCAAATATTCTGCCAATTGGCCTCTTCGTCAGGATATAGGTCTTTCCAAATCTTAGGACAAAGATTAGATGGGGGCCCAGGAAATTTATATAACAAACTGTATAACTCCGAGACACTATGTGGTTTATTGATAATCTCTCCAACTTGAGTGAAGAATTGGGCAAGAGGGGAACTTCTGTTGTCCCCCCCTCGAATTTGGTATACAAAAGGTGCCGTAATTGATATACTTTAAAGGCCAGTTTAGTTGACCACTGGAACTTGTCTAGGATTCCCTTTGTATCTAGAATGTGATTAGATGAATAAAAATATTTTACACTACATCCCGAAATGGATGGCAACCATTTACTGGATATCACTGAGCTCCCCAAACGAAGATTAGGATTTGAGCATATAGGTTGAGAAAAATCCTCTGTCTGGGAGATCTTGAGAAATCTGTAAATCTGAAATACTACTCGTAAAGAGATGCCGAGGGGCAAGGAACGAAGTGGGGCAGGAATATTCTTACCTGAACTGTAAAAGAGAGCTTTCGGCTCGATATTGTGAATTTTCATAAGGCCTAATTCCATTTGGAGCCATATTGGTTTGTATCCTTGAGAGAGATGAGAGTCAGTAACCGATAGCCATTTCCGCACTTACTGAGATGTGAGGCCCAATAATAATATAAGAAATTAGAAGCCGGAGCCCTCCATATTCTTTAGGTTGAGATAACTTGTTATAAGATTTCCTGATAGCTATTATTCCAAAGAAAAGAACTTATTCCAGAGTGAATATCCTTGAAAAAGGACTGAGGGATCCATAAATTTAACATATTTAAAGGATAAAAGATTCTGGGTAACACATTCATCTTAATCGTGTTGATCTTGCCCCACAATGACAAAGGTAACTTAGACCACCTCAAAAGATCTTGTTAAATATTACGCCATAAATCCACTAGATTTAATTTCCTCATTAATGATGAACTAAGAGAAATGTGTATCCCCAGATATTTGATAGAACGCGTGACCCACTTCATTCCAAATTCAAGGAAATCTGCTCTATGCGTAAAAGAATTAAGAGGAAAAATTTCAGTTTTAGCAACGTTAAGCCTATAATTAGAGTGCAAACTAAAGGTCTCATTACATAACTTCTGTACAGGAGGGCTAGGTGTGGTTTACCTGGTGTAGCTATTCAGGTAGGGAATTCCACACAGCTGGGAATCTGTGACTGAAGACAAGTGACTCATGAGCGGTAGTTATGTGAAGGATCATCAGCTCGATTGATCAGGTGGAGTGCACGGGTCATGGGCAAGACTTGTGTGTAAGCCTTGAGTGCAAATAAGAGGGGTTAATGCACTTGATACATGGATAAAAAGAAATTCCCTTCTGTTAACCAGGGATAGCCAGTTTAATGCACTCTAGAGATTAAAATGGTAAGTGTTATAAGGGCAGTCATGGATTAGTCTGGCTAGCCTGCTGTAAAGCTCATCTAATTTGTCCATGTGTCCTTGGAGTCACACAGAGGAAGATGTCTGTGTGGTTGAAAGAAGGGAATACAGTTTGCCCCACTTATAGAAGATGTGGGTATAATGGAACCTGCTTACAGCAGACACAATCTAGTTTCCAAAACCCTCTCAATTGACACCAGGGCCAGGATTTGCCGAAAAATGCAAAGCAACACACAAATGTTTTTATGGCACCTTGTGACTGCCCAGGTTGCAAAACTTGCTATTCACAGATGGATAGAGAATGGCACTATCTGACTGTGAATAGGACTGAATAGATGCAGTGGTAACATTGATACTGCTACCTCTAACCCCGCCGGTGCAGCCCTGACCGCCAGCTGAGTAAATACCCCCGCAAGTGTAGCACCAATGGACTAAGTTCTTATTCACTAAGGCAGCCATGCAAATGAGACCATTGGGCATGCATTTTTTTGTATTTATTTGTATTTAGTTTTTGTTGACCGGGTAAGTGCACTAGGCAAATTCTGCCTATTTTCAGGCACGACCCAGTGGAGGGGGATACAGATGAATGCCAACTGACCTTGAACCAGATTAAGCTAATGGCATTAACTGGCCATTTGCATGCCCATTATGGGCCCATTTGCATGGCCTGAGGTGAACGTTGCATGCCCCCCCCAGCCCCGATGACCAGTTGATGCCCTCATCCCTGGTGCTGTAGTGTCTCACCCCCCTCCCTGGTCTCCATTTGCCATCCCATATTAATAACTAATGTCATCCCTGGTAGTCCAGTGGTCTGTCCCCTCCTCCGGTCTCCAGTCGCCATCCTATATGAATAACTAATGTCATCACTGGTAATCCAGTAGTCCCTCCCCAGTCTCAGATCATCATCCATGATAAAAGTACATATCCCTTGAAATCTAGTGGACCCCCCACCCAGTCAGACATAGACCTCAGTCCACCCCCCCCACCCGAGCACCAGCCTGCAACAAGCACAGCCCTCTTCTCACCTCCATGGCTGGTTGCAGACTGAGCTCACAATGTACTGTATACTATAAAGCAAGTGCAGCACTGATCCATACTGTATACAGTATCCGCTCATTGTGAGCTCAGTTGGCAGCCATCTGTGGAAGTGAGAGGAGTGCTGTGCTGGTCACCAGCTGGGGGTCGGGTGGTGGGGGAGAGGAGTGGGGCTCTCTATCTGACTGGGTGGGAGGACCACTACACTACCAGGGATATGTGCTTTATCATAGAAGGCAATTAGAGCACTGGGGGGGGAGGAACCACTGGACTACCAAGGATAACACTTATTTATTCATACTGAATGGTGATTGGGTACAGAGGAGGAGGACACTAGACTACCAGGGAATTTCAACATTTATTCAGGGATGGGGATCAGAGAACAGGGATGGGGTTTGGGACCACAGTTCCTTCGCCTACCACTAGTGTTGCATGGAATACCACCAGGTCTCGACTTTCTGTATGTTGACCACACAAGGGCCTTTACAAATGGCCCTTAATGTGTGTAAAATTGTGAATGGGATTGCAGAGATATGTAGGTCCCCTTCCACTCATTTGCATTGTGGCCCCCCATACAACTTTGCCCTGGTGCAATCCCAGTTTGTGGGTGCAGACTGAGCTTTGTGAATGCCGCTAGAGGCAATGCCCAGTTTGCATGGTGCAATCTCTGTTTGTGCCGGGACAAAGTTTTGTGAATCCTGGCCCAGATATTTTTTTTAGCTTTAAAGTAGATTGCACATGCTAGTACAAAATTGACAGGCTCCTATCAGCTGTTTTCTGACTCCTTGACTGGCCAGAAACTCAGCTGTTCGTGAGAATTTTACCCTGTTACTGGCTCTTATTGGCTGATAACTGATACAGTGATCAGCTGTCCATTTTGTGATTGTAAACCTCTTTAGGTTCAGTAAGGTTTGTGGTGCAGTTTGATGTGAGTTCCCTGAGCGAAGATGTCTTCAAAATGTGCTGCATTCACTTTGTCAAGAAAACTTGAAATTCTCAATGAGATTGAAGGGATGCCAAAAATGAGCATAAGAGTGCTGGCTGTTTATTTTGACATAGCAAAATCTCCTTAATTTAATTTGTTGAAAAACAAGCAGTGTGGCACCATAACCAGAACCCAACTGTAAACTCAAGAGAGATGGGAAGGATGGTGAGGTACTCTTCTGCATTAGTCTGCTAAAGCTTAGGAAAGAGATGCAATGATAAGCATCCTATTGCTGATGGGAAAAGCTTCTCCGTTCACAACAGCAAAGGGCAAAACTGATTTTGTTCCCTCTGATGGCTGGCTGCACAGATGGAACTTCTGGCACAAATTTGTGTATAAGCATGTCCATGGTGAAAAGCAGAGTGAAGACTGTGCTTGTGCAGAGGCGTGGGTCAACGATGTGCTTCCAGGGATTCCATCCAGATTTGAAACCCATGGACATCTTCAACTGTGACAAGACCATGTTTTGCTTTGTTTTGTTTTTCCACTGTGTTGTAAGTGGCACTTTAACATTTAAATGAGAAGCACTGATAGGTCAGAAGAAATCAAAAGAATGCCTGTCAGTGCTTTGCTGTACTAACATGTCTGGCACCAAAAAGACTGACCTCCTGATTGTGGGCAAATCAGCTCAGACAGAGTATTTTCACAGACGCAGTCATCTCCCTGTCATCTGCAAGAATAACTACAGTGTCTGAGTGACAGAGTGAGTTTTTACAGATTGGGTCCTTGCATGGAATCACAAGCAGCGGTCAAGAAAAACTATCAAGCTCTTGGACAACTATAGCAGCCATCCACAAGTTCAGGGTTTAAGCAATATCACCCTTATTTTCATGCCCCCACACACTACCTTACTGATCCAATTCCCAGATATGGGGATGATTTATTCCTTGAAAAAGCACTACATTCATGGGAAGAGGGTTTGGTTATTGAACAGCTGGATGGGAGACAAGATTTAACAGCCACAGCCTGCATCAAAATAAACAGCATGTTGGACACAATGTGAGACTGAAACATAGAAACATAGAAGTTGATGGCAGATAAGGACCACAAGGCCCATCCAGTCTGCCCATTTCTTTTTCTACCTTATAAATGTGCCATCGGCCTTTGCTCTGTCAGTGGTCTATCTATTCATACTCATCTGTATTGCTCCCTTTTGCCTTTCCCATGCCCGTTTGAAGCCCTGCACTATATTCATAGCCACCACTTCCTGAGGTAGACCGTTCCATGCATCCACCACCCTTTCTGAGAAAAATAATTTCCTCACATTCCCCCTTAAACAGCCTCCCTCTAATCTCATGCTGTGTCCTCTTGTCCTGCTATTTTTATTATATTTAAACATGTTAGATTCTTTCACCTTGTTAATGCCCTTAAGGTGTTGGAATGTTTCAATCATATCACCTCTCTCCCTCCTTTGCTCAAGGGTATACATATTGAGCTCCGTTAATCTGTCCTCATATGTCTTCTGATGCAGTCCCTTCGCCATTTTGGTTGCCCTTCTCTGGACTGCCTCAGTTTGGTTAATGTCCTTGTGAAGGTGCGGCCTCCAGTACTGCACGCAGTATTCCAAATGGGGCCTAAACAGTGTCTTGTAAAGAGGGATTATTACCTCCATCTTACGACTTGTAATACCCCTATTAATACACACTAACATCCCCCTAGCCTTATCTACTGCTTTAGATGTCTGCGTGGATGATTTCAGGTCATCAGAGATGATGATGCCCGAGTCTTTTTCTTCCTTTGTGACTGCCAGCAACTCCCCTCCCAGCCTATAGGTGGCTTCAGGGTTTCTCTTCCCTATGTGCATGATCTTGCACTTCTTTGCATTTAATCCTAGTTGCCACTTTTCTGACCATTTTTCTAGTTTATCCAGATCTCTTCTCATTCTGCCCACCCCATCTGGATCATCTACTCTGTTGCAGATCTTGGTGTCATCTGCAAACAGACAAGCCTTACCATCTAGTCCATCTGATGAAACAAGCTTGAGACTGTCTAAAAAGAGATGATTTTAAGATGTTTTGCAATGGCTGGTTTTCTTTCTGCCTGCATTTAAGGTGTCACATAGAATGAGAACTTGGAAAAAGATGACAACATTTCTGCCAGACTAACAACAGATGAATCTGACAGTCTATGTCATCTTGGGGACCAATTAAAAGACAAGAAGCAACTGGATGTCGATGATGTGAGTGAGGCTGTGTCTGTGATGGCCACCCTACAAACATTTGACTCACAGGATAATGAGTCCGAAATAAAGGCACCATCATTGTCAGTGGTCCCCGTAGATGCTAGAGTGGCACTCAATATGCTACTCTTTTCGAGGGAGCAGCATGAAGATTTGACTTCCGACTGGGCGATGATCACTGCTACTGAACAAATGTGGAAGAAGTATGCCATTTGGAAAACAACACAGGATGGCATAACTGACTTTCTTGAAATGAAGCAACTTGAATAAAAAGTAAGCAGTTTCATTTTAGCTCATATCTAGCTCTATGTAATGAAGAATAGTACAGCACAAAGAACTCTAGACTACTTAAATGGCCATCAACCCCCTTAGGCTTCAAGTTTTTCTTAGTCTAAAAGAGATTTTAAGATCTTTCTTAGTCTAAAAAACACATTTTAACACATAAACATTCTGTAATGATTACTGATATAGCTGGTTGTTTGATTCTGATTCCCTTTTTTTCTGAAAGTGAAAACCAGACTGCTCACCATGCTGGTGTTACCACAGAAAAATGTATTTGTTTACATTTCTTAATCAGCACCCACTGACTTTCCTGGACTGGGGAGCACCCTTACACAGTCTAGTGACTCATTTTACGAGGGGGAGCAGTTGCATCATGAGTGGCTGTACAGTTTGGGGGTCTTTTTATTGTTCAGGAAGTATACAATAGGAGTTGATCACGGATTTGAAACAAAACAAGATTGGGTATAATTGCACCATAACCATGCATTTCAGGTTGAGTAAAAAAGGAAGTATATTAAACAACCAACAACATCACTGAATTTTAGAGAAGGTAAACAATCATGAAATGTGGGTTTTGAATGAGAAATAATATGACACAAAAAGGGTTGACACTATCCCTTTAAAGTTGATGTCTTCATTTCGTTACTGTGCACTTGTTCAATACATAGTTGCTTGTGGTAGCAGCAGAAAAAATTGCTTCTATTGTGTCTCATTATGTTACAGAGTTAAAAAAAATAGAAACTGAGGTCACAAAAAGGCATTTATGGATATACTGGAGGCATGCTTATAACAAACATACTGTACCATGTATAGATGGAGAAGTCCACTAGTGGGTTGTACTGTATCGTGGATTGGACTTCTCTCTCTGTGCAGACCTGGGAAGCAATGATTTATTTCTGAACAGAAATCCAGTCTTTGCACAAAGGCATTTGACAGAATCGGTGTCACTCATGAGGTTTAAGTCAACCCAGAAACCAGACAGCTGTATTCTCTAGCAACCCTAACTATGCTCTGTCTGTTTTAACAATAGCTACAGGAAAAGAAACATCATAGCTATTTAGTTTTGGGGAAAGCCGAATACCATGTATTTGGTCTTACTCACATTTAAGTACAGTTTTGTACAGTACCATCCACATACATAAGTTGGTAGTCCACACTTCTGACATGCTGATCTAAGTCTTTCATGTATAAAGAGAACACTAAGGGACCAATTACTGAGTTCTGTGGGATGCCATTTATGACTTGGAGAAGGCTGGAATCAGTGTAACATAACCCAATGCTTTGTGGTTTGTTTGGCAGCTGCTGAACCAGTTGGCTTTGTTTGTGCTAATGGAGTTTGCCCTTTAAGTGGCAGACCAGGTTGTCCTGGTGCACCCCTTCCCTCTGTCTTGGAATGGTAGTGCTCAGAAGGGGAAGGGGGAAGGAAGGGGAAGGACTAAGGACCAGAACAAAGGACAGGTCACAGAAAAGGGAGGGGCAAAAGGGAGGTACATAAGGGACAGCACAAGGGGATCTCAACCACTTTTTCTGGAGTTTTTGATTTACATCAACTGCAGCACGTCGGATTGGCCAAGTTTGAGGTTTGTGCACCAGGTGAGAGAGGTAAGGAAACAAGCTAATGATATTACAAGAAGATAAGCATTTAAAAAAAAAGAGGAAGAGAAAGAGAGGAGGAGAAGAAGAAGAATATATACAGTTTAAGACAATGCATATTGCAGTGTACAGCTGAGAATTGTGGGTGATACTGAGTATTCAGAATGTAGATAGAAAAGCAATCTAGTACTGCATGGGGCAAAATACAGCCTCATGAGGGTCCTTTCTCATAAAGATTTATGTTCTTGTTATGGTGATGTTTAATTGGTACCTGAAAAGCACCTGAGCAGGGTGTGTGAGCAGGGAGCACGTGGTATGATGCTGCACGCTTTTGCAAAAGAGATGGTAACAAAACAGGCCTGTGAGAGTGCATGTGGTGTAAAGCTATCCCTTGGAATGGTGGCAGGGTACGAGTGGCGGGCCCAGAAGTAGGCTGTTTGGATGGGGGAGCGAGCGCGAGTGGAGACCTCGTGGCGTGACGTCACATGCTGCGCAGTGGGGTTGGGAAAACCCCTATGGAAACTTTGGGAGCACTGGCACTGTTTTGAGGGCCTTGCTAGACCAGGAGAGGGATAGGAGGCCTAGAAGAGCCCCCGAGGTGAAGGTCGGCTCGGGCGGGCATCACACACCGCAGGAAGGTTTGTAGGACCGGGGGGCAGCCCCCTGCTGGCTTTTCTGGAATTGGTAGCTGTTGTGGGCCCAGAAGTAGGCTGTTTGGATAGGGGAGGAGCACGAGGGGGGACCACGCAGTGTGACGTCACACGCCATGTGGTGGGGTTTGGGAAAACCCCTATGGAAATTTTGGGAGCCCTGGCATTGTTTTGAGGGCCTTGTTAGGCTGGGAGAGGGATGGGAGGCCTAAAGGAGGCCTCAAAGTGATGGTCAGCTTGGGAGGGCATCACACGCAGCAGGAAGGTGTGGAGAACCAGGGGCAGCCCCCCTGCTGGCTTTTCCTGGAACTGGTAGCTGTTGTGGGGACATTCTGGGCCAGACAAGGAGTGTGATGCCTAGAAGAGGCCCTGAGATTAGAGGCAGCATGGCGTGCATCAAACGCCACAGGGGGTGTTGCTTGAAAAACACTGGTTTGTGGGTTTTTCTCATGGTAAGGTGGCATGGGGGGTTGCTTGGGGGGACAAATTATCTAGAGGCCTGTAGGACCCTGGAAAACTGGGCAGGGTGAGCGGGGCAGTGGGGGGGGCCCCAGCTAACTACTGGGACCACGTGGCAAGCATCCTGGGGCCTTGTTTTGTGTGCTGGGGGTGGTGGGTCAAGGAAGTTGTAAATAAGGCCCACCAGGCTGCTCGGTCACCTGGGAGGGAAGGAAGGCTTGTTTAATAGGCCTCAACGCTTGTACTGCGTGGCTTGCAGCACACGCCACCTGGGGGGGCTGCAGTGGAGCACACTCGCCGGTTTCTCTTGATGGACTGGGGAAGGGTGAGACTTTATAAAAAAAATTAGAGAACAGGCTGGGGGAAGGGGCCCTCGAACACGGGAGGGCAAGTAGACAAGGGACCACGTGGCATGGCGTCACACACCGCTAGGGGATATGGGATGGAAGCGTGCCCATGAGTTAGGGCTATTTCCACGAGTACGGGGGTCAGGGGGAAGCCTTCCCTGTTGGGGGAGGCATGCTGGGGAGTAAAATGAAGGGACTGGAAGAGCCCCAGGGCAGAATGGGGGGGATCCTGACCTGGGACCTCACGGGTGACATCCCACATGGTGAAGGGGTCGCAGTGAATGCAGGCCTGCACTGGCTAGGTGCTGCTTGCAGGAGTTGGACGGGGGTGCTCTGGTCAGCCCAGTCAGGTGGGAAGACCAGAAAATAGCAGCAGCTAGCGGGTGGGAGCTCCTGGGGGGGGGACAGCACAATACGGCCTGACTGAGGGCGGCAGATTGCTTTTATAGGCGTAAGGCCAAATTAAAATAAGGGAGGCACTTCAGTGGGAGACAAAGGAGGGGTGCCGGGCCATTCACAGACGGCATGATAGGGCATGGAGGATAGCAGCAAAAGGATATGGCGACCTGCCAGGCAGGATGGGGGTCCTTCGTGGGTGGCCCAGTCTGTGTTAGCATGGCGGGTGGAGCGACGGACAGGAGGAAGGCATAGAGGGAGGTACAGATATATGAATAACCCTGTTTTTCATTTCCTGTAGTTGTCTTCACAGAGCAAAAGATAAAATGGACATGGCATCCAAGAAGAGCAGGCCATCGAAGGAAGATGCCTACAAGGCTATAATTGAATTGGCAGAAAAAGCAAACAAAATGTGGGAACTGGTGGAGGGGGAGGAACCAGGAAGGCCAGGGGAGAAGAGAAAAGCAGGTCCGGGAAAAGGAGGCAAGGGGAAACGGCCAGCCAAAGACCTACACAGTCCCGCTAGGGTAGCACCGGTGATAGCGGGGCCCGCCAATGCAGTCGATCCAGTACCCACACAGCCGGTGGACCCGGTGATGCCAGTACCCACCCTAGATCAAGGGGAGATCTCCCCGGTGGAACCCGGACATGAAGCCCAGAACAGGAGGTCCTTCCCGCAGACCCCAGTAGCTCACCCTCCACCTCCACCTCAATCGTGGGGAGAAGCAAGGGGACCTTTGGAGGACTTCAGGCAGCTCAGCCAGGACAAGGTTACAGGTAACACATCCAACACAGTGGGTGATAGTATAAAAGAATATACAGGGCAAATTGTGGCAGGACTGGGGACAGGAGGGCTGGGGCAGATGGAATCTGCTCTGGCGGAGATTAGGACAGAAAAAGAGGTGCCAGGAGATACTGAAAAGGGAGCGGAATGAGAGGGAAAAGGTACAAGAGAGAGATAGGTGCACCTGGGATGAGAATAGGTGAACATGTGCCATTGACCATGAAGGAAAAAATATGGAAAGGGGGAATATGTGGATATATTTGCTTTGGTGAGCCGGGAGGTGGCGGCCAAATATGAAGAAACTGAGGGCATAGGTTAGAGTGAGATGGCAGCTGCCATAGTGCTCATAGGGAAAAAAAGAGGACGACAAGTTCATGAAAGGGAAGACTTGGGGTGGGTGGCTCCTAGATTTTGCCACTTTTTCAGCCATCATTCTGGAAAAGAGGCCAGAGCTAGGCATCCCACTCATTACCTATTCATTGATAATATGGAGAGCAAAAGCAAAAGGCGGGGTAGGATGGATATACTACGATGAATGTTTTCGGCAGAGACTGGCAACATTCGGGGATGTAAGGTTGGACACCAAACAAATAGATTTATGGACGGATTACGTAACAGATCAGTCCACGCCCAGGGGTGGGTGGGGCAAAAAGGGGTTTACGCCACAGAGATGCTGCTGGGCTTATAACAGGGCTTTTTGCTCATGGCCTCAGTGTCGTTTTCGACATGCCTGTTCAAAATGCGGAGGGGGCACCCGGCAAGCAAATGCAGAACAACATGGGCACAGGGAGCACAAGGGCATGAGGGGGCAAGGATCAGGCCAACAGTTTTTTCGAGATAGCCAGGGGTTTAAAGGGCAAACATGGAATAAGGGAGGGGTAGAGCGAATGGGAATAGAGGGTGCCAGAACCACTGAAGCAAGGAAGGTCAGAGAGGAAGAGAGGAAGAGAGGGAGGGGTCGGGGGGCAGGTGGCACAACAAGGAACATTTTGGTATGGCCAGAACCCCCATCAACCTAGCGGCATGGACAGTTTGCCTGGACAGATATCTGGACACGAGCATGCAGGATATGATTTTAAGTGGTTTCAACACAGGGTTTTCATTGCAGTGTAGGGGACCCAGGCAAGCAAGGGAGGCAAGCAACCTGGGGTCAATAAAAGGGAAAGAGGAAATGCTAAGACAGAAGATTGAGAAAGAAAAAGCAGCAGGCAGGGTGGAGGGCCCATTTAACACCCCCCATTGGAAAACATGCGGATATCGCCTTTGGGCTTGGTATCCAAGAAACAAGAAGGGGAATACAGGGTGATCCACCACCTGTCCTATCCAGAAGGGGAGTCAGTGAATGACTTTATCAGAGAGGAACATAGTAGGGTGACATATGAGACACTAGAGGATGCAGTCCGGATAATCCGGGCCACAGAAGATGTGTGGATGGCAAAAACGAACATTGAGTCCGCCTTCAGACTGCTTCCGGTCAGGAGGGAGGACTGGGATCTGTTGGGTTTTAAAGTGAGGGACAGTATTATTTCGACATAGCAATGTTAATGGGGTGTTCCACAGCATGTGCTACATTTGAGGCATTCAGCACATGTTTGCAGTGGATATTCCAGAAAAAATGGGTTATAGGTCAGTCATCCACTACCTGCATGATTTTCTCCTCATTGGGAAGGGTGAGAGGGAAACACAGAGGATGCAGGGTAAGTTTCAGGAATTGTGTCGGGAGCTGGGAGTCCCATTGGCACCAGAAAAAACAGAGGGGTCCAGCAGGGTTATGGAATTCCTTCGGATCGAGACAGATGCCACGAGCAACATATTTAGGCTACCTGACAAAAAAGTAAGGAGGCTGAAGGAACTAATCCATGCACATGCCAGCAGGAGATGGGTACAACTAAAGTTGCTCCAGCAGGTACTGGGGCACCTGAACTTCGCATGCAGGGCCATAGGACCAGGAAGGGTATTCACAAGGAGGTTAGCCAGGGCTACAGCAGGGGTCACCAGACCACATCACTGGGGGAATTTGACACAAGGTGTCAGGGAGGATTTTAGAATATGGGAAGAATTCCTGAAGGAGTATAATGGGTGTTCATTCTAGCAGGAGGAGTGGCTGTACAACACAGACCTCGACCTCTACACAAACGCTGCTGGAGGGCTAGGCATGGGGGGTTACCTGAGGGGCAGGTGGTTTGCAGAACCATGGCTGGCCAGCTGGATGAGGGATGGGAAAGTGAGAGATATAACACTACTGGAGATCATGCCCATATGGTGCATGTACCTTGGTTTGGGGGGAGGAATTACGGAATCAGAAGGTGACATTTTGGTGTGACAATAGAGCAGTGATTGATTCACTAAACAACAGGGGAGCCAGGTCGGATACAGTCATGCAGGTATTACGACGTTTAGTGTTAAGGGATTTGCAGCTGAACATGTCTTTCAGAGCAAAACACATAGTAGGGGTACACAATACCCTGGCTGACAACCTTTTCCGTCTGCAGCTGGACCATTTCCGGAGGCTGGCACCAGCAGCGGAGAAGCAAAAAACACCCATACCAACGAACATCTGGGACATTGGCAAGAAGGAGCAGAACTGCTGTTTCACAGCTCATGGGCACCTCAGACTCTGAGAGCCTACGATGGGGCCTGGAGAGTGTTTCAAACATTCAGGGCAGAATACCAGATGGAGGTAGGTGGGCCGCTCACTGAGGAACAGTTGGGAATGTTCGCCGTGGAACAATGGCAGAAAGGGACCGCTAACACCAGAATGGGGGTTTATCTTGCAGGGATTAGTGTGATCTGCAGCCTAAAAGGGTGGAATGACCCGACAAAATCACTGCTCATCAGGAGAATGATGCAAGGATGGGGCAGGTTGTAATGTGGGCCAAGGAGTAATAGGAGGTCAATAGGTGAGCAGTGGCTAATAAAGCTAAAAGATGTGCTTCCGGCAATATACAGATCAAAGGCTGAGGCCCAGCTATTTCACACAATTTATGTGATAAGGTTTGCGGGGGCTATGAGAGTGAGTGAGGTGGTAGGCCATGGGAAAGATGTCAAGGAAGGAGGTGTGGAATGGGAGAATGTGAGTTGGGGGATAAGAGAGAGATACGGATCAAGCTAAGGAGGTCAAAAACAGACCAAAAAGGGCAAGGTTGCATGGTAACACTGAAAGGGCGATCGGAGATTGTGATATGTCCAGTGCAGGCTCTGTGGGTTTTTGCCACAGAGCAGGTGACCAGGACGGGAAAGCTATTTGTACATGGTGACGTTAAAAGGGTCACCGGCTATCAAGTCACAGCAATGCTGAAAAAGGGCATGCGTTTTCTGGGGGAGGACCCAGCTAATTACTCATCCCATTCCCTATGGATTGGGGCAGCCTCACAGTGGGCAGCAATGGGTGAACCCATGAAGGACATTTTGGAAAAAGGGCGCTGGCGGTCAGCCAGTTATAAGAGATACATCAGAGCACTGAAGTAAAAAAAAAAAAGAGAGAGGAAAAGAAAAGTGTGGTTTTTCAAAAACCAAAACAGAAAAAGAAGATGGAATTATGGTGCTCCTACGGGGGAGCAAAGGTAAAAGGAAAGAAGAAGGTGGGGGGGATAATACAGTGAGGGCACTAAGAGTATGTGTAAATTAATTAATTTTCTTTGCACCCCATAGGTAGAGGGAGGAGCACAGAAGTCTGGATCTGCAGCCATTCCTGTATTTACTGGGCTGGTAAGAGAGCAGAGAAGAAAGCTGTGGGAAAACAACTGTACCAGGATGTAAGACAGTGTAGGTTGGTACGGCATGGCATACAGGTGATGAGATGGGCACAGCACCTGCCCGCTTTGAAGGAACTCAAGAGACATTGGCCCAGTCCAGACCTAATCATTATACATCTGGGGGGAATGACCTGGCGGGCAGACCATGGGTATACACGTACTTACAGATAAAAAGGGACCTAGTGGCAATAAGACAGTGGTGGCATCAAGTATGCCTCACCTGGTCAGATATGATACCACGAAGGGCATGGAGACAGGAACACAGCCACTGGGCAGTGGAGAGGGCCAGGAAAAAGATGAATAGGAGGGTGGGGACGTTGATAAGGCAGATGGGGGGACAGGTGATACTACAGGGGGGTAGAAGAATGGGTGGAGGACTTCTACAGGCCAGATGGTGTGCACCTGTCGGACCTAGCCATAGATATGTTCAACACAGAAACAATGGGATTCATAGAGGAATGGAGAAAACAGGTAAAAGCTGGTATATAAAATAAAAAAAAAAAGAAGGTAGGTGGAAGAGAGGATCGTCCCTGAGGTAAGGGAGAGGATACCCTAAGTATGGGGGAAAGCCAGCCATCCAATGCAAGCTGGAGACTGGCTAGTGGGGAAAAACGAGGGGAGGGGGGAAGAAAAAAGGAATAACACAAGAAGAGGAACAAGAGGAAGAAGAAAGCGGTCTCGGTTTTCACCGTTACCTAGTGGAAAAGGAGAAACAGAAGGCACCCAGGTTTTCACCTGGGGGAAGGATAAGCAGAGAGTGATATGTGGATGAAATAAATGAAATTTCTGAAATATGATAATAAAGAAATGGAAATAGAATATTGGATTATGAATATGAATAAATTAATTGCCAATCTGAGCACAACAACAAACAATGGTTTCTGTCTTTTTTGAGGGAAAAAGGGGGGGAATCCGGGACAATAGAGTTTGCCCTTTAAGGGGCAGACCAGGTTGTCCTGGTGCACCCCTCCCTCTGTCTTGAATGGTAGTGCTCAGAAGGGGAGGAGGGAAGGAAGGGGAGGGACTAAGGACCAGAACAAAGGACAGGTAGCAGGAAAGGGAGGGACAAAAGGGAGGTACATAAGGGACAGCACAAGGGGGTCTCAACCACTTTTTGCTGGAGTTTTTGATTCCTCCCACCCAACCTACTAAACAGACCAAGAGGAAAGACAGTTAAAAGGGGACTGTATGGTGGGTCTGTCAAGGTGGATGACAGATGAGTCCGATCGGACAGTTTGGACTGCCAGAGGTGGATGGTAGGTGATGATATGGGCATGGACTGCCAAAAAGGCAGAGCAAGGGGGAAAGACAGTCAAAAAGGGGGACTGTATGATGGGTCTGTCAAGGCGGATGACAGACGAGTCTGGTCGGACAGTTTGGGCTGCCAAAAGTGGATGGCAGGTGATGATAAGGTTATGGACTGCCAAAGGTAGATGGCAGGGTGGGGAGGGGGAAGAAAAAAGGAATAACTCAAGACGAGGAAGAAGAAAGCAGTCTCGGTTTTCACCGATACGTAGCAGAAAAGGAGAAATAGAAGGCACCCAGGTTTTCACCTTGGGGAAGGATAAGCAGAGATTGATATGTGGATGAAATAAATGAAATTTCTAAAATATGATAATAAAGTAATGGAAATGCAATATTGGATTATGAATACGAATAAATTAATTGCCAATCTAAGCACAACAACAAACAGTGGTCTCTGTCTTTTGTGAGGGAAAAAGGGGGGAATCCGGGACAATGTAAATAATGAGTAGGAGCAGTGTGCTGAGAGAAGCTGAGCCAGTGCTGGCCTGAAGATGCTGACCCAACACTTATGTACAGAGGCAAAATTAATAGCACTCATGGTGAAGGAAAACTCAAGTCTGGAGCCACAATTAAACCAAATGAAAATAATTTTATTGAAAACCCAAACAATAGAACACTGAATAACTGTACCCCAGTGCTTAAACCAAAGGGTCTTTGTCTTCTGTTGTATGGACTTACAATACATTACTTTCAATTGCTTTAATTTGGACTCTTGATTTGAGTTTTCCTCCACCATGAATGCTGTTGCTTTGATGTTTGAGTGCATGTGCAACTCTGTTAGTTTGGACACTAGTATTCTGTGATCCACCATGTAAAAGGACTTTGATAAGTCAGTGATGATGGCAGCAACATATATATATCCATCAATTGCCAGACTTTTGCCACTGAAAATCCTTGTCACAGTGGTTACTATACTGTGGCCATTTCTAAGAGCTGAATGATGGCACGCCGGAGCAAGACGGTTTTTAAGAGAGAGTTTGTCCTTACAGCCCTCTGACTGATCTTCACATGGCCACTGCTCGAGTTTTAGTAATGTTTTTCCTGCTCTTTCTCCACCTATAACCTTCATAATTGCTGTAACTGTTAACTTGATTCCCACTGAGTGTATGCCCTCAGTAGTATTGCAGAAAACTCCTAGAGAATTGAAGAAATGACAATGCCAAAAGTCCAGTTAGTATCAGTGTTGTTACTGGTGCTCTGGTACTGGGCTATGTCATTCCAAGAGCAGTCAGTGCAAGGGACTTTGACATATTTTCCATGGTCTTCCTCATGGAAAAAGTGTAATAAAACCAAAGAGAAAGAAGCCCCAGGACCCAGCACTAATATAAGACAGACTGTAAAAGATGGAAAAGCCTCTCAAACATTTCAGCCTGATAGGAGCGTCAGGGTACAAATAACTAAGCAGCATGCTTTACCTAAGATGCTCAGTGAGGAGGGAAAGATACAAGTGCTTCATCCTTCATAATATCTCAGCAGGTATTGCATATTTCCCTGACTACCCAGCAAGTTACACTTCCTGTTGAAAATAGTGCTACATGTTCATCAGACTGAGATTCAGCAGGGAAGAGGAGTATCCAAACAACTCATGAGCTAGAGTAGCCAGAGCTAGAGTTACTCACAACATCAAATGTGGTAGTCTGAACATGCAAAGCAAACCATCCAGATGCAGTCTCAAACTTCAAAACTGATACTACATCTACTGCTACTGTATGTCTACTAAGAGTGCTGAGCACAATAGAAGCAACTGAAGCTCGGCGAGTCCCTCTAACTATAAAAAGAGTGATATGGCTAAAGATGCAAAGACTATATGTTGTGACTTTGAGAAGGACAGTGGGAATACTGAGGGTAAAGAAAGAGCTGTGGGTCACATCAAAGATAAACTACAACACTGTTTTAACCCTTTAAACATGCATATTACAAGCAAAACATTAAAAAAGGCTACTTTAATGCTTTAAAGGACTGGCAGCATAATTCAAAATTCACCTGATTCACCTACAAACTGTAAAGCACTGTCTTAGCAAAAGTTAAAACCTCTAAAAATACTAATTTAGCTAACACGTAACAGTAAAAAGATAAATCAGCAAACCTTAAGTAAACTCTTTTTCTGCTTGTAGCAGTCTCCCCTCTCAGGGTAAACAACAAAAAAATGCAAAAAAGAATGAAATGCAAGTAGGTTTTCCCAGCTGGAAGGCAAGATGGTTTCTATTGTAAAAGAACTAATAGAAGCAAGGGAAGAAATCTCTGAGACAAGAAATGAGATAAAAATAATTAACAACAGACTGAGTGAATATGAACAAAAAGTTAAGTGAGTTAGGAAATCAAGTTTCAAAAATTAATTCACAATATTCACAAACAGAACAGGAATTAAAAATCTAAAGGACACAATGGAGGAAATGGAATGGAGTGGGGGAAGAAATCACCTAAAATTCCTTGAGGTCCTAAGAAAATCCTGATAGAGAAACTAGGAAGGAGGTACTGTACTCAGGTGCACATATAGAAATAGACTATACACATAGAGTTCTGATTTGAAGGAATCTGCAGTGTAAATGCACATGAGTGATCTATGTGAGATGTTTGTGATAGCAGGACCAAGAGTTATTTTTCTGAAGGAAGTGAGAAAAGACCCTTTAAAAATACAAGAAAGCAAAATACTGGTGTTTCCAGATGTCTGACAGGATATGCACAAAAAGTGAAAAACAATCAATCCCATTAAATCTCTGCAGTGGGTCAATAAGAGTTGTTTTAAGCACCTTCTCCAAAATACTCTCGAGGTCATATATGGTGGCTGCCCAAGTACATGAAACACTGTTTCAGAAGCACATTCTGCACAGCAAGGAGGAATGTGTTCCAAAGGCACAGTGTACAATATTACACCTAAGTCATTTAATGTAAATGTTTTTGGTTTGCATTTCTTTGCAACTTATAAATTTTAAACTTTAAAAGTTTGGATCAGCAGACAAACTATAATAAACAAAGAACTTTCAAGCACAAGAATCTCAATTGTCACTACCAGAAAAGGACAGGACAAGTGCCCCCCCCCTCACCCAACAAGGCAATGGAACTTCTGATATGGGTTAATGTCAAAATCGCATGACCAGAAAAGCGCGAATCATTTCAGCGCAGACATTTCAGTGCTCTGTCACAGTCGCAACCTCACAAAATATCGATGGCACAAAACAGTGGCACAAATTAGTGGTTAGCATACAAGTTATTAATCAACTTGCATCCTTGCATTCTACAAAACATTTAGTGCAGAACAATAACCTGTCCCACTTAAATACATGGTTGATGCACTCAGTACTAAAAGATTAAAATATACCAAACTTGTTTACATTTGGAAGTAACAGTTTCACTTCTGAGAATGTCTGGCACTGGCACGGATCACTGCCATAGCTATCAGTTTTGTGCCTTGCGATCACAAGTTTGACCCCTACTGCACAGTTTTTAATCTCCTATGGAAACAAATATCTGGATTCCTGTTTTGTTTTATGAAGCCATTTGCCAGTGTTGTAGCCCCATATATAGCATTGCACAGCATGGTGCACGACTGCCGTCAGTATGATGGTTTTTACTTTTGAAAGCTTTCACTGTGCTTATAGCTTAACAGTGTGTCATCTAACTGATTGGACAGTTAGGGTGATATTTGTTTGATTAAATAATTGTTTCATTTTGCTGGCCCTAACTCAGTTCTGTCACATATTGTTGCTGTCACTGTGCCACTGTATAAAATGCCTTGCCCAATAGACAGATCTCATTTTGGCAAGGGCAAGTGCAACTACATGCCAGCCCAGTTCAGTGGCTTTTCATTTTAGGGTAAGCACTGATTAACCCACTCATCTGACTTTTGACATTTTGTACTAGCACTTTTATGGCAAGCACGATTAAGGAAGTGCTATGTTGACTCATGCTGTTTTGGTTGCGCAATTTTCACCATATACCAATATTGAAATAGGGAGAGATGGTATTGAGTGCCTTATATTACATGATGCTATCAGTAACAGTTCACAAACTGATATCACATTTAAGAACTCCAAAATGGCAGATGCTGCTTGAAATGCTTCAGCAGCATTAGATGGTTTTGGCATTTTACTTATTGATCTGGCTGGCTTGACAGTCACACAGAAACCAGTACATTGAAACCCAACAATTTATACTGAACATGGGCAGCTCAAAATCATAACTCAAAATCAGTTTGCATTATTACAAGATTTACGGTGGTCCATCAAGGCAGCAAGTGAGGAATGGTGACACATCAGAACAGTGACCGAACAACAGTGCCGACACATTTTGTGATCCCAGTTCCCCCCCATCACACAGTTGTGCCCCCCCCCCAGAATAGTAATCTTTATTAGGGGGGTGTGGAACTATTGAAGGTATAGAATTAAAATTTTCTAATCTTGAGGCAATAACTTATTTAGCTGCCTGTGATATTCTGTGTTTACAGGAGATATGGTGGGCAAACAATATTTCCCCCATGGCAGCTGGTTTTACTTTCTATGCATACCCAGCATTAAACTCTAAAAAGCAAGGTAGGAACCAGGGTGGTCTGCTTATGTTTCAGAAGACATCATAATTTTCAGATAACCAAATTGGATTATGCCACATCTTTTCTTATGGTATTACATAGGGGATACATGATGGGCATGAGTGTGATATGGCAAATATTGTCACTCCTGCAGAGTGAGCTCTGGATATCTCATGAGTGCCGAAGGCACAAGTGAGATATCCAAGCTCACGATGCAGGAGTGACAAAATTTGCCATAGCACACGATCTGCTCATCATGTATTCGATATATACAATAGGGCCAGAGTTTCTGTGAAGTTTTTTATGCTGTCTTGTGTTCTGTTCCTGTTAATGTGTCTGCTCATTCTGTGTGTGAGCTTTTCTGAATGGGCTGGCAGTATTATAAACTCTGAGAGACACATGAGTGTGTTTTGCAATGCTAAATGAGTTAGTTTTAGATAGGAATGAGAAACATACTTTTGTGAAGCTGTATTGTTTAGCAGTCTGGCTGCAGTGAAGTTAAAAGCATCACAGTAATTGTAATAAACTGATAGGCAGAGTGTCAGAACAGCTGATACTGTTTTAAGTGGTAATTAAGTTAGCTGCAGGCAGAATGCAGAGTGTTCTGTGAAATTATGCTCTTTAGGATTCTGGCTGCAGTGAAGTTGAAATTGTCACAGTAATTGTAATGGGTGAGAATCAGAGTTTGAGGAACACGTGAAAGTGTGTTTCAGTGGTAGCTGAGTTAGCTGCAGGCAGTAGTTTAGACTGTTCTGTGAAGTTGTGATATTTGGAATTCTGGCTGCATCAAGTTGAGAGCATCACAGTAATGAGCTGGAAGTTGGGGGGGGGATAGGTGTGTTTTGGAATGCTCACTGAGTTAGCTGTAGGCAGCAGTGAGACCTCTCAGGTAGCTCTGCATTTGTGTCTATGGTAACAGCACAGGTGTTTCTTTCATGCTGAGGGGAAAGCTGCCTAGGGTGATGATATCAGTGACCTTTTGTGACCTGTGTGTGTAAATGTCTCATATCATCACAGTAGAGCAGAGGGTAAAAATATCACACTGCAGTGGATAACACACTGTTTTATCTCACTCATTTACCACTCACCCCTATTGTATATATATTAATAGTGCTATTGTTAAGTTTATTGTGGTGAATGTTTATATATCTCCCAAGACAAGAAATATCTACCGTGACAACACATGGAAATTGCTGGCTGAGATTTTGGAGGAGTTATCATTCAAATATAGAATGTACACCTTTCTAATAACTGGAGATTTCAATGCTAGGCTGCCAAATATAAATAATTTGGATAATAGTGAGAATGAATTTATACTCTCATTGAATCAATACAGTACTAAATATTATAAGGCATTCTAAGGATAGCAAGATTAATAAACAGGCTAGATATTGAAGGGAGTTATGTCCTGACTGAATCTTTGGTCAATGGTCAGACAAAGGGAGACCCTAAGGGAGATGTTATCTATATGGGACCTATGGGTTCATCCATTATCGATCTGATATGGACTAATTAAGAATCTGCTGTATAACTGCTAGATATGGAAGTTTTAGATCACCCAGATTCAGCTCACTCCTCAATACTTACCACCTTTCATTTTTCAAATATTCTGACAGCCCTTATAAGTCCCCTTGTTGCTGAAACAAATGTTAGTAGTTCTTAACCTTAAAAGAATAAGAAGGCATTCTGACTCAACTGGATAATTTTCTACAATACGTAACACTGAACCCATATTCGCTCTTAGAACAGAAATAATTACCAACACACCTAAAAAGAATTATACTGTTCTTAAAACTTAGTTGGAATTTAATAAACTCCATAAACCAGTATTTAAAACATCTCAAACTATTGGATGTAATGAAACCACATGGTTTAATGGGACACCCAGGGCATTAATGTGGGAATTAAATAGAGCAGTAAGATTTACCAAAAAAAATGAAATAAAAACGGAGAAGAGAGAATCTTGGAGCATTAAACAGAGAAAGGAAAAAAATACAAACAGTACCTGAAAATAATAAAAGAAAAATATATGGTCAATATGTGGAATAAGCTATGGAAATATATTGTGGGCAAAAATTTTAAGACATTCTGGACCTTAATAAGCAATGGATATAGACAACATGTGACGTGTCTTGAGGTATCTATTATGCCTCTGGATTGGGATAAATAGTATAAATCCTTGTATTTTTCCATGTTAGAAGAAAAAAGCCCTCAAATTTTGGTTGCATTGAATTCTTATTAGGCTACGGTGCTCTCCCAACACTTCCGAGGGCTCAGAAAAGCCCATGACAAGGTGAACAATCTATGGCTACCCCCAACAGCCTGCTGCCCATCCTACCACTGCAAAGCTGTGGGGATCTCACGGTGCTTCTGAGGGCTCGGAAAAGCCCATGACAAGGTGAACAATCTACTGCCATCCCCACCAGCCTGCTGCCTATCCTACCACTGCAAGGCATGGCCATCCTCAATCCCTGCATCGCTGGGTTTAACTGTTTGGTGCTTCTTTTGGGATTGGCTGCCACAAGCAGCGTTCGCTCCTCCATTGGTGTGGCTCACAAGCCAAGGCTGTGCTGGAAATCCCACAGGTGCTCTTCTCACCTCTGGACACTTGGGGATCGATTGTATTTTGGCGCTAATTTAACTTAATTTTTGGAATTGCTGAAAGAACAGGGAAATCCCCAGGTACTCTGTCTCTGCTTACTAGGACAGATTTCTGCTGCTATCACTGTTTAAATCTGCTCGCAGAGTCCAATACAGTAGCACTGAGATTTTGAAAAAGGTACTTAAATGTAAAAAAAGTGTGGGGCTCTGAACTCTGTTTAAGTAGTCACTGTTTATACCTGCATGCAGAATCTAATACAGTAGCACAGAGGTTCCTGATCAGTGGACTATATCTAAAGAATTGTGTGGGGATTCAAACTCTATTTAAATGTCTAGGACCACCTTGTCCTGTACAGCAGCACGAATTTCTCAGTTTCATGAATTTGGACTTCAGATAATCATGTGGGGAATTAAATTGCTAATTTGTGTTTGGGACTAAAATTGACTCATATGCTTGTGCAGCCCTGGTGGCCAAAGGCACTCTGAGTGGGAACCATTTTAATCACTTGCAAACTCTGTCCAAATTCCCCCTTCCCGGAGACCCCTGGCGCCAATCACCGTAAGTGCTCCTCTCACCTCTTTGTTTAACTAGAGCTTCTCCCCCTACCACCAATTTGCTGGTGATTAGAACCCTAATTTCTCTCTCCATTCATCCCCTTAGGCTGCAGGTCTCTCCCCCAGTGCTTCTGAGGGCTCAGAAAAGCCCATGACATGGTGAACAATCTAAGAACATCCCCAGCAGCCTGCTGCCCATCCTACCACTGCAAGGTATGGACACCCTCGGTCTCTACATCACTGGGTTGACTGTTATGGTGCTTCTTTTGGGATTGGCTGCCGCTAGCAGTGCTCGCTCCTCTATTGGTACAGCTCACAAGCCAAGACTGTGCTGGAAATCCCACAGGTGCTTTTCTCACTACAGGACACTTGGGGACTGATTTTATTCCCACCTCTCCTGCCCTGACCCCAGCATCTATTAAATAGACAGAAGCCATGCACTGTCTCTGCTTGAACACACCCACATATTACAAGCTGCCACAGCTTCTTAAAGTGGTATAGCAAGTTTCTGTGCCTCACTGTTCCTGTCACTCATCAGGCTTAAAACACTACCAAACAGCATAACTTTAAGCACTTCTGGCCACAGCTTCATAAGCTGTTTAACCCATACCCTGCCTTTTTGTTCCTTTCACCCACTAGGCTTTAAAAGTCTGCGTCTGACTTGAGGAGACATGCTGCTCCTCAAAGGGTGTTGTGTAACACTGCTCATTACAATCTGGATTGGTGTAGCTGGCATCAGATGCCCAGCTGGGCCACAACTGCCTCCACTTGATCCACTACTGAGTAATGATTGGACAGCCATGGCATCATCGGAACCCACCACAGCCAGCTGAGTGCAGAGTACTGTATGTCCCAATCCCCGACATTTGGGAAGACCGATGAGCAACCCTAGCATAGGGGTTGTAACGGTTAGCCTTACCCTTAAGTTCAAACCAGTGTCCAACTGCCTGAACCACCTGAAGCACAGGTGATGGAAGGTTAGGTCTAACCACAGTATAAACCTCTCAGCTAGGAAGATCATCCTTATGCTTCTGCTACTGTCTGGCAACATACACTTGAACCCAGTCTCAGTCACCCCAGTGTGTACTGGTGTGCGTAAGACCCATGGGCTAAAAATTGCCTCCCTAAACATATGCAGCTTAACTGCAAAATTTGTGCAGCTGCAGGCATGGATGGGCCTCCATACCTCAGATGTCCTCTGCCTAACAGAAACCTGGCTGACTGGTAGAATCAAAGATAGCAAAATTGCCCTGACTGGCTTCCAAACCTACAGAATAAATAGAACAGGAAAAAAAGGAGGGGGATGCATTATCTATGCTAAGGACTCTCTATGGTGTACTGTTCTCCTTGAAACCAGGGTGGCTGAAGACCACGAGATATTAATATAAAAAGCACAGATTGGGAAGAATGGCAAATCCCTAATCCTTGCCACAGTGTATCTACCCCCAAAGGGAGCCACTACAGGTTTTACCAAAGTGATGGAAGTCATCAGCATCTTCCCACATGGATTGGAGCTCATGATTACTGGAGATTTTAATATAAACTTGAATGGGAAGGAGGCTGCACCAGTTAGGGACATGATTGCCACTGCCAGTATGTCACAACTAGTCACCTGCTGTACCAAACAGAATTATAAGACTGGTAGCAGCACCCTTCTTGACTGAGTACTAGCAAGATCATCGTCTTGAATCTCCGAGGTCAAGGTTCTGCCAGACACACTAAGTGACCACTCCCCTATCACACATCTATGGTCTAACAAATTCACCAAAAGTCCACCCAACTCATATTAAGCAGGGTCCAGAGAAAGGGTATGCTTGGAGCCCTCAAATCGACACTCACCCTTCATGACTGGACCCCAATCAGTCAGGCATCATCCCTAAATCAGGCCCTCAGCTACTTCACAAATGGCTTTAACAACATCTGTGATATCTATGCCCCCACCAAAGAGGAAAATTAAAGGGCAGGCCAATGGATGGATTAATGGAGAACTACTCTCCCATATAAATGAAAGGGATTCACTTTGGGAGAAGGCAAGAAACACGGGTAACAGGCATGACTACCAGTGTTATAGAGTGGCAGAAATCACTGCACTAAACTAATCTGTCTCGCCAAAGCCAATTATCATAAAGCACAGCTTGCTAACTCCTGGGAAGACATCAAAAGGTTCTGGGATAGCATCGAGATCATCCTTGGCAAGGAGGACAAGATGCATCCCTGACTACTTAACATCAGAAACAATCACATCACAGATCCCCTAGCCATGGGGAAGGCATTCAACAAGGCCTTCACTAATCTCACAGAAGTATTACCACCAGCCTACTTCCACTATGAGCAGAGCCAGACCAACAATGGACTCTCTGAACACTCTCACCCACCCTTCTACCTTACAAGGGTGACCGTGAAGGAGACACTAGCTAAGGTCAGGAAAGTACTGGGTAAGACAAGACAGGGTAGTGATGGGATTGACATGAAACTGCTATCCCTCACCCTGGATGTTCTCATAGTGCCCATCACCAAGCTGTTCAACAAATCACTGACTCTTACTCATTTCCCAGAGGTCTGGAAGCAGCACCTAGTCACACCTGTGCATAAGGGAGGTGACAAATCCTTGGTAGCCAACTATAGGCCCATCTCAATACTCTCTCCACTGCCCAGAGCACTGGAAAAGAGTGTGGCTGGTCAGCTCATTGACTACCTCAACAAATATAACCTGCTCTGCCCTAACCAGCATGGTTTCAGACAAAGCCACAGCACAACCACTGCTCTGCTGGACTTTAAAAACTATGCACACAAGGCTTTGGATGAAGGCAAACAGGTGGGGTCTATCTTCATAAAACTCAAAAAAAGCCTTTGACACAGTCAATCACCCCCTGTTACTGACCAAACTGCCCAACATGGGTGTGGCACCTAGTGCACTATGCTGGTTCCAAGACTACCTTACAAGCAGAACTCAATGCATCAAAATTGGACATACAGTTTCCAGTGCAAGAGAGGTATCACTGGGGTGCCCCAGGGATCAATTGTTGAGCCCCTACTCTTTAGTATCTTCAAAAATGACCTCCCCACTGCCTGTGACACAAAACTGATACTCTACGCTGATTATGCGGTGCTCCTGGGAAGCAGCACGTCACTTGCTAATCAGCAAATAGAGCTTCAGGCATCCTTCTCCTCTTTGGAGATCTGGTTCTGCAGACATAAGCTGCTGCTTAATTATAAAAGGACCAAGACGATGCTTATTACAAGTACACACAAAAAATCAAACAAAACCCCCTCATCATTACAAACTCCTGCAGTGAACCACTGGAACAAGTCTGCACATTCAAGTATCTGGGGATCACACTGGATGAAACCCTTACATTTGCTCAAAATATTGACTCCCTGGTCAAGACACTCAATGTTAAGATTGCTGTCCTGTACAGGTTCAGGAAATATCTAATTCCTGAGGACCTCTGCCTTGCTCCATATTATCTCATATTATCCCATAATGACTATGGAATAGTGATATATGGGGCGGCAATGGATACTGCATTGAAAAAAGGTACAGGTGACACTAAACAAGGCCTGTAGGCTAGCCCTAGATTTACAGCATGATACACACACCTGTACACTGTATGAGCTTACAAATTGGCTATCCCTAAAAAACAGGGTCATTCATCAGATGTACACCCTAGGGAAGAAAGCGCTCATGGGGAAAACACCACCCTGCGTTGGCAATCTGTTTGTGGCAGTGAACACACCACAGGCCACCAGGGGGAGGACAAGTGGGGCCCTGTCCATCCCCTTCTTTTGTACCTCACTTGGGAAATGGGTATTTGCCTACTGTGCCCTCATGTGGATGAATGAATTACCCAAGCACTTCCTAGCCACCATCTGTGTAGCCAAATTCAAAACTAACCTCAAACAACACCTAAGTACAATCTCTAAATGTTCTTGCAACTAATCTCGGGTATCTCAATTCTCTTCCAATGTATGATTTGCGCAGCACTTGTCTCACGTCACATCCTCTTGTCTGCACTTGGTCATGACAAGGACCCCACAGCCTACCCTTAACACCCAACTATTGCTATACACTTTCCCCTGACCATCCCCCTCCAAGGCTCCAAGGGGCTGCACTATTCTCTGCCTATATAACTGTGCTCATGCAACTCACCATTCTAACCATTAATCCACAATGTATTTATGTACATGTCTATACTGGGTGTTGTTTTTTATGATTACTACTTTGTACCTTGTCTAACTCACTGATGTAGAACCTTTGTAAAAGAGTTTGGGCTCAAAGGTATCTTCCAAATCAATAAAATTGAAAACTAAAATTGAATCTTGAATGAATTCCTAGACCACTTATAATTACACTGGATGAGTTTCCAGCACTTCTTTTTATCAAAGCTAATAAATCTCCGGTTCCAGATTAAATTTTAGTGGATTTGTATAAGGCATTGTTAGACTGGTGGTCTCTGATATTTGTAAACATTTTTAATTGATTCCTTAAAGGTGAAATATTTCCCAAAAGCTGGTAAGGCAGCATCATATATCCTAGTCACAAAAAAGGACATAAAAATAACCCAAGCACGGCATCATCCAATCAGCTTCATTGATACCTCACAAATAAAGTTTCACCTTCCAACTTCAAACCATGCCCTCTAGTGATACCTCCCAGCTTTAGTCTAAAGATCCCCTCCATGTTTACCCTATTTATTCCCTTGAGGTACTTGAAGACCTCAATCATGTCCCCCCTGTCTCTCCTCTCCTCCAATGAAAACAGGCAGAGCTCCTCAAGTCTGTCCTCATACGTCAAATCCCCTAGTTCTTGTATCATCTTAGTTGCCCTCCTCTGTACCCCCTCCAGGAGCTGTATGTCTCTCTTCAAGTGTGGTCTCCAGTACTGTACACAGTACTCAAGGTGTGATCTAACCATTCCATTCTACAGCAGCAGAATCACTTCCCTGCTCCAAGATGTGATTCCCTTATGATGCATCCCAACATCCTTGCCTTGCTAGCCACTCTCCTGCACTGCTCAGAGTTATTCATACATGCATCCACCATGACCCCTAGGTCTTTTTCCCCTATTGAGGCCTCCAGCGCCTCCCCTCCCAGGGTGTACCTGTGTTTAGGGTTTCCCCACATTCATCAGTTTTGTATAGATTGGCTGCTTTTCTAAAATCATTAAGATTATAATCAACTATCCAAGTTTGTAATATGTAGGGATAATTCTTATTTTGCCATAAATGGCCCCTTTTCCATATTATATATTAGAATATGAGATTACAGGCACATGACTTGATGGGGGTGTAGTTAACCAAATTCGAAACCAGATAGACTAAGTAAGTCATGTTTATTTCTGATTCCATATATCTAAAGGATAAAACCTCACAGACTACCAACTATTAGAAACACTATATTATACTATAAGCTTACTTAATGAATGTTGATAATTGTTCTGGGTAAGGATTCATGACTACTTGCTGGAATCTATTAAAGTAGCCAGTATACTGACTTTATACTATAGTAGATTAGTGGATATTTACAAGTAAGAAAGTGTCCATTGGGGGGCAGGGTATTACCATGATATTCAGAATTTGTCAGAATTGACCATAACTTGACTCTATGTGTTAGTAGATCAGAGGACATTTTCATTCTCAGATTGGGAAGTACCAAATTTGGGTAATATACTCAAATTTTAAGCATGCAAGTATTAAACTTTATTATATGTATTAATGGCAATTAACGGAATATATGTTCATATATGTATGTGTATAGACAAGAAGGAATTATGATGATTACAAGATGATTCCAAAATTTTGGAAATAGATTTATGCCCAGTGCTTTTTAAAGTTGTATGTTATTTCTGTTATGGTTATTCTATACACCATGTAATTTGTTTTTTTTTCTATATTATTTTAAACTTTTGTATGAAAAGTCTTCATATCGATCAATAAAAACTGAAACTGAACTTTTCTGTGAACCTGAAAATCCCAAGTGCCCAGCTTAATGAGAGGAGCTGTTCACCCACATTCTCAGTAAGAGAATAGTGGGACTTTTTTGAATTCTGAAGCCACAGCTTGAGTCATGCTGCTCTCTCTCTCTCATACCTCTCTCTCTCTCTCTCTCTCTCTCACTGTCTATGGAAGAATTTAAATCTTTTGTTAAGCATCTTGAGATGTAAAATCCTTGTTTAAAATTTCCTGTCAGTACCAGGAAAAACAAACATTTTGTTTCTGGACATACGTATCATCAAAGGAGTAGACAACAATATTAAGATGAATCTGTACCATAAGCCAGCAGACCTTAACACAGTCCTGCTAATAAGTTCCTGTCCTGTCGCCCTTGCCATTTAATTAGGGGTATTCCAATGGGGCAGTTCATCAGAGTTCTGTGTAATTGTAGCACTAAGCACACTATTGTATGTAATGCTGAATTATTAAGTAAAAGGTTTGAAGCAAGGAGCTACAGCTGGGAAGTGATTAGCAGGGCTAGACAGAGGATGGTAGATGCACAAAGGGATAATTTACTGAGGGAAAATGAAAATCAGGCTGTGGACACAAACAGGTTGAACTTCGTTACTATCTATAATGTCCAGACAAATGCAATCAGTAATATTATTAAGAAGTATTGTGACATATAACATGCAGAATCTAAGTTGAGAAGTTTAATATCTGAACTTCCCTGAATGGTATACCATCACTCTAAGAATTTAGCAGACAGGGTAACACATAATATGCAGCAGAAATCTTTGATATCTGTGTGGTTACCAGTTTAACCCCAGGCTGTTATAGATGTCAAAGTTGCAAATATTGTTCAGCAATTGTAAATACAATTACTTTTAATAGTCCCCACAATGGTAAGTGCTACAGCAGTAATAGATTTGTGTATTGTTATTGTATGTACATTACTTATTTAGGCACATGTCAGTGTGGTGCCTATAATGTTGGCCAAATGAAATGTATATTTAAAGAGAGAATATGTGATCATAGGGGGGCTGTTCTGAACAGAAATCTGGAATATGTTTCAGAACCTCACATTATTAATACGAGTGACGCAACACAGCATTGTTGGACCTTTGTGGGGATGGAAAAAGTCAGAAAAGGGACTAGTGGGGGGATATGGATGTGGTTCTTGCAAGGAGAGAGGCTTTCTGAATTTTTAAACTTTATGTTACAAGCCCACCTGGCTTGAACTGTTACCATTTCTCTAATGAATTGTTTTTCTATTATATCTATAGCCAGGAAATGTAACAGCTTTTTAACAATATATGTATATATGCTGATTTTTGATTATGCAGCTTATGTCTTTTACTTTGTGTATACATTTAGATTTTGCATGTTTTGGATGTCTGTTTTTGTTCTTAGTAGTTGAGTGTTGACAAATTCATTACATGCAGTTGGTTTTACATAGCTATCCCTTTAAGAAAATATTTATGTAGTGGGGATTCAATCTTGTGACCACAGTAATCTCATGAAAAAACACACAAGTATGAAATGGTGAGGTGTTTTCATGTGCTTGCCTTTTACTGTAATGCTGCTGGAACACTGATTAAAAGTTGAGAAACAAGGGGCCCAATTCACAAAGCTCCTAGAGATATGCACAGTGCTTGCATCAAACATTTCTGACAAAAGTGCCACCTTGCATCAAAAGATGCACCTGTTGCTATTCTAAAAAGCAGCCTGCAATAAATGCAGGCTGCCTGCATCAAAGGGGGCTTATGCCAGCCTTGCACCACAAAATGGGCTACAGCATGGTGCTGGGGGCTTGCGGCAGATGCAAGCGGCCACATCCCCTAAAACAGTATTCCAAAAGCTCCTCCAGAGGACAACTGTCTATATACCATTAGACCAGCCAGGGGCTGGTTTAAGTGTACGTAGTTGTCCTTTGGCGGTTGCACTAATGTCCCACGGTCCTGACCCCCATGTATTAAATGCTCCCCCAGCCATGATCCTCTTTTCTGTAACATAAGTGTGTCACTGGTATTATTGGGTACCCCTAGCCCCATCCCCAATCACCCCCAATCAACATGTAAATTATAGAAAATTCCTTCTGCATACTAGAGATCTCCCCAGCCCTGATCTCCAATCACCCTGTTATATTTGAATAAATATCCCTGATTGTCTAGTGGTCTCCCAGCCCCAATCCCCAAGAAAAATATGAAAAAACTCTCCCTGGCAGTCAAGTGGTTCCCCCCACCCCTCACCACAGTGGCAGTGCCCCAACACCCTTCTCCCCCATCCCCGAGCCAGTGACCAGCACAGTCCTCCACACACATCCATGGCTGGCCACCGAATGAGCTATCAATGAGTGCATACTCTGTACAGTATGTGCACATTGATAGCTCAGTTGGTGAACAGCTGTGAAGGTGTACAGAGGGCTGTGCTGGTCACTGGCTCAGGGATGGGGTAGAGGGGTGGTGGGGCACTGCCAACTGGAGAGGAAAGGGTGGGAGGATCACTAGACTGCCTAGGAGAGTTTTTTCATGTTTTTCTTGGGGATTAGAGATTGGGGCTGGGGGGACAACTAGACTACCATGGAAATTTATTTCAGATATATATATATATATATATATATGGTGAATAGGGATCAGGGCTGGGGAGGTCCACTGGACTGTCAGGGATATTTATTAGGGACACTTGGGTAATGTACCATTGGGGATAGAGGCAGCAGAGGGGGGACACTAGCCAGCAGGCACCCGGCCATTGTGTTATTGATGCACAGCCCACCCATGGCTTCTGGCAAACCTTCCTGATATGCCCTCTGTTTGGCACAGGGCCAAGTTTGTTGCACTGCATGGGACTTTGATGCTGGGACCATTATTGATAGAGAATTGGGTGCAGGGTCCCTGACACACCGGCTATTGGAGCAAATTGCCTTTGGCATGACTTGAAACAACTTTTTGAAAATTGGGCCCAGTTTCTATTTGTGCCTGCTGGGATATTTTTTCAGCATGAGAGTGCTGTAGTTTTTTGTTCTTTGGTTGATTTAAGTGTACCGCAGGCACCACAACTGTGGTGAGCAACCTTTTTCTTTGTTACTGTGCAATTGTACTGAGCTGCGCTCCTACTACAGTGCATGCCCATTTCAATGTGTAACTTACAAGTGATTGTCTTCCAGGATGTTGACCATTGAACCAGTAACAGCTGCAACTGGGGCATTTACAAATGCAAGCCCAAATATGAGTTTCTCTGATGCTATATTAAAGAAGCCTGGTTTTGATAAACAGTCCAGTAGTCCAGGAATCAATCATTGCTAGCTAAGATCCTGGTCAATCTGGCCCACTGACTGTGCATGAAGTGTTTGTGCAATATGAGAAACTTGCTCTGTACATTAGACGGCTAGTTTGGAAACAATTCACTTTAGAGAGATGCATTGCCATGAGAGCGTGCCTAGAGGGCTAAGAATTTTTAAATGTCTATCTTTCAGGAGATAAAGATCAGATTTTTCTTTAAACGTGGAAAGAGGAACTTCATGAGGCTTCGCTCTGATTAACCAAATAATTGTCAAACTCTCTGTGAAAATTCAGAGCAAGCTTAGCAAAGAATTAAAAGTGGAAGAAGCAGCTTTAAATCAATTTGCACACTCACCTGAATTTTTAACATTAAAGGAAAAAACTGAATAGATCTATTGAGCAGCTTGACAACTGTATCAGGGCTTATAAACAAAAGAAGTTCATTGGAGATGAAAGGGACTATGAGGCTGATTCCAAGATGGTTGGCATAACTTGCATGCAGTTGCAAGTTATGCCGGTCACCTCTATGCCAGGGACTCTATGCCATATTCTAGAAGCAGCAGGGTCCCAGCACTTGCGACATGTGAGATATGCCATGCATATGGCGGTAGCTCATGCATGGCATATCTCAGCCGCATGTTGCAAATCACAGCGAGCAACAGGCGGCTCCCCCAAAGACCTCCCAGCCCTGGACCACCTTGGCAGACACCAGGGGGCATGGGGGCTGGACATATGGCACAGTAGTCCTGTGAGGGTGCAGCAATATTAGACTCCCAGGGTTCCCTGATGATTTGGGGGTTCGAGGGCAGGGGTGTGCTGCAAGGGGCTAGGGAATCCCTATGGCACCATCACTGGGGCTCTGTGTGGTGGCCTCCAATGGTGCCAGCCATCAGATGCCACTTAGGACAGCTCGGAGCTGTAGGAGTTTCCCTACACCACTGCAGCTTTGGGAACTGCAACTGCGGGTTACAACAGCTGCCCACCTGGAATTTGGCTATGCACATGTCATAACCCACAGTTTCACCAGGTATTGCAGGCTGCAGCATAAGTGTGTCTGAACTTGCGACTGTTGCAGCCCACAGATACACTGGCATACAGCACTATTTGGAATGGCACTGTGGTATCGCATGGCAAAGTCATGGGATACGTTGAGGAGAGTGCGCATCCCACCATACACCAGCATAGCCCAATTTGGAATCATGCACCATGTGAATGGGTGTTTTTTTAATTGGAAAGATCATCCTAAACCCATTCTGAAGAAAGCCAGTTAAGATAATAATTCCATTGACTGCAATAATATGGACAGAGAATTGAATGCCGCTACTGGTATTTTTTTAAAGGACAGTTACAATACAGATAAGAACCCCAATCCACCCCATGCCGCAGCTCCAGGATCAGCTTTTAAGAATAAGATGTGCACAGAAGGGCCAGCATTGCAACAGAAGAGAATTACAACTAGGGGAGAGGCTGAGGCAGAAGCATGGGCAGAGGCAGGGGAAGGGGCAACAACATCAACAACAGCAACAGCCTGCAACAACAGCCCCAGAAGAGAGGGAGGAGGAATCATGGATAATTGAGCACAATGAAATTAATTTTTCTTATTATGAACTGTCAGACACTGAATGGTTGGTTCTCAGTAAAGGTTTGAACTCTGTGCTAACACACAGTTTTAATTGGTTTTATACCTACATTGACCTTCATAAGTTTGTGAGGACTTTAAATTTTAAATGCTTTTTTCAGGTACCAGTAATCGGTCATACAGGGGATAGTACGGTTTCAATTAATGTGTTAAATGAATCAAATGGAGTAATGAGAATAATGAGGATGTTAACGAATCTGTTGCTTCCATCAAGAATATGCCCCCTTATTGTGGTACCAATTATAATAGCATTTGCCCTAAATCAAAATCTTTGCCCCACTGAATCCCATTGCCAATGTTTATTTTTTAAAGCATGTGATTTGGATTTAAAGGAGCTTGCTTTGAACAGACAGCATTAATCTTTTTGTTAATATGTCCTCTTTTGTATTTAAAGCACTTGACGATCTAAGGAAACTTTTTCCAATTACCATTAAGAAGGCAGATAAAGGTGGCAGTGTGGTGGTAATGAATTTTGTGGATTATGGGGCTGAAGTTAAACATCAACTCAGTAATTATATTTTTTATAGACTTCTTTTGAGTGATCCCACTGCCACCTTTTAAATGGAAATTAACCAGTATTTACAGACCACTTATGAGGCAGACACACTTAGCAACAAATCACAATCCTTCCTGACTGTTGATCACCCTATCTGCTCCATGATATATTGTTTGCCAAAGGTCCATACAAATTTAACTAATCCCACAGGTTGATCTATTATTTCTGGGATAGGGTCCATTATAGAGCTGCTAGTGCTGTCTCAATATCTAGATTCATTTTAAAGCCCTTTGTTTCAAATCTTGGATCTTATGTGAAAGATACTATCCAGGCTCTTTCTATCTTAAAATGATATTCTGGTTGAACCTGATGATGAGTTGATTGTTACATTGGATGTAAAAAAAAACTTTACACAAGTATACCCCATGAATGAGGTTTACAGGCTCTGGAATATTATTTGAATAGACTCCCAAGGTATAACACTCCACCAACTGAAATCCTTTTACAGTCAGACAGATTTGTACTTGAGGAAAATATTTTCACTTTTTGGGTGATTTTTATTTACAAAATAATGACACAGCTATGGCTGCCACTTTTGCACCATGTTTCACTAATCTCTATCTAGGAAGATGGAAAGAGAAGGCTTTATATGATGAATGTACTAATCCATTTCTTATTAAAATTTAATTGTGGGAGTGTTTTATTGATGATTTCTTTATAATCTTGTGATGGACCCTGAAAGAATTGACACCTTTAGTTAATTATCTTGAGATGTCAAATTCTTGTTTAAAATTTACTGTTAACAAGGGTGCCGGAAGATGGTAAAAACTGAGGGGGCTGAGAATCAAAAGGGCACTTATGAGGGTACAAAGGGCACTTTTTCTATACTAGTTTTTACCATACAGAAATAAAAAGTGGAGGGGCTACCGCCCCTTTCGCCCCCCCGGTTCCAGCACCTATGACTGTTAATACCGGTAAAACAGATATTATGGTTTTGGACATGTGTATCATCATTAGAGTGGATAATAATATTGAGATGGATCTGTATCACAAGTCAGTTTCCTGTAACACAGTGCTGCAAGCACGTTTTTGTCACCCACGCAATTAGCGGTATTCTAATGGGTCAATTCATCAGAATTCAGCGTAATTTTAGCACTGAGCATGCTTTTGTATATAACGCTGAAATATTATGTAAAAGGTTTGAAGCAAGGGGCTACAGCTGGTAAGTGACAGAGGGCAGCAGATGCAAAAAGAGATACTTTACTGAGGGAAAATGAAAATCAGGCTGTAGACACAAACAGGCTAAACTTTGTTACGACCTATAGGGTCCAGGCAAATGCAGTCAATTATATTATTATGAAGTAGTGGCATATATTATGTGCAGAACCTATTCTGAGAAATTTAATATCTGAATTTCCCCAAATGGTGTACCATCACCCACAGAATTTGGCAGACAGGGTAACACATCGTATGCAGCAGAAACCTTCAACATCTGTGTGGTTACTTATTTTACTCCCAGGCTGTTATAGATGTCAATGATGCAAATATTGTTCAGTTATTGTAAACACAGCTACTTTTAACAATCTCCACAATGATGAGTGCTACAGCATTAATAGATTTGTGAACAGTGATTCTATGTTCATTATTCATTTAGGCCCATGTCAGTGTGGTGCCTATTATGTTGGCTGTATGAAATGTAAATTTAAAGAGAGAGTTTGTGATCATATGGGGGCTGTTGTGAACTGAAATCTGAAATATACTGTATTATACCAGCTCACATGATTAATTCAAGTTATGCAATACACCATAGTTGGACCTTTGTGGGAATTGAAAAGTCAGAGTGAAGTCACATGGGGGAGGGAAGGATATGGATTTGGTTCTTGTAAGGAGAGAGGCTTTCTGGATTTTTAAACTTTATGTTACAAGCCCACCTGGACTGACTGATATAATAGAATAGAACTGCTTCAATTTCTACAACTATTTTTCTGGTATATCTATAACCAGGACATTTAACAGCTTTTTTTTTTTAACAATGTACGTATCTATGCTGATTTTTGGTTATGCATTGGATGTTTTTCACTTTGTTGTGTATGTTTAGATTTCACATGTTTTGGATGTCTGTATTTGTTCTTAGTAGTTGAGCACACTGACAAATTCATTGCATGTGGCAGGTTTTACACAGTAACCTCTTGAAAAAGCATGCAAGCACGAAACGTTGAGGTGTTTTCCTGTGCTTGCCTTTTATTATCACACTGATGGAACACTGAATAAAAGATTGAACACAATATCTATTTGTGCCTAGCTGGGTTCTTTTTCAGCATGAGTGAGTGCCACAGTTTTTTTGTTATTTTGGTATAGCTATGGATCTACCAACCTATCTATCTATATCTCAATTCCACTCTGCATTGCTATTTTGATTCCCCTCCCAATCCATACCCACCCTCTTTGCCAAATCTGTAATAAGAAAAATCCCTGCAAGCCAACAGTATGCAGTACTTGGATTTTTTACTATTTAAATTTTTTCTTTTGCCTGATGTATGCCATTTGCTTCCTAGTCATGCTTGCCTCCAAACTGCAATCTCAGCACAGAATGGGATAGGGAAGGGACTGTCTAGATATGATGTGTGGATGTTATTAATATGTAGGTGAACTATGTGAAGTCTTTTGGCAAAATACTACTAATTTTAGTTGGTTTTGTAATGTATTGTCAATAGATTAATTTTTATGATGTGAGCCTTTCATATTAGAGAACATGTGTGCTATGAACTGCCATGTGGTTGATCACTTGCCAACTGACATGGTTTTGTAGCATTTGGACAATAAAGTTTGCAGATTCAGTGAATAGTTTGCAGCAATTAAATATATACGGTTTGCCAATGATCTTCCTAATCTGAAGATCATAGTTTTCACTCCTGGTTGTTTCTCAGCTGGATAAGTCATTGTCAGGTTACTGTATATCTCAAGTCAACAGTATTTTTCTAGCTACTTGCTTTCTTCACTCTACTATTGTTGGGGCTCTAACAGCTCCAGTTTTTATATACTATATATATTTTAGTTTTTGCCATGCATGATTTTCTGTTCATCACATTGAATACTTTTACTAATGCTGTTTCTAACAATGTATTTCTGTATTTTTCTTTTGAATGATTGCAATATGAAATGCACTTTCAATTCTTGCTGGATAGGGGATTTTTCGTATTTCCGTGTTATAACATAGTAAACTACATATAAAGTTGGCTTCTATCACCACGTATGAATAAATGCTGTTTAGGGCTGTGCAAAATTAAGCTTCCACTGATAGAATTTTACAAAAGTCAGAATTCTGCTTTCACGAAATTTGGAATGCACTTTGTCAATTTTCACAGAAAGTTTGACATTGAACGGACTAGTAAATGTATGAATTGCAGATTATTGTATTAGATTGCAGATAGAAATTCCCCAGAGCTGATCAATGTCAGTGGTCAGTTCTGCAGATTTTTTTTCCCCCACAGTTTAACACATTAATCCAAATCCATACATTAATTCCACAGATCATTCAGATATATACACCTTGTTTTGTCTCCAGCTATAGGGATGTTGTATTGCACTAATTTAGTATATAAGTTGAAAGTAGCTAATGACTTTAATAATTTATTACACTATGTATAAATAAGCACTCTCACAAAGTTGTAATTAACTCTGATGATGCTGGGGTCAGCAGGGGGAAACATAAGCTAGAAGCATACAGTGGTCTGCACTGCCATTTCACTGTTTGATGTTTTCAGGATGGTGAATAAACTGTTGGAACAGTACTTATAACAAGCTTGGACATTGCATTCTTTGGTGAATAGTGAGTTCGCTCTTCCTCCTAACTTCATATCATATGTTTGAGTGGCACCACCATCCTAGTGTCCTTACTTCCCTTCACTGAATGAAATTATTGATTGAGCAGAGCACAGGTTCAATAAAACTCACCTGAAAAGTGTACCAGCCTCCAACAACATGGACAACAGCAACACAAATGAAGCTAACAGAACAACTGGAGACAGCATGTACAATTTGATTTTCATGGATGATCCTACCAACAATCCATTAGTGGGGGACCTAAGAGCAACAACAAAACAAGTTGCCACTAACAGAAACACTGTTGAAGGTATTTCGACAATTAAAGATGCATTTTTAAAGTGGAAAGAATTGCAACAAAAGCCAGACACCTTTACTGGCTAAAAACCACTATGTAAGCTTATCTGACAGTTCAGAGAGCTCCAAGAGGGTTATGCATTTTAAAAAGACCGGCCTCTGGTGAAGAAAGAAGTTAGTTTGTTAAAAAATGGGAAATGATTTTGAGCAAAGCAACAACAAAATTAATGGAATTACTAGTTGAGGACTGTATCAAACAACAAACTGAAACTGCCATGGAATTAAAAAAAAACAAGAACTTGTTTTCTCTAGCTTTAAAGAATATGCGGATTTCATTAATTGCCAAATGAAATCCAAGGAATATATGAAATTCTATGATGCCAAGATTGAAGCACAAAAACTAAAGAAATTTATTAGAGACATAAAAGACTACTTACATTTCAGAATTTTTAATTGGAAGAAAATAACACTGCCTTCCACAAATGAATCCATTTCACCTGATGTTCCAATAGCAAACCAAGCAACAGCAAAAACAAGATGAGACACTGTACACTCTATCTTAAAACAACGCACTGGTAGCAGACAAACTGACTGTAGTACAGGGGATAGTACCTCAGAATTTAAGGAAAGTGACCCTGAATCTGGTCCTTTTTGAGAGACTTCTTCCCCTGGGTGAGGATAACCCAGGAGGGGCAACAGGAAAACATGATTCCATTTCTCAGCAGAAACAGGCACCACAAAAAAATGAAGAGGGGCAAGTGGAAGAGGACAAGGAAGAGACCAGCTGGCTCACTTCACTGCAACCAACAGATATTAAATTTTATAAATCTATCCAAAAACGACACTAATTGAAATTGAAATACAGGTACTAACCATAGGTCTTTCCTTTGTACCTGCTTACAGTGTTAATGAATTCATGTCATATTTAGATATTCAAAAGTTTGTCAGAAAAGTGAATTTGTAAGTATTTTTTGACAAGACGATATGGATGAAGGGGTATCTCAGGCAATGGAATTGGGGATGTCAGCAAGGAAAATTTAATAATGGAGGTAAAAGTACCCAGGTTTAATCCTCCTTTTCATTCTGTCCACCCCTCCAACATTTGGTGGAAACATTTTTAAACTGTTGCCTACATGATCTAAAATTAATCTATACTGGTTTCCCCAAGATTCTATTTTGGAAGTTGTCTAAATTAGAGACAGAAGCAGTTAGAAGTCTGGCCCAAGATTCTGATATAGCGATACAGTAAAACCAGCCAACAAAGGTGGAGGTATCGTACAGGATACTGAGACATGTGCAAAAGAAGCACACAGGCAACTGTCTGATGCAGAGTTTTATATTATATGGGTGAGAGAACCAATTTCTACTCTCATGGACAGCTTCATCAATTCTGTAGTTGAAAAAACAAGGAGCCATCTAAAGGACACTAGCCATATTTTGACACTACTTGAAAATATGCAGGTTGAAGAAGACTGGCTACTTGCCACTTTACAGTAGATATTGACTCCTTGTGTACTAATATACCTAAAGATTACAGTATTGAGGCATTGAACAAGCGCTACTTAAACACACCAACTTAGGTCAGAGCACTATGAACATGTATACAATGTTAACAGACTTGGTTCTCAGCAACAACATTTTTCTGTTTGATGGCACTCTGTATAAACAAGTTAAAGGTACTGCGATGGGAGCTATGCTAGCCCCTCCATCTCATGAACCTATACCTAAGTGAGTGGGAGGATAGGGCAGTGTACAATGAGGAAATCAGTACTTTCATACAGAAAACTGACATCTATAAAAGATACATAGATGACATGTTTTTAGTATGGAAAGGGTCAGAGCAAGTGTTGAAAGAACTAATTGACCTTCTTGAATGCAGCAATAAAAATCTAAGATTTAAAGCTACATTCAGCTTACATGCAGTCAACTTTCTCAACTTAACCATACAGGAAAATGTGGATGGCATTTTAACTACTGACCTCTATTCTAAACCAACAGATGACAAGCATTTGTCAATGCTGAATGTTGGTAGCTTGTCACTGGGGTGTTGTTGCGGGTGGCAGGAGCTGCCAATATTGAACGTCATGCCATAGTTCATGTGGAAGCCGGTGGGGGAAATTAGAAGACTGAGCACAGGGGAGTGTGTTGTGGGTGGCAGAAGCTGCCAATATGAAAAGCTGCACCACAGCGTATGTTGAAGGCAGGGAGAATCAGAGGAGTGAGCAACAGGGAGTGTGTGGTGGGTGGCAGGATCCACCAATATGAAACATCATGGCACAGCGCATGTTGAAGGCATGGGGGAATCAGAGAAGTGAGCACCGGGGACTGTGTGGTGGGCTGCATGAGCTGCCAATATGAAAAGCGGTTCTGCGGCTCATGTTGAAACCAAGGGGTATCAGCGGAGTGAGCAAAAGCTGCACCGTTGCTCATCCTGAAGCTGGAGGGAATCAGAGGAGGGAGCATCAGGGAATGTGTGGTGGGCAGCAGGACCCACCAGTATGAAAAGCCATGCCAAAGCTCATGTTTAAAACAAGTGGGAATCAGAGGAGTGAGCTCCAGGGAGTGTGTGGTTGACAGCACCAGCCACCAATATAAATAGCCAAGCCACGGTTCATGCTGAAGTGGGTGGAGGAATCAGAGGAGTGAGCACTGGGGAGTGTGTTGTGGGCAGCAGGAGCTGCCAATATGAAAAGCCATACTGTGGCTCATGTTGAAGCTGGGGGGGAGGGAGGTCAGAGGAGTGATCACCAGGAAGTGTGTTGTGGGCGGAAGGAGCCACCAATATGAAAAGCCACACTGCAGCTCATGTTGAAGCTGGGGGGGTCAGATGAGGAAGCACTGGGGAGTGTGTGTCAGGCAGCTGGAGCTGCTAATATGAAAAGCCATGCCGGGCTCATATTGAAGCTGAGGGCTGGGAATCAGAGGAGTGAGGACTGCAGATAGTGTTGCAGGCAGCAGGAGCCACCAATATGAAGAGTGGTACAGTGGCTCATGTTGAAGTTGGAGGGGATCAGAGGAATGAGCATTGGGGAGTGTGTGGCAGGTGGCAGGAACCACCAATATGAAAAGCCACACCATGGCTCATGCTGAAACCAGGGAGGGATCAGAGGAGTGAGCACCAGAGAATATGTAGTGGGTAGTAGGAGTTGCCCATGCCACACTGCTGTTCATGTTGACCTCCAGAGACAGAGTTGCAGGGCAGCAGCATCCATGTAACTCTGGCCATGCGCATTAGTGTCAACTGTAATGTGCATGGCTGGAATTAATTATGCTAGTCAAAAGACTGAAGCTCTCTCTGATTGAAGCAGCTTCAGTCCTTTGACAGTTGTGTCAGGACCACACTGAGTGGTCATTAGTGTAGACTGCCAAGCCCATTTGGAGCCCCTGGTTTTGTGTACTGCAATCATCTTGGCAGTGACCCCTCCTCCCAAATCCCATATTGCAACAATACATTGTTTTTTGCATGCATGCAATCAAGGTAAAAATATCCTCTTACTGGCCACAAGCTGCCCTCCACCACACCTGATAAATAAATTGCCAAAAGGCCAATACATGAGAGTCAGGAGAAACTGCTCCAGTATGGAGTTGTTCAAGACACAAGCTGTAGAACTTGCACAAAATTTCAGTAACATATGTTACACAGAGTCTGAACTTCAAAAAGTGATCCAATTCACCAAGGAATTGTCCAGAGAGTCACTGTTAATGCTGAAAAATAAAAATACAAAATTTGAAACTGGCATGCCCTGCGTGACACCCTATGGTGGAGCCACAGAAGAAATTATTAACTTTGCCAAAATCAATTTAGCCATCTTACGAGGGGTACCAGAATTAACAAGCATGTGTCAATGCCAAATGTTTGCTTGCTGGCATTGGCATTGGCATTGGTAGTGTAGGAGTTACAGAGCTGCATAATAGGAATGGCAGTGAAATATTCAACTGAAGCCAACCCCGACACCATCCTGCAGAGACTGACAGGCATTGGGGTGTGCCTTTGGGTCATCAAGTATAACAGCCATGCCATTTTACCACACTCTACCCTACAGACACTGACAAATGTCATGGTGTGCCTTGGGGTCTTTGGCCCTTATGCGCACCCCATGCCATCAGAAAATATGGTGAGATGGGTGTGATATAGGAGAATGGGGCAGAAGACTCCAAGGCATACCTTGATGCCTCTCACTGGCTGCAGGGTATGGAATGGTGTGAGCATTATAGGTGAGAATCCCAAGTCACACCCCTGATGCCTGTCATTCTGTACAGGGTGGGGCATTATGGTTGGAAACCCTAACACCTCAAGCATTCATTGGTATTTTCACTCCAAATTTTTAACATGGCTTTTTTGTGACCCCCACCTCACGAACAGTGGCAATAACAGTTTGTTAGCCGAAAGCTGCTTTTGCACATTGACTACGGCATTTAGCACCACAGCTGCAAAAACACATTCCAAACAGGATGTGAAAAATGACAGCTGTGCTTTTCATGGAGAGCTGTAAAAAATGGCAATGTTGAAAATCTGCAGTGAAAATATTAAAAAAACTGGTGAAGTCACGAGTGTGCATAGAAACTGTGCAACGCACAACCATAATGTAATTAGTTTGGGGATTTTTTACAGCAGATTGTCAACACAGGCACTTTGGGACCTCCGATCATGAACAGTGTCACTGTGATTTTCTTTATCTGACTCAAACAATGATTTCCCACAGTGATCGCACATTTTTGCAGTGAAAGTGTAAAATTAGATTTCAGCCATGTTGTGAAAAATGATAGCTGTACTGTTCATAAGGAAGTGTGGAAAAATGCCACTGGTGAAAATCTGGACTGAAAATATTACAAAGTCATGAACTTACGAGGGTGCGTGGAAACTGCACAATGCTCAATCATAACATAGTCATTTTATGGATTTTTGTCACTAGATTTTCAACATAGCCATTTTAAGACCTCTGCTCATGAACAGTGTCACTGTGATTTTCTTAATCTGTCCAAACATTGATTGCGCACACCGACTGCGCCATTGTGCGCTACATGTGTAAAAAACACATTTTGGGTGACATGTGAAAAATGACATCTGTACTGCTTATGAAGAGGTATGGTTAAATGGCAATGTTGAAAATCTGGAGTGCAAATATTAAACATTTGCGAACTTACGAGGGTGCGTAGGAATTGTGCAACGCACGCTCGTAAAACAGTCATTTTTAGGAATTTTTTCACCAAATGTTCAGCATAGCTATTTTAAGATCTCTGCTCATGAACAGTGTCACTGAGATTTTCTTAATGTGTCCCATACTTTGATTTTGCACATCGACTGTGCCATTGTGCGCTACATGTGCGGAAACACGTTTTGGGCGACATGTGAAAAATGACAGCTATACTGCTCATAAGGAGGTGTGGTAAAATGGCAATGTTGAAAATCTGAAGTGCAAATATTAAAATTTAGTGAATCCTATGAGCGTGCGTAGGAAATGCGCAATGCAGCTCGGAAAACAGTCACTTTCAGGAATTTTTTCACCAAATTTGCAACATAGGCTTTTTGAGAGCCCACCTTATGAACACTGGCACTGTCATTTCATTAATCAGTTCCAAAAGGTGATTTCGCGCAGTGACTGCGAAATCATCCTTCAGGCCTGATTAACACCATGACAGTTCAAGAATTCATGAGGAGGGGTTCCAAAAAACCCATGTTGAAAATTTGGTGCCAACATTCCAAAAAATGCCTGAGATATGCATTAAAGTTGAAAAAACCCTATTTATTGCATTATACAGCTTACCGGCATTTCCTCAGTTTGTGGTCGGCTTTGAAGAGTGCAGACGTGTTCCCGGTCCACCGAAGATCATCGAGCTAAGCTCCAGAGGTAAGTATGGGGTGTGGGGGAGTTGTGGGGAGGCAGGGTGCATAGTGGGTGGGCACAGGTGGGCTGGGAGAGTGCCGAGGGAATGTTTTCTTGTTTACAGGGTTTTTTTAAGGAAGATGACGGGGGACGTTTGCCACGCTGGGGTGGGATCCCAGCATGGTAGCTTGAAGGCTGGTTGGGGGGCCTGGAGCTTAGGGGGGATTGGGCACCCCCTTTGACCATACAGACTTGTGCCATGCTGGGGTGGGCTCCCAGCATGGCACCTGGAAAGCCTTTTGGGGTGGGGCTTGGAGCCGATGAGGGATTGGGCACCTCCGTCGGCCATACAGTATGTGTGTGGGGGGGGCATGTGAGCACTCAATATGCATGCGTGTGGAGTGGGGAGCTCTGCTCACTGGAGCAGAGCTCTCCCTTTCAACTGTATGCCACTGCATTTTCAGCTGCTGTCACAGACAGCTGCAGCAGTGATTGGAGAACTGGGGCCGCACCTGCAAACACACTGACTGAATTGGAAGATGGCTGCCACACCTCCAAAAACTCGGATGATGGCACTATGTTTCTTGCACATGCATGCAAGCAAACATAAAAACCAGTCTTGATAAACCTCTGAGAGTAACATACAGAAGGGGTAGGAATTTAAAGGATAAGCTGGTTAACAGCTACCAACCTGACCCCAAATGTGCTACTAGACCACAAAAATAGGGAACCAGACCTCATGGTTTCTGTACCACATGCAGTGTTATGGAGAGAAAAGAAACTTTCACAAACCCTAGAACTGGAAAGCAAGAAACTATTAAAGGTAGCATTAATTTTGACATGGAAGTGGTTATTTACCTCCACCAGTATTCATGCGGCAACTATTATATTTGCAGAACTAAGCATTAAACTCAGGCTCAGGCTCAGAATCAATGAACGTGTCTTAGCCATAAAAAACAAAATCCTTACTTATGCCATGGCGGAGCATGTAAATTCACATCCAGGAACAAGGCATAATAAGGTCACTGCCATTGGAATTGACTCCATTCCAAAAGAAGTGAGGGGGGAGACAGTGAAAATGACCTTAAGTGCAAAGAGCAGTCTTTGATATATAGACTGGGAGCCCTCAGAGCCCCATGGCTCAATGATAAATTTGAAATTAAAACTTTTTTGGAAAAAACAAAAAGTGGTGATCTCTTGACCTCCCAGTGTGATCAAGCTCTTGCTTCAACAAAATGAAATAAAATAAAATAAATTAGCTCTTTTGAGAAAGATTTGACCTCCCCACCATGAAAACGATGCCTTTTCCTTATGTGACCTCTTGACCTCCCTGTATAAACTTGTAAACATGCGTTGCATTGTGTCATTGTTCTGCACTTCTGTACTATATGTTCTTCATACAAGAACTGACTAAACAGTTTTTACTGTTTTTTTTTTCAGATATTGTGTTTGCTCTTTACAGGCCCCAATGTCAGGATATTAACATCCTTGAGAAAGAGAATAAGGTGAAGTTTTGAGTGAAGTTACAAGTGAAGTTCTTAATAGAATTTTGACTTTGGAATAAAAAAAAGTAAAATGACTTTTCCAAACCAAAATATGTTTTTTATAAATTCCTTACATTGTTGCTTATTGTTTATGTATTCACAAAGATACCGTAAGTGCACCTTGTTATGTCTCCTGGTATAGGGAAGTTGCACTGCACCAATTTAGTATATAAGTTGAAAGTGGCTAATGATTTAATTAGTTTATTACACTACATATAAATAAACACACCCACAAAGTTGTAATCAGCTCTGATGAAGCCCTGGTCAGCAGGGTGAAATGTAAGGCCGTTGAATAAACTGTTGGAACAGTACTTAAAACAAGCTTGGAAATTGCATTCTTTGGTGAATGGTGAGTGCGCTCTTCTTCCTAAATGCATATCACAAGTTTGAGTGGCACCACTGCCCTAGTGCTCTTACTTCCCTTCACTGTTCTAAGTGGCATGTTCAGAGGTCGAAATTGGCACCGGCCCGCCAGCAAAATGCTGGTAGATTTTATATCGGGCTAGTAAGATTTTCATTTAACTAGTCCTGTGGGCTTGTACTGAAGAAGGCAACACTTCAGTATGTACACTAGCTGGGCCATTGGAAATGTCTGTGGGGCCAGTGGATTTTCCTAGTCACAAGCCCTGCTGGCTAGTGGCTGCAAAACTTAATTTTGACCCTTGATGTTAACACAAATACTGGGCCATTATCTTAATTCAGAACATCAAATAAGAAATGCATTTATTTCAGAATGGTTCATTCTGAAAGGGATATGTGACAAGGTCTGATGTGAAGACAATGAGTCCCTTCTTAGCATTTGTATTGCATCTATTTATGATAATTCAAAGGTCATTAAATCTAATTAGCACATCAGTGGAGAATCACTCTGTTGACAAAGACTGACTTATGAAAAAAGAAGAAGAAAAACATAGGCTGATTGGCAAGTAAAACTTTTATTAAAAAAAATAAAATCACTGAACAAGACTTTGCTTAAATATGTAAAGAAAGCATTGTCTACAACTGAATAAAAACAGGAGACTTCTCTTTTGAATTAAAACTTGCGTAAAAAAAAATTCTTATCCCCCACCCCAAAACTGCATTTAGACTTCCGTCTTTTAGACAAGATTCAGTTAGGCATCAAGATCAAGTCTGCACTGCAGGTTACACTAACTTGTGCAACTGAACTGTGTTTCTGAATGTGAATTTTATCAGCAGATTGTTACTTGCAAATAACAAACGTTTTATTCACACTGTACTGCAAATTATGTATGTGGCAGGGGTGTAGCCAGGGATTTCAGATCTGCACACCAAGTGGACTCATTGCTACCCCCCTCCCCGGGTGTAGCCAGACAATATACAAATGTACACCAGGACCATGTTTTTTTGCCTCATTTGGCACAATAAATACAACTTTTGTACCTCATAATATTGGTTGTTGCCATGCATGGGTAAATACAAATGCCATGCATTGTTCCCTAAGACACCCACATACCAGCCCAGAGTCTGTATAGTTGTATTGTCCTTGGGCTGCCAAGACAGTATTAGTGACCACTCCTTCTAGTTTCAACTCCTATGAATAAAATTACAGAAAGGTTTAGTATTTTCTTTGTTAGTTTTCATGGAAAAAGGAAGCAGTTCAGATCCTGTTTGCTACCCCCTTAAATAAAATTGCACACCATGGAGTGCTTGTAGTATGCCTGCCAACACCCATGTGTGTGATGAGGTGTGTGTGTCAGGGGATGGGGCTCAGTATCCCTGTAAGCTGTAGTGCTGGTCAGCTTATAATTTCTTTTTCCCACAGCTGATTCACCCAGTAGCTCAACTGAGATGCAGCATTTAATTTGCAATGGGGTCTTGCTTCTGATCTGTGTTATGGCTGATCAAGGTATAAGAGCATCTAAAGGACATTTGAATATGCACAGTTTAAATACTGCTTGGACAGGAGAATAACATTGTTGCCTGCAGCCTCACTGAACCATGGCTGAAGCTATTTATTTTTCTGCAGTATCAGGTTCCAATTGAGGTATAAGTGTATGCACCCTGCAATTGGTCCTATGCTCAGCCTGAATGCATCTTAATAATGGTGGAACACATGGAGTCTCTGCAGGATGCAGTCTATTCATCTCTCTAATTATGACCCAATCTATGTCAAGTTCTGCTTTGGAAAGGCAAAACATAAAATGCATTGGGGAGTCAACTCAGGTCTCTTATGTGACCCTGCAACAGTTTAAAACAGCCAACAGTGGGCATCAAACCTCTTTAGTGCTGATTATCCACAGTATGAGCTACTCTTCCTATCGATCTATCTATCTATCTATCTAACTATCTATCTATCTATCTATCTATCTATCTATCTATCTATCTATACCTAGCATACCTATCAATCTATCTAAATGGGCTGGGGTGCCCATCCCTAGTACCACTCCTTTCTACACCCCATCCCTACAGGTTCCCACCATCTTCCCAAAAATAATGATTATTTTCAATAGTAGACCAGGGTGTACCCACACAACAAATAAATAAATCTGAATTTTTGTGTTCTCTAAATACACCACCACCATTTCTCAGTAAAAAGTAATTTTTCAAATAAATCTTTAAAATATCCCCCTCCCAATTCCTAGTATTTGAAATTCACACTGTCCTGCTCCAGATGCAAGGCCTGCAGCTGCTAGTATTGTCTCATACTGTGCACTATCTCCTCATGACCATGATTTCACTAGCCTTCTCACTTGAAGATAAAGTTAAAACTAGTAAGAATTTGTGAACTGGGATTTTAATGCAGGATTCTGGGTAACTGGCTGGGCAGCAGGACACAGAGGGTGGTGATAAATGGCTGTCACTCCACAGAGGGAAGAGTGACCAGTGGGGTACCACAGGGATCAGCGCTGGGACTGGTCCTATTCAACATCTTCATCAGTGACATTGCGCAGGACATAGAAGGCAGAATTTCACTGTTCGCTGATGACACAAAGCTCTGTAACAGAGTAGACACACCAGAGGGTGTAGACAGAATGAGACGGGACCTATAAAAACTTGAAGAATGGTCAGGGGTTTGGCAGTTGAAATTCAATGCAAAGAAGTCCAAGATAATGCATATGGGGCACAAAAACCCTGGCACAATATATCAGTTGGGGGGGGGCGAGAATATAGCATGCACTATGCAGGAAAGGGATATTGGGGTTATCATCTCTGATGACCTCAAGGTAGGGAAACAGTGTGACAAGGCAGCAGGTAAAGCAACTAGGATGCTGGGATGCATAGGCAGGGGCATTACCAGCAGGAAAAGGGAGGTCATTATTCCACTATACAAGACACTAGTGAGGCCCCACCTGGAGTACAGTGTACAGTTCTGGAGATCTTACCTACATAAGGACATAGACAGGTTATAGAAGGTTCAGAGGAGGGCAAAAAAGATGGTACATGGATTGCATCACAAGTCCTATGAGGACAGGTTGAAGGAACTGAACATGTACTCCCTGGAGGAGAGGAGGGAGAGAGGGGATATGATAGAGACATACAAGTATCTTACAGGGAGGAACAGGGTGCAGGAATGCACTATTTTTAAGCTAAAAAGATGTTCCAGGACTAGAGGGCATGGGATGAAGTTGGAGGGAGGGACGATTCAGAGGAAAGCGTGAGGAAGAATTTCTTCACAGAACGGGTGGTGGACTAGTGGAACACCCTGCCAGAGGAAGTGGTGGGGGCTGAAACAATCACAGGATTTAAGAATGCATGGGATAGACATAAAGGAATTCTGGAGGTCAGGGATAAGGGGCAACAGACTTCTAGGAAAACATAAACTGAACTTACAAGCTCAAATGGGCAGACTGGGTGGGCCATAGGCCCTTATCTGCAGACACTGTCTATGTATCTATGTATCTATGATTCTCTAATGATTTAAATAGTTTTCTGAGAAAGTCACTCTTTTTCACATGAAATAAGCTACTTCAGTAGAACTACTGCTGTCCTTCTCAGTGAGAGAAAGCTGTAAATGGAACTTTGATGCATGCAACATGCAGAGTTCTCAAATATACTGTAAATGCAGCACATTCTTACTATGCTGTAAAGTGGGTGTGAAGTTGAGAATTTGTGCTACATGTGACAGAGCAAAATTGCATGACTTCACCTCAACTTTTCATGGCAATGTTCTTTCTTTAAACAAAATGCTTGTTTTAAGATTAAAATCCATCCCAGTCATTATTCCAAGGGTTCTTTCACTCTTCTACCCACCAAGACATGTACAAATGCTTTACCCCCACTGCACAACCATCTATCACCCGTGTCCTTCCATCTCCACAACCTTGGCAAAGTTTCCTATAAATAAAATGATTAGTAGTATATTTTATGTCCTTTAACAATCCTCCACCCCACCCAGTGCTTAAACCCCCATGTCTGAGTGAACAAATCACAGCAGACACTCCAATTAAACCACCTGCTAGCACCAAAACCCCCTCCTCTCCCGCAGCTCCAAATTGTAAGGATACACATGGAGCACTGAAAAAAAGAAAACTGTCCAGCACTAGAGAGGCACCATCTTCACTAGTCTGTCTCCTGCAATAGAATGAATGAACAACCATTTCCTCCTACAGTAATACCAGATTGTCTGACAATCAGTCAATGAGGTGTTACTATAGTAGGACATAATTGTTCATTCATTCTACTGCAGGAGACTGACAAGAGAAGCAGGTGTCTTTCTCCAGTACTACATATTTTTCCTTTTTATGGCTACCCTTATTATACTTCAAATCTGGGAGTAGGAAGGAGGGAGGTTGGATTCTTGAGGATGGATAAGGTGGGCAGCTCACTGTAATGTTTTCACTTTTGGTCAAGGGGTTCAACTACAGAGTTGGGAGAGGTGAAAGGTGTGCTTTTTATGGGTCAGATATTATGTGACAGCATGGCTATGGAGAAGTGATGTGAGAAATACTACTACTATTTTATTATTAATAGGAAACATCCCTGGGCCTAAGGGGAGGAGGTAGATTCAGTGGGTGGTAGGGTGGTGTTAAAACAGCTTTAAAGGCTTTGATGGGAGGTGTAGAAACCATTCGAACAATGGGCAGTAGGGGATTTGAAACACAAGATAAGTATTTTCAAAAATGGCAAACAAACAAGAAATCACTGTAGAGCATCAGGGAGACAAACAATAAAACACTACATAGTTTATGCCAGTGGCACTTTGCTGACACTTTCATCAGTAATGTGCCACTATGCAAATTCTTTTTGGGTGAAGGTAGACACTTCACATGATGAAAGCTATGGGCAGTCCAGCCCCCAGGAGAAGCAACATCAGGGAAACTAACAGAATACTTTTGCATTGTGAATTTTTCAACTTTGCACATCTTTATTCTCAACCTCAAAGATTGCTGGTTGGCTGCTGCAGATCATATGGCTTACCAACAACTTGGGCATGCTCAGTGCATGCTCCCTGTAATAAGTGCTGTATCATGGCATCAAAGTGCTGAAGAACAATGGAATTTCTTCAGACCTGCTTCACTGGCATCCAAAACATCATATTTCAGCACATTCACAGAATGCATATTCAGCATTTGCTCATTGTCACACCAAGGATAGACTAGCAGTGTTTTGGGGAAAAAAGAAAGCTAATATTTGGGACAGGCACCATATGTCAGACATATACAACAATTGGATCTGATGCAGAATCCTGACACTGAGAATCCCGAGTCGCAAAAGCCTGAAAATGAAATCCCAAGAGCCATATTCCCGATGATGCCAAACAAGACAGGTATAATGTCCAGGAAAGTGTTATCGAGGAGCTCTGCCCCCCCCCCGCTCCCCCGTCAGATACATAAACAGTCCCCAAAACCACACACATCACCACACATTAGGATTTTGCCACAGTTGGGAATGCGTCTGTCAGGCTTTCGGTGTCTGGGTTTTGGATGTCAGGATTGTCAGTGTCAGGATCTTGTAAGGATATCAAACAAATGCTGATAGTGGAGATGGCACCTGATGTCAGAATCTGGGAAATAGGTGACTAAACCAGTAAATTAAAAAAATGTGTTCACAAATGTATGAAAACATTTTTAAGTTTCTGGTTTTTAAAAGCAACCACAGTTTCAGGGAACGTGAGGAGGATAACCAACATTTTAGATGTGACACAATACATCTGATAAAGACATTTTTCTGCATATCTGCAGTTGCTAAAAATATTGTACATTTTTCTTAATTTATGTGATTTTGCTCCCAAAACACTGAAATGACCACCCTTGAGATGATGTCAAGAATCTGGAAGATTCAAATTTCTAACAGTCTTTTCCCTAGTCATTGATGAAAAAAAATGTTAAAATATATTTTCCAGTGTTCCTGCAATCTGCATCTCAAAATTTACTAAACAAAATTTCACTAAGCATGGCAGATTTCTGACAAAAACCTTGTGCATGACAAATGTAAATGTCCCTAGTCAAAAACTAGCTGATATATAAGTGGATAATACAGGGATTTACAATACAAGTACCTACTTAACTAGTCTTACTATTGGTTTTAATACTTTAATGATCTCATTGTACTACCTTTCAGTAGACAGTTTTTTTTGTGTGTGGCATATACAGTGCAGACTGCACTTAAGTAACTTTGCAATTCATCAGCAGTTCATTTCCAAAATTTAGAATTTTTTTTTTTTTGCAAACTGGTTTCTTACATTGTTCAGTTTATTTACAAATTCATTGATAATCAAGTGTAAGTAACAAAGTACTTGCAACATAGAATATACAAGTCACTGGCTCAACTCATTTAAAACATAATTGCTCTTTCTGCAAGTCAGTGCACCAGTGCACACCCTGAACAAATCACAGCTTATTACCAGCATGATCAAAAATTACTTAAAATCAGAACTGTAGTCACTGATTGTAAGCAAAAATGTGTTCTTCATAAACAAATACAAAGCATGAAGATAATAAACATGTAGCGAATTTCTTATTGCAAGAAATAATTATGCATGGGAAAAGATATGCGGAACTAGTTTCTCATCATTAGTAAGTAGCCCTTATGAATGTATTAGTTTTCATTACAATAATGATTAACTCAGTATACATTATATCTTTATGCTTTCCTATTGTTTTACAAAAAGCACCATTACAGAATGCTGCCAGTTTTGCAGTCAGCCCATTGTTGCTAAGATATTTCCTCCATCTGCCCCTTTCATTCTAAGGTGTAACCTCTGCAGAGCATTTACCTCCTGCCTGAGACTTAGCAATGTCCAGCACTGTGCAATTACAAATCCTGGGCCAATATTCTCAAAAACCCTAAAGATTATCATAGCTGCTCAGTGATATTAAATTACTTTTCAGTAGCCACTTAAAGACATGTACAAAACCAAAAGCTGCTACTGATGTGAAGAAATGTCTGCTGAAGTAAAGGTACAGTATGCTATATGTTATGACCGGTTGACTTTAAAACTAGTGTTACATAATAACATGGACATGAACAAAAGTCCCTGAATAAAAATCATATTTTCTTTGCTTCCATTAAAGAAAATCTTTAAAAGGAGGTCAGGTCAGTTTTTCATTAAACAGAGCAATTCAAAGCTCAGCAGTCAACACCACTTTTACATGTTAACATGTTTACATGTTACTGAAATATGAAATTACAATGGAACTACAGTAATGGAAACAATTAACATAAAGTAGGCTAATTAGCATAAAGGTTTGCAGTGGATGGTAGGGTGAAGCTGTTTTTAACTGTGGGTTAAGATACACCTTAGTAAACCATGGCCTTCCAAGAATATAGTCTGGGTCCTATTTGAATCCTGCACAGACAGCTGCATTCTGTTTTATAGTAATATTTGGTAATGTGTTACAGCTCCATACATTAAAAAAAAATCAAGATTACTCACATGCAAACTGAAGTGTGGCTTCCTTGCTAATGATACTGCCAAATGCATTGCTCACTAAGCACTGATATCTCCCAGAATCCTTTATTTCATTTGGATTGTTGATGATCAAACTGCCTTGAACTAAACTGTAGCGGTAGTCACTTTCCATGTCCAATGCTGTTCCATTTCGTAGCCATCTTGAAAGAAATTTAATAACAGTAAGTCTCCTAAGTGTTATTTCTACTAATATCACAACACATTGCCATAATCAGTTATTTCTGCATACTGTACGTAAAAAGATACAAAAATGTTAAATATGCTTTTGTAATATTTTATTAGTGTCCTTCCACCAAATAGGAATATCTTGTGAGCGCATCTTGTGATCACATAACTAGTGGACCTGGTGGGAGGACCTTGGTTGCAGCCAATGCATATGCTGTAGGAATTTCTGCAATGAAGAACTTGTACATACTGTAACATGTCATACAACAAAAGAAACACAGAATATAAAATAAGAAAGGTTGCCAACAGCAAAAGATCCTTTGGCCAATTGTTTCTGCCCAGTATTCTTTATCAAATATGGATTGTGATAACCAGAGGATCTTCCCTCCTCCTCTTCTTCCCCTCTCTCCCTCAGTATCCAGTGATGATAGTGACTGTAAATGAGTGAATTTCAAAAGACTGACTCACTTACTGTGCTACCCTGTTGGGCTACCCTGTATGGGTAGTGACAAAATGCAAAAGCGAGAGTATGGATGAGAAAGGGAGGGTGACCAGAAGTGGAGGGAGAGGAAAGAGAAGGGGAGGGATAGGGAAGAAGATTTGTGTGAGGTAGTGCACCATGCTGCCACTGAGCTAGCCGTGTGGTGAGGTCATAAGGGTGGCTAGCTTCGGTGCAGTAGGTACTGGCTTTGGGATAGGGGACCGAGGAATATTTTGCTGCTACCGTAATTTTTTTTTTTTTAGACTGTCTCCCCCTTCCCGACATGTATGCTCCTGGAGTTGGTTGTATTAAATCAGGGGGATGCAGAGGGTGAAGCATCATGGGAGATGGGGTGTGGGGGTGCACAGTTCCCCTTATAAATACTATTTTAACTTGCTGGGTGTGTTGTTGCCCACATGTGCACATTGCCGTTGTGCTTTTCAGTGATGTACACTCACTCTAATGGTGATCACTCTTTTGTGATCACCATTATGACATGGGACACTCTCCATCTCTGTTTAACACTATTTTATCAAAGCCATCTACCTGTCCAACCCATGTTTGAATACCCCCACTGTTTTCACACAGACCACCTCCTCCAGTAGCTTACTCCACCCCTACACCAATCTTTCTGTGAAAACTTGAGTGTTGTGTAATTTCTGGAGAGACATATTGGTAATTTGTGTATGGGCATTTTACACTGGCTTAGCAAGGAGATAGCTGAAAGCTTCCATTGGTGTGAAATATGCTTACCAGAACAAGACACCTAGGGCCAAAACTATTTTTTCTACATACAAAAGCAATGCAATAGCAAGCAGAAGTGGTCAGATACAAAAGGGGGAAGGTTGTGTAGAGGATAAGAAAGGTAAAGGGAATCTACTGAATAAATATTTCTGTTCAGTATTCACATTGGATGACAGGAGCTCTCTGACAGATTGCAACATGGCAGCCAGCAAGATCCTAGTAGGTGTCAATGAGGAGCCCATAACAGAGGACAGAATGCTGAAGAGAAATTAAACACTAAATGTGAATACTGTAAATCAATGGGCCCAGTTGTGCTGCACTAGAGGGTGTCATGGAGATCTCTTAACTTCTCTTCAAAGAGACAAGAAGTGATTGGAGGATATTGAATGTGGTCACCTTACATAAAAGCAGAAGTTGAAAGGAGCCAGAAAACCATATACCAGTATGTTTGATGTCTACAGTGGGGGAAACTACTGGAGTCTATAACTAGGATAATGATAGTGAAATTCCTGGAGACCAAGAGCTTCCAGGATACCAGGCAACATGGATTTACCAATTGCACAAGTTGCCAAATGAACCTGATTGAATTCTTTGACTGGGTGACAAGGCTGTAGATAGGGGTCAGGACACTGATGTTTTGTACATAGACTTCAGGAAGGCTTATGAATCAGTCCCACATGGGAGATTGATAAATAAGCTGTGTGACCTTGGGGTGGGGGACAACATTACTATGTGGATGAAAAATAGGTTGTGGGAGGACCCAGAGTGTAGCCCTGTATGGAAAACCCCAAGTGAAAAGGGAAATTATGAGTTGGGTGCCCCATGGATCAGTTATAGGTTTGATTCTCTTCAACATTCTATGGGGGAGTCAGAGAAAGATATGCCTCTTTGCAGACAACACCAACATCTATGGAAGAGTGAACAATAAGGAGGGGATAAGGGACATAAAGAAATATTTCACAAATTTATAGATATGGTCAAGGGTGTACTAGCTGAAATGAAATGCAAAACGTATACGGTAATATACATAGGGTTAAGAACAGAACATAGAATAAATGTAGTCATAGTTAAGAGCATATCAGAAGAAAGGAACTTTGTGGTGTAAACAATGAAGAACGTGAACATATATGCACAATGTAGTAAGGATGTGGGCGAGGAAAATTTGATACTGAGGAGCATAGGGAATGGTATCACTAATAGAATGAAAGAGGTAATATAGCCCATGCCTCAATATGTGGTACACCTTCATTTCAATTACTGTGTGCAGTTTTGGATCCCAAGCTAGAAGAAGGACAGGACAGTTTGGAAGCAGTGTATAGAAGAGCCACTAAAATACCACAGGGGCAACAGGGAAGATCTTATAAGAAGTGCTTGGAGGATCTATATATGTACACATTGGAGGACTGGAGAAGGAAGGATGACATGATTAAAATGTCGAAGTACCTCTGTGGAATAAGCAAAGTGAACAGCAGGAAACTGTTCACAATTGATAGCGACATTAATACCAGTGGTAACTCTGTGAAACTGTTGGTGAAAGATGCAAGAAGGATGTCAGGAAGTATTTTTTTCACAGAGAGTTGTGGTAGACTGAAATACGCTTTTGGAAAGGGTCATCAGTGCAGAAACAGTGGGAATGTTCAAATGTGAATTGGAACAGGCTTACAGGAGAAGTACAGAAAGGGGCAGATGGAGGTGTGAAAAGGACTGACAAGTGCACAGTCCCAGAATTAGACAGGCTTGGGCTGACTGGATGGGCTGTTAGGCCATTATCTACTGTCATTTTCTGTATTTTTGTGTTTCGGTGAGAAGTGGAATTTTTTAAAGTGCACTGATTCAGGAAGGGGGGAGGAGCACTTCTGCATCATGAGGTACCAGCAATTATAAAAATGGAATTATTGTATCTATGAGCAGAAGTGAGTCAGGCAGGGAGACTCATGCCTCTCACTGAAGTATGCTGACTGTAGGTGCCTGGACTTAAGGCAGTGGAAGGAATTACAGAGGTGTGTAGTGTCATGTTCCCAAATGTTGAGTTCTTGTTACACTACTGTCATAATGTTCTCTGTGATGGCAAGTCATGATGTTGGAACCACCAGTCAATTATGCAATCAGCAAGCAATGATTCAATCTATTCTCTGCAGTTCATAACTGAAGATTATGACTCACATAACAAGACAATAAGGAACTTGACACTAGATGCCATTGTAAGAGTGAAAAGATTAAGGGGCAGGAAACACTGCAGAACTTACTTCTCACTAATTTTCCATCCAAACGCACACTCAGACATGCTGTCATTCACATATTTAGCCAGGGGATAGGTTTGGAGCAGCTGGTCAGCTGTAGTGGTTGTGGAGCAGCCATTGTTCCAGAGGAAGCTCTTGGAGGCTGGTGGATAGCTTGTTTATAGTAAATTTATTGCCCTCTCCAGGCTGGTTCCAGTGGTGTGGAGGGCTGAGGAACTGTAAAGTGCCTTGCTTTCTGTCATGCTGTTGACCCAGGTTGGAGAATTGACTAGGGTATATGGGGGTTAGCTGGGGGGGGGAGAGGATTGAGTGTCCGAGGGACCATTCTCCTCTCCTGAAGAGAGGTGGCTTATCGTCCTAGTATTGCCTGTCCCCAGGTGGAGGCCTGCAAGTAGAGTAGTTCAGAGAGTCAAAGTATGGGAGGGATTTGTGGGAAATATAGAATGGGTGTGCCTGTATGCACAAGTCCTGTGCTTTGCAGAAGGGGTAGGACAGAAAAGCAGAACATGGACATCATGGGGGCTTCATGAAGCCTGGCCCAGCCACTCGGTGAGCAAACTGGTCTGTCTTAGATTTGATGTACTGAGGGAGGATGGCCCTTGCACTTCAATCCTGCCATGAGAGGGGAACAAGTGGGGAGACTTGAGACCAGGTGCTTGCTGGGAGAGGTGGAGAGCTAGCATGGGGATGCTAGAAATTGGGCTGATGCAGCTACTCCCCCCCCAGATGTAGGAGGATAAACACCTATATGATGAAAAATGTAATGCCCCCACTGCAGAGTTAGCTGTATTGATTGCTGAAGTGCAGTATCTGAGAAGCAACTTGGTACAATGACCTTTGAGTGCTACTCATTATGCACCACATTTACATATTGAAAGATGGACTGCAGTGGGGGGACAGGTGGGGGGGAGAAAGAGGAGCAAAATCAGCATGAGGTACTCTGATGGCTGTAGAGGTATAGATATAGTAGCTGAATAACTGAAATGCGGGCTAATACAAACAATAGCTGGGGCCTACATTTCAGTGGATACACTGTATCTAGTAGGGACAGAAAGGGAACCTAGGGAGGGGTAGCAGTACATGAAAAGGAGGACATAAGTGTCTCAGAGGATATTTCTGTTTGAGGGGGGATCAATCGCTCCAATAAAAGGTACTGTGGGAAAATATAGGCTAGAAAAAATCTTTAGTCCTCCAAATCAATGGATGGAAAAAGACAAGGACATGGGAAAATTACGAATGCAGCTAGGCAGGATAGAAATACATTATTATTGGAGACTTTAATCTAATAGACATAGACTGAAACATTCTGATGGCAATTAGACAAAAAAAATACTCATTTACAGATGCAATACAGGATTACTTTCTCTCACAGTAGAACCAGGAGGGAAGCAATTTTGAACAAGGTGATGTTAAACTAAGGCATTATCAGGGATGAGTGGCCACAACATCATTAAATCTACATTGTGCTATAGACCCAGCACCTGAATTTCAGCACTGTGGTTCCAGACTTTAGGAGTAACTTGGAATGATTTGAAATAATGAAATATCAGCTGCAAGACATACACAACAGAAAAAGAGAGAGAATAAGTTGGCAGCTCTGAGAGGATCTGTGACCTGATGCATTTAGTCTCTTTCTGTCAGTTTAAAACCATTCTTCTGGATGTGACAGGATATGTGATCAGATGCATTTATTCTCTTTCTGTAAGCTTGCAGGTTCCTTTTCTGACTTTCTCATGGGAAGATTACTGACAAGATACTGGGGAGGAGGAAATCAAGTTATAAAGCCATTGTGAGCGTTTTTCCTGGGATATGTTCCCTTAGGGCAGACAATAGTGCAGGTGGATTTCGTATAACCTCAGAGATAGTGAGCAAGCACAGAGGAGATAATGTCATGCTCACACACACATGCGCACACACACACACACACACACACACACACACACACACTCTCCAAAACAGGGTGGGGGATGGTAGGGACTCAAAAGGGGTGAAGTCAATCCCCACAGTCATAAGGGTATAAATAAGGGAGTTGAGGCCAGTTTACTCTCTTTCTTGGACATTCAACATCTGAAAAAGGGAAGCTCTGCCATAGGAAGGTAGTTAAATGGTGAGTGAAGCACATCCTACAGGAAATTGTCTCTGTTGCTAGTGGGTAGGTAAAGAGTTTTGATGAGGGAAAGTCAGATTTTTCTAACCATCAACTGTCTGTTTAACATGCTTAATTTTTTATTGCTTAGTTAAGCAATAATGCATGACAGGGTATGGATTGTGCTGGGATGACCTCACACCTGGGTGATTGGGCATGAGGCTGCAGGCTGAGTGCATCCAGTGTCCCAGAAGTGAGGTTATTCCAGCACAACCCACACCCTGGAGTGCATTTTTGCTATTATACAATGGCTCGTTGTTATGCAAAATAAAAAAAATAAAAATAAATGTTTTTAGTAGATTTGAAAAACTACTATAGCTAAAGAAAATCAATTCAGTGAGGTTATGCTGGGTTAACCTCACTGTGCCAGGGACACACTGACCAATTATAATCCAGGAAATGTTCTAAATGTTCTTATCATTGTATAGTAATGTGTACACCTTTTGTCTGACTGTAAATATATCCTGTTTGTAAATAAATGTAGTACCCTCTAGTAAATGATTTATTTTTGATAGAACCAGTGACTGTTTATTGACAAGGTAATTGTTATTATTTCTGCTGGACCCTGTTTGCTGTCCAACTCCAAAGTGCACTTTACTGTACCAATAGTTATTGTGTTGACATTGCTGACCTTGAGTAGGGAGCAAAAGGTGGGTTTCCTGATTTCTGGTAAAAATCAGGTTGTGACAAATAATTAGAAGTCCCTGACCAAAACTGCCTTGTAAGCTGGGATGGCCCAAGGAGCAGTTTTCATCCTAAGTGATAGCAGTGCAGTGCAAATTAGTGCACAGATTTAAAGACAGAATTTGTGTGCAGTGTGCAGTGTGCTTTCCTTTAGAGACAGAAAGTCTGGGAGAGAGGTAAAAGCCTTACCTAGCACCTAGTATCAGAGTGCCAGTAGAAATACACCTTAACAGTTGCAATACAGGATATACAAAAGGTTACACTGTTTACTACTTTTTTATTGCTAGAAAACTGCTTATTGTAGCATATTTAGAAAAATATGAGTGCCCCAGCTATGGCACATTTAATGTGCAGCAGCTTTGTGAACTGTGTGCAGACAGGTGGATTATCTATGAGGGCCTAACAAAGAATGGACTCATGGAAGCCATGTAAGTGTATGACTGAATGCAAGGAGGGCAAACAATTTCAGAGGTGCATGACCAAACAGCTGTGCAGCAGGTGGCCACAGAGGAAGGTGACCAAGGTAGTGAGACTGGGGTCACAGTGGCTGAATTAGAGGGGCAACTCGAGGTACGACTGGGTGGAGCTGTACAGCCAAAACCTGAGCTATGAGCTGGTGCAGCAGAGGCTCAGAATCAGCTAGAGTTCCTGAGGTTGGAGCTTGTGCTGAAGGAGGCTGAACTGCAGAGGGGAAGGCTGGCAGAAGAAAGGAAAGAGCAAGGCTGGAGGATGAGAAAAGAGAGAAGGCTTGCCAGCATTAAATCCTGATACAGGAAGAAAGAGAGAAGGAACATGCAAAAAGAGAGAAGGTTTCTCAGCATGAAAACCTGATGCAGTATGGGTGAGTAAGGCTGGAGCTGGAGGAAAGAGAGAAGGGTCGCCAGAATGAAATAGGTGGAAAATGATGTAGGTGGAAAAAGAGAAAGACTGACAGCACAAGATTGAGATGGTGAAACTGTGCCAGTAAACACTGTAGCAATCAGTAAGTAATGACATGGGGGGTACAAACACGAAGCCACAATTTATTCTAAAATATTCCTTCAATATCTGAAAGGAGACGTTCTTGATATGTTTTTAAAACCATTTAGAGAGTATGTGTGCAGTTTAAATTGGGCAGGGCTTCACGTATGACTCACCTTACACCACTGCTTACAGGCCATGGTTTGCATGCATTTTCTGGCATGGATAATAAGAACTATATGGACTATGATAAAGTTACAACTGTGTTATTGAAACATTTTAAACAGACTCCTGAGGTTTATAGAAGAGAATTCAGAGAATTAAGAAAAAGGCCAGGATATATCTGTGTAGAATTGCATGTTCAAATGTGTGCCTATCTAGACCATTGGGTGGATGGGACTAAAGCTAGGACTGTAGAGCAAATAAAGGATTTGTTTGTAAGGGAGCAATTTCTTAAAATTGTACATGAGAGCCTTCATGTTTGGCTACTGGAAGGGGCATGTAGCTTTACAACTGCATCAACAGAAAGTGTTGATTCGTATGTGGCAAGCAGACAACACATGTAGCATAGAAACAATGGGGGTGGTGCAGCACATGATTTTAAGGGGACCCTGAGAAGGGAGCTTAAAGTAAAATAGCCTGCACACAAACCCAAAACAGAACCCATCGGTCCAAGAAAGAACAGGGAATTAGGGTAAAAGAATTCCTAGATTTGCCAGAAAGTGCGGCATCTGTTCTATGACTGCCCTAAAAACATGAGGAAGAGCAATAGCCTGGGGGAGGGGGTGTTCAAGACAGGATCCAGCAGATAGCAGTCTGCACATGCACTGCAGTGTCATCAAACTCCTTCATGCATATGCACCCTATCCTAGTTAATGGGACAGTAACACAGGGGTTGAGGGACACTGGTGCCTCCATCTCTATGGTGAGGCAGAATCTTATCCAGGCAGAGCAGATTCTGCTGGGGTAGTTTTCCAAGATTCCAAGAGTCACAGGTCCAGTGATCCAAGTGTTAATGGCTCAGGTCTTCCTGAGCTGGGAAGGTGACCATGGCATACAGGAGGTGGGAGTCATACCTGATCTCCATGTAGATGAGATCATGGGGAATGATTTTGCCCACAGGGGAAACCTAGTGTGTGTTACTAGCAATAGACAAGCAAAAAGATATGCATCTGAGGGTGAGGAGGGGGGACACAGCCTAAGCTAACCTCTCCCTCTGCAGCTGAGGAAGCAGCTAGTGTGGGTGAGGGGCTTGCTAGGAATAGGAGCCCTGATTCCCAGCTGCAGACAGAGGAGGTATCAGCCTAGGACAGATTTCCTTCAGAAGAGGAGTTGGGGAGGGTCAGATAGGAGAATCTGAGCAGAGCTCTTCTGGCTGATACTACTCTCCAGAAACTAAAAGAGATAGCAGAAAGTTCTGAGGACTCTCATGGGAGCAAAAAGCTGGCTAACTGGGGGAATGGCCTGTTGTACAGGGAGTGTCCAACACAGGGGTGATAGAGGATGAGGTACTCCAACAGGTCATAATCCCCCAGAACTACCAATGCAGCTTTTGACCCTGGCCCATGACATCTCCTTTTCAGGGCAACTGGAAATTAACTGCACCAAAAGACTGCTCACCAACAACTTCTTTTGGTTGAGAACGTACACAGATGTGGCACATTACTGTCAGATTTGTCCACAGTGCCAGATGGTAGGAAAGGTAGGGAACAAGAATAAGGCAGCTTTGGTGCCTCTGCCTATTATTGATGAACCCTTGAATAGGGTAACCATGGACATAGTGGGGCCCTGAGCACCCCAAGTTACATGGGCAAAAGATACATAATGGTAGTCGTGGACTACGTAACTAGGTATCCTGAGGCAGTGGCCATGTCCACCACTGAGGCAGAAAAAGTGGCTGATTAGCTCCAAGGAATCTTTAGCCAAGTGGGATCTCCTCAGAAGATTTTGTCAGACCAGGGGACAAATTTTATGTCATCATTAATAGCTAGTCTATGGGACAAATGTTCAGTGAAAAAGCTCCATGCCTCAACCTAGCACCCCTGGACAAACAGCCTTGTCAAGCAGTTCAATGGGACCCTCAAAATTATGGTAGGACATTTTCCGATCAGCACAAGAAAGAGAGGGACAAATATTTGCCTCATCTACTGTTTGCATACAGGAAAGTCCCTCAGGAGTCCACAGGGTTCTCACCCTTCGAGTTCCTATTTGGTCTCAGGGTGAGTGGACCCCTAGATTTAGTCAGTGGTGAGTGGGGAGGTGACATTGCCTCACAAGCCAAATCTGTTGTGGAGTCTGTCCTGAATTTTAGGACTCAGATTAAGGAGCTCTTGGGTCTCACTCAGGAGCACCTAGCCACTGCACAACAGAGGCATAAAACCTGACATGACCATGGGGACAGAACCCAGGAGTTCAAAGTCAGACAGCAAGTGATGGCACTTGTCCCAGAATAACAAAAAAATCTGCAGGCAGCATGGGAGGGCCCATTCTCCATAATCAGGAAGGTAAATGAGGTCAATTATGCAGTAGGACCACCTGAAAGAAGATGCAGGCAGAAGGTATATCATGTTAACATGATGAAGCCCTACTCTGATAGGGAAGAAATGGTATTCTCTGTGTGCAGTGTGCCAGAAGAGGAAATGAGGCTGGTCCTCCTTGGGGAGTTGTGGGAGGGATCCTCTGTGGATAACGTCACCGTCTCAGGGCAACTGACACTGGCCCAGGCAGAGAAGATGAGGAAGGTGCTGCTAGCAGTTGGGAACATGTTCACAAGGAAACTGGGGTACACCACAATGGCTTAACTATACATGGGCACTGAGACCCAAGTGCCACTGTGGCAGTCCCCCAGCAGGGTACCAGAGGGGATTAAGCAGCCTATGCAAGAGGAACTCAGGGAGATGCTGGCCTTTGGAGTGATTCAGGAGTCCAGTAGCCCCTGGGCTTCACCTGTGGTCCTGATCCCCAAGAAGGATGGTACCACACTGTTCTGTGTCAGCTACTGCAGGCTCAACAGATACATGAAGTTGGATGCCTACCTTATGCCCAGAATGGATGAGACCTTGGAACAGCTAGGGGGAGCCTGGTTCCTTCCCACAATAGACCTGATGAAGGGCTACTGGCACTTACTCCTCATCCCTTCTGCCAGTGAGAGGTCTGCTTTTGTTACCCCATTTGGCATATTCAAATTCTGAGAAATGCCATTTGGGAAGAAAATTGCACCCGCAACCTTCCAGCAGCTTGTGGACTGCATTCTGTCTGGGGCAGGTGATCATGCTCTGGCACACATAGATGACATGGACATTTACAGCCAGACATTGGAGGATCACGTCAGGCATGTGAAGGAAGTGTTCTACTTACTGAAGGCAGTTAAGGTGGAAGAGTGCCAAGTAGGCATGGCTGAAGTGTCCTACCTTGGGCAAAGGGTGGGCAGTGGATGCATCTGTCCAGAGCAGGTGAACATTGATGCCATCCAGGCCTGGCCCACTCCTGCCATGAAGAAACAGGTAAAGGCATTTCTGGCAACAGCTGGGTACAACAGCAGTTTTGTCCTTCACCACCGTGATGTGGTCAAGCCCCTGGCAGAGCTGACTAAAAAGAAAATGCCAGAGAAGGTTCTCTGGGCACAGCACTGTGAATCTGCCTCCTGACAGTTAAAGGAGGCATTATGTGGGTCACCTGTGCTCACAAGCCCCAATTATGATATCAGGTTCACAGTGCACATGGCTGCTTCAAACCATGGCCTGGGCTCTGTCCTGAACCAAGTTACACTGAAAGGGGAGGAGCACCCCACAGTGTATCTGAGCCAGAAGCTTCTACCCAGGGAAGAAGCATATACCACAATTGAGAGGGGAGTATCTGGGGAATAGTGTAGGCCCTTCATAAGCTGTATCTGTATTTGTATTGTGGGAGTTCACTGTGTTCACAGATCATAATTCCCTGACATAGACCCATAGGACTAGTGGGCAAAATACCAAATTATTGCACTGGAGTTAGATCCTACAGTTTTATAACATGACCATCCAGCACCAAAGTGGTGCACAGAATGCCAGTGGAGATGGACTATCGAGGCAGGGCTAAGGGCATGTTACTTTAGGCGATCTCTAGTCCCTACACAAACAGCAGTCTCTCTTGTGGGTTGCCAAAAAGAGACATTCCTTAATTGTCTGGAAGGGGGGAGATGTGATGGGATGTGTGACTAGATACATTTAGTCTCCTTCTGTTAGTTTAAAAATGTCCCTCTGTATGTGACAATTCAAGTGACCAAATGCATTTATTCTCTTTTTGTTAGCTTACAGGTTCTGTTACTGACTTTCTCATGGGAAGATTACTGACAAGATAGTAGGGAGAAGGTAATAAAGTCACAAAGCTATTGTGATTGTTTTTCCTGTGATATGTTCCTAATAGATCAGACAATAGTGCAGGAAGAGGTTGCAAAACCTCAGAGACACTGAGGAAGCACAAAGGAGATGATGTCACCCTCCCTCTAACACACACACACACACACACACACACACACACACACACACACGTGGGATGTGGGATGGTGGGAAACTGTCACTGAAAGGGGTGAAGTCACAAGTCATGCCTCACAGTCATAAGGGTATAAATTGTGGAACTGAGGCCATCTCTCTCTCTGTCTCTCTCTCTCCTTCTCTCAGACATTCAACATCTAAAACACCTTGTGCAACACTGTGGGGGGGGGGATTCAAGAATGCATGGGATAGACACAAGGGAGCCCTAACTACAAAGGACAAGTAGAGTGTCAAAACAGGTCTAAAACAAATGGACAAACTAGATGGACCTGGCGGTCTCCTTTTGCCATCAACTTCTATGATTCTATTTTTCTAGAGAAAGGGGAGCCCTGCCATAGGAAGTTGGCTAAATGGTGAGTGGAGCACAGCCAAGGTGATAGTGTCTCTGTAGCTAGTGGGCAAGTAGAGTTTTGATGAGGGAAGCTCATTTTTTTCTAACCATCAACTGTCTTTTTAACTTGCTTTATTTTCTATATTTTAATAATGTTTAAACCTTTTGTCTGCCTGTAAATGTATCCTGTTTGTAAATAACTATAGTATCCTTTAGTAAAGAATCTATTTTTGATAGAACCAGTTGCAGCCTTTTTATTGACTAGGTAATTTTCATAATTTCTACTGGACACTGTGTGCAGTCTGTTTCTGAACTCCACCCTACTAATAGTTATTGTGTTGACCTTGTTGACCTTGAGTCGGGAGTAAAAGATGGGTTTTCTGATTTCTGGGAAAAATCAGATGGTGGCAGAGAATTAGAAGTCCTCAACCAAAACTACCTTTTAAGCTGGGACAGCCCAAGGGGCAGTTTTTGTCACAGTTTCAATAAATGGACAATAACTGGAGATGCCCAGAACAGCATAAACTATATTAATAATACCAAGAAAGAAAAGAAGCCACTTGGGCTAGACAAGCAAATCAGGGAGAAAATTTTAGATAAAAATAACACTTTTAGGGTATATGAGTGGGAGCAGAGAGGAACCAACAAGGCAATATAAAAAAAAAAGCTAGAGAAAAGTAAGACCTCATATGAAGGGGGAATGCAAACAAAACAGAATAAAGTGTACTGGAAGGAATACATAATGATGATAAAACTTTCTTTAGATGCATATAGGAGAAACATCAAAATGGTGCAGGGCCTTGCATCACAAACCCTACAATGAAAGGTTTAAGAATTTAAATATTTACTCCCCAGAGGACCTGAGGAAATGGAGGATATGATAGTCTTTCACACACCTCACAAGAATAAACAAGATACGGGAAAGGAGCATTTTCCAAAGAATAAAATGCTCAAGGGCAAAGGGTCACAATATGAAGCTGTGGGGGAGTCTCAGAGGAAATGTGATGAAGTACTTCTTCACAGAGATGGTGGTGAACACTTGGACAGCCTCACAATGGAAGTGGTGGGAGCTAGAACAGTCACTGGATTTAAGAATGCATGGGAAAAACACAAGAGAATCTTAGAAACAAGAGGGGGATGTATGCTGGAGTCAAAGTAGGGTCTCTGGTGCTACTATAGGTAGAGAGTTTAGGGGAGACTAGGTGGGCCAAGTGGTCCTTATCTGCATACAACTTCTATGTTTCTATGATCAAGTAATAGAGCAGCCTTGTGTCTAGATGCTCTGTGTGTTACTCTTTTCACATTTATACTGTATCCCGGCAACAGGTGAAGTGCATGCTGACTGCAGTATATCTAACATTACCACATTGATAAGGGACAGCAAGGAAAACTTGGGTATTACAGGCAGTATTCTTGACTTTGATAGATGTCACAAACTGCTGAAGTAAATGATAACTGAATAGCTGATTTCCAAGAGAAAAACAACTTTAGTGTCATGAATCCACGTGGGTTCATAAGAGGTACATCAAACAAACTTGGCTGATTTTTTTTTTAACTCAGTGACATTGATGGTGGATAGAGGTCAAGCAGTCAACATTTTGTACTTGGTATTCAGCAAGGCATTTGATTTAGTATCATGGAAGGGTGTTATACAGTAGGTATGAGAAATAGGACATGGGCTAGGACTAATTGTTGGATTAGAAACTAGTTGACAGATAGGACTCAGAGAGTGATCTTAAATGGCAAACACTGTGATATTAAGGATTGGGGTGTGTGACTACCTTATTTCAAATATTCATCACAAATACCTGTATTATATTCAGGTCCCATGTATTCGGTATTCATGTTCAGTATTTGGTTGTGTGAAAGGGAGGGGAAAAAAAAATAAAACAGCTCTATTTACCTCCTGGCCGCTGTCTGAGCTGATTTGCATCTATTCTCACCCACCTTCCCTTTTCTCAAATGCCCCAGTTGAGAGTGTCAGAGACAAGTGTTAAAATGCTAACTCCTGGTAACATGCCAAGGGCCAGCAGAAGTCTTTTCACAGTCACCGGATACTAACCTATTTCCCCATTTATTTCTTTTTATGTTAGCCTTCCTTTACCATGATATGGGGGGGCACTAGTGGCAGCAACCAGTGTCCTAACTAGTCAGTTGGTCCTCCATACTGCTTTGTCCCTTACCCAGTCAGCCACGGCTCACAGAGCTAGTTCCTTGACCTTAAGAAAGTAGTGTCTCTCCCACTGGAATAAAGTCCCATAGTCATTAAATAAACTAATAAAGTACCACCAATGAGTTATGATAACTGAAGTTGAACCCAGTCATTGCTGTGGAGCTAGTCAAAGGATACAAAGAAGCATGTGATCATGGGGGATGCGGCAGTTGTCAACGTGATCTATAAAGAATTGGTTGCAGCATAGCTTCACTATGACAGTGCAAATCATAAAAGTAAGGACACTCTGTCCGAAATGAACCAACAGTCAAAATATTACCAAATACCTCCCATTAAATGAAAGGTGTCTTGTTAAAAATGTGTGGTTTAGCATGTACAGTTGTATAACTGAAATATTTTAATAAAGAGATTGTAAAAAAAGTTATTAGTTGATTTCCTATATATGATCTTTCAATTTCAGTTAAAACAGCTGGACACTCATCTTGGATCCCAAAATGCATGTTAGCATTTTTTAAGATATTCTCAATATGTGACACAGCATTCAACTCACACAACAATTACCCCTAGGTGTTTATATTCAGTTACAAGTCATGTTGCTATACCTGGAATATGACAATTTCTATTTGCATTTCTGCTTTTGACTTCAATTTTGAAAAATTGTGAAAGGTCATTAACTAAGTCTAGTTGTACTTAAGAACAAATTAGACTGCTCAATCTGTATGCGAAGACACAGTAAACTGACTGCCAGAAAGAACCAACTGCCCAGAAAATTCCTCTCTAATTGTACTGCTGGGAAGTGGGTTGCATTTAAGACAGTAAAAAACAATGTAAGAACGTAACTCAAAAAAACTAAGACGAATATAAAAAAAAAAATCTTGTACTCCAGGCAACGAAGAACAACTGCAAGATGTTTTATAGTTATATTAATTCACTTAGAAGGTTGCAATGCAAAGCTCGACCATTGGGTATCAAAATAATATGGTTGGTACTCCTAAGGATATGGCAACTGTTTTTAATACACATTTTTGTGATATTTTTATCAAGCATGATAAATCTTCCATATTCATTGAGTCATCATCACTCTCCAAGATTACATTTACCATTGAGGAAACTGAAAATAAATTAAATCAGGCCAAAATCTGTTCATCCTCTGGTCCCGATGATATAAACAGGTAAATGGGGATGGAGAAAGAATCTCAGATTTAGAAGTCGGTAGCCATCTGGAAACAAGTGACCACCCAACAGTGTGGTTCATGATAAACACAGCCATACAATCAAGCCATACAAAAGCAAGGGTATTGGACTTTAGGAGGGCTGACTTTGAGAAAATGAGAGAATGCCTCAGAAAAGCACTAGCAAACAGGCAAGAAGGAGGGGTGTAGGAACAATGGGGAGTAATCAAAACAGCCATCACAGAGGCAACAAGCCTTTGTGTAAAGCAAATCAATAAAACACAACGAAGGAAAAAAACACTATGGTTCTCAAAAAAGGTTGCAGGGAAGGTTAAGGAGAAAAGGATAGCATTCAGGAAATATAAGGAAACATAGAAGGAGCAGGAAAGAGAACTTTATCAGTAAAAGCAAAAAGAGGCTAGGAAGGCAGTCAGAATAGCAAAGGCCCAAACTGAGGAAAGGATAGCCAATTCTGTTAAGAAGGGGGATAAGACATTTTATAGGTACATTAGGGAGTGAAGAAAGACCAAAGAAGGGATACTGAGACTTAATAAAAGGGAGGGAATGTGGGTAGAGGGTGACAGTGAAAAAGCAGCGATACTGAATGAATATTTCTTCTCAGTATTCACAAAGGAAGAGGAGGGGGAGATACCTAAACCAAACAAGAGAAACACTCTGAAGACGGGGGTCAATACCAGTCCATTTACAGAAGAAAGGGTTCTTAAACAACTAATAAAATTGAAGGTGGACAAAGCAATGGGGCCTGATGGGATTCACTGAAGAATTCTAAAAGAACTAAGGGTAGAACTAGTGACACCGCTGACTACTCTCTTTAACAAATCATGGGAGGATGGAGTGGTACCTGAGGACTGGGTGAGGGCAGATGTGATTCCTCTTCACAAAAGTTGGAACAGGACAGAGGCAGGAAACTACAGACTAGTTAGTTTGACCTCAGTGGTAGGGAAAATGATGGAATCACTTCTGAAGGAAAGAATTGTTGAGTACCTAGAGGCCAGTGGGGCACAGGACCCAAGGCAGCATGGATTCACAATGGGAAGGTCATGTCAGATGAATCTAATAGATTTCTTTGACTGGGAGACCAAAGTAGTAGACCAGGGAGGGGCTGTGGACATGGTCTACCTAGATTTTAGCAAGGTATTTGATACAGTCCCACACAAAAGATTAATACACAAGTTAGCCAGCCTTGGAGTGGGTCCCAAGGTGGTAGCCTGGATAAAAAATTGGCTAGACAACAGGACGCAAAGGGTAGTAGTAAATGGAGTACACAGTGAAGAAAGGAGGGTTACTAGTGGGGTACTGCAGGGTTCAGTACTGGGACCAGTCCTTTCTAATGTCTTTATAAGTGACATTGCAGAGGAACCAGAAGGAAATGTATGTCTCTTTGCAGACGACACAAAGATCTGGAACAGGGTTGATACACAAGATGGAGTGGAAAGGATGAGAAGGGACTTGGCAAGGTTAGAGGAATGGTCAAATGTATGGCAGCTCAGATTCAATGCAATGAAGTGCAAGGTAATGCACATGGGAAACAAAAACCCAGGGGAAGAGTACACAATGGGGGGTGAGATACTGACAACAGTAAAAATGGAAAGGGACCTGGAGGTAAATACATCAGATGACCTAATGGTGGGCAAGCAATGTGAGAAGGCAGTAAGGAAGGCTGGAGAGATAGTGGGATGCATAAGAAGAGGCATCAATAGTAGAAAACAGGAAGTTGTTATCCCTCTGTACAGACAGTTGGTGAGACCCCATCTGGAGTACTGTGTGCCGTTCTGGAGACCCCATCTCCGCAAAGACATAGACAGATTGGAGGCTGTCCAGAGGAGGGCAACCAAAATGTTGCAGGGTCTGCACCAGAAGACATATGAAGAAAGACTAAAGGAGCTTAATATGTATACCCTTGAGGAAAGAAGGGAGAGAGGGACATGATAGAAACTTTCAAGTACCTCAAGGGAATCAACAAAGTCCAAGAAGGTAGCATCTTTCAGAAAAAGAGATGTGCAAGAACAAGGGGGGCACAATTTGAAGATAGAGGGGGGACGGCTCATAGGTAATGTGAGGAAGTATTTTTTCACAGAGAGGGTTGTGGATGCATGGAACAGCCTCCCTGAGGAGGTCATGGAGTCAAGAACAGTGAGGTAATTCAAGAATGCACGGGATAGACATAAGGCAGTCCTAGTGGGGGGTAGGAGGAAGTAAGCTGTTGGTTAACTAGGATCTGCAGCTTATCTGTTAGGTAGGAAAATGGGCAGACTAGGTGAGCCAAGCGGTCCTTATTTGCCATCAAATTCTATGTTTCTATGTTTCTATATGGTTACAGTCATGAAGAAGCACTTAGCAAAGCCACTTAATTTACTTTTCAATAGCAGTATTCAAAGTGGGAGCATTCCTACAGATTGGAACACAGCTAATGTCATCCCACTGTTCTAAACAGGTGTTAAACAGGACGTGAACAACTGTCGCCCTATAAGTCTTACCCCAATATTGGGTAAAGTTATGGAGGGCATCATCAAAGCCAAGGTTCTGGCTGGATTAGGTAAAATCGATAGAAATCAACATGAATTTTTGCTTTTACGAGATGGTTAGCTGTAACCCTAAATAGGAGAGTCCCATGTGATGTAATATGTTTAGATTTCAATAAAGCCTTCCACTTGTGCCTCATTACTGGACCATAGTTGAAAAACTATATAGTTTTGTCATTGCCCCAATATATGGCAAATAGATTGCTAATTGGCCGAGAGATCGTGTTCAACTGGTACTTATCGTCAGTCATTATTCAAATTGGGGCCCAGTATCTAGTGGAGTGCCACAGGGTTCTGTACTTGGCCCATTATTTTTTTCACATTTTCCTTTCAGATCTATCCACTCATTGAAGGGTGGGTTGCAAAACATGCAAATGATTGTAAACTGGATGGGCCTTTCAGAAATGTGGATGAATTCCTTCATATCTAGTAGGACCTTGATAAACTCTGGATCCACGATTGGTCGTTGTTCCTTTTTTTTTCGAATGGCCAGCCAGCAAAACCAGCAGGTCGACCACATTTTGCAGTTGGCTGCCAGTTTTGTAGGAAAACAAGTGTTTTCTTCAGGAGGCTTTGCCCCCAACCCCCCCCCCATGCAAGGGGCTGTGCCCCCCACACCTCCCACACTTAGAATTCTCTACTCTGAGTCAGAGCTGATTTGGTGGGGGGGTGTGCAGGACCCCCGACAGACAATGCTGGGTTTCAGCAGGTTCCCTACAGTGACATGACACTGTTGTTGCTGTAGGGACCACACTGTTGAAATGTCGCTGATATAAATTCTCACTTTGGGTTGATAAATGGGATATGAAGTTCAACCTTAACCAAATGTGGCATGATGCACTTCAGACTGCATACCCCAAGGCATGATTATCTTTGCAGTAAACTGTTGAATTAACTGAAGTATGAAAAGGGCTTGGGGTGGTAATATCTGATGACTTTAGCTTCAACAAACAAATTACAGAGGTTGTTAGTAACACCAACAAAGTTCAGTGGAAGGTGCGAAGAAATTTGAAGTCTAGAGATAAGTCAGTTATACTACCTCTGTATAGATCATATATTCAACCACTTTTGAACTTGTCTTCACAATGTTGTTGACCCTATATGAGGGGTGATATAGAACACACAGAAAAAATGCAAAGGAAAATCAACAAGCAAATCGATGGATTACTTAATTTGAGTTATGATGATCGGTTGAGAAAACTGTGTTTCATTTCCCTTGAGAAAGGAAGGTTGTACAGGGACTTAATGTTGAAGTGGGAAGTGCTGCAAAATCAGCACTTAATGTCTGCAATGGGACTGGATTTTAAGCAAATCCAAGGTGTATACCAGGGGTCACACCTTACAACTAGCCTGTCATAAATCTAACTCAATTAAGAGGGAGTAATTTTTCTCTCAGAGGGTCGTCAACCCATGGAATTCCTTGAATTCAGATATAGTGATTAGTGAGACAAAAAAACACCTTTAAAAGTAGAGTTGACAAACTGTTCTTTTCTACTGTGTAATTATCTTATTATAGCTGAACAATAGGTTCTTTTATTGGCCTTGGCCTTCAGCACCTTACTCGAAGCGCACTAAACCTTAGTGAAGACATACAAATATTATGTTTCAGATTTTATACCAGCTCTTTTAATACTCAGATGACTAGGATCCCTACCGGTTTTCTATTTAAAAACACAGGTAAAGATATTTGTATTAAACATACAATAACCATAATGTTGGTGTACATATCATTTTGTGGTCTGGCATTAGTGCATCATATAAATAATGCTGGCTAAAATGCATTTACAAAGAATTTTACAAGGTTCTGATTAATAACATATAGACAAAATACAATGCTCTGTACTCCTGCAACCATGTGTCCAGATTGCCCTTTCAAAGGAAACACTTGTCACAATGTGACAGATCCTAGTAAAACAAATTTCAATACCAATTTTTATGATACAGTGACATGAAATGACTCTATACTTGAAGTCGCACAACCCACAAGTTTAACATTTAAAAAGTTCACAACAGTGGAAAAGATTTTTGAAATCTGATGACTATCTTTACCTTTATTTATTTAGTTTTTTTGCCAACTAACAAATACTGCTGCTATTGTTCTAAATGAAAGGTGCTCTTAATGATCAACCACAGCAATGTTTGAGGGTGAACAACTAATTGGTGTAAAAATATATATAATACTGTCCTGGTTCAAATGCTGATTTTGCTTTAGTTGGTATGTTTTGGCTTCATTGCTGATTCCTGTCGGTAGTGTAACCATAGTGTCAATTATGGGAGTAGGTAGTGGCTCCATAAGGGCAGCAAGACTGATTCAAGCGATCGTATCACACCAGAAAACTGAAAGCAAACAAGAGCTGCAAAACTAGCTGTGTGTGGGGGGCAGATTGCACTTTTATTACCCTATTGACATGTTCATCCTGGCAGATGTGGAGAATGGAATTAAAATAGCACCTTACCATGCCAAAAGACAGAAGAACAATAGAAAGTACCAGTACATGACAGTGAGAACATGGGCATGAGAAATGGACATGAAAGAGCAGATTGGAGAAAACAGACAAGGGACAAACACAAGAGTGGTTTCTGTAGCCCAATCTCTACATATCCAGACCCTGTCCCTTTACTTACTTTCTTTCATATTTTTGGACAGGCATTTTATGTTATTTTCTTTCTTTCTTTCTTTCTTTCTTTCTTTCTTTCTTTCTTTCTTTCTTTCTTTTTTCTTTCTTTTTCTTTCTTTCTCTCTCATATGTGCACTGCCCTTCTTTCTTTCTTTCTCATATGTGCACTGGTGACAAAGTGCCTTTTTCAAGCATGACCAAGGTACAAAAGAATACACAACAAAACAATGGAACAGGTACAAGCACACAAGTATCATAATACAAAATGAAGTGACATGGTGAAAAGTAAGGCATTCAGATGATACATGAAGTCAATAGTGTTTTTTTAAGCCATGCAAAGCACGTACAGAAATTCAACTATTGGAGATGTACTTTCAACTTGGCAATGAACATTTCTGGGGAAAGGACAGCTCTGAAAGTGAGAGGGATGGTGTCCCAAAATGATGCTGATCTGTATCTGAAAGAGGTTTGGCCCATGCCTATGCAAATGAATGGAACTTTCAATAGATTGTTTGCAGAAGAGTGGGAGAAGGAGCTGTCTATACATGAGAACAACTTCGACAGGCATTGGGGAGCACTTCCATGGAGAATTTTGTGGCATAAATTTGCTAGGCTTAACTGTGCTCTAGTTTCAAGTTGCAGCCAACTAAGTCATTCAAAGATGGTGAAGTGAATAGACCATGGGCCCTGCAAGGATGCAACTATGGCAACCCTGTGGGTTAACACTTCTTTCTTTTTCCCCCAATCATGAGGTGATCATCATCCATAATAATAGAGCCATATTGAATCAAGCGGGAGGAGGGAAGGGTAACTTTGTGTGATTCTGACTTCAGTGTCAGGTGCCAGGCACTTTGTAAAAAAATAGTGTAGGCCAAGTTTTTGATGAACAGTTCTCTTTTTCCATAGAGCTTTTTCTCCCACAGGCCTGTGTCCTTCAGGCTATTCAGCCCTTCCCCTGCCTCCTCTGATAGATGCCTACCATCCATGACTCACCTTGCCCCATAGTTTCCCTCACAGATTGCCCCCTGTGGCAGGGGTTGGAATGGGAGGACCATTCTTCCCCACCTGATGACTTTCATGCAGAATGGGGGGTCAGTGGTCAGGTGGTGATGTGGGAATAGGAGCAGGAAGGCAGGGCTTCAATAAGCTGCTGCCAACCCTTTTCTATTATTCTACCTTGTCCCCAGCCACAGCAGCACATGAGCATGTGCGTGTGGAGGCATACACATGCTATGACATCATGGCCTCTCCTTTCCACATAACTAATATTCTGACACTGCCACTCAGCCACCACCAGGTGGCAGCCAAGGAGTAAGATGACATATCTCCCCGGCCAAGGAGAGGACAGCTGTCAATCAGGTGCTCAGTCCTCTCACTCTTGCCTGACCCAAGGTGGTCCAAGCTCATTCCAGAACCTGGGTAACTGGTGTGGGAAAAGGTAAAGCATGCCAGCTGCCTCATCCCCCTTCACCACTGGGTCTGCTTGATGAAAAATTCTTATTGTCATATGAGGGCCAAATTTGAGGTGGGGATCAATGATAACACTGAGGTATTTGAGTTCATTAAGTAGTTCCAGCTTCAGTCTATCCAAGGATGAGATAGTACAGTCTTAGGAAAATCTTCTAACCTTTGAGGAGGAGCCACATAACATGGCTTTTGTTTCAGGGACATTTAGGATCAATTTCTCATTTGTGAACCACTATTGAAGAGAATGGAAGTTATGCCCAAGGACTTCGTTGATAGTGACAGTGTCTTTCCCATGCATAAATATGACTGTGTCATCTGCATACAGAAGAGTTTTGGCAGTACTAGTAGTATCGCCAAATTTGTCAAGCAATTTTGTGAGATTCCCTATTTATCCTTCACATAATTTAGGAAAAAATCCTCTAAAATCTTTTTTGTTGTACCTACAGAAAGAGACCAGTTCATATTACAGTACTTAAGTGCCATCTGGTAGATTTTCAACGACACTATTAGATAAGACAACTCTCTCTGGGTAGCACTGAACACACTAACAAACAAAACAAAATCCCTAACTAAAGGTTTCACATTTCTCAATAAGGAGTTTTAAAAATCCTTAAAAATCCTTTGACTAATTTTGTGCTACTACTATATCTTGGGTAGGTCATTGATGACAACAATAAATAGAAGAGGGCCTATAATAGGACCTTGGGGACCCCATAGGAGATAGTGTTCACTGTGGAAAAGACTTTTACCAATTTTGAGAAACTGTGACCTGCTTTGCAGATAGCTGGAGAACAACAGAGTAGATGTCCCACAGTCCCAGCCCAGTCAGCTTTTGTCTGAGCAAATCTTGGTCCACCAAACTGAGGGCCTTAGTCAGGTCCACAAATACAGTGCTGGTCAGCAGGTCAGTGTCCATAACATGGTGTATAATATCCATGAATCTGACCAATGCTGTGCATGTTCTGTGACCCTTCCTGAAGCCATATTGCTCCTCACAGAGTAGACTGTGCTGGTCCCAATAGGAAGTTAGCTGATTATATACAATGCTCTCCTGCACCTTAGCATAGCCTGTGCTGGTCTAAGTAGGAAATGAACTGATTATATACAACCCTCTCCTGCACCTTAGCCAAAGCTGATAGCATAAGAAGCAGTCCTGCAGTTTTTCAGGACAGTTTGCTTGCCTTTTTTGTACAATTGTACTACAGAGGCCAATTTTCAAATAAGGATTTTTTGGGACTCCAATGAAAGATTACACATTTTGGAAATAGGGAGAGCAATCTGTGTTCCTGCTCTTTCAAGGAATTTGTGAATTAAGCCATCAGAGCCAGCCAGGTTGTCAGTTTTTAGATGAAGCAGCAGTTCGTAGACTTCTTTAACAATAACTTTACTAAAATACAATAGGCAATGCCATGGCCATGAATTAGGCATGCTGGAATTCAGAGGACATACTGTGCCACATGAAGGGAGTCTGCATTTCTCAAGGTTACAAAAGTGGTCATTAAACAAATCAACAATAGACTTGGGATCACTGTTATCAAGGCCATTCATTTCAAGGAAGGGAGGGAGAGGAGGTGGCAGTTATGTGGCTGAGCAAAGAGTTTATGCAGTTCCAAATTATTTTTTTACATACTAACATACTAAAAGCCAGCAGAATAGGCCAAATGGTCTGACTTTGTCTGCTCAAAAGCCAGCAACCTAGTGGATGCTCGTCTTACCACCCCCCTAGCCCCCAAGAGGGTCTTCATTTATTTCAGTTTTCCCTTGTACCTGTCCACCCCCCTTCTTGAAGCCCTCCACTGTGCCCTCTTCCACCAGCCTCCCAGGCAGCACATTCCATGGCTCCACCACCCTCTCAGTGAAAAAATCCCTCCAGCTTCAACTCATGACCCTGGTTGCCCCCTTCTTTAACCTAAACAGCTCCTTGGTTCCACTCCTGGTTATTCCTTTTACATACTTGAAAACCTATATCATGTCTCCCCTATCTCTCTTCTCCTCCACTGAGTAAAAGCACAAGCTCCTTCCCCTCCATGCCCTGAATCATCCTAGTCACTTTCCTCTGAACAATCTCCAGCAGCACTATGTCCATCTTCAAATGAGGTCTCCAGAACTGTACACAGTACTCCAGCTGCAGCCTGACCAAGGAATTATACAGAGGGAGGATCACCACCCTACTTCTGGATGTAATACCCCTGGCTATACAGCCCAGTATACTGTTTGTTTTGGCTGCTGTTCTTTGACAATTTTCAGAGTTATTCAATTTGACATCTACCACCACCCCTAAATCCCTTTCTCTCAATGTGGCTTGCAGTGTGACCCCCTCAGGGTGTATACATGGCCCAGGATTTTTATCCCCAAATGAAGTACCTTACATTTCCTGGCATTAAATTTCAGTCCCCACTTCCTTGACCACCCCTCCAGGGTATCCAGATCCCCCTGGACAGTCTCCCTCACTTCTTCACAATCCACCAGTCACTAAAATTGGGTCACTAAAATTGTTTGCTGCACTTTGAGATACGTACTTTTGGCCATGCTGAGCTCACATTTGCATGTATTCCATAAATATCTGTATGCAGACCAAGCTGAGTGCAAGTTTGTTTTCCTGAAGGTACCCCAAGCAATGTCTGTGTACGTCATTAACTTGAAATGTATTTTAGTAAGCCATTTGGAATTAAGATTTTTTACCCTGTGTCTGGTGATAGGGTCATGGCAATCAAGTACTGCCCGAACTCTGAAATAAAGCGGTCTAGTGCACAGTCAACATCAAGTATTGCATCAATAAAGGATCAGTTGATGCATGAAAGATCTTGCAAGAATGCTGAGAAACTGAAGTTTTTAGAGTTACAGTATGTGACATTTTTGGGGACTGAAATGCTAGCTGAACCGTTGTGTCACAGGAAATAAACAGTTGAGTCGTCGCTGTCTGGGTCAGAAAGGTGCCCATGCAGCCTAACTCTGTAAATGTGGCTGTCCAATAACCAGTCACTCTTGGTTAGTAAGTGTCGCTCAAGTTGTTAAATGCAATTAGAAGCCATGACTTATAGTGATGTAATATGGTATATTACCTACAGCTGTACATGCTGAAGTGTGCTACTTCTTTCAAAAACATAGCAATAACATCATTTTAAAATGAATGAGTTATGCAGTGTGGGTTAGGTGTACAGTCATAAAAATAAACATTTACAGGTACATGATCTCTCTTGGTGAATGAAGCAATAGGATTTATAACTGTATAAATATATATATATTTGATTAAAATAGCATCACATTATAACAAACTGGGAACTGCTAAAATGGTATTTTTTTAAAAGCTTTGCAGTTGGCATTCTTCCCTTGGTTAACAGTAACCATACTGATTTTGCAGCATCATGTTTTGGGGACCTTGTAAAGGAAGAGGGGCCATCATGCAAAAGAGACATTAAACTGCCTGGTCTGTTGGATGTTCAGGTAAATGTTAAACTTCAGATGACACTTCTTAAGAAAGTATAGGGTAATTTCCCCATTTGCGTGGCTAAATTTCCCCCAATTCTCGATTCCACAATACTCTAATCATACAGTAGCTAGTGCTGTGCTGAATCTTCAAATACTGATGGAAAACAATGTTGTGGAATTTTCCAAATTCCACTGAATTCCATCGGAAATGGAATGGACGAATTCTGTAGCAGAAAAATGCTGAATTAATTTTTCTGCAATATTTCTGCATAATTTCATTCTGTGGATCTTAATATTTTCTATGGAAATAGTTGTGGATTGATTTTCTGAGGAATATTATTCCATGGATCTCAGTATTCTCTACAGAAATGAGTGCAGGTCAATTTACCACAGAAAAAATGCTGTTCTGCAGAATATTATTCCGTGGATAGTAGCAGGCAGAATTCCACAGAAGAACCAGCAAAATTCTGGTGGAAATTGCATTGGTGAAACCTTCATTCTGCACTAATTTTGCCAGCTAAATTCTGCATTCCATACAGCACTAACAGTAGCTCATTTAGGTGATGGAGAAGCCTGCAATGTGTCACAGCATGTGATGTTTATCTGTTGGCACATCCCAGACAAAACCTGAGCAGGCAAAGGGGGGTTAGCTTCTGCCCACTAGAGGCAAAGTCATGCAGGTAGGTAGGGTTCCCAGGGGCAGGAGCTACTACCTGCTGGAGAGGAGGAGGAGGAGGATTTTGGGTTTAAACTGGTGTCACAAAGGCTCTGCCTTCTTTCCACCTTCTCCCTCTAAACACATAATATAGAAACATAGACTTTGATGGCAGATAAGGACCACTTGGCCCACCCAGTCTGCCCATTTTCCTACCTACTGGATAAGCTGCAGATCCTAGTTAACCAATAGCCTACTTCCTGCCACCCTCCACTACAATTGCCTTATGTCTGTCCCATGCATGTTTGAATTCCCCCACTGTTTTAGACCCAACAACCTCCCCAGGAAGGCGGTTCCATGCATTCACCACTCTCTCTCCATGAAAATAAATTTCCTCACATTACCCCTGAGCTGTCCCCCCTCTATCTTTAAATTGTGCCCCCTTGTTCTTACACATCTCTTTTTCTGAAAGATGCTACCCCCCCTGGACTTTGTTGATTCCCTTCAGGTACTTGAACATTTCTATCATGTCCCCCCATTCCTTCTTTCATCAAGGGTATACATATTAAGCTCTCTCAGTCTCTCTTCATATGGTTTCTGATGAAGACCCTGCACCATTTTAGTTACACTCCTCTGGACTGCTTCCATCCTGTCTATGTCCTTACGTAGATGAGGTCTCCAGAACTGCACACAGTACTCCAGATAGGGTCTCACCAACTGTCTGTACAGAGGGATAACCACTTCCCTTTTTTATACTTGTGATGTCCCTTCCTATGCATCCCAGTATCCCTCTGGCTCTCCTTACTGACTTCTCATATCGTTTACCAACCTTTAGATCATCTGATATGACTACCCCCAGGTCCCTTTCCATTTTTGTTGTTGTTAGTATCTCCCCTGCTATTTTGTACTCTTCTCCTGGGTTTTTATTTTCCAGGTGCATTACTTTGCACTTCTTTGCATTGAATCTAAGTTGCCATATGTCTGACCATTCCTCCAACCTTGCCAAGTCCCTTCTCATCCTTTCTACCCCCCTTGTGTATCAACTATGTTACAGATCTTTGTGTCTTCTACAAAGAAGCATAATTTTCCCTCCAGACCCTCTGCAATGTCAGCTATAAAGATGTTAAAGAGGACTGGACCCAGTACTGAGCCCTGAGGTACTCCACTAGTGACCCCCCTTTCTTCGGAATGTGTTCCATTCACTATTACCTTCTGTGTCCTGTTTTGCAGCCAGTTTGCTACCCAAGCTCCCAGGCTGGCTAACTTGATTATTAATCTTTTGTGCGGGACTGTCAAATGCCTTGCTAAAGCCTAGGCAGGCCATATCCACAGCCCCTTCCTGGTCTATTACATAATGCACATCATGTACAGAAGCCTCTTTAAACTTTACTGAGTTCTGTTTTATATTGCTTTCCTCATCTACCTGGGAAGTTTGTTCTCATTAGTGTAAGGCAGCTTTAAAGTTAAAATTAATTATAATAGAAATTATTAAAACATACGTGGGATGCATCCCTTTAACTACTTTTTTAACGATATAAGCAAAAAGATGTAGTACCCTGTTGTGTCTTTCTAGTTAGTTATACTATTTTCTTGTTGCAATATTTAAAGCTGATTTGCAGTCCTGAACATCAAACCATATTTACTGCCTTTCTCACCTTTCAAATTCACAGTTTGTGTACAGTTCCTTGACCACACTCCAATTCCTGAAGTAAAGAAAGGAGGTCAGTTTGTGCTTGACATGGCATTATTTACACTATGCCAGGGACTGAGATTTAATTAAGTTGATCACATGAGTGGAATTCATTATGCATCTTGACAAGCAGAGTGCCCTGTGAACAGCAGCTACAAGCTGATTATATAAATACAGTTCACCAGTTTCTTTCCAGATTTCTTCAGTTGCTCCAGGTATGGACAAGTTGGATGGTGGGTGGAGGCCAACTGCCATGTATCTGGCAAAGCTGGCTGTACAGTTGGAGTGGGGTTTATATAAGTCTGTAAAGATTGGGCTTCCATTGGTTTGGCAAGCCACCAGCAGAGTTGGTAATAATTTACAGATATTTAATAATTCCTTCACAGAGTGCCTTCCTACTTAGCAGCACTTTTTTAATTTGTTTTGTCTCATTCATGGCTGCAAATTTGCTGGTGAATGTTAAGAAGAATGAGAGGAGTGATTAAGCAGCTGCACATTGTGCTATTGTGGAGTAATGGTAGAAGCAGGGGCTTGTTGATGTGGTTTTTACTTATTTTGAACAGGTGTGCCACTGTTGCCAGTACAGTAAAATTCTGTGGTCTCACAAGTACTTTCCAGCCTAACTTTTGCTGCTTGCTTTTTTTTTCTCTGTGGCAGTTTCTTTCTTCTACAGACTGGCGAGGGTAGCCAGGATTCCTAATGGTGGAAGAGATGACTCACAGTGCCAACCTGGAAGGGAAGACCTGCAGAGGGCAGTATACATTGAAAACTTCACTGTTAAAATCAAACTGTCAATAGCAGAGATACGCTGTTGTTTGTTGTTGACTCACTCACTGTTCTACTCACTCAAACTCTAATCTGCTCTTTGAGCATTTTTTAGAATTTTTGTTCTTTTGAGAATCATTTAGAAATTAATTTATAAAATTGTGGGTTCAGTTGATAATTCAACTATATTTAATCACACTTGTTTTGTTGGTGCTGACTTTATTTACCACCAAAATGGCTGCGATGTGTATTGGCAGATTTTTGAGCATTATATTGCCAACTGTATTTAGCTACTGAGTCTTGTAGCAAAGCTTTGCATTCAATATACAGTATATACTTGAATACATTTGTAAAATACAAGTCTGGAGATTTTTGTTATTTAACATTTAAAACTCATGCCACAGAAATCACATAATACTTGGACAAAAAAGCACATGCACCAGTGTCTTGTCTAGATGTGAAAATACCTTTGCTGAGCTCACCTGGTGTGGATAGGAGCTCTGTTTTATATTGTGATTGTCTGTGGTTCTTCTAAAGAAGATGGACAGGTTTTTGTTGAAACTCCAGTATAGAGGACTTCTTCAAGAGATAAGAGGTTACCCGAGTGCAATGGATTTTGCAATGCTTATGCTGGTTATTTGAAGATAATTCCCTAGCACACAAAATTAAGTGGTTCTTTTTAACATTTAGAAAATGTATTGGAGCATATGGTATTGTGATCTATATTTTACCTATTGTATGCCCTGATTAAAAATGCTGGTCAGCTGGGTGGGTGATTGTTTTATCCTTGCATTTCAACACTCTGCATTTTAAACTAACAAATATTTTTGTGGGTATTGTTTCTCCTGGGGCTTCCAGTCGGCCAATCTGTCCTCGCATCCCTTTCTCCAGCCACCGTCTGACTCATACCAGTCTCCGTGGAGGGCAACCACCCAATTGCCCAATGGCTTAACCCCCTTGGTGGGGAGGTAGGGCAGCCAATTCCCCCATCTAACACAGATCCACACTTGGTGATCCCCCTCCTGGAACCAGCACAGGTGCTCACAGACGGCCATCAAGCCACTGCAACTTAAATTCCCTTTTCAGCTTTTCTCCCCTGTGGGCTGATGGGGTGCAGTGATGCCAGTGACTGGGTGCCCGCACACTCACGTGCGTGCCCCAATCAAGCATCTGCCACCTCCCACCCCCTTGGCATGTGGCTGCATGCCACCAATTCCAAGCCTCTGCTAGGGGTCAGGCAAGCACTGACTGCAGGAAATGCCCCCTTCCCAGAGATGGAGAGAAGTCCATTGGATGCTCAATCCATCTCCTCCCTGCTGACCCACAGCAGCCTGTGCTCATTTCCGAACACAGGTCACCCATGCGGCATGAGGTGTGGCATCCAGTGCCTCAACCTTCAGCACCACTGGGCCGGCCAACTAACAAATATTTTAATAAAGGATTAAGAATTAGGAATTAGGAGTTTCTATTTAGCGTTTCTAATATAATCATCTTAATTACCTTCTGTTCACCTCAGGCATGTGAAGCTGAGGAGACAGTGCAGGGTCAGTGAAACTTTTACCCCCAAAGTGCAAAAATGAGCACAAAGCCCAGGAAAGATATTCAATATCAAATGATACTGCTTCAACTACATATAGAACTGCTTAAAACTGATTGAGACATTCACTAAATTAGCAAGCATGTCTTTTTAAAATCTCTTGATTTTTGGAAATTTGATTAAGGCTACAGCACAGTGAAGTATTGTGAAGTGATGTGGAGTGCAGAGACTCAGTGCAGTGAGAACTATATTTGGCACTCTAAATCATCTCTTGTTTTTAAACTGTAACCAGCATGTTAGATCAGTTCACCAGAACTGATGAGACACCAGAAAATGTGGACATTTTCATAGATTTCAGAGGATTCACATCTGAAGCATGGAAAACAAAGAGAACTTTGCAGGATATTTAATCTGATTTACTCACCTTACATCTACCTTGAACTGCTTGAGCTGCCTAAGCTGCTTGAGACCTTTGCCAAACTAGCAAGCGACTCTTGTTTGGAATGTGATTCAAGTTTCAGCACCTTGGAAATCCTCAGCACAGTGAAATACTGTTCCACATACAATTTTTACATGACTTTTTCTATCATATTTTACTGTAATTAACATACTGCCAACTATATTGTCTACTATAGAGATCTTTAAATACATTTGCATTTACATTTCAAACAAAGTAAAATTAGGTAAACCCCACTGCTTCAAGCATTTTCAGGTGTGCAAAACTTATTAGCGCTCTTAAAGTGCTCTGTACCAAGCTGAAGCAGGTTTTAGGCTACATCTGTAATTCTACTGCTAAAACCTTCAAATCATGTGTAACCACCCAGTCACTTGTGGTTACTAGAATCATATCAGTATTAGTGTTAGGAAGGTAGCAGGCAGCTGGTAGGGAGCGCAAAAGGGGATTTTTTCATAATGACATCATTGTTTACTCAGCTAGCCTGAGAGAAGAATGATTAGGTCATTCGGAACTCTTGCAGCAGCATAAGCCACACTGTGTGTACAGCTGCTCTGGGGAGCTTAGAATGTTCAGTTATTATAAATCTGCAGTTTGAGTTATAGCTGTGTGGAGGTGAGAGTGGCAGAAGGACTGCCAGTAGGACTCTAAGTGAGGGCCCAGCTCTTCTCTTCCTAGTGTGGACTACAATTTTCAGCTTCCAGTCAAGTGGTGGAGACTAGTTCTACAGCATGATTTCCTGATTTCTGCTCCCAGTGAAGTGAAGGAACTGCTTTTCCTCTGTGGATTCAAGGTAAAATTCCCTGAAGGTTCTGTGTGTGTTTCAGCTGCCTTGGAAAGGAGCTTCAGAGAGACTGTTTGACATGCTACACAGGAGAGGTGCCTTTTTGGTTTTCCATGCCCAGTGGAAGGGACAACTAGTTCATGAGTACTGTTCTAAGGTGACAAGTTCTCCACCTATTTAGGGGAATCATTTTCTGGGGTGCATTTGCCCATAGATAAGGCTAGAATGCACCTGTCAGTGCCCCTAGTTCACCCAGGAGAGTCAATTTTCTGTTAAACTGTTCACCCAGGAGAGTGCAGTTTGTTCTTTGGTCACCCCAGTGAGTGACAGATATGGAATGTGTGGGACCTCTAGCATTTCAGTGGGGAATAGGAGTTTCAATGGTGTAACCCTGAAGAATGGCAAAGCCTGTCAGTTGGGGAGCAGGGAGGGAGGAATGTCATCTGAAAGCTTACAAAGCAGGGCTTACTGGTTCATAAAGGGAGCCAGTTTTACCTGAGCAAAGGCCAGTGCTGCAGGTTTTAAGTGTGTGGCTGAGTTTCGTAAAAATGCACCTGTGTTCGAAGAAGAGTTCTGAGTGTGTGGCTTAGTTTCACAATATGTACACTCATGGGAGGAAAATGTTTGGGTGCATAGCCAGCTGTCCACTGAGATATACCACTGGGAAATAGGAAGAATATGTTCTTTGGTGTGTTCTTTAACTGTACTGCATGCAAGGATAGTGCATGAAATGTGCCTCTCCTGCCTTGACTGACCCTTGGGTTTCCACTTCTGCTTTAAATTTCCATCTGTTGAATAAAGCAATACTGCACAATCCCAGTTACTGTTCTTGACATTCATATTATTGCTTCTGGTTGTTGGATTTACTGGGTCCCCAAAGCAGTTTAAATCTAACTATGCCTAGTAGCCTCCACCAGCACCTGGGTTGTAATTTTTATACAAGGTTCACGTGTTTTGGTCTTCCACCCATTTCTTTCTCTAGAAATGAGCCAGGTATACATCCTAATGCCAAGGGTGGTACCAACCTTTGTAAAGTAAATGGTATGTCAGTATGTGGGTACCAGTGTTCCAGATTTTAATGAGGGGGTGCTAACTTGTTAATAAGTGGCCTGGGGGTTACAAACATAAGATCTATATAAATTATATTTGGAGTCTTATCTTAAAACTGTATCACTAAACCACATAAGCACATTCTGAATTTCATAAACTTTTTTTGAACACATGCTTGTGTATATTTCATACATTAAGTCTCCATAATAGTATTTAAAGCACCATTAATTTATATCCTATACCTATTATGAGTTTTGGTTTTAGGCTAGTAGAAGTTTATTGGTCAATAATATTAGCTGTGCAGTTGGCTTTGGTATAGTGGACGTTGGGTAATATTTGAAATCTTTTCTCTTTAAAATAGGACTTTCAGTCCCTTACAGCTATACAGAAGTATTCAGAGATATCTAGCTCATTTAGCTCACTTGGTTTGCTTTGGTAGAAATTAATATCTTTTTTTTTTTCAAACATGAACACTATAAGTGGGAAATTCATAAATAAAAATATGGATTAAGATAAGAATGGTTGCATATTTTGGGGAAATCTCTGTGTAATTGCATCTACTCCAATAGAAAGTAAAAAATCACTAAGTTATGCAGACACATTAAAAATAAATAACAGTAAGAAAAGCCCAACAGATTTGGGAATCACTAATGATATTGATCTGAACACTGAAAATCAGCAAGGGGATAACAATGGAGATACTGTACTTATATATTCCTGGAGGAAATACAAAAGCAGGAACATAAACAGCCAGATGAAAATGAAGAGCTGATAAATAAGGTCAAAATATTAAAAAAGGGAAAAATACAAAATAAAATAAAATAATAATAATAAAAAACAAACCGATCAAGAAATTAATCCAAAAGAGATGATTGCAGACTTCTTCTTACCTATTTCATCTAATAAATCAAATAAAGAAACTTGTGAAGAGAATAACAGAAGGCACATCACAATCTAGTTGGACAAGATAAAGTGCATGAAGAAATTACACATTTAACCACCCAAGTGGTATTAGATGTACAGGAAACAAAGCTGGAATTGTTAAGCCCTTTAAACTTACCTGCTAACTCCTATAAATCACTAACCAGGTCTCCAATGATTGATTTAATTGAGCCAGTGGAGCCAACAGATTTATTAGGCTCACCAAATACAGTTTTTGCATAGTTGGATAAGGAGGTGGAACAAATAGAATTGGAATCTGAAATAATTGATCAGGGCCCTAACAATCTAACAAAATATACATTAAAGGCTCTTGCACAGGTTCCATGTCAAGATAACAATCATAAGCTCCATGTGCCATCTGCACAGTCCAGACAAGCACTGTCCAAAACCACACATATAACTAAACCTTTGTGGTTTCTCTGTGCTTAGATGACAACATAGTTGCTGATGTTGTTGTATTGGCAGTGCAATCTTGATGTGATACCCTTGCACATCTGGTTATGGCAAATGTGGCATTGCTAGAAATGATATAAGGAATAGATTTGATAACTTTAGGATGGCAATTTAAGAACAAATGAGTGCCTTAAATGAAAAAATGTACAACATTGAACATAATGCAAATAGCCAAAAAATATCAGTTTCTACATTGATTATACCAGAAATTCCAAAGAAAAAGGAAACAAACCAAGAAGGGAGTTGGACAAAGCAAAAAAAAAAAAAAAGAAAAGTAAAGAAACAGACACAATGTTATCACCAAGGAACTTCAGAGCAATCGGTCAACTAGAATCTTATCAATTCAAGTTGAAACAAATAGAAGTCATGAAAACAGTGTTGCAAATAAGGTATATTTTAAAACTCATTTATTAGATACCTAAGTAAACAGTAAAAACGATATTGACCCTCAGGTTCAAGGAAAGCAGAAGAATTCTTATGAGATACCTGAACAAAAAAAATCAGGGAAGGATAGATTTAAGTGATAACATCCAGCGAGATGGAGTATACGAAGCAATAACCTGCTTCTGTGGATGATTAAATGCTGAGGCAAAGCTGAAGTGTTTAAACATGCACATAAGCAGGTTACTGTGAGTATATTCCATCTTGCTGGATGTTATTACTATTATGTGAGTTGGAGTTTCTCGCATAACTTGTCCACTGTCCGGAAGTTCCTTACTTTGTTGTGCCCCCATTGCGTGTGCTCATTGGCAGCACAGAGCATAGTGGATGTGCTTTTAAGGGTTAGTCAGTCACACTAGGAAAGTGGAATCACATACAGTACCTCGTTTTTTGTGAGGTGTGTTTTTGCAGTTTTGTCTTTCTGGAGTCCAGTAACAGGGTGGCAAACAGCACGTGGCAGGAGGTAGCATTTTTGTTTTGTTTTTTCACTGCAGTCAAGCGGTCTAGAATTGGAACCACTGTGGGCATGGAAGAGGGTTGATTAAATGACTGTAGGCATGTTTATGGGTTGATTAAATGACTGTAGGCAAGGCTATGGGTTGATTAAGTGACTGTGGGTGGGGATTGACTGAATAACGGACTCTGGGCGTTCTCAGGTGCAGTTTGTGGGATAATAACTGACAACAATTCTGTTTTCTGATTGGCTGAGAGGAGATACCTGTCATATAATTAGATATAAACTAAAATAAGGAACAAGAAATTCCAGCATCCAGAAACTAATCTGACAGGAGATGAGACTATAATTAAATTCAGGTGATATGCTTAACGTAAGGGGAAGCAAAATCCTCATTGAAGGAAGGTATAACACATTTGTTTTAATCTGAATTAAGGATAAATAAAACTAAGGGAAATGTACTAGCTGTGTACAGAGATATACATGGCATTACTTCCCCTGTATGTGTAATGATTTTAAGTATGGGTTTTGCAAACAGGTAAGATTTAAACAACAAAGGACAGACTTTTTAGGATTTGATATAGCTAAACCAGTAACCTGGTGAACTATAGATATGATAGTCTTTTATACAAGGCATATGAGAACTATATTGGAAATGAAAGTTTTCCAATCTGCTCTCACAATTTTGAAATGGAATTTCTCTTCATTCCCACATCAAGATCAGGAAACTAAGCAGAATAAGTATTGTATAGTACTCTATCATTGTTGGGAATTGCTAGACTTAATAAAGAAGATAATGCCATCTTTGCTTAATTCAGTATTGATTGGGATATTGAACATTAATATTACCAAAAGTGATTTCTATTACATTAAGAGAGTCCATGAAAGAGGAGAAGGGGGATCAGATCGACATACAGATTACATCTGATGAACTAACACAGCAGATAACAAAAAATGCAAACAGACTCAAATACTGTAATATACTTAAAGTTGATATGAATTAACTGGGTACCAGTTCTGATGCTATTGTTCTTAACCTCTGACTGCCTGATGTCTCAGATGTCACTGATACAATGGACAAGGTTGTAGATAATGCCAATTTTCTATCATGGATTGTGGCTGGACTTACTGATAAATTAATGGATAAAGAATGGATTACTTTTATTTCTACATTTTCTGTGATAACCTTTCAAGAAACATGGGCAAAGTAAGTGATAGACACAAATGGTTAAGACGTTATTAACTCACCAGCAATCAAACTTAAAACATTTGGGGGGAATAGGTGGACTCACTATTTATATTAAAATAAGAAAGGGGATGAGAGTAATTAATGTCTTCAGAGTTGAAAACAACATATATTATAGCAGTAGTGAAATGTCATGATCAACTTTTTATTGTGATAAATATCTAAAGTCCCCCTAAAAGCAGCTCACAAGAATCAGATGACCTCCATACCAGTCTTAGAACTGAAATGGATACTATTTCTCACAGATGCGGACATGTTACTTTTTTTGATTGCTGATGACTTTAACACTAGGATAGCAAAATTTGATAACAAACTTTTTAAAAAAATAGGTGGACTTGGGGGAGGTTGGAAACCATAATAGCAGTGATACAATTATCAATGAGAATTGAAAAAAAAAAACAGCCATCTATCAAAGACAGTACACTGTTGATATTAAATGGTAGGCTGAGATTTGATGAGCTAGGAAATATTACTTACTTTGCCCCAAATGGAAAAAGTATCACAGATTACATAAATTGTAATTCTGAAAGATATCATGTGTATTTATGCCTGATGATAAAAATAGAGCAGAAAGTGTCCATGCACCACTGCCTGAGAAACTTATTAATCAAGAAAAGAATACACCTTCTGATGATGTGATAAATATCTCTTTATCAATTATTACGACTGGGAAACAAAGATTAGGTATCACTGGTGCAGTGATGGACACTGTTAATAATCTTTTGTATGGATCTGAAGCAAAATAAATCATAGATAACATTAATGAACCAACACAGGCAACTAACAATAATAATAATACCACTTTAACTAATTCTTGGTTTAGTTAATCTTGTACACAAGCTAAAAAAGAAACTTTTGACTTTAGTCAGATGGACCAGGGAACATCATTCCAGGATTAGTTTCAACTATCTAAATACAGCAAGGAGATAGTATAAGACCTTTCTAAAAATAAAGACAATAGAATTCCATGCAAATCAATGGACTGAAATGTACAAGATAATCGAAAAAAGAAATCAGAAAAGTTTCTCGATTATGGTAGCCAAAGAAATAAAAACTTTTCAATTCTCTATAGATGTTTATATATTGAAAGAAATGTAAATTGCACATTTCAAAGCAATTTTTACAAGATTAGACTCCATGAAGAAAAATAACCGCATTCATTTCTAGAGTCCACCACTGCGTCTGTTTTTTTTTTTTTCATTCTCTAAAGTAGAAGACGCTATATTTAACTTGACAAATAATAATGCACCTGGGGAAGATGTTGTCCCTGGTGAGATATACAGAGAATGCAAATGTTTGGATTCCAGTACTGACAAATTTCTTTATGTCTGTCTCAAACAAAAATATATTTCATGTTCATGGAGGACAAATCAAATTGTATCAATACACAAAAAGGTGTTATGTCAGCCTACTGGATATCATATCTAAGATATTCACCAGAATATTGTAAAAGAGATTAACAGAGTAGATTACCAATAAAAGTCCCTTCTCGCCATCCCTGGCAGGTTTTTATATTTGGATTTTCCACAATTGATAATACATTCTCTATGACACACTTACTGGAATATGTCTAGCTTAAAAAAATGAAATGTTATGCCATGCTTGCTGACTTCTTGGCTGCTTTTGACTCTATGAAAAGAGACTTATTGTTGGAAATTTTGATCCAGAAGGGTCTAGATTATTCACTACTTATGCCTCTATACCAGTTATACTAAGATACGATCAAAGTCATCAGATAGGACAACAGAGGCAGTTTCACTGAGCCTTTTATCACTTTTTGAATGACTTCATTCACATATATGAGACTGTCTAGTACAGTATGCCCTGCAAGCCCATTGGTCCACATTGGGGACCAATGGACTTACAGCCCATACTGTACCTGTCATTCAGTGGGTGGCCAGGCGGTATGCGGGTGGGTTGCTACCACCTGCTGATGACGGGGAGTGGGGAGGGCAATGGGTTCTGCATGAGTGGGAGGGGTGGGGGGTACCACTGGATCACCAGGGATATTTTTAATGGAGTTGTACCAAAATCATGGTGATGGATGAGGGGGAACCACTAGACCATCAGGGAAGGTGTTATTTTACAAATATCAGGGAATCATAGAATCAGGAGGGAGGGGGGACCACTTGACCACCAGGGAAGTTCTTCTTTTACAAATATTGGGGAATTGGGAGGGAGGGGAGACCACTTGACCACCAGGGTGATGTGTGTGCCTGATGATGCTGTTCTGGGTGGGCGGGTGGCCACCCGTGGCTGGCAGCTGCTGTGTTGTGCCCTGCAATACAGCAGCCTGCCTATGGGTGGGTGGTATTTGTTCCCACTCCTCATGGGCTGATCTTTGAGCCCTCCTATGCAGTGCACTGCAGGATTTTGATACCATATGCACTGCACATAGTGGGCTGATTATTGACACATGCAGCATATGCATGGGCACGCCCTCTGCATCTGTGCCACATACAATTACATTGGGTCCCAGTACATTGGGATCTGCCCTGCACCTGGCAGCCCTTTCAATATCCCACTGGGGTGCAACACAGGGTTGTGTATTCAGGCCACAGTGGATAAGTACAAACAGAAAATCACAATGGTCAAATGCTTTGACCTCTACCTTAGATAAAATTAAATTACAGTATCTATGGTTAGACTATCTGAGGTAGATTGACATTTCCCTACGATATAGATCTGTTTTCAAATGGAAACTTTTGAAGCTGCAAAAAAAAACAGATACAGAAAATGTAAGAAAACAAAAATGTGGCCCTTGTTTTAAAACAAACAAAATGTCACATAATCTAGAAGATTATTTGATTCTTCTCATTTCTCCTGATCACAGGAGATTAATTACTTGGGTCAGATTTGTGATATTAAACTCAAAACATTTAACAAAACATCAATATCAGATTCAGTATATACAAAAACAAATGACCATGTAATATGGGTTTTCCTGAAACAATTCAACATATAACTATCCAATGCCCATTATACATGGAACCAAGAAATAGATACATTTAGTGTTTACTAACCCTGTATGCTAATCTCAATTGTGATACAATGTTCATTATGAACTGGCTGCCGAAAAGGGAGGAAGCTGATTGGTCTGGAGGTCTTTGAAGCCATGATGATTTCCAACTACATCCTCATGGCTTCAAAAAGCCTGTAGCCACCAGCCTTTTCACCCACAACAAATCAGTCTGAGAGCAATGGGCAGCCATATAGCCCACTGAAATCATGGTCACTTCAATCAGATTGTAACTCGCTCCCATGCAAACCAAAGTTTCAACACTAGCAGCGAGTGGCAACAATGGGCAAGTAGACCCTAATCATTCATAAGAATATAGTTTTTGGCAACCTCAGCTAGACTGCTGAAATTTACTGATATAGTCCAAGCTGCTATTTTTTTTTTAAAGGAAACACTGCTGTGTGCAGCTTCACTGTCTCCCTCACTCTCACTCTCTCTTTTCAAAGGCACACACTCAGCCATCTGTTTGCTGCATGAAGTAGCGCTTACTCTTGTAAATGTGACAGGGAGCTCCTGCCACTCTTGAGGACTGACCTTTCCTTAAATCTGTTGCAACAGTTCTTCTGCTTCTTAGCTTAATCTATCCTTTACAATTTCTAGTCCACAAGGTTGGCCATTTATTGGTACCCCCTCCGTTTTCTTGACTATGCTATAGTGTCCTCTTTAATTGTCCTTTTCCATCTCAGGTCCTCATATAGGGAGGTTATGATGGTGACCTACAGGCATATTTAAAACAGCTTGTGTTTATCATTGTTGGATTTAGCATGTAATAGCACTATGTTATAAAATAGCTTAAAGTATATACCTTGGGTGGGATATTCAAAAGGGATGCGCAATGCGCAATAGGGTTGCGCCTGCGCAAGACCAAAAGTGCACCATTCTGCGATATTCAGCAGGAGGCAGTTGCACCACCGAAAACATGCTGAGCAACAGTGCAATGCAAAGGAAGGCATGCGCAACCGACGGGGGTGGATCCATGCATAAAGAGAACAATGCGAAATTCAAAGACTTGCACATTGTGCAAGAGCGGAACTGCCGGAAATTGCGCACTAGCGGAAATGAGCCAAAATAAAAAGGCTCAAGGAAGCGGCGCAAGAACGCTACAAGGATGCCAAGTGGGGTAGAGAGAGAGAGAGAGACAGACAGACAGACAGTGACAGGCTAGGGCAGGCAAGGCAAGCATTGTGGGCCATAGGCTGCAGAGGCCAGCGGGGGGTGCCCGGTGCAGTGGAAGTAGCAGTCAGGACAGCGGGGGTAACACAGCAACACCAGCCGGGGGCAGAAGCCAGGGAGATGGACAGTGCCAGCTTCCACATGGAAGCTGTAATGAGGGGGTGAGAATGCAAGCTGCAGGGGACGAGACCGGAAGGCCTGTCGCGGTATGCCCCAACAGGCAGTACTGTGCCCGCATCAGCTATGAGCTGTATACAGACGTAGAGATCGTGGGCCTGTACCACCTGAACAGGGCAATACTGAGGCGGCTTTGTGAGCTGTGCAGTGATGATGCAGACACCTCACGACGGAGTCACGCCTGTCAGTGAGAACAAGTGACAGCCTGCATCTGCCCGCTTGATACGGGCATCTTCCAGAGGCCGACAGGGGACACCACAGGCATCACACAGTCGGCCATGTCATGCATCCTCACCCAATTCCTCAGCGCACTGCTGCCACATGCTGCAGAGCACATCCATTTCCCCAGCACCGCAGCAGAGCGTACAGCAAACATGCGGGAGTTCCACAGGGTAGCACATATGCCTGGCATGCTAGGGGCCATCGACTGCACCCATGTGGCCATTCACACGCCACCTGGCCCCAATGGGGCAGCGTATAGGAACCGAAAGAGATACTCCAGTGTCAACTGCCAAGTGATGTGTGATGCCACTGGGCGAATAAGCAATGTCTGTGCCACACACCCTGGTGGAGCACATGATGCCTTCATATGGCATCAGTCCGCACTGTGCCATTGATTTGAGAGTGGGGACATCGCCACAGGACATCTAGTGGGTGAGTACACATGTATGGAATGCAAACTTGGGGCAAGGGTGGGAATGCCACAGGTGCCATGGTAGTGGCACACAGGGATATGGGCAAAATGGACCTGAACATGACACTGATCTCCACTATCTCCACACATGTGACAGCGGGTACCCACTCTGTCCCTGGCTGCTCACACCGTACCGACGCCCCAAGACCCCATCGCAGCAACGATATAATGAGGCACATGCTGCCACACGCAACATCATAGAGTGGGTGTTTGGGATGCTCAAGGCACACTTCCGATGCCTAGACACCTCCGGCGGTGCCCTACAGTACAGCCCCCCAAAGGCCTGTGGGATATTCCTGGCCTGTTGCATCCTGCACAACATGGCCAAGGACTGTGGGATAGCCGTACAGTTTGAAGAGGGGGACAGCGATGGGGACGCCAGTGGCGCCAGTCTTGATGTTGATGAGCAGCCCCCCCCAGGACGGCGGGACCCCTGACTGATCCGGCAGGCCCAGCTGCACCGGGACACCATCACAGAGGAGCACTATGCACAACACAGGTAAGTCAAGGGGACATGTGCAACCAACACTGTCCATGCACAAACCACAGGCACACAGGGTAACACACCAGGGGTGCATGATGGCCAGGGGAGTGGAAGGGTCCAGGCATACAAACACACCATCAGGGAGGGGTGAACACTCATATGGACACACACACCAGGCACGGAGCGTACATGGGCAGATGCACAGCACAGCAGAACTGACATTGCTAACACACAGCACCACCGACCACCCCCACCACCTGTACTGTCCAAGTACATGTGTCAGATGCTGGGCACCCTTGCACCTTGGTGTACAGTACAATGCAGGCATCATCATGCACATGCATCTGTGGGCAACAGTTGGGAGGGTGTGCAGGTGGTCCATGTGTCGACGTGTTGAGCAGAGCACCCAGCAGTGCACTGCCCACCATGACACACATTGCACACAGGGCAGCACCAGACAGGGCCCGCACTGGGAGACAGGTCAGTCATGTAGCACTGTCCCTTGGCCACCGCGGATGCGTGGGCAGCCCCGCCACGACCCAACAGCACTGGCAGGCTGAGCAGGGGCCACATGGGGTGGCACTGTTGGACCACCAGGGGTCCCACTGTGCGAATGCGACCTTGCCTGCACAGGAGTCTGCAGCATGCTGAACACACCTGCACCAGGGGTTCTCGGGATGCCCACAGCAGAACTCGGTGTCGACAGGCCTGATGTCGCAGGACGCTGGGAATGGGGAGTGGAGCGTGAACTGTGTGAGGTGTGCTGTACAGGGTCACCTGACTGTGTGCCCAATGCGTCCATGACAGAGACCACTGCCTGGGTCAGCCTGTCAATGGCGGCAGTCACATCCATCCACATGTGGACCATCTCTGCACAGTCCAGAGCACACTCCCTGCGTGCAGCTCCACAGCCACACACAGTGCCTCCACGGACATTGCAACCCGCCTCTGCTGCTGTACTGATTCCTGCAGCAGGTGGGTGAGCTCATCCAATGGGTACTCTGCCACAACAGCAGCCTGTCCCCCAGGGTGTTGAAGGTCCTGATGCACAACACCCCTTGAGGGTGGGCGCTGTTCGCCAGGACCAGGAATGGGCATATCACAGGGTGGCAGCATGTGCCACCGCTGGACACTGTACCCCATACCTGGTGAGTGACTGCTGTTGCTGCTGCCCCTCCAACCGCTGTGCCCCAGAGTCCACTCGTTCCACCGCTGTGGCCGCAACAGTGCCAGACACCTGCACAGCCACCGGTGCTGCCCCACCGGTGCTGACAGGCACAGCCTGGGACTGTGCCAAAATGCTGGCACACAAGTTGGAACCAGCAAGGCCCAGGGGCACGTGATGGCCTGCTGTGTGTCTGTCATGGGACACACACATGCCACTGCCCATTGCAGTCCTTGCATCATCAGTGGTGCAGGTACATGCTACAGCTACAGTCTATGGCACCTCTGGACTGCTGAGCTGGGCTGCCCTTGTTGTGTTATGGCGCAACCTTACTGCTCAGCTTCCCTTCCTGGTTGCACTATATTAGTTTCAGCAATATTCAGACGTTATTAAGCCATGCACTTTGAATAGACGCCTGTTACAAGAGAGATATATAAAAGAATTGATTTGTGCTTGCTCCTGCTGTTGCACACATTTTGAGAGCAGTTTGAATATCTGGCCCCTTATGTTTATGAACCCTGTAAATGTTGAAAATACCATGGCACTTGGTGTTTTGATAATGGTGAAAAGTACTAGGTGACTATTATAGAAATTAAGCTAGTTGTGTTATTTAAAATGCATGTATATTGTTGTAAACTTAAGTAAGACATGTCATGATGATTTGAATATATCCCATGATGCACTGTATTATGGAAGTATGTATGATGTTGTATTTCTTTGAAACTTGATTTGTTGCCAATGCCCTTTGGGATAGACCTTCTTCCAGTTATTCTGCATTGAGATTCTTTGTCTATAGCTTGTTTTTTTTGTTTTTTTTTTTGGGCCACCACTACCCAAGCAAATGGGGCCTGCATAGGGGTGGTGGCAACATCTCAACTAGCCAAGGGGATCAGAGATCAGTGTCAGTACGTGCTGGCTAAGTGCAGAGAAAGGACTGCAAACTGATGTACTGAAGAAGAAATATGCCATTGTGGAAGGTTATTTCTTGTATTTTGAATAAACATCACACAGAGATTGTGTGTTGAAATTGAAGTTTGGTGTCTGGTCCATCTGTTATCCCACAACCCCTCCACAGACTTGGTGTCAGAAGTGGGATAACTTTCTGAAAGCATCTGGACTGGCTGAAGAGGCATGTTTTCTGGTGGATATTGCCCCCATATCTCAGGTGGACTGATGCACCAGGAGTTGCCAGAGGAGAACCCAGAGAAGAAGGTCCATGGAGTTCTGAAAAGAACCATGGCTGACAGATGGAGAGAAGCTGCTGCCTGGACTGAACCTGGGAGCTCAGAAGAAGGCCAAGCCTGAAGGTGATAAAGAGATGCAGATCAAGGCTGACTGGAGGTGCAAGAGACAACATCCAGGAGGTGGAGACCCTGATGAGGATGGTCCACTGCATGAGTGGTCAATGGCTGGAGGCAGACTGGTACCAGGTGCTTGAGAGGTTCTTGCTGGAGAGCTTGGACAAACAGTCGGAGGAGGATTTTTCATGGACTCAGTTTTAGGAGGACCCCCTGACTGAGCAGGATGTTTCTTTGTTTCATTTGTTCCCAGGATGTTACCTGTTGGAGGTTGGAGATGTAATTATGGAACTTGAATGTGAAACCCCAGGCAAGACTGTGCCTAGTGACATTGTGCTAGGGCTGAAGACTCCAAGCAAGCAAGAAGAAGCCTATGAGGCTGAAGGGACTTTTTTCTTGTATTGATGCAGCTAAATCTATTAACAGTATTGACTGGAGTATACTGCATGCTAAAAATGCTAATGTTGCCAAACTGTTACAGTATGTTAAGGTTAAGGAGAGTAGAGGTCGTTAAAGAATAAAAAATGGCACCCTTGGAAAAAGGGAAACTAGCAGATAGTTTACAAGGTACTAGATGGTAACAGATGGCTGAAAATAGCACACTGATTAAAAGGATATTTATTAAGACACTCCAGAGTTAAAAGGTTTAGGAACCTGCTATTTAACATTGCAGGGTAGTCATCATGGGAGGTTCCTTGGCTTCCTGTTGGTTTCTGTGGAGACCTGCCTGAGGATAAGATGACCAAGGATTTGGGATCATAAGTTATAAAAGGTTGAAGTAGGAGAGTATAAACTACTATTGCTCCTTCCATATTCCAGCAGACACTTGATGTAAGACAGAGAGGTCAAGTTAGTTGCAGGCAAGGCCAGAGGTGCCTCTGCAGTGGTCCCTTTCTGTAAGTAAAAGTGTAGCATGTTTAGTCAGGAGTGGGCCTGATGTCAAAGAAAGAGGTAACCAAGGGCAGACAAGGAGTCTGAGCTGGTACATGTGTTTTATTCCTTTCTGAGTGAAAACCTACAAAGTAGAAGTGGGTGTAAAATGGATTGGGACCTGTGCTGGGGTAACACCTTGAGTGTATACCCTTAGGTGTCTATTTCTGTAACAAGTGAAATGAATCAAGAGTCATAGTGGGTTTATGTAGAGGGGTTGAACCTAGGAATGGGCCCCTGCTTAAAACTGACTTGTCTGGTGGGGTTGGAGTAGGTAGTTACTCACCCCAGAGAAAATCTTTCTATATTACTGGACTTTTGAGCCGACCAGATTTTTGGTTAAGAAATATAATGGACTTTCCCTTAAAGGAGATGAGAAGGTACAGACAGTCTCTGTTGAGAAATGTGTTTATGTCTCAGGGTAAAGAATGATGATATCCACCATGTTTATGATAAAATGTTTATCATTAATAGGGACCCTGGGATAGAGCTTCTGAAGATGGATGGCAGAAACTCCATCCCTTCCTGGGTCAGGAAGGTGGTAAGCAGTCTGCAATAACTGCTTCCCTCTTAAGGTGGGGGATATGTGACAGAGAGCTCCTGCCACTCTTGAGGACTGACCTTTCCTAAAATCTGTTGCAATAGTTCTTCTGCTTCTTAGCTTAATCTATCCTTTACAATTTCTAGTCCACAAGGTTGGCCACCTATGGGCACCTCCTCCCTTTACTTGACTATGCTATAGTATCTTCTTTAATTTTCCTTTTCCCTCTCAGGTCCCCATACAGGGAGGTTATGGTGGTGACCTACAAGCATATTTAAAACAGCTTGTGATTATCATTGTTGGATTTAGTATGTAATAGCACGATGTTATTAAATAGCTTAATGTATATACCTTATGTTTATGAAACCTGTAAATGTTGAAAATACCATGGCACTTGGTGTTTTGATAATGGTGAAAAGTACTTGGTGACTATTATAGAAATTAAGCAAGTCGTGTTATTTAAAATGCATGTATATTGTTGTAAACTTAAGTAAGAAATGTTGTGATGATTTGCATATATCCCATGATGCATTGCATTATGGAAGTATGTATGATGTTGTATTTCTTTAAAACTTGATTTGTTGCCAATGCCCTTTGGGGTAGACCTTATTTCAGTTATTCTGCATTGAGATTATTTGTCTATATCTTGTTTTTTTTTTTTTGTTGTTCTTTTTGGGCCACCACTAACCAAGCAAATGGGGCCTGCAGAGGGGTGGTGGCTACATCTCCACTAGTTAGAGGGATCAGAGATCAGTGTCAGTAGGTGCTGGCTAAGTGCAGAGAAAGGACATTCATAGCCTGTTGCTACAAACTGATGTACTGAAGAAAAAATATGCCATTGCAGAAGGCTATTTCTTGTATTTTGAATAAACACCACACAGAGATTGTGTGTTGAACCTGAATTTTGTTGACTGGTCCATCTGTCATCCCACAACCCCTCCACAGTAAAATTTTCCTGCATTTATCAGCTGGCAGGGCAAAGTTAAACAGAAAGACTGACTAACTTACCGATGTGTTGGAAACACCTGAAGTGCCCCACTATTCAGTAAGCTCCCTTTCAAACTGCAACTTCAGTCTCTCATGTGGCTCCAGTGACAGGTTAAAATATAAATCCTGACTATTTCAGATGCATGGTTGCACCAGGAGCGTTCTTATCCGCCAAACAGGCAAGATTAGACAAAAAAAGTCACCCAGTATACATAGTTAGGCTGGCTCCTGACCACACTATGCAGTGGGGGGAGAGACAGCATTCACAGCTGCACCTCCTGAACCAACTTCAAATAGAGTAGAGCCACCAGCTAGCCAGAGCCCTCCAGGAACTGTTTTATTAAAAGGTACTCCTCCAACACCCCAAGAACATTACTTTCAAAATGTTTTAAAACTTTTTTTAATTTTTACTGAAAAAAATTGTCAAGCTAGTTCATAATAGCAATAATGCATTCCTGGGTGTGGTATGTCATGGTATATCATCACTTCTTGGGTACTGGACACACTCATCATGCAGACTCATGCCCAACCACCCAAGGCATTATGATATCCCATGATATACCACACCCTGTTATGCATTCTTGATTAATCATTCTCCACCCAGTGACTGAAAAAGGGTGCTTAAATCACTACTATGTTCTTCTGTTTAGTAATTAAAGTTCAGAAAAAAGAGGGGTTAGATGAATGTATTTCACCTCAGTGGCTTGATGCATAAACCTAACAATCACTCACCATCTCTGAAGCGCTGGTTATCTATTTATTACTTTTATGTTTCCTGTTACTGTCCTCTCCTGTCTCTCTCTGGGGGGGGGGCGAGTCTTCCTAATCTGTTTGTTTTCACACTCCTGTAAGGGCATACCTCTCCATTAACAAAGCCGCTAGTGATACTGTACTAAGTGCTATTAGCAGTTATTTCTATTTTTATTAAAATAGTAATGTTTTTAACACTTCACAAAGATGTGCCCCATTTGCATAGCACATAGAGAGACCTGAGTGCCGTTCCCACATGCTGCAGGTGCTTTCCCAACATGACATCAACGCATCTTTACAGTGGGAGCAACAATGTACCTCACAGCAGGAGAGTGCTTGTCAGTGGCTGTGGAAAACAGTGGTAGGGGACTTCCGGTGACGTCAGCAGCCTGAATGGCAGCCTAGAGGCATAGCTCCAGCCGTCCACAAACAAACCGATAGGCACCGGAAAATATTTCAGATGCAATCGCCACCTAAGCACACAAGACTGAAAGGGGGAAGCGCTAAAAACTCGCAGACGCCGGCCCAGAAGTTGCAGATGATGTTAAGCAGAAAAGAGACCGCGTCTTTGGAGGCCTGGCGACGAGGAGGAGGCCATGAGGGTGGAAGCAGAACCGGATGCGAGCAGCTCACAGCTGGTGGAGTCTATTCTCCAAACAGCAAAAACAGTCCAGAGGATAGACGCCAACCTGATGGAACTGAAGGATGACCTCAGAAAAATTGAACAAAGAACGGATAAGGTCGAACTGGGTCTGGCCACAGCCCTGGAGCAATCAGACCATCACGACCGTCTCCTGCTGTTTCTTTTGGTGAGGGAGGAGCTTTGAGCTAAGATTGATGATCTGGAGGAGAAGCAGGAGACAAAACATAAAATTTACGGGTACAGAGGAGCTGAGAATGAGCCTGACGTTATTACATGCATCAGAAAATGCTTAAAGAGTTGTTAAAATTACCCCTGATCTTGATATTTCTATGGACCGGCCACCGCCTCTCTCACACAGCATCCCACGGGTCCAGGTGCTCACCCAAGATCGTTTGTGGTAAAGCTCACGGATACACGGCAAAGGAAGAAATATTAAAGAGAGCCTGGCAGAAAAAAAGTTAATGTTCGGGAAGCATCGATAACACTGGACAATGATTATAATGCATGGAGGTGCAGGAGGCCCACCATCTCATGTGGTCTATTATTAAAAACAGCCTAGGGCCAGAAATTTAAAGGAGCAGATGTTGCTCTCAAGGCCTGCAGTGGAAACTAGACAGGGCACTAAGACATTCAAGATCTACTGGGGCCAAGGGATTTCTAGAGGAGGTTGGAATCCACGTTCCTGGGCTTGAAAAAGAAAAACTAGAGCAGGAGCTGAAGCGCGTGGCCTGGTCGGTGGCACGGAAGGGTCTCGCACGCCAGGAGAACTCACAGAGCACCAATTTAAGAATGGATGTCACAGCTATGCTCAAACCTTATCTGGCAGTGCTAAAACTGGCTGGACTGGCTTCGAGTGAGGCCCCCAAATCAGAGGCAAGAATCCCCGCTGCAAAAAACGGACCCATGAGGGGGAATGACAGTGCTGCTTATTCCAGATGTTAAATTGGTTAACTGCCAGCATGGTTCTTTGGTGTCTTAGTGGCCCTGGGGACTACTTTAAAGGACTGGCACCTCATGGAATGAAATGGGGTACCTAAATACTCTCCACATGGGCTCCAAACAAACTCTGGACCCCACTGGGATTGGTTGGGGGGGAGGCCTCTTATTTGGTAGAGGACATGAGGGGCGGGGGAGAGAAAAATTAACTGAAATGGGCTAATAGTGGCAGAATCCAACATCTCACTGAGTGAGGCAGGGACTCCTCACATGGTAATCCTACGGGAAGTGCAGGAAGAAACCAAAAGGGTCATATGGGGGGGAACTGACTCATGTCTTTAGAAGGGGAAGGCGGGTTAAGGGATGGGTGGGTAACTAGCTCAGGGGTGGGGTCTCCTTAGACTGCCGCTCTAACTAAGGACGGCCGGTGGGATGGTAGCCTTTACACGTTGTTAGTTTGAGATGTTAGGGTCCATTTGTTTGATAATGCTGATGTCTGTACTACTTCTGGACACGGGGCTTAGAACCGAGAATGGTGTCACTAAGAGGGTTTGCCCGGAACACCTTACAGGGCAAAGTGTCTCAGAAGAGCCACAAACCAGTCTTGCTGAGTGGTGGTGGACTGACCTTGGAAGGCGGGTTAGTTTAATGGGGGCTTATGTCTTTCTTCGAGGGTATATAGCCTCATTACAAGAGGTTACTGCAGAAAAGATAATGGGGAGGAAGAAGGTTTGTTCATACTTATTAGAAGAGGTAATTTTGCTGTTGGACTTTGTGAAATTTGTTTTATTGGGTTCAGGGTTTCAAGAAGTTGAGAATTACACATCTCTGTTTGGGAGGGTGGGTAGTACGCAAGTGTTTAAGTGCACCCAATTAGTTTGGCAGTTTAGTGCCAACAGTTTTCTCTTACTGGACAGTCATCAGATATGGCACAAGGTTGTTCTAAAGATAATGTACAATACTAAGAGGGAAGGGGGGGTGATGGAGCAGTCCCAGGGCAGGAAGAAAACAAATTGATAAAAGAGGCGTGGGGGTGGGTTCCTTGCATATATGAAGATTCATAAAAAACGGAAGGTTTGGAAGAGTCTGAAATATGGATAAAGCCACTTCTAAAATCTGTTCTTTTAATGTAAATGGTATAAATCATCCTGCCAAGAGAAAACAACTTCAGCAATTCTTGAAGAGGCAGAAATGCCAAATTCACTTTTTGCAGGAGACCAATTTATCCCCCGGCGAGGCCTTAAAATTAAAGAATAAGGCATTTCCGGTTGTGTATCATGCGTCACTTGCAAAGGGAAGGAAGAGGGGAGTGGCGATACTACTGTCATCCTCTCTCCCATTTGAGGAAGAGGAAGTAGTGGTGGACGCGGGGGCACGATATGTAATGGTGGTGGGAACTGTTCAAGACCTGAAGATAACTCTGATAAACGTCTACGCTCCCCCAGGTTCAGATATGGGCTTTTTTGCAGAATTATTCAAACTAGCTGCAGAAAAGGCCAAGGGAGTGGTAATTGCAGGTGGGGATTGGAATGTAATTATGAATAGAACACTTGATACAACATCAGGTATTCTGGCACCCAGGGACAGACTCTCCAAAGTCCTGAGGAAGCTCATGAGGGACACCGGCTGGGTGGATGTTTGGAGGGAGAAATACCCTCTGGCACGGGACTATACATATTATTCCCCAAGATATAAAATTTATTCCAGATTGGACATGTTCTTTACATATAATAAAGACCTGGCGGTTTTTGAGTCGGTCTGGGTAGGCTCTGAGAGCCTGTCAGATCATAAACCTATATATGCACAAATCGACCTTCAGTTGCCTAGGAAACCGACACACTGGAGACTGAATGTTAGTTTGCTTAGAGATGAAGAAGTTAAAAGGGAAGTGAAGGACATAATAAAACTAACTATGGAAACAAATGACAACACAGGGGTCACACCTCAGATCCTATGGGATACTATGAAAACTATGATCAGGGGTAGACTTATTGCTATAGCCACGCACAAAAAGAGAGAGAGAGGTAAGCAGAGAGAGCAGCTAAACCAGGCACTCAATAACCTAGAGGGACAACAGAAAATAAAATTCTGTAGGAGGAGAGAAATAGAAATAAAAGAAACCAGGCAGAGACTCCATAGGTTACAGGCCCTGGAGACTGAGAAAGCACTTATCTTCACAAAACAGGCCTACTATGAGGGGGGCGAGAGCCACCGCCTCTTGGCATACAGGCTGAGACAGCAGGCTGCTAGGGCAACATTACGGTCTCCGTAACCTGCACACGGGCTCTGTCTCCATAAATGGGATCAGATAGCTGAAACATTAGTCTCATTCTATAGCCGCTTGTACACATCTCAGCCCAACTCATATACAGAGGAGGCCTCAGGATTCCTGAACTCCTTGAACCTGCCAGGTCTCACAGAGGATGAAAGGAAGGACCTAGAATGCCCAATTACACAGCAGGAGATTTCTGGTATAATAAAAGACCTTAAAACAGGTAAATGCCCAGGGCCGGATGGGTTCGGGGGGGAGTTATACAAGACATTCAAAGCAGAACTAACCCCTATACTACACGCAGTTTATAATCAGATATGGTTGGAGGGGGAAGTAATCCCCCCCTCGTGGAACTACACCACTATAACGGTGATCCTGAAAGAGGGTAAAGACCCAAAGGAATGTGGATCAAATAGACCAATCTCCCTACTTAATGTAGATTATAAGATTTTCACAGCCATAATAGCCAAGAGGATACAACCGCTTATTGCTAGACTGATCAACCCTGATCAAACAGGCTTTGTGGAAGGCAGACAGGCCCCGGAAGGAGTGAGAAGAACCATAAATATAATTGATATTATTAATAAAAAACGCATCCCGACCTGTCTTATGAGTTTAGACGCTGAAAAAGCGTTTGATAAGGTCAGCTGGGGCTTCTTATTTCTGGTCCTTGAAAAACTGGGCTTCCCGTCACTGTTTCTGGAAGTGATTAAGGCCATTTACGCCTCACCACAAGCCTATGTAAGAGTGAATGGGGGCATCTCGAGGAGGTTTTGCCTGGGAAGGGTACCAGACAGGGTTGTCCGTTATCTCCCTCCTTTGATTTATACATTGAGCCGCTGGCCCAGGCCATCAGGAGACAAAAGGGTGGAAGAGGTAAGGGTGGACGGGCAGGAACATAAAATTTCACTGTATGCAGACGATGTCCTTTTATACATTACTAATCCAGAAGACTCACTTCCCAAAATCTGGGACATTATAGACAAATTTAGCCAATACTCAGGATACACTATAAACAAAAACAAAACTGAAGTTCTAAAATTTTATTACAACCCCTCTCCTAAGGTTAAACAACTCTTAGATGTGAACTGGAATAGGGGGAAAATTAAGTATTTGGGAATACAAATTCCTAAAAACCTGGCTATGTTGTTCTTGGCTAATTATGATCCAACTGTATCCCAAATTAAACAAGACATTGTGAGGTGGAGGACCCTACGGCTCCCTCTGTACTCAAGGATACATTCGGTCTCAATGAATGTTCTCCCCAGATTCCTGTATCTTTATCAATGTCTACCAATAAAAATCCATAAGAATCAGTTTCAGATTTGGCAAAGGATGTTGACAAATTTTATCTGGGACAATAGGAAGCCAAGAATAAAGAATACTATAATGCAGTCAAATAAGAAGGAGGGGGGCAGAAATGTTCCTAACCTGGAGGATTACTTTCTAGCTACACAGTTAAGATGGGCCCTCTTGTGGTCAGCCAAAGCCTATAGTGCAAGATGGAAGGCATTAGAGGAGGCTCTGACGGACGAGTACCCTTGGGAGGCCCTGATTTCGGGACTTGCAAAATAGACCAAAACATCCCACTTATTACAGTGCAAAATACCCTAGGATCTCTAAAACGGCTGTGGGCTAAACATGTCCTAGAGGAGGAGCTATGGCCCCTGAAATGGATTGCTTGGGACCCGGATTTCCCCATCTAAACAAGATCTTACCTTTAAAGATGGGGAAGGATGGGTCTTAACTCATAGTCACTTCATGAAGGGGGAGGATGTGGTGGAATTCAACCAACTTAGGGAGGATTTCTCTCTGAGACAGGTGGATTATTTTAGATATCTTCAAGTTAGGTCCCACATAAACCAGAAACAACAAGCACACATCCGGAACAAAGACACTCCAAAGCTTCTACAAATCATAGAGGAAACCATCAACTCTGGGAGAAATAAGGGACTGATCTCGGGAATCTATGGAGCCCTGAGAGATAGAGGGGGGAATAAGACCTTACAGATTAGGTCTAGATGGGAACAAGAGATATGGGAGCCCCTTGAGGATAGGGAGTGGGAAACTGCTCTGGCTTTACCCTGTAGGACCACGTCCTCACCATTGTGGAAAGAGTTCGAATAGAAGGTCAGATTGAGATTTTTTATCTCACCAAAGATACAGATCAAACGGATAAGAAGGGTTCAGGACATTGTTGGCGGGGATGTGGGGCTTTGAATACGAATCATTTGCATGTTTTTGGTTGTGTCGATCTTGGGAATTTTTTGGTAGATGGCTGAACAGAAGATAAGACTAATGTTTGACATTCAATACAGGTTAGGTCCTAAACATTTGGTATTGGGAGTCAAACCAGAGGACCTTAGGGGCGGATAGGGGCTATCTGTGGAACATATTAATTACAGCAGCACAAAAGCCATAACTAAGAGATGGTTGGCACCCTGCGCCCGACAGTTCAAGAATGGAGACAATTGTCAAAGAAATCAGGGATATGGAGAAATCACATACAAAATAAATGGGAGGACACAGATCTTCACTAGGGTGGTCCCCTGGCTACTGGTTGGAACCAGAGGAGAGATAGATGGGATGGGGAAGGGGAATAGGACAGAAGTGGAGACATATCTTGTTCGGACAGCAAGGTTGTGGGGTTCCCCCGGGACTGCTCCTGCTCCTCACAAAGCAAAGAGATATCGGTGATGGTATAATATGGCCTTTGAAACTGGGAAGAGGTAGTTTAAGACATTATTGTAAATCTCTATGTGATGGAACAGAACATCTATGTTGTTGACTGAAACTGATGTCTCTGATGTAAAATATCTTGGTTACTTGTGCCATAATATGCAATAAACGTGAATTTTAAAAAAAGAAAACAGTGGTAGGAAATGGTATGTAACTAAACTTTTTTCATCATAGCTAGACACTTACTGATCCTATGCCTTGACTGATCAGTCTACACTGAGTTATAGTGCCAGTGTCAGCTGCTCTTTAAATATGAAAACCCAGGCATATAATCAGTGAACAGGGACAGCTCAAATGCAGCCAGAAGGAATATAGCAGTGAATATTACTGTAATCATCCTAGTAATAGCCTTCTGGAGAAAAGGCAATGAGCTCAGAGGCAACAGTACAGTATCAATGAACATCACATTTATGGTAGAATAATGCTGGCAACATACAGTACAGAGCTGTTGGTACAGAGGTCCATTATATAATAATTAAAACTATAGAAAGTCTAGGCATATAGTCAGTGAATAGGGCCAGCTGGATCACAGTTTAATTGAATTCATTAATGCACCAGTTAGGGTAACTTAATACCACAAAAGTAAGGGAATGTGGTGTTAGGGTTTCTAGCCTTGACTCCTCATCCCCATTCCCCAAGCAGCAAATGAGAAAAAGAAACATTAGGGTGTTAGGTCTCCGAACCTTGGTGAATCTTAGCAAATCAGTTGTGGGGTCGTCCTTGGGATTATCAACTAGTACCACATTTCGCTACTTTGTAGCATTACTGTAACTGTCATTAAGTTACCCTAACTGGTGCATTAATAACGTGTTTTTTTTTTTTTTTTACAAAGAATACCTATTATACTTTATCAGTTTACCAATTCTATTTGGCTGTTTAATAAATACATGGCTGTGGCCATTTCCTCCATGCATGTTGTCTGCCTTGTTTGTTCAGGTAAGAGAAGGGGGTTGTGACCTATAAGACAATGGTAGAGCCTCCAAAGCATTTTATTTTTATTTTTATTTTAGTTTTTGTTGACCGGGTAAGTGCACTAGACAAATCCTGCCTATTTTCAGGCACGACCCGGGGGAAGGGAATACAGATGAATGCCAACTGACCTTGAACCAGATTAAGCTGTTGGTGGTATTTTTCGTGCATGAGGGATATTTGGCCAGGACACGCCAGACATGGCAGCAGATGAAGTATTTCTGTGAGTGCACCCCCAGCTGACACATGGGCATGCAAAGGAGGGGAGCTTCTGTCCACTAGGGGGAGGATCAAGCAGGTAGGCAGGCTTCCCAGGGGGCAGGATCTACTACCTGCTGGAGAAGAGGAGCATTGTTTATTTAAGTTGGTGTATCAAAGGTTCTGCTTTCTTTCTGGCCACTGCCTCCAACAGATGCCCTCTCAACCACTCCCTGAGGTGATGAACCCACTGTCCCACTATGGGGGATAGCCTTAGGGGTGGAGAAGGAATTTCACCATTTTTCTTCCCATTCAGGTTTTCTGTTTTTTACCATTCTCTGGCAGGGTGCTAGTAGTATATGATTAGATAGGCAGGTTGTCACAGTCATGTAGGCATGACGGTGACATGGTAATCTCACACAGTTGTACAGAGGAGTTAACAGGGTATCTTATACTTTATCAGGTAGGTTGCGCTGAAGCTGGGAAGAGGTTAGGCCTTGACAGCTGGTACCAGAGGGGTGCCAGCCATAGCCAAAGGGTAACTCTCACACTTTGGCCAACAGTTGGCAACACCCTCTGACAGGGGAGGGTTTCTTTGAGTCTGGCCCACAAAAAGCCATCCCATATTTCTCTGAGGTCAGAGTCCTTCGTGAACTTGTACCTAGTATGTTGCCCCCCTTCAGAGGGGACTGGAAGGCCTATAGTGATTGATATGATCCTCAAAATGATTAGCTGTGACTACCTTGCTGCTCCTGTCATGCCAGATTAATATATGTTGACACCTCATCAGTTTACCTGTTCTAATTGGCTGCTACATACACAGCTGTGGTGATTTCCTCCAATAATTTTGTCTGTCTCATTTGTTCAGGTGAAGGAAAGGGGTTGTGACTTATAAGACAAAGGCTATGTATGCAGACCACTTTACCTCATGGCAGTATATTATGTCATCACCTTGGAGAATAGTTTCACATGTGAGCACTGGAATCTCACTCTTGGGTCAACTAGAGGATGAGTGTGTCATGTGGATGAAACACTCAGGTTGTAGTTTGGGAGGGGATGTGCCACCCAGTTTTAAAGAGCTGGTTGTATCAAAAAGAACATACATAAAATGTGATTATTTTTCTTAAGTGGCAAACTGCCATTTATTTTATTCTTAAAGAAAAGCTCTTTCCATTTTACATAGATACATAGAAGCTGACAACAGATAAGGGCTACCAGGCCCACCTAGTCTGCCCATTTTCACTACCTGCTGCAAAACCAAAGACTCTACTTGATCTCTGGCTTTGTTTTCCTACCTATCGCTATGGTACGCCTATACAAATCCCATGCATTTTTGAATTCCCCTACAGAATTTTCCCCCACCACCTTTGCTGGGAGGCTGTTCAATGCATCCACCACCTTTTCTGTGAAGAAATACTTTCTCACATTGCCACTTAGTCTGCCCCCTTCCAACCTCATGTCATGACCTCTTGTTCCAGAACACCTCTTTTTCTGAAAGATGCTACCCTCCTGTACCTTATATATGCCATTGAGTTATTTGAAGGTCTCTATCATATCCTCTTCTCTCTCTTCCCCGGTGTACACATTAAGGTCCTCCAATCTCTCTTCAAATGACTTTTGGTGCAAGCCCTGCATCATTTTTGTTGCCCTGCTCTGAACTGCCTCCACCCTTTCTATGTCTTTACATAGATGTGGCCAGCAGAACTGGACACAATACTCCAGATGATGTCTCACTAATGATTTATATAGAGGTATCACCACCTCCTTTCTTCTGCTGTTGATGCCTCTCCCTATGTACCCCAGTACCACACTGGCTTTTCCCCACAGCCTTGGCACATTGCCTGGCCACCTTTAGATCATCTGATATGATTACCTCTAGATCTCTCTCCTGTTTGGTTGCCATCATTATCTCCCCCTTCCCCCAATCATGTAAGCCTCCCCTGGGTTCCTGTGCCACAAATGCATGAGTCTGCACTCTTTTGCATTGAATATTAGCTGCCAAACTCTTGACCATTCCTCATGATTATCTAGGTCCCTTCTCATTTTTCCACCTCTCCTGGAGAATCTACCCTATTGCAGATCTTAGTAGTGTCTACAAATTGGCAAACCTTTCCTTCCAGACCCTCTGCAATGTCACTTATGAAGACACTAAATAGGACTGGCAACATAAGTGACCCTTGTGGCAACCCACAGGTTATCCTCCATTCCTCAATGAGTTCCATTTACCACCACCCTCTGTTCTATCCCTCAACCAGTTTCTAACCCAGTTTACCACCTTGGGACCCCTTCCCAGGCTGCCTAACTTACTTACAAGCCATTTATGTGGAACAGTGTCATAAGCCCTACTGACCTCCAGGTAAGCCACGTCCACCGCTTCCCCCTTGAGCCACTTCCCTGGTCATCCAGTCAAAGAAATCTGCAAGATTTGTTTGACATGACCTTCCTGCTATAAATCCATGCTGCCTTGGATCCTATTCTCTGCTGGATTCAAGATGCACTCCAGACTGCCATCCCTGTCTCCCTCTGCTTTCTAGATATACTACCCTGTTCTTCCTTCTGTGTTTCATTGGGCACTAGATCATAATAGTGACAACAACAACAGCACTGTCAAGAACACTGCAGTATAAACAACACTGCCAAATACAGCACTAGTATGAAACTGCTGTGATACGAAACAATGCCAATGGTAGCAGTCAATAATCACACCGATGATCACTACCATTGCTAAATAACATACTGTACACTCTAGGCTCTGACCCCCGCACCTCCCATTATTAGTAGAAACTTGTAGCTAGGGTCTATTTGCTTCAGATGCTTACAAAAAATAAAAACACACTTGGGATGGGGGGGAGATGAAAAACACATGATTAGGGAGACAGAACAGATCTCTGGTCTCTCGGTCTGTGCTGCCTGAGCTGCTTCTGCTTTAGCGCTTTCCTCAGCTGGATCAGATCAGCCTCCTTCTGCATTTTTTCTATTGTTATCCACTTCCACTATTGCCTTCATAGATAATGGGGTAGCGGTAGTTAGCAGTAGTTAACATTCACTAACCTACTCCTGTTGCTATTCAGGCATATGCAGTTATTGCAGTGCAGCTTAGATGGCTCTATATTGGAAGCACTCTTTTAACTGGTTACCATTTCCTTGTACTTCCGGGAAGCCAATTTCTTGCTCTAACCATCCTGCCCATGTCCCTTGAGAACCTCAGTGGTTTTCTTTTTCTCTTACCATTGCTTATTTGCCTAACACAAAGGTTTGGTGCCTCTACTATGGTTCCTTTCAGATGGGTCCAAGGTTCCTCAACCCCCCAGTCCTCCCTTCCTGCTAGGACCTTCCTGAGACATATCCTCAGCTTTGCAAAGTCTCCTCTCCTGATGCCCAGGAACTTTGTGTGGCTTGACTCTGCTGCTGCACCTACTTTGAACAACAGCATGTGATGGTCACAGGACCCCAGGTGGCCCCCCACCATGACATCTGCAATTCTGTACCACTGGTGAGTACAAGGTCCAAAATCACATCCTCACAGGTAAGCAATACCACTAGCCGCCTGAGGCAAGCTCCTTTGAGGATGTCCAGTATGTCTCTGCTCTGGGCTGTGGCTATGGTTGGAGTACTCCAGTCGACATCTAGCATATTAAAGTCACCTGCTAGCAGAACTTCCCCTTTAGCTGCCATCTTATGGATGGCTTCCACTAGAAGCTTGTCCATCTCTTCCCCTTCTGCTGGAAGTCTTTAGATCACTCCTATGTGAATAGCAGTGCCATTGCCTGTCTCTAGGTTGATCCACAGGGCCTCCCCCCCTCCTGCAATCCCTGTAACTCAGTTGCTTTTATACCATCCCTGACATAAAGAGCTACCCCTCCTTCATTTTTACCTTCCCTGTCTTTTCTGTATACAAAATAGCCTAGTATAGCTATATCCCAGTCATGGCTCAATATCCCATGATATGGGTGAGTCAGATTGAGTGACTCAGTTTGACCACCTGTAATTACAGTGACTGTCAAAGCATAGTGAGGAGCAGTTACATCAAGTATGATGGCACAAAATGGCGATGGGTAGCATAGAGTGACTGGGATAGGGAGCTATAGGGAGTGAGGATGTAGGAGCGTATTTGGCCAGGCAGCTTCCAGCTGGTCGGTTGGTGTTGTGGTATGACTGATGCCTCTGGTGTGAGAAACCTGGGTTCAGACCTAAGTGGGTAGAAATAATTGTGTGTTTTATTGGGGGTGGTTGATACTTATGTTTTTTTACTGTTTTCTGCATGCCCCCAACCAATATGTGTGTAATCTTGGGTCCCCCACTCTCCTGACTGTGGTGCCCCACCGAATAGCCCCCTCCCAAAATGTTCTCTTTACCCCACTGTCAGCCCCCCCAAAGTTGATTATATAAATAATGGAGGGAGTAGGGGAAAAGCCCCCTGCATGGGGGGTGTGAGGGACGTAAACCTCCACATAAAAATATTTGTACCAATCACCCCAGTAGAGACTGTTACAGAACCTCTCTCTTTATGGTTCCGGTATTGTGCACATCACCATTGTTGCATTTGGTGGTGTGTACTCTGATATTATAATCACTATTTTTCATTCGCTCATATCACATGGAACCCATGGTTCCCATTATACCATGTCTCAGTAATAGTGACATTATCCATGTCAGCCTCTGGATTTTGCCAATGAGAAGGATTAATACCTAATAATATAAGATGTAAGGTGTAAGGCATAGAGCAATACATGACAGCTGACATAGCTACAGTAGGTCTAGTCCCCTTTATACCTCATCAGAACTATGATCAGACTCATGATGCCATTACTAGTGGTTGACCTGACAGAATTTGATTGGCGCTTCATCGTAAGTTGTAATTATGAGGAATTAATGAGCACATAACTAAATATGGCAGCTTCCAGATACATAATACTGTTACACACATTACACCTACAATAGTACTTTAAAATACATCATTTAAGCAGCAAAAGGGAAAAAAAACATCAGATATAAAAAGCAACAGTAATCTATATTAAATGTTAATATTACTTTCAGGTGGTGTAAAACTCTTTAAACACCCTAACCAGCAATGCAAGACGTTGCACTGATATAGACTGTGATGGCAGCTACTCAGCTCCCTACCCAGCTGGAGGAAAGGGTGCAACCACATCCTTCTTTAATCACAGTGTTGAGGGATAGGGGAAAAATAGGGAATATTTAAACAAATATATGAATTGGAAACAGAAACATAGAATTTTTCAACAGAAAAGAACTGCTTGGCCCACCTACTCTGCCAATGTGTTCCCTACCTATTCTACTTCCACATACCCTGTCTGGTCTCTGGTGACCCTTCCCATCCCTGCCTCTGCTCTAATATATCCCAATGTTTATCCCATGCATGCGTGATGAACCTACCATTTCAGCTTCCACCACTTCAACCGGTAGTCTGTTCAAATTGTCTACCACCCTTTCAGTAAAGAATTATTTCCCTGTATCTCTCCTGAACTTCCCCCCTTTAGTGTTATCACATAAAAACTGGTGCTCATCCTCTGATGGCGCTCCTTCCTCCCTGCTTATTTACTAATATTCCCCTTTGTCTGTCCCATGCATGCTTCAAGCCCTCTACTGCTTTTGCCTCCACCTCTCCAGCTGCCAGTCTGTTCCATACATCTACTACTCATTCAGTGAAGTAGTACTTCTTCACATCCCTCTAAAATTGCCCCCTCCAGCTTCACCACATACCCACTGGTCCTGGTGCTCTATGTCATTTGAGAGAAGCTCCCCTCCTGCACCCTGTTCACCCCTGTGAGGTGCATGTACGTCTTGACCATGTCACCTCTCTCTCTCTTCTCTTCTATTGTGTACATGTTGAGATTCCCTCAGTCTTTCCTCATATGGCTTCCCTTGCAAAACCTGCCCAATTTTAGCTGCTTTATTCTGGACCAATTCCACCCTGTCTATGTCCTTTCTGAGGTGGGGTCTCCAAAATGGGACATCGTACTTTAGATGGGAGCATATCAGGGAGCAATACAGCTAGACTACCACCTTCCTCCTCCTGCTTGAGATACTCCTCCTTTTGTTCCCCAGCATCCCACTAACACTGCCTACAGCCTTGTCACACTGTGCTGCCACATTGAGGCCCTCTGGTATAATAACCCAGAGGTCTCTTTCCTGTCTAGTGACTGTTGATATCTCCTCTCCCATCCTGTACTCAGCACTCGGGTTGCTATCCCATAGGTGTATGAGTTGTACTTTTTGCCATTGAACCCCAACTGTCATGTCAATGACCACGCTAAAAGTTTCCCTAGATACCCATGCATGTTCTCCATCCCTTCCTCAGTGTCCATCCTATTGCAGATGTTGCTGTCATCTGCAAAAATGCATGGTTTTCCCTCAAGCTCTTCTGCAGTTTCCCATATGACGACATTGAAAATGACTGGTCTCAGTACTGAACCCTCTGGTATATCACTGGTCACCCTCTTTTCCTTAGATTGTGTGCTAATAACCACCACCCTCTGGCTCCTATACATTAAGCAGTTTCAAAGCCAATTTAACAGTTTGTACCCCACTCTTAAGTTGGTCAGCTTCCTGATCAGTCTCCTATATGGCACAATGTCAAAGGTCTTACTTAAGTTCAGATAGACTTTGTCCGCTGCCCTATCCTGCTATTTCCTGGTCTATTACCCTGGTCACCCAGTCAAAGGAATCTATCAGATATTTTTGGTATGCCCCCCCCTTAAATCCATGCTGCCTGTGGTCCTGCAGATCATTGCATTCTAGATGCTCAACCAGCCTTATTTTGAGAAGGGTTTCCATTAATTTTCCTACCACTGAAGTTAGACTGACTGAACTATAATTGCTAGCCTCCTCCCTGCAGCTGTTTTTATGCAGCGGGACCATATCAGCTTCCTCCCATTCCTCAGGAAACAAGCCTGTTTGCAGTAACTGTTGAAAAAGTATTCTAGTGGGGCAGCTAGCACTTCCCTGAGCTCTTTCAGTACCCTTGGCATATCCCATCCAGTCCCATAGCCTTAACCAACTTAAGGGCTGCTAGTTCTTGCAGGGACCTTTCATCTGAAAATGGACTTGTGTCCACCCCCAACACCCCCTAATGTTGCTTCTGCCTGGTTCTCCATCTCCTCCTCCCTCTACTGGGAAGACTGAGAAGAATTACTTGTTTTAAAAGTCTGAATTTTCTTTGTCTTCTTCTGCATAGTCTCCCCTTCCACCCTTCTGATCCTAAGTATCCCTTTCCTTGCTTTTCTCTTTTCACTTACAAATCTACAAAGAGTCTTAGCCCCCTTGGGTACCCTGCTAGCAATCATTTCTTCTGTCTGTGCCTTTGCTGCCATAACTGCCTAACCTGCTTCCTTCTGCTTTGCTTGATACACCTCTCTGTCTTCTTCCCTCTGTGTTTCTTTGTTTATCTTGAATGCCACCCTTTCTTCTTTCACCACCCTTGCCACTTCGATGGAGAACCATCATGGTCTCCTTTTCCTTCTAATTTTGTTTACCTGTTTCATACAGAGGATTGTTGCCCTAATTATACCCTTCTTTATTACTGGAGTTCATATTGAGAGAGTATAAGGAAGTCAAAGGCATTTGCCCACAAAGACCTCCCCCACCATTCAGTGGTGATGACCTACATCACCAACTTCTGTAAGAAATTCATCTAACCTTTTTTTAAAAGTACTTATATTTTCGGCATCAACCGCCTTCTGTGGCAACCCATTCCACCATCTAACTGCCCTACTCTTAAATCCATTCCTTCTTCTCTCAGTTCTTACCTTTTCTTCCCTTAATTGTTTATTGTGACACCTTAGATAGTACAGTTTTTCTACCATCTCCAAAGCCAAATCAAGCTTTAAAACTTCATCCTTCAAAATTTTAAACAATAATAGTAAATCGACCCTCTTTCTTCTACTCTCTAATGTCCATAAACTCAGTCTTTTCAGCCTCTCATCATAAGATCTATCCCTCTCCCCTTCTATCATGTTTGTATATACTCTCTGTGGCCTCTCCATCACCCTTATATCCTTTACAAGATATGGGCAAAAAACCACCGAACAATAGTCAATTATGGGCCTGACCATTGTCTTATACAAAGGCATCAACACCTCCTCATTTCTAGATTGGAAGCCTCGTCTGATGCAATTTACCAACTGCATAGCTCTGCTTGAAATTTTTTTAGTATGCGCTCCTCTATTTAAATCATTCTGTACAAATACTCCCAAGTCTTTCTCTCCCTCTGATATCTTTAATTTTAATCCGAATATGTTATATGGCTGTTGAACATTGTGTCTCCCAAAATGCATTATAGTGCACTTTTCCTCATTAAAGGTCATACCATTGGTCTTTGCCCATTCCAATATACGCATCAGATCTTGTCCAAAATTCAATCTGTCATCGAATGTATCCACTACTCCTCCCATCTTAATATCATCAGCAAATTTAACCATCTTGTTCTTACTAGATATCCTTAAATCACCAATAAATATTCTAAACAACAGAGGCCCCAACACCGACCCCTGTGGCACAGAACTCATCACCCTCTGTAGATCTGATAAATGACCATACAGTCTAACCCTCTGATTCCTATTTTCCATCCACTGTTTCATCTCACAACGGCCCAATCCACTCCCAGACGTATCAGTTTTTCTACTATTTTACAATGAGTTACAGTGTCAAACGCCCTACCCCCTACTGAAATCGAGCAATACCACATCCACATTTCTACCTTTATCAATGTGTTTACTAACATTTTCATAAAAAAAAAAAACGATTAGTCTCACAGGACCTATTCACCACAAATCCATGCCGGTCTGTGTCCTCTAAGTTCTTACTCCTTAGATAATCCAAAATAAAGTCACTCAAGATTCCCTCAATGATCTTCCCCACAATAGAGGTCAGACTCACAGGTCTGTAATTTCCTGCATCACCTTTACTACCTTTCTTATATATAGGTACCACATATGCTAGTTTCCACATTTCTGGCACCACACCTTCCTCCAATGATTTTTGTCCCAGATTAGTTATAACCGGCATCAATATATCCGCTAACTCCTTTACCAAGAAAGGATGCATCCCATCCGGACCTGCCGCCTTTTCCACCTTCAACTTCATAATTCTACTTCTCATCCTTTCTTTTGTTATAACATTTTTGGGGTCCAACATACTATCACCTACATATACTGTCTCCATACCCCCAACATACTTTTTATAAGGTGCTGCAAAGCATCTACTAAATTCTTCAAGCATCTCCTCACATTTAGAAGTTGTAATCCCCTCAATATTCAGTGGTCCAATCATACTATTACCTCTTCTCTTCCCATTTATATAAGCAAAAAAGCTTTTACTATTTACTCTTGTCCATCGCTAATCTGAATTCTAACTGTGTTTTTTCATTCTTTATTTCCTTCTTCAATTTTTGGGGGATATTCTTTTATTTAATTTTTGATTCTGATGAACTTAACTTTCTCATTTTTCGATACAACACTTTCTTTCTATTGCACAATCTAATTATATTTTTTGTTAACCAGGGTGGTTTTTTACCTTTACTATTATGTACTCTTCTCCTGGGTATAAATTTCTCTATTACCTTCTTCATTTTCTCACTGAAAAATTCCCAAGACATTTCCATATTAAGATCTTTTATTTCAACCTTCCAATCGATGTTACTTAATTCTTCTCTCATAGCCTCAAAATTTCCTCTCTTATATAATATCTGCTCAGTCACTCCTTTTACCCTCCTTACTTCCCACAACATATTAAATTGTATGGAATTATGATCACTCATTCCAACTTGTGGTTGAACCTTAATTTGTATTATAAAATCTGGGACATTTGTTAAGATGACATCCAATATGTTATTTCCTCTAGTGGCCTCCTGTATACACTGCTCTATATCTACTGCCATACTCTCCTCTTGTAATCTACACTCCAAGCTATTTCCTTCCATACAGTTATTCCACTTAATATTTGGCATATTCAAATCACCTATCATTAGCAAGTCAGTACATTCAGCTAATTTAGTTACATATTTATAAAAGGCCTCCATATTATCCATTTTAGTATCTGGTGGTCTGTAAAAACCAAAAAAACTACATTTTCTTCCCTATTGTTCAATACATCCACCACAATAATTTTGATACCTCCCATGTCACAATTTACTTATTTAACTCTTACTTCTAGTTCATTCCTTATAAATAGGCCCACTCCACCTCCTCTTTTCTCTACTCTATTTTGGTTTATTAATCTATAACCAGGTATTTGTTGACTCCATTGGCTATCATCAGACCACCATGTTTCCACTACCCCAACCATATCAAGTTTATCCCTCCTTACTATCATTTCCAACTCAGCCATGCTAACTTCAGTTAAACTCCTTGCATTAAAAAAATCACCTTTATATCTACCATACTATTAACTATTTTTTTTCTTTTTTTTTCTTTATTCTTCCCCATTGTGCCTGTACTCCTCCTCCTCCCTGGCAATCCCCCCACCCCTTTAAGGAAATTTCTGAGGCAGTCTCCCATTTCTTTTTCAAATCTACCATCCTGAAGTCCAGGAACCTTAACCACATGTGGTTCACCTCTGCTTCTTACTTATGTTGAACCACATTGTACATTAGTCACTGGTACCCAGGGGATTGCCCAGTGTGAAATCTACAATGCTGTCCTTTTTAATTAGCACCAGGTCCAACACTGCCCCATCTCTAATAGGTTCTTTAACTAGCTGCCTCATAAAAGACCCCTAAAAGTTACCAAGAGGAGGAAAGTTAATGACAGTTGCATCCATTACTGCTCATAAATAGAAACATTGTCTGGGAAGAAATACCTGAAAGTGGGTGTTGGATTTCCTCGTGCTTCACAGTTTAATGTCAACTTCTTTTCATCAGAGTCGATTGGAAATATGATATCATTTGGTTCCTGGATAAACACAGGGCCATATTCTAAGCTCTCTGAAGAATATAAAAAAAATGAAAGATGAATTATTAATTACACAATTTTTGACATGGGGAATTCCTAAATTTACAACAACCTATAACTTAATGGAACTTTTTTTTTGGTAGGGGGACTGTGTGTTACAGAAATGGGTCCACCTAATGAAAGCATTTGCATATCTAATTTACCTGCTTCTGCAATTTTAAAAGATTTCTTCTGTGAAGTGTGTAGGAACACTTATTCTGTTGTGTACAATTGCACTGGAGACAGTAACAAAAGCTCTATACTGTTGCAATTGTTCCACATCTGAAATCACAGTTCCTTAGAGTCATCTGATCATTTTTGTAATTTAATTCATGTGAGTTAAAGACAGAATACATGGATTTCAGAGAAATTAGTCCATTTTTCAGATGCGAGTACAGAATTCCACCCAAAAGTTAGATCATAAAAAGTTGGTATAACTCCCAGGAAGAAATTCTATAGTTGTGTTCAAAAAACAGATGTGAGTTCTGCAGTTGTGCAGTTGTGGCTGAAATTGCTGTAAGCTGCTGGAATTGTCAAAAATGAGTCTAGATATCTATAACTAGGACACAGACATCTGGTCACATCTCCAGGGATACTGCACTCATTTGAAATAGGGACACAGGTGCTATGTCCACCCCTTTTAAAGTCCCACCCAGAGTGTGGAATATTCAAAAGCCATAAAATGTGGACCCTACTCCTAGTTACATTGGGTGGGATTATAAAAAGTCATAAAATGGATGCTTCTCTTACTGAAGTTACATTGGGTGAGATTTTCAAAAGTCATAAAATGGATGCAATTAATAGTTATGTCGATGTCAGAAACTGCCTTGGTATGTCTAGACCATGTTCAGTCTTGTTGGGTCTGTTTTATAAAGTTAGACTTATCTGCAAAATTTCTAACTGTTTTATGGTACTTCATTCTAGTTTGGGATACAAATAATGCTAAACATGAATGTAAATTATACACCAGGATGTACTTGGTTGGAAAATTGTGTCCAGATACATTTATATCTGAACCTTGTAAAGTGGACAGCACTAAGTCAGAGATTTAAAAATTGGACTTAGCTCTGTCCAAGCTTGGGAAATTGGGCATAATAGCAATTTGGCTTATGTGCAAAAGTTGTACAATAGAAATCTGCATCTAGACATGGGCATAGAAAATCCCCCTAGATTGTTTGGTCACTGAGGTTGTCTTTACTTCAACATCAATGCTGCCATTGGATGCCTTAGCCTAGGGACTAGTCAAGGAAGAAGCCACATTACAGACACTTGGGTTGGTACTGTATGTGGATGTCTGAGTGAGAAAAATGTGGTAACTGTATTAACCAGAGTAGAGGAAGTGGACAAGTAACAATGCCAAGGTTTATTCTACATGTGTTTCTAGTATGATAGAACAACAAACAAGATTACAGTGTACACATTTGTATTTTATGGATACACCTGTTTTATAATTAACATTTTTATTAAAACATAAAGGTTTCAGTATGAACAATGTGATTTCTATTACATTGTCCATACATTATATTTTGGACAATAGCAGAAACATCTAAAATGCTTTCCTATTGAACGTTTAAAAATGCATCATTATATATAAAATTGGATTGTCACACATATTGTTGTCAGTTAAGAAGTTTACTTTACCTAGACTATGGATTGTCTGAGAAGGAGCTGGGAACTGTAGGAGTTCTAGTTCCCAGCAGCTGGTACCCCCTGTTAAATGTAGCAGGGTACTGAGGAATCTGTAGGCAAGACAAGTAGTGTAGGTACAGTACAAATGCTAAGAATTAAAGATAAACCTGTCAAGTGTCTCATTATTCTAAACAGGAGAGTCAGTAGCCACCAATGAGACATCCAGACAGGTATAAGGGTGTTTATGTAAATAAAATGAGCAGATTCAAGTAGACAAAAAGATTGTGGGCTAAGAGATGGATCACTTATTCACCAATGTGTGTAGGGTTGCCACCTGTCAGGTTTTTTTCCTGGTGGTCAGGTTTTCAGGGTCCCTATCAGGTAATCCGGTTTTGCTCTGTGCTGGTCAGGTATTTGAGCCATTTTGAGTGCTCATATACTTTTAAAATAAATGTTGTCATATCACTCATTGTTTCAGCTACATGTTTAAGTTACAAACAAGTTCTGTTGTCAGTGTAGCCTTTTGTTTGTGAATGCAGTTGCCCTGGGAGGTGTAAAGTATGGCCATTAACACCATTAGCACTTACTTAACCTAATCTTCCCACTGCATCTTAAAGTAGCATAATAGCACAGCTGCCCCCACCTTTTGTAACAGTAACAGAGCCAGTTCTCCTCCACTTTCATTTCCTGGTAAACATTTTCATCTCTAATAGAATTTAGGCATTTTTAAATGTTTAAAACATATTTTATTTCCTTAAGAAAAAAGTGTAGTCACTTCTTTGGCTTTTAAATAGTACTGTGAACATGAACAGGAAATGGAGCCAGAAAAAGATATAAGGTATGTATACTATTGTATGCTATTTACAGTATTTCCATTGTCTTCCCCCAGATCATATCTGTAAATTAGATTTTTTTTTATTACTGTATGTTTATCTGGTAAACCAGTATAAATAAATAAATACATAAATAAATAATTAGGAAGAACCTAGGAAAGTAACTTTAACAGGTACAGTATAGTATCTTCACATTTTTTGTTGAACTGCTGCTTTAAGCATTGTCTTTTACTGATATAACAAATGGACTTCTAGGAGGAACAATGCATGATGAGTCATGAAAAGGGGTGGGGCTAGGGGCGGAGCTTAGGATCCGGTTTTTGCCTCATCCAAAGGTGGCAACCCTGCCAATGTGGCTTCCAGTTGGAGCAATAACAGAAACAAAAGCAATGAGATTTACCTGTATCACAAGCCACAAAGGCTATAAATAACTATAGTACAGCTACAGTATAGTTCAGTAGTAATTAATCAGATAAGAAAGCTATATGATTTTAGTGCAATCTGGGTTCTGACATCACTTCCGGTTCACAGGACCTGCCAGTATCAGTAGTGAAACAGACAGACATATAAATTGATTCCCCTAGAGTGGGAAGGCAAGCTACAGCAAAGACAGATGAGGCTAGCAGCTGAACTGAGATGAGATAAGTGAGTAGATGTCTTTTAAACATAGGAGTCTATACAATTTCTGATTAGAGAGAATCTAGGTGGTGCCCTTGGAAGGGATTTGGCCTTAGGTGTGAATAATGTGAGGTGTATATATTAGTTGAGGAAGACGGGATAAGGAGGGTTTTGTGTGTGAAGAAAGAGATTAGGGAACTTAAGAAAAGACTAGCTAAAATGTAAGACACCAAGGCATTGGGGATGTTTGTTGTTGACAATCCCTAACAAATGTGCATAGGGAGGAGGAGGGCAGGGTGGAGTAGCTTACAACTGATGTGGCTGTTGGGGCACATATCAGAGCAGGAAGAGTGAGAATGGGAAGAACAGGATGAGTACAAAGATGGAGAGTGGATAAGGGTGCAAGGCAAGGGGCAGACAAGGGGGTGTAGAGGAGGGAGTCTGGCAGTTAGTCTTAGGAATAGTTTGGGGATATTTATTTATTTACTTTTTTGTGACCAGGTAAGTGCACTAGAAATGAAAGTATATGTTTTCAGGCATGACCTAGGAATCCTTGCCAACACTGGAGGGGGTATAGGAGGGGTAAGGGGATCTAGGGAGATGGGAACTACTACCAAACAGGAAGTGGTAAGTGGTTCTATTAGAGATGCTCCAAGGCAGTTAGTTGTCATAGGGGACTCTTGGGTCAGGTTCATAGATAGTACAGTTTGCAAGAGAGAAAATGAGAATAGGATATTGAATTGTTTCTTAGGAGAAAAGGATGGAGCACCTACGGAGTTTAACAGATGTTTTCTAATGGAAATTAATGAGGAACCAGGGGTGGTAGTACACATAGAAACAGATGACATAAGAAGAAGAACAAATGGGGCTATCAGGAAGGTTTCATGGGATAGTGGGAGGACTGCAAGAGGAGGGACTGAAAGATCTTCATTTCATAGATTCTACCTGTGCCAAAGGCAGGACTGGTGAGACTGTAAGGAATACAATTGACTTATGCCTGGTCACAAAATTGTGATAAAGATGAAGTGTTCATCTTCTGGAGGAACTGGGATGGCTTCTAGAACAGGCATGCTCTCTCAACCAGAGATTGGGTGCACCAAAATAGAAAGGGAACAAGGGTGCTGGGAAAAATAATAAATAGAGTAGTAAGGGAACATTTAAACTAATAAGGAAAGGGTGTAGAACTGTATTAGATAAACTGCACCTTAGTCACCGAACTATACCTTTATGAAGGGAAATGACTGAATAAACAGGAGGAGTCAGGCAACAATGTAAAAACAGGAAAATACAGACAGATAAAGAAAGTGGATCATAATTAGAGATCCATACTAATAAATGCTATAAGTCTTAATAACAAAATGGTTCAAATGAGAGAAATTAGTATTATGGAAATAACCAAACAACATTTAGTTCACTGAAACATGGTGGTCAAGACAGTATAACTGGGTAATGTAACTACAAGGGAATAAACTCTGTTGAAGAAATAGGTACAACAAACATGTTTGTGAGTGGCAATTTATATCAATGAGAAGATGAAAGCAAGTGATGAAGTTAGCATAAAAGCAAGTGATTTAGAAATTTAATCACTTTAAGTAAAGCCTGAAGGTACAAGAGGTAGTGCACTTCTGGATAGGCATAAGGGAGCCATCTCACTTAAGGGTAGCTTGAAGGGTAGGTCAGGAATGAAATTCTGGGCTGACTAGATAGACCTAGCGGTCTCCTTCTGCTGTCAACTTCTGCGTGTCTATGTTTCTATTTTCAACTTTAGATGTTGTGTGTTATAGCCCAATAGACTATAATAAGGAAACTGAAGTGGTAGTGGACTTCTGCTTAGGATAACAGTATGTTGTAGCCCACTAGACTACAATCAGGAACTGAACAGTCAATTACTACTGAAGTCAAAAGAGCTACTTTACAGACATGTTGCTCTGCTGGGGATTTTAAAGCTGCAGTGGGCATAGCCCTGCAGGCCTCTTGCTATGAGAAAAGGACTCCCGTATTCCTTGTGACAGAAAAATATGTTGGTGTTCCAACACAGTCGCCTCCACATCTGTGAAGCACTCCGCACTACACTATTTTACTGTAGGTGGCCAATTTATTTTTTTATTATACATATCCCCCCAACCAACTTTCACTCTCAGCACCCAACATCATCCCCCCCCCCAGAAACATAACAGTGACACTGTGGGTGCCCAATCACCCATTTTATCGATGAGGAATCCTCTGTGGATTTTTTCAGCTACCCCCACTACCGCACATGCACAGTTATTTCTTTGATTTTTTTCTTTTTAAATTAAAGATATTCCCCCCACCTGACCCTGCCTCTCAGCAATCAACCCTTCCCCAGAAACATAACAGTGACACTGGCGGTGCCCAATCCCCCCATGTCACGATGAGGAATCTGGTGGGTTTTTTTTTTAACCTGTAAAAAGAAAACCATCCATCGATGTCTTTTGTAGCCATAACTGCTCCCCACTGACCCTCCCACTCAGCACCCACCACCCTACCCCACCCCTAGAAACATAACAGTGACAATGGAGGATGCCCAATCCCCAGTGCCATGATGAGGAATTTGGTGTTTTTTGTTTTTTTTTAAACCCTGTAAAAAGAAAACCATTCATCAATGTCTTTTGCTACCATAACTGCCCACCACCCGACTCTCCTACTCAGCACCCACCACCCTGCACCACTCAAGCCCTTACTTACCCATCAGGGAACTAGAGCTGTAATCCTGTCTGGATTGCAGAAACAGCTTCACTTTTCAAAGCTGGACCATGAAGTGAAGAAACAGGTATGTGCTTCGATGTATATCAAAGATGTTTTTAACTTAGTGGAAAAACTTATTCCCTAGAGCAGCCTCTTTGTTTCTTTCCCTTGAGGAGTTTGTGTACTGTCCTGTATGTAAGTTTTACTATTAGCCTTTTGATAGAAACAAATCTTGGAAAAACCAGGTACTGGAATTAACTGTTGTCCAATGTGTATTTCTTAACCAGGTTGCAGAAATAAAATCTTTTCTTGTAATTAGGTAAAACTGTTTTATGGCAATCCTTTCTCCCAGGCCACTTTGTGTTAAAAACCCTAAATAATTGCAAGTTTCAGTGGACGGTGAACTAATCTGCTAAGTGTTCATAATGAGACACTGGAAAATATGTTGGCGCTAACCATTGCTAGCTTATCTGTTGACAAAGTATTTCGATCTACATTTGAACCTGCACACATGTTACTGTGGTAATAATGTTTTATTTTTTCAGTAGTAATATGCAGTTTGGGAATGATCAGTCCAGCAGGCAATCATCAGTTCTGCAAGCAACATGTTAAGCACAGTTTCTGCCTGATGAGACTATCATGTCTTGAATTAAAACTCTATTATCATGTTTGTAAAAACTGAAATAATGATTACAGTACATTCCACATCACTATTATACTAGTAATGCTGTCTTGTCCACATGATCAACATCTGCACAAACTAAAGTCCAACTCCTTTCTAGCTGTCATGCATATGGGAGCTGAATATAAATAGTTTCAGCATTCTACCAAAATCTCACTTATTCCAGACATGTCCAGGTTTGACACTGACATCTTTAACTCCTCTCTTAATAACATTGACTGGCACCCATCAGCACACTCCCTGATATAAATCAGGCCCTAGATTTCCTAACTGACAACTTTTCACAGATAGTAAATCAACATGCCCCCTTGAAAAAATGCAGATCCAAGGGTGTCAAGGCCCCATTGATTACAAAGGAGATCAGGATGCAAATGTCTCTTCGTGACAAAGCCTGGCACACACACAAAAAAGTGGAACTATTCCTAACTGGCAGACTTTCAGACAACTTCATAACAGTTGCAAAAATGCAATCCAAAAAGCTTTGCGCCTCCATTTCAAATCTCTTCAAGCAGACCACTTTAGTAATCCCAAGGAATTTTGGAGGCATATTAATTCCCTAGTAAAAGGTAAAATTGTGCTAATCTCTAGTAATATCACTGTCAATGGATCTACCCTTGATGACTCCGCATCCATTGCTGCTGGTTTTAGTCCCTTCTTTACTAAACTTCATAAATACACCTCTTTCTTTCATGACTCCACTTCACAAAGTTCTGCTCCCCCAACTACCATAGGGAAACATTCTGAGTTCCATCTGAAATTAGCCACACTCAAAGAGGTGCGAAAGCTTCTCTCCAACTTGAAACTGGATAGCTCTCCAGAACACGACACACTAGAACCAAAATTACTCAGATTGGGTGCCCTGGCCCTCGACCACCCTGTTCATGACCTTTTTAACCGGTCCTTCCTCTCTAACTCCATTCCTGATAAATGGAAGGTGGCGGTAGTTGTTCCAGTGCATAAGGGAGGTTCCAACTCTGTTTCAGACAACTACCATCCTATCTCTATCCTCTGCCCATTGGCCAAAGTCCAAGAATGCATAGTCTATAACCATCTACAGGACTACCTTTACTCTCACAACATTCTCTCCCCCTAGCAGCATGGATTTAGAAGAAAACATAGTACTCTTACTGCCCTGTTAAAGGTTTTATCCAACATATTTCATGCCATAGACAAAGGCCTCACCACAGGTGCCATCTTTGTTTATCTCACAAAGGCATTTGATCTAGTGAATCATGATCTCCTTCTCCACCAGTTTCTTCTCATTGGTTTGGACAACAGTGCCCTGCACTAGGTCAAAAGTTATCTGATTGGGTGATCCCAGACAGTGAAGTGGGATGGCTCCCCCTCTGACCTCCGCCCAGTTACCCATGGGGTACCACAAGGATCCATCCTTGGTCCCATACTATCCTCACTCTTCATTAATGAACTTCCCTGGTTTTGTGGTTGTGCCTCAGTACATCTTTATGCAGATGATGCAATACTATACTGCTCCTCTTGTCACACAGACATTATTAACTGTGACATTGCCTCTGAGTTTGCTTCCTTTGAAAGCTGGTTCCTTTGCAATCATTTTGTCCTTAATGCTAATAAAACTAAGTGTATGCTCTTCTCATATCGTCCTATTCCTAATCTTCATCCTCCACCCCTTCACATCTCAACCCTTAAGGGTGAGACCTTGGGGGTAGTGCACTCATTTAAATATCTGGGATTCACACTGGATCCCATGCTCTCCTTCAGCACCCATGCTTCAATCATTTCCAAATCTCTTAATCAGCAACTAGGTCTCCTCTACTGTATTTGTCCACTTCTCACATCTGCCTCATGCCAGAAAATTGCCTCCTCCTCCTCCTCCCTTCTACCTCTCTTAACCCACTAAGCTCCCCTGCTCCTCTTTACTAACTCTGCCTCCATGTCCCCTCCTCTCTCAGGCATACCGTAGGATTGGAAGGTTTGCCTTGGGGGTCAAAGCCCACTAGCACCACTGTGATGTCCTCCCCTCACTAGGCTGGTTTACTTACATTGATAAATTAAGGTACTCCTCCTTGAGCCTTCTACTCAAACTCATCCATGACTTTACACCCCCTTGCCTTGATGAGCTCGTGTGCCTCCAGCATGCACCGTGCACCCCTGACTCTGCCTCACTTCCCCTTCTTGTCATACCGAAACTATGTCTGACCACTTCCTGGAGATCCTTCTCATTTGCTGCTATCTAGGATTGGAACTCTCTTTCTCCAACAATCTTGTCTTGCTCCTCTATTAATTTGTTCCAATCTTAGTTATCTGCCTCATTATCCACCTCTTCACCCTGTTCTTGCTTCACCTGAATATGTCCCCCATAACCCCTCCCTCCCTTCCAAATCTACCCCCGATGTTCTCTTCGCTACTTAATGCTTTGTTGAAGTTATCTTTGACCAATGCCTAACCCTGTTTTACTTATCTCTTACCTGACAAACCTTGCTCAAGTATTTAATCATTGCTTTGTTTTAGTGTTCTTCTATATGTTGAATGTTTTACCACTCTGTTAATTTGCACTGTTACTGTATGTCCAATGTTTTACTACTCTGTTAATTTAAACTGTTACTGTATGTAATCCATACCTGACTCGCCCCTGAAAAAGGGACTGAATTGTCTCAGTGGACTTACCCGGTCACCAAAACTCAAATAAAATAAATAAATGTTGGGGGCTTTCTAGTCTCCAGACATCATGTATTTTACATGAACACATTCAAGTTCAGAGTAGGTTTCAACACCACCATTTCAACAAATCCAGTCAAAAGAACCATCATTGTAAACATACAAACTCTAATCCACTTTCCAGGACAGTCTTGTTAAAAATTATAATTTCTGCATAAGTGCCAGTAGTAAACCAAATGCAGTACAAAAATAATATTTCTAGTCAGAACCCAGGCTCCAGAATTTCTTAAAACAGTGTACTAATACTAACTACCTGAGAATCATAACAGTTCCATTTTATTTTTATCTATAGATACAGCATGCTGACTCTGAAGCTGTTTGCATTTATTTGTATATATTTTATAAGTTTTATTGTTCTCTCCCCTGTACGGTGCCATGAACCTTTGGAAAAGGGCTCCTAAAAATAATCGTACTTTGTCTGACAGGATCTTGAGGGCTGCCCAACAAAATGCATCGCATTTTGGGACATTCACTACACACTAATTTTAAACCAACAGGAGGTTGTCTACCTGCTGAATATGGTTCCCATGACTTAAAGCACTAGATGTACCACTTGCATCAAAAGAACATATGTGTGCATACCAGTGACACTGGGGGTGCCCAATCCCCCAGTGTCTCAATGATTAATCCTCTGTGGGGTTTTTTGTTTGTTTTCTGCAACCCCTACTACTGCACATGTGTGGTTATTTCTTTCTATTTTTTTCTTTGAAAATTAAACATACCCCCCACCTGACCCTCCCTCTCAGCACTCACCACCACCACTACCCAGAAACATAACAGTGATACTGGGGAGCCCAGTCCCCCAGTGTCATGATGAGGAATCCAGTGTGTGTGTTTTTTTTAATCTTTAAAGAAAAAAAGTCCATCGATATCTTTTGTGACCATTACACTCCTCCCCACCAAACTCTCCCACTCAGCACACACACCCTGAACCCCCAAGCCCTTACTTACCCATCAGGGGTCCAATGCCATAATCCTTTCTGGACCACAGACACATCTTCACTCTTAAAAGACAGACTACAAACTGAAGAAACAGGTATGCAGTTTAATGTATTTCAAAGGTGTTTTGAACTTAGTGGTATAACTTGTCAATTGTTTCATATTTTTAGCCAAATTTTCAAAATGACTTTATGGGACCCCGCCTCATGAGCAATTGCACTGTCATTATGAAATCTGTCCCAAATGGTGGTTTTGCAGTCCCTGCATGAAATCACCTATGGAGCAGGAGTTGAAAGTGTTCTCTGCCCTTGTTCATGAGGTGGGGTCATAAGAAGGATATGTTGAAAATTTGGTGCAAAAATTTTAAAAAAACAACAAAGTTAGCAGCCTAATTTGAATTTTGTTAATTTTCAATATTTTTACCCTTTATTTACAACATAGCCATATCTTTACAGCACCTCATGAATGTGACCGCTGTCATTTTTCAAATCTTGGCCAAAGTGTTTTTTTTTTTCACACCCTGAAAGGTGATTTCGGAGTCACTGCGAAAAATCACCTTTTGGATGGGGGTTGAAAACTTTCTCTGCCTTTGTTCACAAGGCTGAGTCATAAGAAGGCTATGTTCTAAATTTGATATAAAAATATGTATTTTTTTTAAATTTACGAGGTTATGTTGAATTTTGTAATTGCAGGTTCATAAGATTGGTAATATTCAATATTTTTAACCCAAATTCTCAACATAGCCATGTCTTTAGAGCACCTCATGAATGTGACAGCTGTAATTTTTCAATTCCTGCTCAGAATGTGCTTTTGCATCCTGAAAGTTGATTTCATAGTCCCTGCATGAAATCACATTTAGGCCAGGAGTTGAACATGTTATCTGCCTTTCTTCATGAGACATGGTCATAACAAGTCTAAGTTAAAAATTTGGTGTAAACATATTAAAAAACATATTTTCAAAATGTTTACCCCAAATTCCTCAGCTGCAGCTCTATTGACTCTAGTCAGAATTTTTTATAGGAATAATCCCATTACACTTGTTCATTGTACAGTTACAGCATTCATTCAGTGTAGTCTCTATCAACATATTATTGTATCACATCACTTAGTGTGAATCTCCATCAGTGATCCACTTTTACCTGAGTTAGGGCATAATCTGACTATCTGACTATTGCATCACCCCCCTTTTCTAAAGTATTATTTATTTATTTTTTTATTTTACAATTTTTATCCAGGAAAGACACACTAAGCCAAGGCTCTTTCACAGGGGTATCCCATGAGTAGAAGGAAATTATGTGACTGTCTCATGGTCACGCAGTATGCAAGTGGTGGCTGTGGGATTCAAACCCAATTCTTCAGGTTTGCAGCACAGTGCTTTTAACCACTATGCTATGAAAGTAGGTCCTTATTTGGTACCTCTCCTGCTTCTTATACCCCAGGTGTGATGTCAAAATTATTAAACTTTTTTATTCTCTGTGTAAGGCCTGCCTTGAGTTCCTCCATGGTGTGAATTTCTTGGACAGTGTCCTCCTGGCTTTTTGTAGGGGTGGCCCTATACATGACCACCACATAGAATTGGCCTTTTTTGCTTCTAGTAGCCATACTCCCAACTGTTGTCAATGGAGATTTCCAGCAATATGCATGGAATTAGCAGTAATAATGCCAATTGAAATGTGAGGGGCCTAGGGTTGTGATATGGTCCTGTAGGGATAGTTTGATCAAGCCAATTCAGAAACTCAAGCACTACCCAAGACTTAATCACCACTGCTGAACAACAGAATAGTGTTGATCAATTACTTGTTTATTATAAAAGTGTGCAAATGGTCTCTTACCATAGATTAGTAGGATACTGACAGGACCCCACAAACTCCAATCTGTTTTGCCTACAGCATTTTCAGGGAGCACCTGTCTCACAGAATCACCATCATTTTAAATTCAGCACTTGAAGTGGTACTCACCATAAACAGCAAAAGCAAGTCTATGTATTGTAAAAATCCAAACAAAAAAATGCTGAACGAACATAAACATAAAAAATGTAAATACAAAAGTCTGTGAATACACTAGCCCCATAAAACAGTGATGATATACCAACTGTATTATCTAAATAAATATCAGAAAATAAGTATAACACATATACTTAAATATGATTGCAGCAGGTAGACCAAACCTTAAATAACCACTTGTAGCAACATTTTATCATTAACAATATTAAATAGACCACATAAATATTATTCAAAGCAGATTCCATTAGCAATGAGAAATGCTTACTATTTCAGAAATCTATTTCTTTAGGAAGGCTGATAACTCAAGACCATCAGTGATTCCTGGTGCTCTCATTGCACCTAATGTATAGCCAAAAGGACTCCCTTTTGTTTAGAAAAGTTTAAATATCGCCCACCTCCCGGGCCCCTTTCAATTCCACAGAAAGATAACTGATGTCTCTCTGTCCCCCAATCAAATTTAATTGGCAAAACAGTGTATTACATCTATTCTGAGTCCTGATTGAGCTTAAATGTCCCCCCACATGAACTTTAAAGGATCTTTTAATTTTGCCAACATAGAAGGCACCACAGATACAAGTTGCAAGATATATTATTTTGGAGGTTCTGCAGTTAAAAAAAAATGATCAATAATGTATTCTTTACCACTGTTGGCAGATGTGAAGTTTTTAGATTTTGAAGTGACACAGGAATATGTGCATCTGCTGTGGGAGTAGCAGACTTTGGGTGCAACTGGTAAAAAATCCCTTATCTGCATCTTCTCTGTTGGAAAATAAAACTGTGCAACGAAATACCCCTCAAATTCAATCCCCTCCTATACATACCTCTGGGGTGAACTGGGTTACCTCTGTCAGTGCAGGCTCAGCGGCAAGTATATAGCATGCCAATATTTTTCAAGGCAGTTACTAACTATGCACTGTTTGCACAATACTGAATGATAAAATTTACATCACCCAGGGGGTTGGCATCTTTTTGTTTATGCCTCAAAATATCCTTTCTAGGGATATTTTGTACTACATCCTGGACTTTACTAATAATATATCATCTATAGTTTGATTGAGCACAGGAATCCCTGTATCTTAGGACATTCCTTACTAAAAATACCACCAACAGCTTAATCTGGTTCAGTGTCAGTTGGCATCCATCTGTATCCCCCTCCCTTGGAATGAGGCTGAACATTGGCAGAACTGTCTATTTCTCCTTTCTCAGTCAACAGAAACTAAATAAATAAATAAAATAAATGCATTCCTAAAAAAAATATGTGTATTGGTTGCGTACTGACGGCCACACTGCCTCCAGCAGTGCATCCCTTTTTTTTTGTTGAACAGCACTATAATATCAGGGGTGTGAAAGTAACTTATGATTTTCCAACCATATTCATGCCAGATGTATAAAAAGATCCATGTGTGTTGCCTGAAGCAGATAGATTCCCCTTCAGGCTCTGTAATTGTCCATTCCATTTTGAGTTCCCACTTTTGGAATGTTAGCAGTATAGATCCTTGTAGAAGCCTCTTCAAGACATTGTATGTTACCGAGGTTGTGTGGTCCAGTATCTGCCCCCCCTTGTCCTTTAATATTAGGTCAACTAGGGTATGGACAGCATCCCTGTCCCATGCCAGTCATAACATTGCCCCTAAATAGTGGTGTACCTGGAGACAGCAGAAGTGATCCACAGTTATAAGCAAATATTATTGCCACAGTTGTTGGAATGTTTTAAAGACCCCAGCCTCATAGAACAGAACATTATGTCCTAAACCCAACTGTTCCATTGTCTGAAGGTATATTCAAAGTGGCAAGACGGTCAACTTGTCCCGGTATTGAGCCTATGATCTCACTGAAGGGGTTTGAGAGAGGGAGAGAGACCATCATCCACAGTGATGTCTGTAAAGCATGGGATCTCTTCTTGTCTCACTCCCTCTTGTGGTGCAAACAGCATGTCTGTTGTTGGTCAAGGGGAAGAGTATAATTCTGTCTCTTTCCAATAAAGTTCAGGTGTGGGGCTAGCCGTTGCAAATCATTGTGTAAATGTGCCACTTTGCAGTATAACTCAAAATGTGGAAGAGCTAGTCTCCCCACATTTTAAAGAGTTGTAGTTTGGTATAAGCTATTCCTGGTCTGTGCCCAGCCCACATAAATCTGGAACTCTGCCCATCCCAGTTGTTAAATACCTCTTTAGGAGATGTAATAGGAATTGTCTGGTTTAAATAAAGTGTTCTGAGGAGTATTGTTTCCACTCTATTTATTAGTGTTAATGATTGCGGTGTCCAGAGTTGCAGACCTTTATAGATCTGTTGTGATAGCGATGTATACTTTAATTTATAGAGATGGGATAGATCTGTGGGGATCAGTACTCCAAGATATTGTATCACAGGCCTGTGAAATTTAAAGAGAAATTTAGCAGATAACAACTCCAGGGATGATAGCCAAGGTGTACAACTTCTGTTTTATCAGTGTTGAGCTTATAGCCAGCCAGTTCCTACATTTCTTGCAAGACTGAGAATAAAACAGGTAGGGACTCTTCCAGTTCAGTGAGGCATACCAGGAGGTTTTTGGCATAAAACACCACTTCATGTTTCTCCTCTGCAATGCATATACTTTTTATCTGAGCATGTTCTCTAATCATTTAAGCTAATGGTTCAGCATAGAGAGCAAATAAAAGTGGGCAAAGTGGATAACCCTGCTGGGTCCCTATGGTGAGTTGGAACTGGTTATAGAATGAGCCATTCACTTTAACCATAGCATGTGGCACTGTAAATAGAGACTGGAGCAGCTGTTGAAAAGATTCTGGAACCTGAATAGTCTTAAGAGTGTATTGCAGGAATCTCCAAGAGACTCTGTCAAACACCTTTTTGGGTGTCCATACTAAGTATTAATAGTTGAGTTTTAGTCCTGTGAACCACTGCTAGTAGGCACAGGGACCTCTGACTACTCTGAGACATCTGATGGTGGGGTACAAAGCCCGCCTGGTCTTTATGAATTAGAGTTGGCAAAATCAGTTTGATATGTTTTGCCAGCAAAGCAGAGAAGATGCTATAGTCCTGTTTCAGCACCAAGATGGGTGATAAAATTCAGAATTTATGGGGTCTCTTCTGGGTTTCATAATGGCTAACAGGTTTGTATAATTTTAACTCAGGGAGTTGGAACCTGCCCATCTTGTTTCTCCTGGAACATGGAGTGCATGGAAGGGAGTAAATGAGTTTTAAGTGTTTTATAAAATTTTTATTAGCATCCATCTGGGCCTGGGTTCTAGTTATTTTCTCTGTTTGTTATGGCAGCATAGATATCTGCTGCACTGATAGTATGTGTTAAAGCATTCTGGTGCTCCTCTGTCAGCATTGGGAGAGTAATTTTAGCAAATAAATATTGATATCTATTTAGTGGGTTTCCTGTTCCTGGATATATAGAGATTGGTAAAACATTCCAAAATTTTCCAAAATGTGTGCTATACATGAGAAATGTTGACAGGTAATAGGATGCTTGATCTTTGTCACTGCAGACAATTTGTGTTACTGCCTAAGGTGGAAGACAGCTGTTTTGCAAGATTTAGAACCTTCTTCATAATGCCATTGACTGTGATAAAATAAGGTCTCTTCTGTCTTGTATTGCAATAGTTCTTAAAGCTGGGTTTCACTTTTTGAATCTACAGGGTCACCAGTGTGTCCCCTTTCATGTGAGCTGTTTGCCAAAAGGACATAGTATCCTCAATTTGTGTTTGTCTCTATTTTCTCTTTATCTTGGGCTGGGCAGTATATTTAATAATTTCTCCCCTTAGTACTGCTTTGATGGTGTCCCATTGCACAGAGTATGATGTCTCTGTACCTCTGTTACCTTGTATTATTTGAAGGATCTGTGCTGTCATCACTTTTTTAAATTCTGGGTCTCTTAAGAGAATTAAATTGAACCTCTGCTACCTAGTGGTTTTCTCAAGGGTTATGCTAGGAGCCATAAAAATTGATGCATGGTCCAAGAGTAGTATAGGTGCAATTTCTATGTTTTCTACATATCCAATATGTTCTGAAGTAGCCCAAAAATAGTCTAGGTGGGAACAGCATGAGTGTGTCCCAGACTAAAAGGTGTAGGAGAGGAAGTGTGGCTTAAAGTGTCAACACAAGTCAGAGAGTCCCAGCTCTTTTATAAGTCTGTGGTCATGTTTCTTGCCCATGGCAGATCTGGAAGGATGGGGGTTAGAGCTGCTTTTGCTCAGGTCCATGAACAAATTTAAGTCTTTGCCAGAATCATTGGAGCTTTGCAGAATTCTACAATATTGCAGAATATACACTGATGGGTAGAAGCATCTGAGCCTAGAGGGGATGTAGACACTTCCAATGGTAAAGTGGTTCCCCGGAACTATGCCCACAGCCAGTGCTAAACTGCCATTTTTGGTAGCATTGGATTCCTCTAACCGAAACAATGAATTATTTGGACTAGTATGGCCAACTCCATATATAACCCTGTTGATATGAGGAGGCTACTACATGTTTTTTGCCACAGTTGTAGCTAATTTGGCATGTTTCCCTGCCATCATGTGAGTGTTCTATAACAGTATAAGATGATGTTTCCTTTTTTTAAGACACAGATTCATTTTTGACCTTTTTTACTGGTTTACTTGGCCCATTAACATTGTGCATGACCACCTTAAAGGTCAGTTGTTGAGACATTAATGTGTCTTGTTGTAATCCATAACCCCAGAATCCCACAGCTCAGCAATGTTGGGGTTCTCCAGAGGGCACCCACCCCACATCTTTATCCATTAACCTACACTGTACATCTTCTGTATAATTGCTTGTTATAAGTTTGGTGCTCTTCATAAGGTCAGAATTATGCAGGACTATAACAATAACCAGCTAAGTAAACCTTTGAAAGGGAAAAAGCCAGTTGGGCTCAGCTTGCAAACCTGTGTCTGTTCCAAGTGGTGTAAGTCATGCAGGACAGTGGATGTGACTTCCAGGGAGGGATGGGTATCATGAACCACCCTTTGAGGTTAGATGAGTGTAATGAAACTCTAATCTACCAGAAGGTCTGACCAATCTTTTGTTTGGGTCAGGCCTCCACAGGGCTGGAGAGGTCACAGGAGAAGAGAATTAGAAACAAGATACAGTAATGTGGCATGACAGAGAAAGACATCATGAAGGTGGCTACACATTGCTAGTCCCCTGCTGTTTTGGAATTCAGAGTCAGGTTATAAGTTCACTACAACCACTGTAGAAGTGGTCATGTCCTCAAGAATCATTCCCCAAAGGAGTGTCCTATCTCCTCACTGGGTTAACTAGTAAGGTGTCGCTGTCCCTTATAGCATTAAATATGATGTGGTTACTAAGCAACTTTGAAAAATAGCTGTAAATGAACAGTAATCTATAACACTGAATAGTTGTTATAAACAGAAGAAATTGCAGATCTTTTGTATTCTAACTGTTGCCAAAAGAGGAAGCTATTATGTGCATTTTTCAACAGTTCATATATTCAATCTCTGCTTAAGGATGGAAGGACAAAAGCCCAATTGATAAGTTCCCCCACCTTGCGTGGGAGGTGACTGTCAATGTTTTCTGTGAGGGGCCAGTCACCCTTTCATGAATTACCCTGTAATTCAAACCAGGGCAGTTGTGTTCTTGGGGGAGCTATTCCATCACAGACTCATTGCATGGTCCCCTCTTTCTGTAGTTAATAAAGAAGCTTCAGTTGGTAGGAATGGCAGCCACCCAGTCTGCCTCTTATTTGAAAATGTCTATAGTCTTGAGCAGGGCATTTTCCAGTGGTGTCCCCGAAGGTCTGATTGAGCCCTTGAGATAGGAACAGGAGTGATAACACAACCAGTACTGCTAGGGGCCTCAGCAGGGAAGAAGAACTGACTTTGGAAGTCCCCATAGCCCCCCTCCATCTTAAAATAGCATGAGTAATCTGATTAATGAAAAGTACCATCTAGTGGTGTGGCATGAATTGAAAGCACCCCCACAGGATCAACCTGTCCCACTATACCCTTTGCAGTGGTTGATAAGATGAAGTGCTAGTAATTGAAAAAGGCTGCAAGAGTGGCTAGTTATAAACTAGAGGTTGGCTGCAACAGACCTCCTGGCAGCATCCCACCACTATCGCAACTGTGGAGCCCTCCTCCTTAGGAAGTCCCACACTGCTATGTAGCCAGTAGGGCAAATCATAATACATGCACCTATGTCTGCCAGAGTACTAAAAACAGGGCACTATAAATAAAAGTAGATTGTTTGCCAGCCTGAGGTGGGAGAAGCCCAATGACCAGGGGAACCATGAAGCATCTCCGCTACCCACCCCTAACTCCCCCACCCTCACCAGCACCCAGTGAAGAAGAAAACAATGGTCTGAGCAACAGCTAGCTCAAGTTCATGTTGCAGTAGTAGCAGAATCATTCCTCATATCTTTGAGTTGTTGTACAGTATCCTCAATAGTGTTGATGACATGCTGTTTACCGTTCCTTCTCTTACCCAGCAGTTGCCATTTTGAGAAAGATTCATGCTGTGGAGATCTCTGCTTCTGGCCTCCTGTGTCCATGTACCCCTTCTCCTATAGATCTTGAGAAGCTTCTGAGGCATACTAGAAAGTGCACTGTCCAGGAGCTGGGTCACCAATAAAGCAGGATAAGGGATTCTAAATTTAATCTGCCTCTTACGTAGGACTTGAATAATGTGGATATACTCCCAGCAGTGTTTCATTACCACTGCAGAGTAATCATTATTGAAGAAAATATGAGTTAGACAATAATAAAAAGCCTTCCGTTGCCAAGCAGTCTGCAATATGTCTTCCTTAATGGCAGAACTGGCACAGCTTACAACCATGGAGCACGGTCTGGCATCCATGGACTGGGGCTTGGTGCATAATGCCCTGTGGTTAAATTCAATATCAGTTTTATAGTCCTGTGCCAGCTACATTGCTGTATGAAAAATAAAATCCATAAACTCTGCCAGATTGTTGCCTTCTGAGTCATCTGGCATACAATAAATATAAACATATGTTTTTCCTTGTCGCACAGTTTTCAGCATCCTCCTGCCTATCTCATATTTGCTGCTGTGCAGAGGCAAGCCAAACCACTGCTTCCTCCATCTTGCCAGCCCTTCATCTATAGAGCTGACCTGCTTGTCTGTGTCATCTGCTCTGGTATTTAGAATACCAATTGCCAATCTGACGTTGGACATTGAGTGGTTCATATTAGCTCTAAATGAGTGGAGCTCTGCCATGATATGTTCCAGATTGATTTTTGATGAACTCTGTGGGAGAACCTGGGGTTGTAAATTCAAGCCAGGAATGGTGGCACTGATTGCTGTGGGTCCTGAGTCTGCTAAGGATGATCCAGTGGCATCCATCAGCGCAGTGGTAAAGTTTTGCTTCTAGATCTTCACCATGGACCAGGTAATGTACCTTTCTTCCTATCTGCATTTGCCATTTTTGTCAGCAGATTTGTGGTTCAAACAGCATTAAATAAGAAGGTTAGCAGATTGGAAGTAAGTTAAGCTAGTTCCCACTTCATGACATCACCTAAGGGGGGGACTTTAATCTATGTGGCATATACTGGGAAGCACGGACAGCAGGCAGCAGATCTGGGATTCTATTTATACAAAATACAAACTATAACTTAGCATAGCTTGCTAACCAGGGCAACAGAGATGTAGCAACTCTTGATTTGGTTTAAAGCAATAGGAGATTAAAAGTTTGCGTAGCCATAAAATCACTAGCAGGAAGTGTTCATACATGGCGAAATAATAAAGAAAATGATGATTGAAAACAGGAAAACAATATATTTGAACTACAGAGCAGGCAGCTATAACAGAGTGATGGTTGATTTCAAGAAGTGGAATTGGTAGAGAAGGATCACAGGAAAAACTGTAAATGAAATGGGGAGTCTGATTAAATCAAAACTACAAGAATTGAAAGAATCTCACATACCATAGAGAGAAAAGTATAACTAGAACAGAAGGAAACCAATATGTCTCACAAATAAAATACTGGAATTAATAAGGACAAAAAGAAAGGCCTACAGATAGTCACACACAGAACGTTCAGTTGAGGGATGAGATAAGTATGGAAAAAATGTTAAAAAAAGAGCAAGAAACTTAGGCCCGGATATTCAAACTGCGTCATTCTGAGGCGCAAGCCCTTGCGCTGCTCAAAATAGTTGTGCAGGGGTGTGGCGGGGTGATATTCAAAGAGTTGCGCTATTGAGCAACCTTGAATATCACACCCAGCCACAGCCACTGTGCATGGCGAGTGGAACTTCTGCGCCACCGCAAGTTGTCAGAGTTGAGCATTAAACTTGCGGTGGCATAGTACCATTGCGCCCATGCGCAAATTTCTGATATTCAAAAGGTGACATACAAATGAGGCCATAATTCATGCAAGGCGCAGGGGGGGCCATTTGCATCTGATTATGGCCCCAATTGCATTCCATTAGCATGTAGGTGCGCCGATCCCCGAGGACTTGCGCCTGGCCGCCCTGCCAGGCAGCAGCCATCTGGGACTGACGCACCCTGCAGCCCGATTGCGGGCAGTATGTATGCAGACAACACCCCCCAAACATCTCCCGATGCCCGATCGCGGGCAGTATGTATGCAGACACCTCCCCCCCAAACATCTCCCGATGCCCGATCACGGGCAGTATGTATGCAGACACCACCCCCAAACAGCTCCGATGCCCGATCGCGGGCAGTATGTGTCTGAACACCTCCCCCAAACAGCTCCCGATGCCCGATCGCGGGCAGTATGTCAAGACACCCCCAGTGCCCGATCGTGGGCAGAATGTGAATCAATCCCCCAGTGCCCGATCGCGGGCAGAATGTAAAAGCCCCCAACCCGAATATCTCCTGGTGGTCCAGTGGACCATAATGCCCGATCATGGGCAGAATGTCCAGTGACAACCCCCAAACATCTCCCTGGTGTCTAGTGTCCCCCACACCCACCCTGAAGCCCCTCCACCCTGCTCCCCTGGCAGCCGGCGAGGCGGCAGCATCCCACCCACCTGCCACCCGCCACCGCCCGACTGACTGTCTGGTAGGGCACGCCCATTGGCTCTAGCTCTGCACCAATAGGCGTGCAGCCCTACTTGGATAGTCAGTCGGCAGGCGGCGGGTGGCAGGGTGGATGCTGCCACCCGCCGCCGCCGGGGGAGCGGTGGAGGGGCTTGGTGGGTGGGTGGGGGACACTAGACACCAGGGAGATGTTTGGGGGGTTGTCCCTGGACATCTGCCAGCGATCAGGCATTACGGTCCACTGGACCACCAGGGAGATATTCGGGTTGGGGTGGGGCTTTTACATTCTGCCCACTATCGGGCACTGGTGTGTGATACATGCTGCCCATGATCGGGCATCGAGCTGTTTGGGGGTGTTCAGACAAGGCATTGCCCAAGCGATCGGGCTGGTGGGGGGCACAGGGACTGAGTTGGGGCCAGCCACGGTGGCAGCTGCTGTGTTACGCCCTGCAATACAGCAGCTCACCTGTGGGTGGCCCTCAACTTGATCCTTTTTTTTTGGCTCAAAGTTGTGCAGGCACAGGTTGGGGGTTGCGCCTGCACAACTCTGCACAGCCCGACTGAATATCGGGTTGTGCAGTTTATGCATGGTTCCTCCCCCTCATGTTGAACATGCATTCATTTGCATTGCGCTGTTGCTCAGCCTGTTTTCAGTGGTGCAACTGCCTCCTGCTGAATATCGCAGAATGGCGCAATGTAGGACTTGCGCATGCGCAACCCTGTTGCTCATGGAGCAACCCTTTTGAATATCTGGGCCTTACAGTATAAGGAATGAGAGAAAAATATTAGAAAAGCATTCAGCAGCAGACAGTAATGGGTATTTTTTTTTGTAATTCAATATGCTTTATTGTTTTTTTATCCCCAATACAAACATACAATCAAGGGTATACAGGTAGTAGGTGGGCAGTCAAGATAGAATACCCATAACACAACACAAAACATCTAACCAATACAAAAAGCAAATTACAGGATCTATTTACAAAAATTCCCACCCTCCAACATCCAAAAACTAAACCCTTCCACAAGCCAAGCAAGGTCACTCAACATATGAACAAGGGATGATCTATTCATTTGGTAATGGAGGTAACTTAAGTTAGGGCTTCCATATAGTCAGTAAAATATCCAAGGGATCCCAGTTAGCACGATATCTAATTTCTCTGTTCGCCATTGAGGCAATATGTTTTTCCAACTGGAGTGCCTGTAAGATTTTTTTATGCCATTCCGTGATCGACGGGGGTGACTCATCATTCCAGTGTCTCATGATTAATAACTTGACTATGGCAACAATTAAAGCCGTGTGCATTTTCCACATTTTGGGGGTGCCAGGTGGGAAACTATTTAATAAACACATCTCCGAGGTGAACAGAGTATCAAGCCCAAGGAACAGGTCTAACCTCCCTCTAATGGATTTCCAGAAACTCTGAATTTTAGAACAAGTCCACAACATATGATATAGGGTTCCTGGACAATCAGCACATCTTGAGCATATAGGAGACAGGAGCCTACCAATTTGGTAAAGTCTGACAATAATAAAATATAAATTATGCATTATGTTATATTGAATGAGGCATAATCTATCCTGCTTCACTAATCTATACATGCACTGCCAGAGGCTTTGCCAAAAGTTGTGATCCTCTACAAGAGAGAGCTCTTGGGTCCAATAATAACAGACCCCTTGGGGAAGATGAGGATCTATATTCTGCAAGACTTTGTATAACTTGGATACTGCATGGGGCTGGTTCGCTACTTCAATGATCGAGAGCAAAGAGACCCTTGGTGTTTGCATATCACGTTCTTTTCCTGAGAAGCTTAGCAGTGCACTTTTAAACTGCATGTATTTAAATGTAAGGCAATCTTGGCCTGTAGAGTAACGCTGATATGCTTGTAACATTATAATACCATCTGTAGTGTATACATCAGAGACTCTTTTACCAATTAAATGAGGCCAATACAAGGCCTGCATTGGTTTAGACCCAATTTTAAAGTGAGGATTCCCAAAATGAGCTGGTCCAGGGAGACATGCCAATTGATAGAAATGTGGGTTTGCAATTGATGCAAAGCTCTGAAGGACTAACCAATCGGGGTATTCCATAGCGATCTAGAGAGTGATTTAGGTGTAGTGTATATTAGGGATGCCAGGGAACAGTGATTCTGTTCAGCTAGATGTTTCTCTATAGGAAACCAAAGAGGAGTATAAGCATGAGGGTCACCAGAACCTGCTTCACTTATCCAGTGAGCCATTTTACTGAGATGGTGGGCACAATAATAGATGAAGAACAAGGGGGCTGCCAGTCTGCCATGGGGTTTGGGGGCAGTAAGTTTAGCATAGGCATGGTGAACACCCCCCCCCAAATAAAAGAATTGAGCATTTTTTGAAGTTTGAGGAACCATATTCCAGGAAAAAAGAAACCTAGAATGCCCAATGGGTACAAAAGGCAGAAGAGTATATTCATCTTGATAATATTGACTCTTCCCCACAGTGTGAGGGGAAGTGCACCCCATCGGTCTAAATCTAGCTTAAGGGTGTTAAGCAGGTCTGAGAAGTTATGTTTTAACATCATGGGCAAGTTTCTAGAGATTCGGATCCCTAAATAAATCAGGCTCTCATGTTCCCATGAGAGGTTATGTATTGCTGCATCATGATGGGAAACATGCATATTAAGAGGAAATACCTTGGTTTTAGAAAGGTTAAGCATATAGTGAGACACCTTAAAGAATGTCTCCACTTCCAGTAAAAGCACTGGGATACTGTCTCGTGGTTCCACAACATGCAGTAGTAAGTCATCTGCGTAAGCAGAGAGGGCGTATTGACAGTGTCCAACTTGAATGCCTTTTAAACTTGGATGTGAAATGAGTCTTCTAATCAGGGGCTCTAAATAAAGGTTAAATAACAGGGGAGAAAGTGGGCATCCTTGCCTGGTGCCCCGGCTTAAAGAAAAAGAAGCTGAGAGGATACCATTGCACCAAATTTGTGCTGTTGGAGAAGAATATAGAACTTTAACCCATGTCAAGAAAGCTTTGGGAAAACCAAAATACTTAAGGGCCATAAATAGGAAGTCCCAGGAGACCATATCAAAGGCCTTCTCCACATCAAAGGACACAAGAACCGCAGGGATATCCGAGTCCCTCGACACGGAGAGGAGATGCAAGAGCTTATGCATGTGATCTCCTGAGGATCTTCCAGTCATGAAGCCTATTTGTTCCTGACTAATAAGACCTCACATAAGGGGCTTTAACCTATTTGCAAGTACTTTAGCTAAAATTGTAATATCCGAGTTAAGGAGGGAGATTGGCCAATAGTTCTCTGGATATTGGGGATCCTTACCTGGTTTAGGTATTAGAGTAATAAGGGCATTCAAGAAATTTGCCTCTGATAGGCCATTCTTAAACCAGAAATAATAAACTTCTGTAAGTAGGGGAGCAATGTTGGAGAGGCCAGATTTATACAAATTTTTAGGGAAACTGTTGGGTCTGGGGGACTTATCAAGTGGGAGTTGTTTGATTGCTTGCTCCACTTTCCAGAGTGTGACTGTGTTTTGTAGGCTCACTGCTTTATCAGGGGGTATCTTGGGGAGGTCAAGAGTAGCCAGATACACAGCAAAGTCCGTATCAGTGGGGCGTTCAGCTACATTTTCAGAATATAGAGAGCTGAAGAATTGCCAGAGGCCTTTTATTATATCCTATGGGGCTGTGACTACGGAACCATTTTTATCAAACTTTAATCCTGGAATGAAGCTGGAGGCTTCAGCCTGTTTTAACCTGATTGCTAGTAGCCTGCCCACTTTTTCCCCGAGTCCATATATTTCATTTTAACACACTTCAGGGAGAGTTCTGCCTAATATACATCAGTTCAGAATATTGAGCTTGTAGGCTATGTAATCTGAACCACTCCACTTCTGGAGACTGGGAACCAAACAAGGTTTCTATCCATCTGACTGAACTAAGTAGTAGTTCTAATTGCTTTGTGTTTGCTGAAATTTAGTGGTAGCAAGACGTAAACATTCTCCCCTTGGGGCACATTTCAAGGTGGCCTAGAGTATGTCAACTTTCAGGATGGATCCCTTGTTAATCTCCACAAACCAGGATATAAAATCTTTGACCTGTATTAGGGAGTCTTGCTTTTGGAGGAGCTGCATATTTAGGCGCCATAAGCTATTTCTTCTAATGCCTGGCCCAAATATGAAAGCCACATAAACAGGTGAATGATCAGATATAACCCTCACATGTATCACTGCATCAATTATACTAGGTAGTACAAATGAGCTTATTAGGATATAATCTATTCTGGAGGACGTTTTATGGGGGGGGGTGAAAATAGGAATATTGGCGTACTTCTGGATTTCATACCCTCCAGATATCTATCAGGTTCGCCCCAGTCATAAGATCCTTTAATGTGAGTTGGGCAGGAGACAGGCCAACTTTTCGAGGCTTGATTTACCTTTATTTGGCTACAAAGTGATATTCCATTCACCTCCAAGAATTGTTAATTTGGGAGAATTTAAAGTGATCAAGCTGAGTAGGTCAGTGAAAAATCGAGGAGAATCTAAATTTGGGCCACATATTGCTCTCAGGGGGACTGACTGGGATTCTAACATCCCATGAAGCAGTATATATCGACTCTCAGGGTCCCAAATCTCCTGTTAAAGTTTGAAGGGGACTTGCTTGGGAATCAATATAACTAAACCTCCACTATTTCGTCTTCCATCTTTCAGATGAGATGTTAAACCGAGGTCCCATCTGCCTGGATTACTGGTAGTTCAGGTGGATGTTAAAGATCCCATGGCACTCATCAAAAAAGAGTAGGGTAATTTCCCTGGTGTCCTGGCCAAATTTCCCTCATTCACTAAAAATACCACCAACAGCTTAATACGGTTCAAGGTCAGTTGGCATTCATCTGTATCCCCCTCCCCCAGTCATGCCTGAAAATATGCAGGATTTGTCTAGTGCACTTACCTGGTCAACAACAACTGAAATAAAATAAAAATAAAAAATTTGAGGACACTCCAGATCCATAGGCCTGTCCCACCCAGTTCTTATGAAATAGGAGGGCATCGTCTCTACAAAGATGCGTTTCTTACAAGCAGGCAATTCCTGCCTTTAAAAAGAATAGATGTTTGAGTATCACTTGCCTCTTGCATTTGTCCTGAGCTCCCCTTACATTCCAGCTTATAACCGTATAAGGGCTATTCATTAACTATTTACTGGAGGGATTGGTATTTGAGAAGCACAGAATTTTGACCCCAGGCTGAGGGCTTTAAGATTACCAATATCAACATTGCTAACATTGTAAGCACTATTGAGCCTACCCCCATCTAAATCTAAAGCTAGGCTTGAATCCCCCATCCCACACAGAACTACCAAGTAAACGTTAGCTTATGCAATGGAATTATGTGTGTTGGAAATCCCTTCCTCCCTCTATCCATAGCAATTTAGAACTTAAAACAAAATGCACCTTCTCCCCCCCCCCAAAAAAATGCTGAAAAAGGGTGACCACAGTTCTATATAACTGCTCTCCTTAACCCTCACTGTCAGGTGATTTTACTCACTGATCTGAGGCCACAAAACCTCCCACGATCCCTCCCCCTCCTGCTTTGTTTCTACTTAAATGCGAGATACAGAGATGATTAACAATAACGATCTAGGTCATAGTAACAACTCTATATTGAACAAATAAACAGTTACATCTCTCAATGTGCATTCCAAAATATGGTAATGTCCTTTACAGTCAGAAAAAAAGTAAAAGCACAGTGTAAATTAACTATTTCCTCTAAAGGATCATTCATATACTTTCCTTCAGACCCTGAATGGAATCCATCATTTGTCCTCTTTTGCAAAAACTGAGGGAGCAAACAGACATTATTAGGTGACTCAACCACAAAGTCTGAGTATCAGAAATTGACAAACTTAGCTTCTACTAATCATGGGACAGCTGTACTGAGACCGTGGTCATGTCTGTGGTAATCATTAAAAATACCTCTGGGTTAATTTTCAGTCCCATGGATCTGATTTGCATAGGATAACACAAAGTTCAATCAAAGCTGGTGTAAATAAGCTGGTGTGAACCATTGATCTTTTTTAACCTGAAGATTCATTGGGTATCTCATATGAAAGGGCATTCCAGCAGCTATTAATTTGGATACCAACGGGTGCATCTCTTGACATTTTATTCAAACTGACTGAGGGAGATCCTGAGTTATGTGTAGCCTACATCCCTCCCATTGTGCCTCCTGCAGCTCCTTAACTTTCACAAGGATATGCTGCTTGTCTAAAAAGTTGAGAAATTTGCAGATTAGGGGTTGAGGTGGAGAGCCAGGCTGTGGAGGAGGGCGAAGGGCCCGGTGAGCTCTTTCCACAATGTACATCACCCCATTTGGCAATGGGCCTGCAATTTTTTCACATAGTTTCTGTACAAACAGAACAGGTGCATTACCTTCTTCCTTTTCAGGCACCCAAATAATTAGAAGGTTATTCCTTCTACTCCTCCTTTCAAGGTCTTCCAATTTGTCCTCCAGCTTCTTAATTCTCCAACCCAGAGTGGTTTGGTCATGTTCAGCCCTGGAATGTTGTTTCTCCAGTGAGACGAGCTGAGCTTCTGAATTGCCAACTCGAATGGTAAGTGCATCTACAGAATTTTTGATTTGATGCAGGTCATTTGATATGTTGGTGATAGCCTCTTTCATGGGCTGCATTAGCTCTATAAGTCTGTCCTCACAGAGAGCCAAGGAGGTTGTTACTGGCTTAGTGGTGCTCATGGCCTGTTGTTTGGAACATTTTGTGGCCTTCTCTTTTTCCAGGGTCGGGGAGGTGAGTGCCATGGAGGCACTTTCCTCATATATAATTCCATTTTTTTGATTCTGCACTAATCTAGAGAGGCTCCCAAATTGGGCAGCGATATATGATAAAGATTTATGTTAGAAAAATCGCTACTAGGGATAGTTTTAAGCAGGAGAGGTAAGGAGTTTTTGGAGACTGCTGTTGATCCTCAGACTGCCATCATGTGAGCCCCCCAGTAATAGGTATTTAAATGCATTCTACATTTGTGTCAATGGCAGGTAAAACATGACTAATACACTTAGTCCTCTAAAGGTTGAACCTGAAACATTCAAATATCAAAAATTGGGGGCAGAAGTTTTAAACAGATACTTCTTCTAGTTTATGGTCCAAATGATACAGCAGAAGACAGGGTGGGATAGTCAAAGCCAACAAGAGATGGCATTATGATATGGGAGCCACTCAAAGCAAAAAGGTGCTGGACAAATTACTATGCATTGTAAGTGAATAAAGCCCCAGTGGTGTGTCTTTTATGAAATAAGAGACTCTGAGCATGTGGATTGAGTAAGACGACTGCACAGTGAATCTAAGTTGTTCTGGCTGTTAAGCCTCATGAAGGGATTCATGTACAGTATACTATAAGAGACACCCCTAGAGGCTCTATTAACTTATTATATCTCATTAACGTAGCGCTAGTGAGTTACAATAAGTTTTTTAGTATACCTGTTTCATTTCAAAGTTAAATGAAGCCATTCTTTCACTGAATGCTCCACTCCTAATTTTCCTGCATGAGAGACCACTTTACACACACACAAGTGGTTTAGTAGCTGTGTAAGCTGACTGGCTGAAATCATATGAGTGATTTATAACAAGGAGAATAAATCAGACAGGCAGGAAGACATTCACCAAGAGTTTTAAAGGAACTGGCAGAAGAGTGAGCTAACGTTTATAGAGATGGGGGAAATGCTGAGGACCTTAGAGAGGATGCAGTGATATTATTGTTTAAAAAAAGTAAATGAGAAAGCTAACACCTATGAACCAGTCAGCCTGAGTGCTGTCTTATGTAAAATTATGGAATCTTTTATAAGGGACAAAATTGCAGAGAAGGTGGATGAATTGGGATACAAGGATGAAATACAGCATGGCTCATTAGAGGTAGATTACCTCTGACTAATTTATTGACCATCTGTGAAAGAGTAACCAAAAACTTGATAAAGGCATACCAGTATATATTATTTTCCTAGACTGCAGTAAAATATTCAGAAAAGTATCATACAGAAAACTGATTCATAATCTTAGCATTAATGGAATTAGTAAGAAGTAAGTCAACTAAATAAACAACTGGCTAAATCGAAGGAAACAGAGTGAGAATAAATTCTTTCAAATTAGGAGATAAGGTGACCAATGGAATGCTGCTCAGACTGTTACTGGGCCCACTGCTGTTTAATAACTATATCAAGGAACTTAACAAAGGAAAAGAGAACTGGGTTACAAACTTTGCAGATGACGCAAAACTAGGAGCATCAACATATAGTGTGGAAAGGACTACAAGTATCCAAAGGAACTTGGATTAGATAGTTAAATGGACTAAATGGCTGGATATCAAATATAACTGAAACATAGAAACACAGAAAGGGGAAAGCAAAAGAAGGCCAAGGTCCATCTAATTTGTGAATTTGTTACCTCGCTGCAAACCATTTTCTAGAGTGCCTGTGCAGTGTGATTTCATTAGTCCTTCATGTACGTCCCATGTTTTCTTGACGTCTGTCATTCTGATATGTAAGTCACCCAGAGCCTATCCACTCTCTTGGTGATGAAATATGTTCCCACATATTTCCTGACATTGCCTCCTGCCAGTTCAGATGCATGTCCTTTGTAGTGGTATGACTGCAGTTATTGAAATGGCTCCCATAATCTACCTTATTTACCTCAGTAAGATACTTATAAGTTTTAAATCATATCTCCTCGTTCTCTTCACTTCTTTAGCAAGTACATATTCAATGAATCAGTGTTAATGGCTCAGCAGGTTGCACACTTGCATCTGAGGCCAGAAGATCAGAAGGTTGTGGGTCACATCTTCACACCAGGATCTTGGGTAAATCTCAGTATGAACACTGTAGTGCTGCACTTCTGAGGTGCAATCTTTCAGATGGGATGTTAAACCAAAGTTCCATCTGCCTGTTCTGATGGTTGTTCAGGTGGATGTTAAAGATGCTATGGCATTTCTCAAAAACAGTAGGGGAATTTTTTTATTATAACTTTAAATCAATTAATTACAACTGTGTTAATTCACACACAATTTGTATACAAATTAAAAAAAAAGAAAAAGAAATCAAATAAGTATTTTAGTCATACAAATAACCCCTCTTATTATATTTCAAACCTGATAAAAGAAAAATCAAACTAAACAATATTACATCCACTTCCCCCACTAAAAGAGTGAGGGGAATTTTTTCCAAAATCAAATAGTACTATAACACATACTCGAAATTACAAGAAAATAAATATACAAATCAAAGTTATACTAGTAAATTAAATATTACATCATACACCCTGCCCACCCTCCACTACTTTTGGAATAGGGGAACTTTTATATTAAACTTAAAAAAATAAATAATACATCATAAATACCAGTATGTTATATGCACATTCCAAACAAAAAATCATTTAACACAGAATAAGAAAATAAAGTACTATCAGTATTAAATTCATACTATTAAAATAAAAATAAACCTATCTCAAAAACAAATTATACCACAGTAGTCATAATCTACAAAAACTTGGTAGAAACTCAAAATTTGAAATGCAAACTCCAACCATACCCCCCCCCAAAAAACACAGAAGTGATTTTTTATAAATTCATCATACTTTACAATGTTACCAGTTGAGATGGGGAAAGCACAACCTTGAAACTGGGTAGAATATCGAGCACACCTATTTTTTTCTAAACATATACAACACTTTCTGTAATTTAAAACCAAAAAGAGAACCCTTATAGTTATACATTATATTAGATCATAATTATAGGGCCTAACTTTATTTCTGGCCTCTATTTCTCTTGGGCCCAGATATTCAAAGGGGTTGTGCATTGCACAACAGGGTTACACCACGTGCAACCCACCAATGCACCCTGGTGCATTATTCCAATGGTCAATCTGTGCTGTACAAATCCCGATGTGCCAGGGTGCAATGATAATGTATGTGTTGCAAATGCAGCGGGCATGCCCATGCATATGCAGCACATCCCTCTATTCAGTCCAGGATGTGTACTGCATGTGCTGGCACAACCCTGATGTGCACTGCATGTGGGGGTACAATGCTGAGCCTGTAAAAGAAGGAACAAATCCTGGCCACTCAAAGGCAAACTGCTTCATTGCAGGGCACAACACAGCACCTGCCAGCCATGGGTGGCCAGCTGCCCAGCAGGGACACAGTCCACAAGCACCAACACCCTCTCGGTGGTCCAGCGGAACCCCCCCATCATGCCTAATCACGGGCATCTGTATGCAAGCATAGAACCCGGTGTGCTAGTGTTCCCCCCCTTTCCACCTGATCCCAATGCCCAAATCCTGTAGGTGTAGCACCCCCCCATTCTTCCCAGTCATGGCCATGTGATAAATATAGTAAACCTGGTGGCCCAGTGGACCCCCCTCCCATCCCACCAACTGGGACCCAGCCACCCAGCCACCCCATCACTGGCGGGTGGCAGTGCCCCACCCACATACTGCCTAGCCGCCCACCGAATGGCAGCATACAGTATGTGTTGTATGCCTATTGGTCCACATTGTGGACCAATGGCCATACAGACCATACTGTACTACACAGGCATGGTTATGTGAAGGAATGTTTATTCACATAACCGTGCAAGTGTAGTACAGTATAGTCTGTATGCCCATTGCTCCATGGTGTGGACCTATAGGCATACAGCACATACTGTACAGTATCATTTGGCAGGCGGCTGGGTGGTATGTGGGTGGGGTACCGCCGCCCGCCAATGACAGGGGAGGAGCTGGGTTGTTGGGTCCCAGTAGGTGGGATGGGAGAAGGAGCCACTGGGCCACCAGGTTTACTAAACTTATCACATGCCAGTGATTGGGCAGAATGGGGGGATGATGCTACACCTACAGGATTCAGGCTTTGGGATACTACCACCCACGATAGGGAGGAATGGAGGGGGATCGCTAGCATACCAGGTGCTATGATCGCATACAGATGCCCATGATCGGATGTGTCGGTGGGAGGGGGATACCACTGGACCACCAGATGGCCTCTTCATCTACGGGAGGTCATGTACAGGGGGGGCACTAGCGCACCAAGGATCCAACACCTGCTGCAGGCAGCTCCGCAGGGCACCGGGCACATTTCATCAGGCTGCCCTGCACAATGCATGCAAATGGAGCCATAATGACAAGCAAATGGCCCCATTTGCACCTTGCATATATTATGGCCCCATTTGCATGCCTTCTTCTGAATATCACAGATGCTGTACACAGTGCAACTGCTTTTGCACTGGCTCATCCCTGGTGCTCCCTATTAGTTGCTTGCGCTGGCACATTGTCACTGGGCCATGTGCATTCTGTGCCATATTCTGCGGTGCAGCACCATGGCACATCACCATAGACTATCACCTGGTCCTGTCCCCGGCACATCCCAGCTGTGCTGTGGTCACGCTTGTGCCATTGCCAGGCGCAGTCTGAATATCCGGTCCTTAGAGTTTATTCCTCCTGCTTACTCATAACATTCTAGGCTTGCCCATCTGTCATAATATTGATCAGTAGTGTATTTCATTTTTTCTCTGTCTTTAATTCCTAAGATATTGTTCAAGATGGAGAACATTACTTGCACTGGTTGCCATACTATCTGTTGGATAGTAAGTCTACACATGGCTTACCATATCCAGTATTTTATATGTGTGGTAATTAATCATAGTGTGATTTTATTTATGTGAACATTGTTTCTGGGGAATAATCCTAAAAATAATACATCAGGAGTGATAATATAGTTTGGGAAATGAGCCCATCTGTTTTTAAAAATATCCCAGAATTCTCTAACATAAGGACACTCAAAATACAGATGCTGCATGGTTTCAGGTTGCTCTAAGCAAGTTGTCCTAGGGCAGTACCTTTCTGTTTTGTCTTTATGTTTGAGGTTGTCCTTAACCTGAAGTTTTCCATTGCCACTTAACCATATTTCATCCCACCTATTCTGTGGGGTTCTTTTATCCAGTAACATGTCTAAAATGTCCCTTATGTCATTTCTGTGTCTATTCAAAAAAATACTGAAGGGGGCACATAAAAAGTGTCCTGAATATAGGTGTACAATTGTTTTCTGTCATGCTTGACTAGATGTTTTTTTGTAATTTTCCATAATTTTAACTTCTGTATACAATCTCTTAAATATCTGGGAAAGTCTGTCATTCTTGTTTGTTTAGTTATTGTTGTTTTTGTACCCCATGTTTGTAATACTTGTGTCAGTTGGTCTGTGACCCAAGGGGTCCATAAGGCTAGGCTTCTAGTCAGTATATGTTTTATGTTAAAATATATAAATATACAGTAGAATAATGTGATGCAATTTACCATTTGTATCCCTCCTAGTGCTGTGTCCATATATAGGGTTCCTCGCTTTATTGGGTTCAAGTGACTGAGAAGTCTTCTTTCCAGTCTTTGTGGTGGTGGGAAAACGTAATTCAGATATAGGAACACTGGAATGAGATATGTTTTAACCATATATAACCTTTTCTTCTTGCTCATCCTCCACTTGTTCCAGTGAGCTACTCTATCCAGTGCTGCATTTATTGTGTATTGCCAATTAAATTCTGCCAAACTGTAATGTCCAAAGTACTGTATATACCTAAAATGTTTTCTTCTTTTCTACTAATTGGTATCCCTGAGACTTCTGTAAGATAAGTGGGAGGTTGTCCTATGGGCACACATTTACTTTTCTGATTATTAATTGTGGAGCCTGATACCTCAGAGAAAGAATCTAAAATGTATTTAACTGGATGCTAGTTTGCTGGTCAGCTATACTAATGCACAGATCATCTGCATAAGCTAATGTTCTTATCTCAGAAATCTTGGCTGGACACTTAAAGCCCCTGTATAGGCTGATTTTTGTTTGTTTTCCTAATTAGGGGTCTAATGACAGGATACATAATACAGGGCTTTAAGGGCAGCCCTGGCATACCCCCACCCATACTTTGCAGGGGTAACCCATCCTTCCGTTCATATGAGAAATGGATGCATGTTGGTAACATAATTGTAGCCATCTTATAAACGTTTTAAGAAACCTGTATTCTTCCATACAAGTCCATAAATAGACATGCAATACTCAATCAAATTCTTTGGTCTGATCTATACTTAAGATATATCCTGATAATCCTTTGTTTTGCCCCCTTTTCTAATATTTCTCTTACTGTAATTAAGATATCTGAGATTTTTTGTCCTAGAAGCAAGCATGCGTGTGTGTGATGGATTATTAAAGTAAGAACTGTTGTTAGTCTATTGCTAAGTATTTTAGTCAGGATTTTGAAAATCAGAATGAAGTAATGATATGGGTCTCCAGTTTGATAACTGTTCCTAATCTCCAGATTTGTGTAATTAGGATTATTAAGCCTGAGTACATGTCTTCTGATAATATAGTATTCTTCAGCATGAAATTGTAGAGTTCTGTGAGTTCTGGTAATAGCTTATGAATGATATGTTTATAAAACATGTGGGGCAATCTATCTGGTCCTGGTGCTGTACCTATCATGAGTTTATTTATTACATTCAGTAATTCTTGTTGCATTATAGGCCCTGTCAATAATTTATTGTCATATGTGGTTAGTTTTGGAAAAACACAATCCTTTAGCCAGTCTACTGTGTTGGTAGAGATAGGGTAGGGTGTCCCAAATATGACCTGTATATACTGTTCTAATTCTTCTAATATTTTATGGTTCCCTGTCACCATTTCTTTTCCATTCATTTTTATAGCTGTTTTAGTTTTTTTTTGTACATGTCAGGCAACTTTCAAATGAGTAGGCCTGGAATTGCTTCCCCTGTGTGCTATATTTTTGTTCACATTCTAATGATTTTAGCCTGTTATATTGATGTTCAGCCATTTGTAGTTTAATATTCTTGATTTGGACTGTATAATCCTGTCTTGTTTCTGTTTGCTAGGAGAATATTTTATAGAGATGTGTCTGACTGTTTCATAAGTGATATTTCTCTGCTGGCCTATTCATTTATCAATTTGTTTAAAAAAACTAGTAAAATCTGTCTTACTTTGTTCCCTCTAGTCTATGGGTATATCATAAAGGAAAAACACTGCTTTCCTTGCTTCTATAATATCATCCAATTCTTGCTTTATACAATCAGCCTCTAATACAGCTGTATTCATTCTCCATCATCCTTTACGTGCTGTTAAATCTGAGGAAGTAGCTTATTTGACTTATAATAGGCCATGGTCTGATGTAACTACTGGTAGTACTCTCAAGGATGCCACTGGAAGATGTGATGACAAAATACAATAATCTATCCTGGTCCTGATTTCCCTTTAAAATATGTAAATTGTGGTCTTTCATGGTGGGTGCAAGGGTGTAGGCAGGCATACTCACTGTACACATTTAAGTACAGTTTTGTTGCATGCCTGTCACAAATCATATGCCTTTCTGCTACCATTTTCATCCAAACCTGTAGCATTTGGGTTAGTGTAGGCCACTGAGGAGTGCCTCTGTTCAAACATCTGTTGTTTAGGAAACAGATACATGTAAAACCTCTTTAGAGATTAGAAGATTCATCTGACAACAATCTGACTTGTTTGGAAGGGGGTACCACTTGGAGAGTGTGTGTACATTTTTTATTGTGGGGGAAGTGTAACTGTTGGAGACTGTGTGTACAAACTGGAAATTTCTGGCTACACCCCGGGTTGGTGTGAAAAACATATATCAAATCTGTTTGTGCTAAGAGTTTGTTAAAAAAGACAGCATCACAGAATATTTTATCTGTTACTGCACACCTGTTGCATTTAAGTCGGCTGCAGATGAAATCTCTGCCTAATAAGATGGCTCTGGATGTAGAGTACAAAGGAATGGCTGTATTAGGGTCAAGAGGTGAATCTTTCCTGCCTTGTCCAGAGGGGCATAAACATTAATAATCCTAAAATCTTGCCCTTCTACAGAGATATCTAATAACAATGCTCTCCCCAGAAATATATCTATAATTTTAGAGGTTTTTATAGAGGGGTTATTTATGCACCCCACTGCACAAGTCTTCTCCAATGGACCAATGTGTGCCCCCACCCCCATATCCAATCTGCCCCAGCTGCCTGTATTTCATAGGCTGTGGCCAACCTAGTATCTTGCAAAAGAATATGGTCACATTTGTTTCCTGAAAAACCAGCAATGGTAGCTTTCCTCTTCCTGTCAGTTTTAATACTATTGACGTTTAGAGAGGCAGTGAACAGTTCCACAGCCATTTAAATTAAAAGTCAATCAGGGGGTTTCTTCCATAGATTAAACCTTGTTCGAATTTTCTGCTTCTTTTTCTTTTCTCTTTGGGGCAAAAGGTCTCATTCTTCACCCTCTGAAACTCCATCCATTTGTGAAGAGTGCCCTGAAGTGGCATCTGAATTCATATCCATTTCTGTTTCTCCCCATTGTAGGGTAGAGTACTTGTTTTGTAGAGGTATGGGATCCTCTTGCTCTGGCTTGTCCTAGGATTTTCTTGCCTTCTGTTTGGATACAGTTTGAAAGGCCATATCTGGAGGGTTGGGGGCATGCCTGTATCTCTTTCTGATATATCTGATTCTGTGTGCCTTGTTCCCTCCTCTGTTATATTCGTTTCTGTTTGCCTTGTTCCTTCATCTGTTGTGTTACTTTCTATGCATCTCCTAGTCGTAATTACAGTCCTTGTGGGATACACAGAGGTTCTTGGTGATTCTGGTGGTAGGGAAGGAGCCTGTTGTGGTGGAGTTTGATTTTGCATCTGGGTAGGCCCTGTTAGCCATTGTGGTTGTTGAGTATCTCTGTTTAAGTATAAATCCTGAACTACAAAGTCTGGGTTTTCAGTATTATGGGATGTCCGGGGACATTTTCATAAGGAATGCCCCCCCCCCATCACACAAATGGTATAAAGGTATAGATTTACAGTTAAATCCTGAGTGACCATTGGAACCACACTGCGAACATTTCATAATTTCACAGGAATTACTTATATGGTGGTGTGATCTGCATTTGTAGCATGAGCAAGGTTGCCTGATAAAACAGAATCCCTTTGTCTCATCCCATGTAAAAAACAATTTGGTAAGTGTTTAATCCATGTGTCATCTTTGTGTAGCTTTACTCTCACCTTCCTATCACCTATCTAAAACACTTCACCATCTAAAATGAGGTCTGGCACATCATCCACTTTGTACTTTTTTTCAAGCTAAAACATGATATCTGATATATTTACTCCTTCATTTCTGAAGAGGATGGTCACCAAGTTAAATCTGGGCTTTGTAAGTGGTATAGCCTGGAAGGGGGCCCATAACACTGATTGTTTTTATTTCATGTAGATAGTCCAGAACCTATCCATTAACTGAGCAGTTCTAAAACTTACATCGAATGTGGACTCTCCTGGTGCATGAATTAAAGCGTATATCTCTGCTGGGGCAAATCCCAAATCTTGCTTTAAAAGCTGCCTTCCCACATAAAATCTATCAGGAGGAGTTCTAAACCACCCACATAACATAACCTTACTGCATGCTACCTCTTTGCCTGTTTCAGAGGCTTTTGTAGCAAGCTAGTAAAGTAATAGGGGGTACAAGTGTGGTAGTTACTTCTGGGTCTGGTGTCTCATTTGGTATGCTATTAGTACTGTTTTCTCTTTCCATTTCCCCCTGCATTGTCACTTCAGTTACCACTTCAAAAAATATTTCTGTCTCAGATTCTGGTGGGGAAAAGGATACATTTTGAGAGTTATTTATTTTTTTATCAGTACCTGCATTTGTTGGTTTCTGCCCTCCATCTCTGCATGTGTTCGCTTCATTTTGGGCAGTGTTTTTGAGGCATCAGTCCTCTCTGTTACATGTCCATTTATTTCTTGTTCACCTCCTGGTAAAAAAATCTGGGGATCTGGTATCCACATCCCTGTTCCTGGCTGTTGAATCCAACCTGCTTGTTGTAAAGCTGTTTTGGGAATTCATGCAGCTGTGTTTGAGGTGCCAGGATTTTTCTGCCTCTGCTATTGTCCATCCGGGACTTGGGAAGCCCTGAAAATAAATACATTTGCTTGTTCATTTCCCTGTTTACCCAGAGAAGTCCCTCCATTTCTTTTCCTCCTCTAGTCTGGTTCTTTCTTTACTAAATCCATCTTTGCTGCAGACATCTGGGCCAATAAGTCCGATTTTCATTTTTCGAAGTCTAGCCTCAGAGCTCATTCTTCTTCTTGCAAATCAATGTCCATACTTTCTCATTGGTCCTCTGAAATAGCTGCTGATCCATTGGTACTACTGGTGGTGGATGTCTTTGCAGTTGGTTGTGAAGTGATGTGCTGGCCACCTTTGGGGTGCATTCCAGCTGCCTCCATATGTTGTTCTACCACTGCAGCTGCTCTACTCCTTACAGTTCCTTCTTAATCAACATCCTTCTGTCCACTGGAATCCTCCATTCTGCTGACAGGAAGCAAGCCCCCTGCAGGTGAGTAGGGGATGTTCCGCAGTGTCCTAGCCAAATATCCCCCATTCAAAAAAATAAAAAAATAGCACCAATAGCTTAATCTGATTCAGTATGCATTGTTTTCCACTTGCATTGTCCCCCCAGCATGAGGTTGAAAATAGGCAGAATTGTCTACCCTCCTTCATTGTCAACAAAAACTAAATAAATAAATCTGGCTAACCTCTTCTCAAATTACCTTCCCTGGCAACCAGTGATAATTTCTGTGGCCTTGTCTAAAAAGACTCAAGCCAATTTATGTCCATTGTGAGGTAGAGGTATCAGAAATGAATGCAGTACTCCAAGTGAATACTCCAAGGAAGGTCATACTAATCAGCTGTTGAGAAGCAGTACCACCTCCTTCCTGCTGCTGACAAATCCCCTTCCTGTGCATCCTAGCATCTCATCAGCCTTTTCTATCACCATTGTACACTGAGCTAATGATCACAGGTTATCACTAATGGTTACCTTCAAATCCTTTTCTTCATTGGTTAGATACATTTCTACCTCCTAGATGATAGTTTCCCTTTGGGTTCCTTTTACCTATATGCATAACCATACATTTGTTTTGCTCATACATTAGCTGCCACAACAGTGACCATTTATTCAGTGTTTTTAGATCTTCTTCTAAATCCCTTATCCCTGCTTCTGAGTTTAGTGTCAAGAGAAACGTTGCCCTTTATCCCTACTACAATGTTGCAGATAAATACATTAAACAGAACAGGTCCTAGCACTGACCCATGTGGCACCCTACTAGTGGCATCAATGATACCAGAGTATTCCCCACGTAATATTATCTCCTGTGTCTTCCCTCTCAGCCAACTGCACACACATTTGGTGAGCTTATAACCCACCCCAAGGTGCATAGTTTTTTTTTATAGTCTCCTGTGTGGGACTGAGTCAAAAGCTTTGCTAAAATCCAGATACAGCACATTGACTGCTTGATCTTTGTCTATGAATTGCATTACAAAGTTGAACACAATTATCAGGTTTGTCTAATATGACCTACCTCTCACAAGACATTATTTCCAGCTGCCCTGGAGCCCAATTGTCTTTAGGTATTCTACAAGGGCCTACTGGGTGGTAGATTCAATGAGTTTACCAACAACTGAGGTTAACCTAACCAGTCTATAATTTTTGGAGTCCTCTCTATTTCCTGATTTGTACAGAAAGATACATATGCCCTTCTTCAGTCACTTGGGACTACTAAAGTCTCTGGTGAGTGGTTTGACAAAATCACCAGTGGTCCTTCCACCTCCTTGTTCAGTTCACTTAACACTCTAGGGTGCAACCCATCTGGTCTAGGGGAGGTATTAACTCTAAGTACCTTGTGTCCTTTTACTACACTTATTACTGATATATGTTTCATTTCTAGTTAATGCTGCATTTCTTCTCCAGGCTTAACCTTGCAGTCTAGAAGGGAGCTTACCACTTCAGCTGTGAAAACTGAGCAGAAAAAGCTGTTAATTAAAGAACATGCACAAAGTTGCATTTGAGCAAGCATACCCATAAAGATGCTGTTACTTAAATGGGGTAGAATTAAAGAAAGTTGAAAAAAAAGACAGATTTAAGAGTTACAATTTCCTTAGATTTCAAATAGTATAGCCAATGTGAAACAGATTCAAAAGAGGCATCACAAATGGTAGGCTTCAAAAAGAGAAACTTTGCAGGTGATCCAGAAAAGTGATGACTTCACTATATAGGGCAATATATATGGCAAATGTGATACCACAAATGGAGTACTGTTGCCTGCTTTGAAACTGATGTCATAAGGAGGCTATGCAGATTGTAAAGAGTCCTAAGAAGAGCAAATAGAATGATGATAGGGCTAACATGGAATACCGATATACAGTAAATTTAATATCCTATGGTGGGAGTGGAGGGAGGGAGCAGCGGTTATGATGTATGTGAGTGAGGGTATCAAAGTGATGGAAATGCTAGGGAACTAGATGGAAAGGAGGGGTTGGAGGTGTTCTGGGTCACCCTGGAAACAGGAGCTGGAGCCACTATCCACAGTGGGTTAATATAAAGACCTCCAGCCTAGGGAGAAGAACTGCATAAGGTGCCAGGGAAGCCATTAGCATGATGTCGGAAAAGAGGTAGTTGCTGCCATTGAGATATATCAATATACCAGATGTAGATTGGAGCCTCCCATCCATGGCCTCAGCTAGAAGTAAGGCTGTCCTAGACTCCCTGCAGGGGGCATATCTCAAGCAACTACTCAGTGAGTCCCCTCAAGATGGAGTAATCCTGTACCTGGTACTCAAAAACAGGGATAATAGTGCAGACATCAAGGTGGGATGCCCCTTGTGGACCAGCAACCACTCTAATGTGTGGTTTAAAATAAGAATTGTGGCACAGACAAACCACAAAAGGAAGATGTTCCTGTGCTTCAGGAGGGTAGATTTTTTTTAAATGGGTCAGAGTCTCCTGGTATCGTTACATATAATTCCAAAAGCAGGTGTCCAACAAAGTCAGTCTTATTAGTTAAAAAAAGTATAGTATAGAACTCTTTACTCAGTTTGAGTGCTGAGGCTTTGTAAATGGATCTAAAAAGCTTTTTAATAAAATAGATTTTTTTTAGCATATAGTTTACAAGGTTTAACTCTGTTTATTATCAAAATGCAACACAGTGCATGTAGCCAAATTCTGTTGGGGAGAGGTAGAGGGCAGGAAGCTCCCAGTTTCACTATTTTGACAAAATGTTTTTAATTTTTAATGTATTTTTTACCAATGCTGCTTTTTGTTTTGATGACCTTTGGTGACCACTAGTTTTGAGTGACCATTGGCCCCATAATAGCAATTTTGTAAATGTGCCAATTTTGTTTAAAATAAAAAAAAAACATAGAAATACATTTGTTTGGGCTGCAAACAACAGTAATCTGCTCATTGTTTAGGGCTGTGAAACCACAGCCCTGTTGTGCATTTCAGTACATAGTCAGCAATTATTTTTCCTTTCTCTTTTTTTCCTCCTGCTGGAGAAGGGCTACTCCTTCAACCAAACCCCCCCAAGTCCCATCACCCAGCGTCCCCAGGGACCTACCTCAATCCTGGTCTTCCCCATGGATTCCCCCCCAGGTTGGGGCTGGCAGCTCCCGCCTGCTGATGCAATGGATCCAGTTTCCAGAAGAGGGCCCTGTAGTCTGGGTGTGGAGCCTGTTAAGGGTCAGCTTCATCCTGCCCCACCACCAGCCATTTTCTGCCTTGTTTTTCCTCCCAACAGAGGAGTGGATATGCAGTGCTGTCCAGACATGCCTACAAACACTCCCATGCATAGGACATTGGCCACCACTCTTCCGTCCCCCATGTTGCTGTCCCAGCTGCCTGTTCCCCCAGCAACCGCAACTGGTCAGGCAAATGCTGGGTGTGGCATTCCCTCCTTCCCAGATAAGGAGAGCTATCCTCCAGACACTCAATCCTCCTTTCACCAGCTGACCCCCAACACCCTGTGAACACTCTCAATCACAGGTTACTGGTATGGTGGGAGGTCAGGCTTGGTGACTCTGCCCTTCTGGCCACTGAGCTGACAGGACATTTTTTTAATGTATGAAATATTACAGTGGAAAAAAACTGTTTTGTCTATTTGAGACAGCAGTAAGTTATTTATGTAGTCTGTTAAACCACAGTCCTCTTATGTACCTCAGTGCTTACATCACACACATTCTTTTGAAGTGAGAAATAATATAGAAAAAAAAACCTTTTTTATTTGTTGGTTTTCCCAGTTTTTTTTAAATCATCCAAGAAAACCTTTAAGTAAATTTAAATCACTTATAGTTTTTTTTTAAGTACTAACATTGTCTTGTTTTTCAACAAATGCTTGTCTTCAGCTTCAGTAACAATGTAAAATCTAGATGCCATGTCCTTGGTAGTCTTTGATGGAATTGGAGATGGTTTCTCTGTAAGAACAATTTCTTAGTAGCCAAATTACAGACAACAAAAGACCTCACACCTGCACAATGCACCATAAATAATGAGATATTCCAACTATTTAGAAGTAAAAAAACTTGTTTTATTAAGTACAAAAATATCTAAAAAAGCATCAAATGCATATCATATATTGATATCATACCCCCACAGTGCAAAATACTTCCCCAACAGTGTTTTGCACCCTTGCAGGTGCTGTGTCAAGTGTCAGAGAAATGGTTTGCACTGTGTGGGTGTGATATCAATATATGATATGCATTTGATGGGTTTTTTTTAGATATTTTTTTATTTAATAAATCAAGTTTTTTTATACACCTAAATAGTTGGAGTGTCTCATATTTATGGTGCATTGTGCAGGTGTTAGGTGTTTAGTTGTTTGAAATGCTTGTTTGACCCTACGCACTGCCTAAGATTGGGGTAAGCAGTATTTTTTGTTGCAGTTTGTTAGCAGAAGTTTGTAAATATCATCTTTATTTAACTATTTTTAACAGGTATGAAGACGTGTCATGGATTTAAAAGAGCAACTCAATGAGAAATTAATTTTTCCCCAGAAATCTAGTTTTAGCTCAAATTTATAAAAATATTGGTATACCTATTAAATCTACTTTTCTTGTTACCTCATATGCTTTACACCACATTTTTTTTCATTTTTGTATGTTTTAGATTCTAACCTTTGCTAGGTACAAAAGGCTATTTCTAAGCCAAATGTCGCAGCCCTCTATTTTTCTTGAAAAAAAAAAAAAACTAAATTAAATCATTTATAAAATAGTCAGATTTCTGCAGACCTAGAGCATTTAACCACTGAATAAAACTGGGATTCTTTTTTATAGTTAAATAAAGGTAGGGTCAACATTTTGCCTGATTTCATTGCACTACTGTCTTCATGCTGTGAGTGAGAAACTGAAGCTTGCAGGCAGATCTAAGGACTGAGACTGGTTAGTTGTTGCAGGAAGACACTCTTGACAAAGGATGGCTGGTCTGTCAGCTAGGGATTTGAAATTTGTATGCCACTTCCTTTAACTGGTTGGTGTGAGTAGGCAGAGGGAGCAAGTGATTGTTTTCATAGTCAGTGCAGCACATGAAGAAGCAGGCTGGGAGGCAGAGCCTTAGCAAAAGAGTTAATGAGAACAGTCTGGATGTGAGTTTGGCAGTAGGGAGAGATGTTCAGAACAGGGATATCTGAAATAATATATTAGCTTTGTTGTATAGGATTTCTATCATGGGAGTATGAATGAATGGGCAGTCACAGCTGGAGTAAGGTATACTTGATGTTAGGTAGTACTGGATCCCAAAATGTGTATTACAGTGAGAAAAGGTTTAGATTAAGATGATATTCAAGGAAACCCATGTTATCCCCTTATAATAGGTGAGTTCTCTGATATCAGAGAACTCGCTGATTATAGGGCTGTACAAATATTGGGATCTCTGATTAAGAAACATATATTTACAATAATAATATTAATTTTACTTTATCAAAAATATTATATACGAGCTACACTTTTTTCCTTCATGGTTTCTCAGGTCACAGTTTTTTCTTTGTGGTTTCATGGTATAATGTTTTCCCATCATGATTCTTGACCTGGGATGGGCCTGAGACCAGTGATACTATTTCACACTCCGGCACTTTTGCATACATTGTCACACTAAGCAGCTGCTGCAACATGGGTTGTTAGTAAGTGTTTTAATCACTCCAACCTTATCCTCCTCCTCCTCAGTACTCCATTGTGCCTACCTGTAGCTGCAGTCACCCTAAAACTCATTCTTTCTCATCTTAATATTATAAAAATAAAATACAAATTTCTTATGAACAAAGACAGTAATACATTGAACAAATAATATAATTTATGAAGTTACTTAAGTGTGCTTTTATTCCTTCTCAGGGGCATACTTCTTTGTGTTAAGTTACAGTCACTCGAAGCCTGTAATCCTCTTTGCATGTCAGACAAACATCATTTCTGGGGAACGAGTGTTGCCCTTCACATTTGAGTCTTTTGCATTAGAGTCAGCAGAATGCAGTACACTATGTTGCACTATTTTCACTGACTGTTGCAGTATGCTGCTAGGGAAATATGCAGTCCAATGGCAATTAAGTCCTTTTGTCAAGTGCAAATTATGGAGATGTATTTTACTGTGCTGCATCCTGACTGACTCCATCGTATGCACATGCATTATCCTAACAGCAAAATTATGAACCCCTAACCTCAGTTCACTTCTCTTTCAATAACAGCAGAGAGTAATGAGGGTGCAGTCATCAAAAACATTAGTGCAGGAACATGTTTCAACCTTTTACACACCATGAGGCTTGCACAGCTATTTTCCTTTCATGAAGTTAAAATAAACACCTGGGATACTTTTATGAAGTGCACTACACTCCAGATATGGCAATGTTGGGGTCACATGTTTGTTTTTGCTTGCCAGACAAGTGTACAAGACACAAATATGCCTACTTTCAGGTACAATCTGACTGAGACTTCACAAGGTCTTTGCAAATGTTGGAGACCATACTGTACCTTCTTTAGACCTTCCCATTAAAGGAAAACCTACCTATCTATCTATCTATCTATCTATCTATCTAGCTAGCTATCTATCTATCTATCTATCTATCTATCTATCTATCTATCTATCTATCAATCTATCTATCTGTCTGTCTGTCTGTCTGTCTGTCTGTCTGTCTATCTATCTATCTATCTATCTGTCTATCTGTCTATCTGTGTTTTCTTTTACACAGTATTCTTTGCATTCATCACTAACACTTATGTCCATGCCCATGCTGTATCTCACCATGGTTTGAGTGACTATTCCTAGAGCTTCCATTAGTTTTCATCTTCATAGTCTTCCTGCTCTCCCACTCCCTCCCTTCTATCTCACCAATTTCTTTGAAACTGCTGTGTAGCTTTTACAGCTTGTTGTATGACCTCTCCTGAGTATGATATATGTTATTATAACTATGTATTTTTAAAACTTAATTTTGTTGGGGCATTGCTAGCCACTGGCAACACAACAGCTTACATTTTTAGCAGAGCTCAGCCTTGGGGAAATTGCCACACATCCGTGTATTACTGTTAGGCACATCCTCCTCAAATCCATTTGCACTGAGCAGATCTTATCATGGTGAGTCAAAATATCCTTCTTTTAATTTTTGTGCAAGTTACAGCACTGAGAAACCATGGTTGTCTGTGCTCCATACATCATCTTGCCAGCCACTGAAAGAGAAAGACCCAGACCATGTGATTTACACCTTCTTCTTCTGCAGCACAGCAGAGGGACCTTTGTCATGATTGCCTCCTCCAGACTGGGTTGATGGATGCAGCTAATGATACTTAGTGCTACAGTGCATTTTGCAGGACACTGTCAATATTAAACAATCTGCAGCCCAGACAAATAAAAAACTCTCATATCTGAGTCAACAGGTTGCAAGCCAGAAGTGGCACATTCAACAATTAGGGGAATAGGATGACATCCATTACAGTCACTTCTGGGAGCAGGACAGGGCTAATAAATATTTACTCAGCAAAGTTGTTGACTAAGATAATCATGTGTGGTAGCAAAATATCCAGCTTGTTGGATTCTGCGGGGTGTGGGGACTGGAGTTCGCTACACGTATCTGATGTCTGAGTAGAAGTAGACACAGATAGCAGGGCTGTTTCTTGTTCATTTCTAATTTTGAAAAGGTATGCCACCAAGTGCCATTATGAAACAGCCTTAACAGTACAACTTTATGTGGTTCCAAGTCTGTGCAGCCTTTCTTCTCATTTTCTTGTCTTGGCAGGTGCAGCTGGATGAACAAATAAGAAGAAAAGAAGAAACTGCATGTTGGTGGTGGCTGCAGCTGCTGGAGTTTTAAAACTCTGTTTTTGGATGTTTATCAGTGACCGCTACTGTTTGTACTGTCCTGCTACCCCCTGTTAATTACTGCCTATCTCCTTAGTATGATTTGGTTAAGTGGGGTAAATGAAGAGCAAGAAGCTGGTCGGACAGCTTAAGAGCGAGGAGTCAGTAGCCAGCTGCACAATTTCTAAGATACTTTTCACTTCACTTCACGTTTTTTTGTCTACCTTTATATTTAAGTTCCATTAAATTTGATTCCAAATCTTTTTGTGAACAATGATTTTCTGATTTTGAGTATCACAACTGAGACTAGAGTTGAGCGTTACTGTTACCGGTTGAATAAGTAATCATTTAATTTTTATGCTAGAAAATTACAGACAGTGCAATAAATATGCATTTGGTTTGCTTTCAGAAAAGTTTAAAAGTTTTAAATCAAATTTGTCTTCTGGGCTTCTGAAATTTGCACCAAAAGTGATTTATGACCTTATGACCCATAAGTATACAATGGGCATGTCAAGGTAATCTAATCAGTATCCTGCATTTGGCTTTGTTCTTTGCTGTTGTCACGTGTGTCTGCACTTCATAAGTTGGTGCATTACTATTTTTATCTCTGTGCCTATATTTTGGCCCAAGGTTCAGAGTCTTTACACCGCTGGATCATTGGACTGCCAGAATGCCAAACTTACTGCAAGTAGAGAGCATGAGAGCTGCTCTGTAAATGCATATTTTGTGGTTTAAAATATTCAGTTAATTCAGCATTTATATAGGCAGTCAAGAGTGAAGTCTTTTAGGTCTTAAAATTATTTGCTGCATTTTTTGGCATTAGTAAATCAGATCCTGCAGTGAAACATGGGAACCTAGAGAGATGCAGTGAGATCCGAAGAAACAGAGTGTTTTCGACTTGGACAAAAAACTTTATGATACCTTTTTCTTTGGCGTTGGCCTACACTTTCAGAAGCTGAAAAGTAAGTTAAGAGGACACATTTATTTCACCTTTTTAGAAGTGTTTTAACCATATTGAATTTTTAAACAACTGCATATTTTACTGAGTGGTTTATTGGTGTTACAGGGAATTTGTATATTTTTATATAGTGTTACACAACATTGGAACAGTAAAGCTACACTGTCATAAGGGAGATCTTACAGTCTACAGCCAAGATTGTTACCTGGAGGAATGAAATTGCAAGGGAACAGATGAAACTGTGAAGAGTTCTAAGAGAGGAGCAAAGGAAGGTTTTTATGTGTTAATATTCTCTGGTACCTTACAGCGTATCTATTTTACATCACCTTTGGGCTCGAACTTGGCTTTAAAAGGACTAAGGACTAAGGTTCATATGAAAAATATTTTGAATATCACTAATGTTACTTTACCTCAGTGATATCTTTTATCTAAATTGAACCAGTATGAATTGTTGATTGATACTGACGTTGCACTTTAAAAGAATTCTTAAGCAGTGCCTTGAAGGTTAGTGCAATTATTTTAGTGGCCATTGTTCTTTGAGTTTTTCTGCACTTTACTTTGATACTGGCCATAACATGGTAAACTCTTTGTAAACAGTTTGTACATTTGACAGTGCTTAGTGACAATCAAAATTAACTGCTTGACTGACTGATTTAAGCTTGTTTGTGGAAAGGTGAAAATGGTTAATACAAGTAGTGGGATTGTAACTAAAATAAAGCAGCAAACAAAAACTAAAAAGAAAGTAATAAATAAGATTGAAGGGAAGGAGAGAGTTGAAAGGGAAAGTAAGAATAAACATAATAATGACATCCAAGTCATGAACAAATCATAATGTTCAGTGATAATAGTTGATGAGCCTAAGGAGAACAGTGGGAAAAAGCAGCTGAAAATAACATCATATTTCCAAAAGGTGAAAGAGAAGAAAGTCACTGAGAGCTATACTGAAGAAGCTAGGTTGCCAACCCCAAACTTCTTAAGGGATAATATAGTAACTCATTTATAGAATGAGAATGAGAAATTTCCCTTAGCAGATAAAGTCAAATCTAGGGATAATATTATGTATAATTTATCCCTAGCTGATAGTTACAATATCAGCAGCTGGTCAGAGAGATCAATCAGTGAGGGAAAAGCATCAAGAGGAAACACTGATTTACCATTATATGATTCATTTTGTGATTCAAATCCCTCTGAAGTATTAAAACCAGCGAGGATTGATGAATGTTATAAATTGAGTACCCAGAAGGAAATCGAAAGTTTAAATAATACTGCTAAGGGGAAGGAAAGGATAATAAAGAAGGGCATGATTAGTAATAGTTTGAAAACCTCTATGGTTTTACAAAGCCTTTTAAAGAAGAGGAAGGAATGTGTCTTATAGTCTAAATGATTTAGATCAGACCCTTCAAGGTTTGAAACTTCTGATTTTGAGTCAGAAGGAAATAGATCCTATAGACTCATTAGAAAAATCTCCAGAATTAGGATTTTCACTTGTTTCTTCTATATCAGAACAGGTTAACATAGACAAGGTTCAACCTGGGAAACAAAAAGTAAAATATGATAAAGAATATTTCTCAGATAAAGGTGAATTCATCTCAAGTTCCACTTTATCACCCCAAATACTTGAGATTATTAAAAACCAGTACCATACTAATGTGGTGATTGATGAAAATATGTGGGCCCTTAAACAAGAAATAGAAAACCTTAGGGGAAACGTAGCTTATAATAAAGTAGTTCTTGATTCATTGGAAGGCAGAAAGAAGTTGCAATTAGAAACACTTCTAGAAAAAGAAAATTAGATCCAGAGTCCCAAAGTACATAAAGCAATTCAGGTAAACTTACCTTCTTCCTTTCAAAAAGGGTTAGAAGTGATTCCTGAGTTGAGTTTATCAAAAAGTGGGAATAATAAAAAGAAGGTAATAACACAAAATAAAAAAAGAGGAAACATAAGGTGAGATCAAGCAAAGATATTGAACAATCAGGAAAAGAGATTCAATTGGAGGAAGGTGAAAATATTTATAAAAACTTAAATAAATCCCAGGAACTTCAGGAATCTCAGGAACCAAATGTGATGGCTGAAATCAGTCCAGTTAAAAGAACATATGCAGAAGCTGTTATAAATGGGGAAGTAAGGAAAATTATAGAAAATGAAGTAGTGGATGGTAGGCAGATTAATGAAGAGAAATCCAATCAGATTGCTGTAGAAGTTGGATATTGATTCGGAGGGGAGACCAAGGAGCATTACCAAAGATCCCAAATCCTGGAGCATGGGAATGTAAATTAAAATAAGGAAGAGTGTCTTTTTGCAACCAATGCATTGGTAAGTATGGAACCTCTGAGAGATGAATTATTGGTTGAAATCTATGGGTTCTAATGAAGAAATGCCTTCTAAATTGGATAATAGGATAATAAAATTGTTCTATCTCCCAGATTCAGCTACAGAGATTTACATACAAGACATCCAAATTTGGAAATTATAGATTGTGTACTTATTTATAACACCAATCCAGACTGGGCTTGGAGGATTTGGGATCTAGGGAAATAATTCTATCTAAAAGGAGTGTATGTTCTACCACCCAACAGGTTCCAACACCAAGTAACAGAAATGATATAAACCAAGTGGAAGTAGGGAAAAACTTCCAGATGGAAGAGGTTTTAAAGGTAGTTAATGTGTACAATGTCACAAAAGAGAAGGAATGGGAAAGTAGAACATTGTCAATGTTTGGTTGAGAATTACCAAAGATGTTTACTTCAGGGAAATTGAAACAAGAAATTGGTATCTTTCTTTCATGTGCACTTGGAATGAATATTAATAGAAATGTGATCAGTTATATTCACCTTCACCAATCTATATCCAGATCCCCCAGATTGATATAACTTTTCAATCAAGTAAAATAGCAGATATGGTGTTAGAAAAATCTCAAGTATTGGATTCTTATTCAACATGTATGATTAATGGGGAAATTCTGTCTGAGAACAAGAATAACTACACTAATAGGGGAGTAGAAATTGAACCCCACATCAATTGCCCATTTTTTGGGACAGATGAATGAATACAGATAGAAAAAGCCCAAACACAAGGGTCTGAAATTTCAGAAATAGCTATAATTGCATGGAATATAGAAGGTTTGCTGAGGAAATTAGTGGATGAGGATTTTTGCACATTTATAAAAGGAAAATATATAATTTGTATCCAGGAAACTTGAATAATGGATGAAAGACTACCATTGTTTCCAGGATTTTCCAGTTTTATATTACCAGCAGTCAAACAGAAAAAGAATGGCAGAGCAATGGCAGGATTAGCGATATATGTTAAAACATCTGTAAATTTTAAGATTACTTCACTAGAGGTATTACTTCACATGAGTAATTGGAAAATTTAAAAACTGGAAAAAGATAACATAAATATTATTTTGGTTAATGTATATTTAGCATCTCTAGACAAAAAAATTCTAAGGAAGACTATTGGAATCATTTCAATGATTCACTGTATAGTCTGATTGATAAATAAGCACCATCAGTAATAATTATCATGGGTGATTTTAATGTCAGATTTTTAGATCCAAACAATATAGATGATGACCTGATTAGTGGAATTAATATTATGAACAAAAAATTAGTGTGCCATTGCAAGTCAAGAGACAAAGATAATAATACAAATGGGAAAAGATTGCATGAAATAATGATAAAGATGGGGTTTTGTCTTGTTATCGGCTGAATAAAGGGAGAGGAGGAAGGAAACTTCACTTATCTGAGCCCAATAGGGACTTCAATCATAGATTTGGTTTGGGGAAATTTAGAAGCACTAATTAGAATGCAAAATCTAGAGTTACTGTTGATCTCAGAATCTTCTCATTTACGAATTTGTACAAAATGGCACCTAGACGATCGGAAGGTGAGAAATGAACCAGAACAACAGCAAGATATATAAATTATTAATTCCAAAGGAGTTAGAATAACACAATGATACCTCAAATTCTAGAAATGTTAAGCACTGAACTTACAGATGAGTTGAAGGAGGAAATATTACAAACGGAGATGAATATAGACCTGGTAATATATTGGGAAAAGATTTGTCTTTATATACGATCATTTCCTAGGGAAAAATCAGTAAAGAAAGTAACAGTACATACATGGTTCAACATAAATAAACTGACACAAAAACACAAAGATAATAGTGCAATAATAACAAATACGAACTTAAACCAATCCAGAAAAGATAATAGGAGAGTTAGAGAAAGAAAGATTGCAATTTCAGAAAGAAATGTGGAAAAAATTAAAAGTGTCAATATTAGAAAAAGATATTAAACTATTTTGGACACTTGTTAGCAAAGGATATGATATGTATTCAAAAATTATCAAAGCTGCTACTACACCACTACAATGGGAACAACATTTTGAAAATCCGTATTTCTCCAAGTCAGAATATGAGCGTAGGAATTCTTTAGATCTAGCCCAGAATAAATTATTCCCTAGGCTGCTAATTATCACACAAGAAGAAATTGTGATAGTTATAGAAGGAATATCAAGTAATAAAGCACCTGGCCCTGATGCAATTTTGGCAGACATATTCAAAGTTTTTGGTAACTGGTGGACACTGTTATTCTACAAATTATTTAATTATTGTATACAATGGTGGAAGTAACCGAAAACTTGGAAGGGAGGCCTGGTTTGCCCAATTTTAAAAAGGGTGACACATTGGATCCTACCATGTAAGTGTGTTGGACTTCTCTAAGAAAATTTTCTGTAGAATCTTACTTAATAGGTTGCAAATATGTGTTGAACAAAACAACATACTTGAGGAATATCAAAATGGGTTTAGAACACATCATTCAATGATACAGCACTGTTTTCTATTACAACACATTATTTGGAAGTATGTTACAATAAAAAATCAAAGCTTTACTGCTGTTTCATAGAATTAAAAACAGCCTTTTATTCTATCAGTAGGAAATTTCTTTGGGAGAAATTAAACAAATATAAAATGGACTCCATTATGTTGGATATACTGATGGATCTACATAATGGGATGTGGCTTAAAATAAAATATGACCAACCAGGCAATTTAACAAAATATATACAAAGTAATTTAGGAGTATGTCAAGGTTGTCTATTAGCACCTTTGCTGTTTATTTATACATAAACTCGATTCTGAATGAACTGGACAAACCAGACTTCCATTCTCCAAATGATATGTCACAAAACATTTCATGGCTTGCATATATGCAGATTACATTGTACTCATTTCTATCTTTTCTCTGGGCTTACAGAGGAAGTTAAAATGTTTTGGGGAACTCTGTAGAAGAGATCAGTTGAAAATAAATCTGAAGAAAACAAATCAGGTTATCTTTGGTAAAACAAAGAAAAATGCAAATAAACTATACCTGGATAAGAAAAAGATTTAAAATACACCATGTTATGATTACTTGGGATTGAGGTTCTCACATGGTACCAAATGGACACAAATTACAAAAATGATGCATAAGAAATTATTTGGAGCATGTAATGCATTTAAGAGGTTTCATAGAACAATTGGGCAATCTACAATAAAAGGACTGACTGATGTAATAAATGCCAAAATAAAAACCCATATATTATATTGGGTGGAAATATGGTCCCCTACTAACATAAAATGCTTAGAAACAGAAATTAATAAGATATATCGGTATATACTAAGAGTGGAAAAATTAGTACCGGCAAAGATATTGAGGAAAGAACTTAGACAACTATCTTTGTTGACTATGGTTTTGGAAAGAAGGATTATTTTTATTTTGAATCTTTTCATTTTACCCGACAACAGATACCCCAGAATGTGCTTGGAAGAACACATTTTATACCACCAAAGAAATGTTACATCAAGCTCTATAAAGTTAATTAAAGAGAAGGTATTTCCATTGGGGTTAGGGGATATTTTACATGAAATCTATGCTCTCCCTATTAAAGAAATTATTATGAAAGTTAAAGAAAGGGTAAGATCAGTAGCAGTCTCAGAACAAGAAGAAAGAAAAAACAGCTTGTGTCACTATAGGTGGTTTAAAATAATCAATCAAAATCATGAAATGGAACCTTACTTAAAACTTCTGCCAAGACTAGGAGAGCGAATATTATAACAAGATTTAGATTAGAAGTCTATAAGGCAAATTATATTTTATTTGATCAGAAAAGGGCTTCTGAATCAAAATGTAAATATGGATTTGAGAATGACTTGAACCATATTGTTTTACATTGCCCACAGTATGAAGCCAACAGTAGGAAATGGCTGGCTCCAATACTGCCCCTCCTTGGTCTCCCCTCCAAAAAAATGATAATCTACTTGTTTAGATCAACACAAACAAGACTTTTATACCCACTGTATAGATTCTTAAAAGATACACATCTGTAAAAATGTTTATGAAAAATCAAATTGGCCTTCTAAAAAGATGCAACAATATGAGGAATTATGCAACTTATAAGGAATTATGTGCATTTAAAATGTTATACTGATATTTATGTTAAATGTTTGTTTTTGTAATAACTATAAGTTGATCAATAAAGCTACCTACCTAACTACCTTGTTGGATTATGACAGAGTCAAGGTTAAGGACCAAATTGCCTTTCTGCAACAGTTGATCCCCAGCCTCCTTAATACTCCTAACAATCTGCTAGAGATAGAGATTGCAGGCATGCCTATATCTTGATGTCTGTTCACTATCTCTGTGCCTCTTCTTATCCCTGTGGTGTCCTTGTAGTTAGGCTATGCACAGCACTCCAGGAGTTTCCAGCAGCTCTCTGGATGGTCATTCAATGGATAGGGGAGGTACATGCTAACATTTACTTACCACTTAAGGGAGCCCTGGCCATTATAGCATCTCTAGGTCCATCTCCCTCTTTTTTGGAGTTCCCGTGGAAGGGGCAACTAGAGGAGGAGATGTGGCGGGTCATGCTTATTTAAAATGGGCTTAGCGTTTTGCTGTTCCTTTGGTATCCAGCTGTTCCTTTGATGCACCCCCCTCTGATAATGGACCAGCTCACCCTCCAGGAGGTGTGCTCAAGTCTCAGCCATTGTATGAACCATCACAGCAGGTGAGATGACTGGCAAGGGGATGACTTTGTACGGAGATGGCAATGACTCCATTTTTGCTCCTCTTCCTGGCATTTCCTCCTCCTTCCACCTGTGGGTCATACTGTCACAGCCACTCTGAGGCCTATGATTTTAACCTGTAATGGCAAAGCACGCCCTTACCACCCCCTGCTTTTCTTCTCCTCTCCTATTTATCTTCCATCTCCTCATCCTCCACGCCCCTTCCTTCTCCCAGCCCCTCTCCATTTGCAGTCATTCTGGCTAAGTGGGTTGCTTGATGTATGTGTTGCTCCCATCCCAATGTGGAGTGCCTTATATTCACACTTGAGGCTTTTCCTCCAACCCTGCCTCAAGGTTGTAGCTCTCCTTTGTGGTTGACAGAATTATGCGTTCTGTTCTAACGCTTGTTATCACTCACACTATTGTGACCGGGCCTTGGATGCATATGTCACTCCTGCCATTTAGAGTTCCTGTGGAAGGGGCAACTAGAGGAGGAGATGTGGTGAGTCATGCTTATTTAAACTGGGCTTGGCATTTTGCTGTTCCTTTGGTATCCAGCTATTCCTTTGAATGATGATAGCCTCAGACATTACCACTTGCCTTCTTTTCTTTTGATTTTACTAGATCAGGTACACATTTGCTAGAAGTTCTTACTGTTGCTCTGATTACCTTATTGTTATGTAATGATATATAAACTCTATGGTAATGGTGTCTCAAGTCATTATCGCTGTACAACAATGGGATAATCAGTCCTACTTTGGTGTTCAGCAGTCACATCTTGCAGAAGTCAATGGGAACAATACCCATTCAGCTCCTTATTAGTGCCTCCTCCCACTCTGCTGATGCATGGTTCCCTTGGCCTATATCTCCTGGAATCTAAAGGTTTGAACTTCTTAGTCAAGAGAAAGAGGATCTTGGATGGGATACATTGCATGAAAGCTCAGTTTGTTTTCCTGTATGATACCAAACTTTGCTCTTTGGAGGTGATCAGACTGCACAGGGTCTGGTTGGGTTTGGAAATGCACAGCTGTGCTCCCACCTCTAAAGATGGGGGCCCTACTCTAGTGCATAAGTCCCTTTGTTGAACCTTAGCACCTTCTGCAAAGGATGCAGAGGGGAAGAGGATCATGGCCCACTTTACAGCCCCTGAAATGCCAATTGGTTCTTGTCAGTTTTTACCAGTACAACTATGATGACCATGCCCTTTCAAATGCACTGCATGACTCCCTGATGACCCATTCACCTTCTGATACCCCCCCCAGGTGATATTTTAAATTAGTCCTGAATCATATATGGACAGGAATTCTGGTAAGGCAGAGCCTCATCCTAGAGCCCTGGCTGTAGTCTGAAATATCATGTTGGTGTTTTCTCTCTGATATTTTGTGCCTGCAACATGACTGGTTGTTGGATTATTCCTACTCACTCCACTTCCAGTCACCTGGATATCTCAGTTGTCTCTTCCAAGGCCATAACTCTGGTTCAAACCTCACTCACTCTCCTTTCTATACTTGTCATATCATATCGTATCATATTCTGGTGAAACAAGTTGTGAATTGGTGCCCTCCTACCCCTAAGTCTGCATCTTGACTGTTGAACTGCCTCCTGCTCCAAGACAAAGATTTCCCTAGTTGGCTGCAGAAAGAAGTGACTTCTTTCTTTGAGTTGAATAATAATGGGGTTGCTCTGTGGCAGGCCTTTAAGGCCTTCATGAGAGTGCACTTCTTGTCCTTTGCTGCTGCCTGCTGATAGAAACAGGAACAAGGACAATTTTGAGTTGCAACTTGTACTAAAGAATACGAGCTAAAACAATAGCTCTCCTCCAAATTGAACCCTTCTCTGCTGAAAGAGCTTCAGGCTCTTCATATGCAGATCAGTTCCCTAGCCACTAGGAAGGCAGAACTGACAGTGCAGTGCCTGTGACACAGATATTTGAACGGGGGTCAGAAGGCGGGAAAATTGCTGTCCTATCATCTGTGCAAGCAGCAGTCTGATAGGTACATCCTTGGGCTAAAGGTACTTTCCAGACCTGGCATCATGAGATAAACCACAGTATGTGCTCATTCTATAAGCAGCTAAACTCTTCTCAAGGCCCTTTGAACCTGGACAAAATGAACAAATTCCTACCCAGTCTCCCCATTCCTACACTGTTGGAAGATCACAAGAATGCCTTGGAGGCCCTACTCACCGCTAAGGCCTGGTCTGCCATTGATGCCATCTCCAGAGATTATGCCCCAGTAGGAAGATGGCATCCCAATCAATCTGTATCAGCTGATTCCCACGCTGGTTCCCCCAGTTCTGCAGGCAGTCATTCTGGAATCCCACTCCTGTTCACTCTTTCCCCTTCTATGTATGAAGCTGTTATTATGGTCTTTCCAAAGAAGGAAAGGACCTCACCTCCCCAGCTAGTTATTGGCCAGTTTCACTCATACTAAGATCTTGGCTAAGTCTCTTGGTACCCGACTGCAGCTTATCCTTCCTTATCACATCCACCCCTCACAGATTGGGTTTGTTAAAGGTTGTTTGAACATTGACCATCATAGAACATTTTTTCCTTGATGTCCATGGCTGGCTCTGCCCTCACTCTGGCCACAGCAATGGCCATAGATGTTGAAAAGCCTTCAGTTCAGTGGAAAGGGAGAACCTCCATGCCATCCTGCAGAAGATGTTTTTTTTTAATCTCAGTTTTGGGGATGGATCTGCACTCTCTATGTACAACCTATGGCCTATGTGCTTATGAATTCAGTCCTCTCTTCCCCATTTCATCTGCACCAAGAGACCCATCAGGGCTGCTCCCCCTCTCCTGTCTGTTGTTTGTCATAGCAACAAAGCCACTTGCTATTGCTCTGAAGTCAAACACCAACCCATCTGGTGTTCAAGCAGAAGATAAGGGCTATTGCACTCTTTTCTAAGTGGATGACTAACTGGTCCTTCTCATGGAGGACTGAGACAGTGTTCCTATCCTCCTTAAAACTCTGCAGTCTTTCCAAGGTGCTTCCGGCCAGAGGATGAACTCCAATAAGACAGAACTCCAGACACTTAATGGCATCTGCACTCTGAATATGGCTGCCTAATTGGATTGCAGTGGACTCCCAAAGAAATTCAGTATCTGAGTATTGGGGTCTGCTAAGACTTGGTGGGGGTGATATCTCATAATGTCACCACCTTGCTCAGAAAACTGCAGGAGGACTGGGAAGGAAGATAGTGATGGTCAAAATAACTATGGCCGCTAAGTTACTATATTACCTCTCTCTTAGTTGGCTATTGATATACCTGCACTACGGTATTCCATAATGGAAGCCCTTGCGATGCTGTTCCTTTGCAAAGGCAAACCTATTTGACATAGTAAGGACAACCACAGGACCCACTGCAGTAGAGGAGGCTGGGGATTGTACTGGTTCTATACCGACTATGTGTCATTCAGGTGTCCACAGACTCTGTTCTAGCTTGCTTCTACCTTCCTTTCTTACTCCCTGCTCTGGATGACTATCGAGCACCACTGTGAGCAAGGGGGCCTTTCTGTAGCATGTTCCTTTTCCTCCATGCCTGTTCTTGACAAGTTGGAACCCATTGTGCTCCCCTTGTTGAGGTCTTGGAGAAAACTAGAGACCTGAGGCTGGATTTTGAAAGAGCCCGTAGATTTCCATAATTTGCAGTGATCTAGGGATGTGGTGCACCCCGACTATGTCAGGGACCCTGTGCCATATTCAGAAAGTACTGGGTCCCTGCACCACAAATGTGAAAGTTGCAGCACTTGTAGTCATCTGCCAAAACAATTGGTGCACCTGCATGAAATGCCACAGAGATCTGGCTCCCCTCTCCCACCAGGCACAACAGCAGAGGTGCCAGGATGGTTGGAAGTGGAGGGAAAATACATCTGAGGCATGCGGGGTATGGGGGAGACATGGTCATGGGGTTCCATAGTGGCTGTTGGGGAGAGGGTGGGAAGGCATATTAGTGATGTTGCACCTGGTGAGGGTGCTGATTATTGAGCAATACTGTCACTGAAAAGGAACTGCTATGGGGGGATACAGAGACACACAGTGCCATGGCTCCATGTGGGCACAGCCCTGGCAGCTGCCCCCAGGACCACACCCATGTGGGGACATGGCTTGTGTGCCTCTGTAACCCCCCCCCGTAGCTGTTCCTTGTTAGTGACAGTGTTGCTCAATAATCAACATCCCCCAGTGCAACATCACTAACCTGCCTGCCGACCCCTCAAACCGCACTATGGCACTTGTTGCTGCCCATGCTGCCACCATACACAACTGAAAGGGCCCCCCAAAAACAAGTCAGCTCAGCATCTTGCACTGGTGCAAGGGGCATAGACCAGCTCTTTGCTGGTCTATCTTGAGCCCCTTGCTGCAGCCAAAGTGTATTTTCCTAAATCCCAGAAAAGGGGATATTGCAGCCCCACCATGACACAAGCCCCCTTTTGACATGGTGTACCCTCAGTTTTGTCGCAGGGGGTACGGTACCACTTTGATGCAGTATCTCCTGATTCAGATACAGACCACTTTCCGAATCGGGAAAGCCACATCTTTTGACACAAAGTGCCAGTTGTGTCAGAAATGTTTGACACAAGTGCCGTGCGTCCATTTCAGGGCTTTGAAAAAAATCTTGCCCCTGGGCTTAGGCCTCACTTATATCTCAAGCCTTTATCCCCTGTAGAACAATCGTTTACTTAAAGTAGGAGGTAAAGTGATTTATTGGGGGTCTTGGGATCAAAAAGGACTCTAATCTGTCTCAGATTCATTGCAACCCAATACTACACATCTGGATTCATAGGAGAACCTCATGCAGCATTGTGTTCTGCCTAAGAGTATTTTCTGGAGCAATTTACAGCTCCACAGTACTGTTTTTGGATGTCTTTGGAACCTCCCTTCATGTATTCAAGTAACTCCCCACTTCTAATCATGTCTCAAGTATCCCAGGGGTAGGGTTGGCCTAATCCACTGTGCCATTCTCCAGACTGCCCCAGACACCTCCGAGAAAGTGCTATGTAGGTGGTTCCAGGCTCTTGGAGTGCATATATCTGAAGCCCACTAATTGCAGATATAAGCCTTTATTCAAAAGGCCTGCTCAGACTCCAAATGTCTCTTCAAGAGCTAGTGGATCAGAATTGTTATTTCATGTTCAAAGTTAATTTGAACAGACATGAACTAACCTGTGATACAGTTTATGTTGTCCATATGACTATCTGAAGTATGGTTTTTGATATGTTCACTATTTTATATAACACCTTATGTCAAGCTGTGGAGAATGCCATTAGACACCAAAGAAACCGGAAGTGACATCTTCTTGGGGGGGTGGGGGGAATCCTGATTCTGCATTTGCCTAGCAATTTGGATGGTCTGTCCTCTGCTGAAACATTAATAAATTGATTAATTTTCAATCAGAAAATAGGCAATTGATAATTGTTAGACACTTGTTTTATTTGTCAGATTTTTTTCTGCATAGTAATGTTTGCGAAAGTTGTTCTCCATTTTACTTGGATTTGACTGGGGCACAGGGGCTGGTGAGTGGACTGTCAATGAGAGGTATGTGTGCTGTATGGCAATTTTCTTGCCCATTTTCTAATTGAAAATACATCATTTACTGAATGGCTTTCTGGCTTTTTATCTTGGATTTATGGCACTTGTGTATAAATGTCCACCCCCCAGTGTGGACAGTCGTGGTTATGTACCCCCCCCAATACACACACACAGACACACAAACATTGTCAGTGCCTGCACACCATCAGAGATGGGGAGTTCAAAAAGTTTTCCAGCTGAAGTTATTGTTCAGCTATATTGTATTTAACCATCTAATGCATTGTTCTCTAAGATAGATCGGTCTGTTGTAAGTTATTTCTGCTTAGTTTTCTCAGCGTGAATATGGCAAACCAAGTGAGAGAGGCTCCACTGATGGAAAGATATGGTCACACTGTGCAAACTCAGAGAATTTCTTCCAACAGTCCGGACAATCATGCCAATGCAGTCAGACCTCTCTTTCATATAATAAAGACAACATACCTTCTCCGTGTTTTCCTCCAAGAAAAAAATTCATTGTACATAAATGAGTATTTATTTTACAGGCTAAAAGGATGCTCATGCTCTGTACATGGGCACAGTCACACTGCAGCTGACTGGGGTTGGTAGAAACTGATGGGGCAGTCCCCAGATTTATCCTTACCAATGAATTATTATTGAGTCTCTACCCTTAAAATAACTAAAGGAAAGGAGAAGCTGGAAGAGTTGATTGATTAATTAACTCACAGTTAATCAGTACTGTCCTGGGATAAGTGTGATTGCTTATGACAGATTTGCCGTGAACATGACAAGCCACTCAACCTTCATCCCTGACTGCTGTTTGAGGTGTCAGGTGAGACATCATGCAGGCACTTGAGGTATTTTGACACCAAGTTTTTCCCATTTTACTATATTATTGCATTTCAGAAACTGTGAGCTTAGTTTGATAACTGCATGTAGCTTTTAAGGAAACATGACTAAGGGTGCAGAGGCACGTCATGTTATCAACTATATTCAAAGAATTGGAAGCTCACATGCTCTGAGTGCTATGGACTTGTAAGGGTAGGGATTTACTGAAAGAGTGGTGAAAAAGGATGGATCCATCTCCTTTCATAGAGGCAATTCACTTGGTTTTTCAGTGCTTTGTGTGTGTTGGGGGGGGGTGTGAAGGAGACACCCAATGCAATCAGTTGCAGTGTGACTGCCCACACATGAAGCATCCTTTCAGCATATAAAATAAGCACTAATTTATATACAGTGGATTTATTATATGACAGAGAGGTGTGACTGAGTTGGCACAACTGTCCGGACTGTTGGAAGAAATTCTGAGTTTGCACCGTGTAACTATTTCTTTCCACTTGACAGTCTCTCTCACTTGGTTTGCCATGCTTGCATTGGGAAAACTAAACATAAATCATTTATAACAAACCCATCTATCTTAGAAAACAATGCATTAGATGGGTAAATACAATATTGCTGAACAACAGTTTCAGGTGAAAAACGTCAACGTCCTTATCAGTTTGCACTGCTGGCATTCAAAAGTACTGGGCAGCTTTCCTCCCATAACGTTACTTCTTTCTCCAGTGTCTGGTGCTTGTGACTAACAGTCCTTGCCAGAGCCATGACAGAAATACCTGAACATTGGAGTTGAACCTATGTATTATAACTATAACGTCAGCATGTAAATAAATAAAAAAGACTGAAAACCAAACTCCAGTCAGCCTAAAGTGGTTAAAAAGTCGTGTTGCACTAGCTCTTTAATTCAGAATAAAAATTATGCACATGTGCTACTACATGTCTGCTAGACTTAAATCGCTGAGTCTTTTGAACCATGACAACTGTTGACATTGTATATCCCAGAGAGCTGACCTCCTTCACATTATCTGGGGCTGCCCTATGCTGAAGTCCTTTTGGGATTACATTCACCAGAGTTGTTGCGATATCTTGAGGCGAACATTTCCCCTCTCCCCTCAACTATATTTACTTGGGTTTCCCCCTCCACTACAGTTATCCCCAGTATGTTATTGCACTGGTTGCTTATGGCAAGCATCAGGGCTAACAGGCTAATCCTTCAGAGGTGGAGGACCTCAAATATCCCCACTGTCACTCATTAGCTTGCTTCAGTTAGGTCCCTGGCCACCCTAGACAGAATGTCTCAATTTGCTAGAAACATAGAAACATAGAATTTGACAGCAGATAAGGACCACTTGGCCCACCCAGTCTGCCATTTTCCTACCTGATGGATAAGCTGCAGATTCTAGCTAATCAACAGCTTACTTCCTCCTGCCCCCCACTAGAATTGCCTTATGCCTGTCTCATGCATTCTTGAATTCTCCCACTGTTTCTGACTCAACAACCTCCTCAGAAAAGCTGTTCCATGAAACCACAACTCTCTCTGTGAAAAAATGCTTTATGACATTACTTCTGAGCCGTCCCCCCTCTATCTTCAAATTGTGCCCGCTTGTTCTTGCACATCTCTTCTTCTGAAAGATATTACCATCTTGTACCTTCTTAATTCCCTTGAGACACTTGAAAGTTTCTATCATGTCCCCCTTCTCCCTCCTTTCCTCAAGGGTATACATATTAAGCTGCTTTAGTGTCTCCTCGTATGTCTTCTGGTGCAGACCTTGCACCATTTTGGTTGCCTTCCTCTGAACAGCCTCCACTCTGTCTATGTCTTTGCGGAGATGGGGTCTCCAGAATTGCACACAGTACTCCAGATGGGGTCTCAATAACTGTCTGTAGAGAGGGATAACAACTTCCTGTTTTCTACTGTTGATGCCTCTCCCTGTGCATCCCAGTATCCCCCCAGCCCTCCTTACTGCCTTCTCACATTGCTTGCCTACCTTTAGGTAATCTGATATAATTACTCTTAGGTCTCTTTCGATTTTTGTTGTTGTTATTAACTCACCACCCATAGTCTACTCTTCCCCTGGGTTTTTGTTTCCCAGATGCATTACCTTGCACTTCTTTACATTGAATCTGAGCTGCCATGTATTTGACCATCCCTCCAACCTTGCCAAGTCCCTTTTCATTCTTTCCATCCCATCTTGTGTATCAACCCTGTTTCAGATCTTTGTCATCTACCAAGAGGTGTACCTTTCCTTCCAGGTGCTCTCCAATGTCACTTATAAAGATATTAAAGAGGACCGGTCCCAGTACCGAACCCTGCGGTACCCCGCTAGTTACCCTCTGTTCTTCACTGTGGACTCTGTTTACAATTACCTTTTGCGTCCTGTTGTCCAGCCAATTTTTTATCCAGGCTACCACCTTGGGACCCACTCCAAGGCTGGCTAACGTGTATATTAATCTTTTGTGTGAGACTGTGTCAAATGCCTTGCTAAAAGCTAGGTAGGCCATATCCACAGCCCCTCCCTGGTCTACTACTTTGGTCACCCAGTTAAAGAAATCTATTAGGTTCATCTGACATGATCTTTCTGCTGTGAAACCATGCTGCCTTGGGTCTTGTGCCCCACTGGCCTCTAGGTACTCAACAATTCCTTGCCCTCCTACCAAGCCTCACAAGGCCCTTTTTTTTCTATCCAGTGTCTGCTCACCAGGACTCAGCACCCTCCTCTTCCTCCTCTGACATGGACCCTGACTCTGGATATAAGTCATCATAATAGTAGCAATCTTCGACTCTTTAGACATTTTTCATGTATTGCTTAGACAGCACCCAGATAACAGGGTTAGTTGTTCTTCTCTTTGATGACCTGTTATCCTTTACATGCTCTGGTCCCAATGTATGAAGCTCTCTCTTCTGCAATATCCCTAGATAATGCTAAGTTGTAATTCATAGTGCCATGCTGCTTTATATATTAAGTCCTTTGGGTAACTGCTTTGTTAGTCCATATACTATCATTGGACTATACTCTAAACTTGCTGTGTTGTATTTCTTTGAAAAATTGAATAAAAAGAATTCACTAACAAAATTAATTCTTTTCTATTGAAGTAAAATGTGAACGAATCAATGTGGTGACTTGTGTAAAGCGGACTCTTAGTGAATACATTGAGCCTCTACTTAACTCATTTAATGTATTCTCTCAGGAGAGAGTCAAGCTCTATGGGCTATAGGGAGAAAAGTTACTGTCTTATGCAATAAGCCTTCTTGTGAACTGACAAGGTATGGTAATCTATATTTAAACTTTTTCCCCAAGCCCCAGTGTTTGACATTGGGTAAAGGACAACCAATCTACTAACTGTGCAATACCACATACTGTAGGTGGCAGAGCTCATAACATCCTTTGCCTATCTCCTGTGTCAAAGCACTTGAAAGGCTGAAAGGAAAATATCTTTACTGAAGATTGCTATTATTGACCAAACCACTTATCTACATGTATACTTCCACTCCTGATGCCCTCACTGCACTGACATCAATAGAATCAGTATGAGAAGACTGAGAAGGGTGTTTGAATTATCAGTGTAATTTGGACAGACATGTCACTGGCTATCTATGGCTGTTAGAAAAATCTAACTGTGACACAAATAACTAGAATTTTGTATTGACTACATTGACAAGATTTCTTTCTGAGGATGGGGTACCACATGCTTTTAGAAATGTACCTTCTCAGTCTTCACAGATTGATATTGTGCAGAGAAGCTCAGAAAATAAAATACTCTAGAGCTGACACAAAATTTGAACATGAAATGAGACATATATGCCTCTCACTGAGCACACATGCTGAGCCAGTATCACCTGTTATACCATTTACCACCTCCTTTGCAATCTCAGTCTGCTGTGTTACCCATATTTAATGAAAAACAGAGCAACTATCAATACCACCAAACATACAGTAGCAAATCTGCAATTACTTTTCAGTCAGCTGTAAGATTTTTTTTTTTAGTTCTGGTGGCCTTTTTCAAAATTAAACATTACTATTTTGTTTTCATATTTTATATATGTTTTATTTATTTAGTTTTTATTAACCAGGTAGGTGCACTACAGAATTAATGTATATTTTCAGGCATGGCCTGAGAAACTACAAACAAGCAGGAGATCAAGACAAATGAAACATACAATAAGAAAGAGGTGGTATAATACAACATAATAAAATATGCAATACACAACATACTGTATTACAGGTAATAAGCAGCAATAACATGTAATATACAGTAACATAAATAGAAGCAAACAATGGTCACTAGTGGAACATGATATAGTTCACTATAACAACAACTGCCACGAGCAAGGTAACAGAAAAATATTAGGCAGAAACAAGGAATCAAGGAACAATGGTGAACAGGATATAAAGTAGATAAACCACTAGCACACATTTCAGGTGCAGGGGCAGACATACCTTAGGTGAACAGCAGATACTCCCTGAAATTATGTCTTAATTTTTGATTAGTATACACTGTACAGCTCCAAAAGGAGCGTATTCCAGAAATGAGTACAGTGATTTTTTTTCCAACTGTATTACCCAGTCTGCATGCAAACAGTTAGGGTTTCTCTAGCACTATGCTTGCTTTGTCCAGTAAGGTGATTTAGCCACTGCCTTAACAACTGACTTCAATGCTATCCCTCAGAAAGCCATTGGGATGGGCATCATCAATACCTGTTATAAAATGACCAAGAAATTTGCTTAGTCCAGATTTGCTGAGAGGTACTGTTATCCATTTTCTCAGGATTATCTATTCTGACAGATGGTACTTCTTCAGCCAACAAGGACACAGCACAATCAGAAATCCCTGCCTGCCAGAAACTTTTAGGGAAAATATGCTGGCAGCTATGTAGCAAAGGAAACAGCCAATACATGCTCTTCCATTTGAGATACTATTTTAACATTTTCTATGACTCCCCACCACCACAACACACCTAAGAAACATTAAATGTATGTAAAAAAAGTATATGTCCATCATAACCTTTTGTTTTTCTTGTTTATGTTTTAGTATTCTGCAGGCCTCTAATCACTGTGGGAGACTTTATAAGCAGCAATGTTGATTGTAACTGCAGCTCCACGTCGTGTATATGCCATTCGCCTCCCTACTGACATGCCTGCCAGTTGCTCACTTGCTGTCCATTATCCCGAACAGCGCTGTACTTAGCACCAACATCACCCCCTGTCCTGTGAAATTATTTCTGCAGCTTTATTTTTTAACAATCATGTTTAAATGTGAACACAGGCACTTCAATTGCTGAAACCAGAAGTTGACTCATAAAACTCGTCCAGACCTCCAGAACCCCCAAAAGCTGTCACTGAAATGAGAATGTAAAAATAAATAAAGCAATCAACAGTGGTGGTGTGGGGGGGCAGCATAGGAGACAGGCAAACAGACTATACAGCTGGTGCTAAAGAAGAAACAGTAATAGATGAAGGAGGAGACCTGCAAAATACAGATGCCCTCTACTGGCAACCTAGCTCAAGCCATCTACAATAACATTAAATGCATGTATGTGTTTCACTGTTACATGAGAACTGTTTTACATTAAAAAAATGTCAAAACCTTTTTTTTTTTATTTTAGAATATTAACCTGTGGTACCCATTTTATAAGTGCAAAAGGCTCTCTGAGGTGTGGGTTATTGCCTGATAAAACTTCCCAGGTGTTGAAGGCCCTCAGGAAGCACCTCGTGCCTCAGAACTCACCTGAGCAAACTCTTACGAGACAATAACCCACGCCTCATTATGTATCTTATTGGTATCAAACTTCTCTGTTAGTTCTTAGGATCTGAGTTCCACATCTCCATAATGCATGTATCCTCAAGCCAGCTACATTGTGGGATTTGGTCACTTGCACATGAAACTTTATATTTCACTTTGGTACTGAGATGGTCACAGTAAGCAGCTGCTTTATGAATTATGGTACTGTAAAACTGTTTATTTTCATGCAAAGTTATTTTAGTGCAAACCCAAATGCAACCATAATTACTCAAATTTAATTTTGTGCCAAGTCATCAGTGCCACATGTACTATAATTGGAAAAGTCCTAATAGCACTAATTAACATAAATTTATGTTGGCATTAATAAGTGGTTCAGCGAAAATAGTGAAGATTATTTGAGTGGCAATTTCAAGTTTTACAGTATTTCAGTTAGTTGTGTTTGCCAGTAATGTGCTACTGCCAACTTACAATGGTACACTCGAGCTGGTAGCAAAACCACTCTACTGGTTTGAGAATGAATACTTTCTGAAAATTAATTGTTTGCAACTGATACTGCAATATAAATATGTATCATTTTAAAATCTTACATTGTGTCTTTCTCTACTTCATCTAGCCCATGTTAGTCCACTGTAGTAAGAAGTGGTATGCATGTAGCTGAGGAAGAGGCTGTTAGGCATGCTGATGAAGAATATACTTGTGAAAGCATGAGATATCTGTAGTGGTGTACAGGTACTATTAATGTGAACAACCCAAATATTTACTCCCAAATATCACAAATAATAGGGTTATCTGTTGTTTTGATCTGAGTCCAAAACACAGGTTTCCATGGTCAGTGTAGAGAGTCAGATATCGGGAAGGCTTAAAAACATTATAATATAATAAACTCTCTTTCTCCTCAGGTAGCTAGGGCTAGTTTCCTGGCAACACCTCCCCAATCACAATAATTTCTACCCTCCGTCTCCCCATGTTCCCAACACAGACATTTTAAAACAAAAATACATTCAGCACTCCAAAGGAAACATGTGGGAAAGTAATGACTCCCTTGACTTAAAAATGATTGCACTCTCCCTCAAGGAAGTTGTACCTCCCCTCAAAAACATAATTAACCTTTCTATCTCATTCAAGCAGAATTCAACATGAGGTGGAAATTCGTAGTGGATACAACAGTACATAAAACTGGTGATTGTGCTATCCACTCTTAACTACAGACCCATATTCATTCTTTCCTTCACTATCCAAGGCCCTTGAAGGTATTGTATTGGACTAATTAGTTGAATATCTAAATAAGTATAACCTCTAGTGTCCCCAACAGCATGGTTTTCGGAAGGCCCATATTACCCGCACGGCACTGCTTGAATACACAGACTGCATACACAAGGCACTAGATACTGGACAAATAGCGAGAGCAATCTATATTGACCTCATAAAAGCATTTGACACTGTTAATAATAACATTCTATTAAAAAAGTTGCTTGCTACTGGGCTATCTCCAGAAAATGTAAAATGGCTTAAGAGCTATCTTGCACACAGTATGCAGCAAGTAAAGATAAATAATACCCTCTCCAACAGTAGGAAGGTGTTAATTGGCATTCCACAAGGCTCCATCCTGGGACCTCTCTTATTCGGTCTATTCTTCAACTCTCTCCCTGGGGTTTGCCTGGTCAACATTCTCCTGTATGCAGATGATGCTGCCAGTTTCTTTAAAACCCCCAGTTAAACCAGCTCAATGATACTGTCAAAGAAAGCTTCACCATAAATGAGGACACGTTTTGACTGAACAAACTCCTACTAAACTAAAAAAAAATGAAAGTAACGTTGTTCGACAACCCACACAGCCAAACCAAATCAAATCCAGCCAATTCACTATCCTTAACAGTGAACATGACCCTCTAGCCCAGGTTAGCACATTCAAATACCTAGTTATTATCCTTGATGAGTCCCTCTCATACACTCACCACATAGATCATGTGGTTAAAACAGCAAATACCAGACTCGGTCTACAGTATATGCATAGACACTACATGACATGTAAAGCCTTATCTCTGGTAGTAAAGAGCTCAGTCCTCACTGTCATCGATTATGGGATAATTGTGTACTGTACAGCCACTTACACTGCTCTGAAAAGGGTTAGAACAGCCTTAGACAAGATCTGCAGGCTAGTCCTTGGCACGAATAAACTAACTCACACTTGTGACCTGTATGCCTGCACCAAATGGCTCAACCTACAGGGGAGGTTAAATTATCAAGTCTGCCTGTTTGCTAAAAAAAACCTGCTAAGCCTTACCCCACCGGTAATACAGAAACTCCTCAAACCTACAACAAACATACACCTGATTAGAGGTAAGGTAAGAAGTGCCCTGCACATACTCTTTTGTTATACACCATTAGCTGAATGATCCTTCGTGTATAAGATCCCTCTTTGGCTAAACAAACTTCCTTATGAAATCGCAAATGCTCCATGGCTTGGAGCATTTAAAAAAAAGCTAATGCATCATCTGGCCACCCGATGTGTATGTGACTGTATGTACTGACATCCATCCTTATGGAGTCCTACCTTCAGTCACACTGCCCCTCTACTCCCACTGCTCGCCATCTTAGTCCCCTCACCAATCTCCCCCCTCACTTCTCCTGCAAATGCTCTCCTTTGCTACCCTACCACCTACTCTTTCTCATGTCTTCCTCTCTAGACCATCACCCTAACTCTGCCCCCCTCCTCCCTATGCCTCCTGACAATTCTGCTTCCCTGCTGTTTTATTCCCTCCCTCCTCCTTCTCCTCCTCACCCCCTCTCATACCCAACCTACTCCCCATTCTGCTATTACTACCTCTCACCTCTTGGCAATGCTATCTCCTGGCTGCACTCATCTCCTCACCTCTTTACCTAGTGGACATCTACTGATATATACAGTATTTGTATTTTTTTTTTTTACCTAGGAAATCCTCTCACTTTGTAAATGAAATGTTTATATTTTATGTAGCCTATATAGCTTATTCTGCTTTACTTCTGAATATCTATGAATGTACATGTAATGTGATTTGTTTGTCTTTCCTGATATGGAACCTTTGTAAATGAGCTCCTATCTCAAAGGCTGTAATTCCTAGACAATACATAAATAAAACAACATAAATAAATAAAATCCTGGGCTTCTGGCACTTTGCGTGGAACTGACCATGCATTTTTATGTTGCTTGCACACATGTGCAAGAAACATAGTGCCATCATTGGAGATTTCGGAGGTGTGTCACCTCTTCCTCCAATTCAGTCAGTGAGCTGGCAGGTGCAGCACCTGTAAGCCAATGCATTTTGGAGCTGTCTAAGACACGCTCCAAAATGTAGTGGCATACAGTTGAAAGTGGGAGCTACGCTTCAGTGAGCACCGATAAGCGTAGCTCCCCCCCACACGCAGGCATGCGTGCCCCAGCACATCCTGTGTAGCTGACGGGGTGCCCAATCCCTGCCAGCTGAGCTGCTGTCGTGCCCCCCCCAGCTGGTGCCATGCTGGGAGCCCACCCCAGCGTGGCAATCAGTTATTTGGCCGATGGGGGTGCCCAATCCCCTGTCGGCTGAATGGCCCCCATCCTTGTGCCACACTGGGAGCCCACCCCAGCGTGGCAAGCGAGTCCCATAAGTCTTTTTTTGTTTTTAACCTGTAAAAAATAAAGCGGTCCCAGCGCGTCTCCCGACCCCTCACAACCCGCACCCACCCACTGTACCAGCCTCCCACACCCCCACCCCATACTTACCTCCGACTCCGCGCGACGATCTTCGTGGACCGGAACACGCTCTGCACTTCTGCAAAGCCGACCGCGAATTGAGGAAATGCCGGTAAGCTGTATAATGGGCTAGATAAGAAGGGTTCAACTTTATTGCATATCTCAGGCATTTTTGGGAATTTTTGCACCAAATTTTCAACATGGGGTTTTTAGGACCCCTTCTCATGGATGATATCACTGTCATGGTGTTATTCGGGCCCAAAGGGTGATTTCGCGCAGTGACTGTGCAGTGACTGCAAAATCACCCTTCAGGCCAGAATACCACCATGACAGTGACATCATTCATGAGAAGAGGTCCCAAAACCATGTTGAAATTGGTCCAAAAATTCCAAAAAATAACTGTTTTACGAGCGTGCATTGCGCAGTTCCTACGCAGGCTCGTAAGTTCATGAAATTTCAATATTCTCACTCCAGATATTCAACATTGCCATTTTACCACACCTTCTTATGAGTAGTACAGCTGTCATTTTTCACATCTCACCCAAAATGTGTTTCCGCTCTTGTAGCGCAGAATGGCGCAGTCGGTGTGCAAAATCAATGTATGGGACAAATTAAGAAAATCACAGTGACACTATTCATGAGCAGAGGTCTTAAAATGGCTATGTTGAAAATTTGGTGAAAAAATTCCTGAAAGCTGGCTGTTTCTGACGTGCGTTCGCGGTTCCTTGAGCACAAATGAGTTCAAATTTTCAATATTTTCTCCAGATTTTCAATATTGCCATTTTACCACACCTCCTCATGAGCAACATAACTGTCATTTTTCACATCCTGCTCAAAACATGTTTCCTATTTACTTAGCTATATGGGGCGCGCAGTCGGTGTGCAAACTCAGTGTATGGGACACATTAAGAAAATCACAGTGTCACTGTTCATGAGCAGAGATCTTAAAATGGCAATGTTGAAAATTTGGTGAAAAATTCCTAAAAATGACTGTTTTACGAGTGTGCATTGCACAGTTCCCACACACGCTCGTAGGTTTGCAAATTTTCGATATTTCCACTCCAGATTTTCAACATTGCCATTTTACCACATCTCCTTATGAGCAGTACAGCTGTCATTTTTCACATCCTGCCCAAAACATGTTTCCACAAATGTAGCGCACAATGGCGCAGTCGGTGCGCAAACTCAATGTATGGGACACATTAACAAAATCACACTGACACTGTTCATGACCAGAGGCCTTAAAATGGCTATGTTGAACATTTCGTGAAAAATTTCCTAACAATGACTGTTTTACGAGCATGCGTTGAGCAGTTTCTACGCACGCTCGTAAGTTCGTAAATTTTCAATATTTGCACTCCAATGACTTCCAAATACCTAAACAGCACATAGAAGCAAGCAACATTCGGCATTGACAAATGCTTGTTAAACAAACCCTTCTCCAGCTCAAGCCCCCAATCTCTAGAATGTCATTATTTCAAAGGGCCCCACCTAACACTATTCCATGATTAAATGAGATAGAAAGTACTCCACCATCCCTGCTAACTCATTTGTCCACCTCTCCTTAACCCACAGCATCCAAACCCTGTTTAGCTTATGCAATCATCTAACTGAAAACCATAAGCATAAGCACATGTTGTGCTTGCCCATGGGGTTGGGGGTATCTGCCCTTCTTCTTCCAAGGCAGAGGCACTTTATGCTTATATATTCAGATGACTGTACAAACTAAATCCAAACTGTGTGTTACAGTTATGGAAGGTGGTAACTGAGTTACCTGGGATTTTGGACCACAACTGACTACCCAAAATGATGGATTGAGCATCATGTGGTAGCCCCCCTTTCAAATAATGGTATTTTTGGGGCTATGGGGTCTGGTTGGAGAGCAGCTGTTTAAAATGACACAGACAGCTCCATGCACTGTGGCAGTGGCCTTGCATTCTCTAAATGCATGCAAGAATGGGAAAAGCTGGAAGGTTAAAAATGACTGGAACTGGCGAGGCGTGGTCACACCAGCTGCCCTGGCCATCTGGGAAGAGACATAGTTTTCATTTTTTTTTTAAATGTGGATAAATACTGAGAGATGATGTATAAAACTGAGATATGTAACTTAACAGAATATCAATAGTATGGAAGATTATGGAGGATCTGCTTAAGGGAAGGATTGTGGAACACTTGGAATCCAGCAGAGCCCAGGATCTGAGGCAGCATGGATTCACAGCAGGAAGGTCTTGTTAAACAAATCTGATAGATTGTTTTGACTAGCTGATGAAGGAAGTAAGATGGGGAGGGGGTGGTAGATGTTGCTTACCTTGATTTCAGCAAGGCCTTCAACACCGTTCCTCACAAAAGGCTGGTTATCAAGTTGGGTAGCCTGTGCATGGGCCACAAGGTGGTGAAGTGGGTTAGAAACTGCTTAGTGGACAGGAAGCAGAGGGTGGTGGTAAAAGAGATACAATTCAAGGAGATGGGTGACTACTGAAGTATCTCAAGGATTAGTCCTGGGACAAGTCTTTTTTAAGGTCTTTATTAGTGAAATTGTGGAAGGGCTGGAAGGGAACATTTGCCTGTTTGCAGATGACACCAAGATCTGCAACAGGATAGAGACTCCAGAAGGGGTGGAGAACATGGGGAATGACCTAGGAAAGCTGTAAAAATGGTCCAAAGTGTGGCAATTGGGGTTCAGAGTAAAGAAGTGCAAAATCATGCACCTGGTGTGCAAAAACCCTGGAGGGAGCTACAGGATGCCGGGGGGGGGATTGCTGATGAGCACTATTGAAGAAAGGGATCTGGGGATTATTATCTCAGATGACCTAATGGTGATCAAGCAGAGTACCAAGGCTGAAGAGAGGGCCAGTGGCATGTTTGGGTGCATAGTAAGGGGTATCATTTGCAGAAAGGGGAAGGTGGTGATACCACTATACAAAAGATTGGTGAGGCCTCATCTGGAATACTTTGTACAGTTCTGGAGGTCACATCTTTGAAAGGACATAGGCAGGGTAGAGGCAGTTCAGAGAAGGGTGACTTAGATGATGCAGGGCTTGAGTTGCACCAGAACACATATGAGGCGAGACTAAAATCCCTCAATATGTATATGTAACAGGGTGAGTCCTGTATGGTGTTAAGTAATAATTAGGGCCAAACATAAAGATTCCCCCCCCCCCCCTCATTTTTCTCTCTCTCCCTGTAGTATCATTTTTTTTTTATTATTGTGTTATTCTTTCAAATTTTTCTTTCTCTCCTTTTCTTTATTTTGCTGTGAGCAGGCCACCTACAGCCCCTGTTTCTCCACTGTACTTTCCCTTTCATCAGATTCCCCCCTTCTCATTCTTAAAATATTTAGAGTACTTTTTGATGTTGAAATGAAATCAGGAGCTTGAGTGCTCCCATAAGAAAATGTGCAGCTGTAACAGGCACTGCATCTTGTGGTAAAAATGTGGAGCAGAAACATGCTCCAAAACAAAGAATGTTAAAGTTGAATGGAGCTGGGAGTGCTCCAGAGATGTGCTCACTGCGCACGAGATGGCTCCAATGTGGGATCCAAAGTGGGCACTTCAGGGTAATTTGTTTTAAGTAATAACCCCATAGTTGCCTGTTCAGAGAGGAGCCGCATAGTGCACCAAATGCACAGACAGGCAGCACTCCAGGGAGAAGTGCATAGTATGCACAATGCAGATTATGTCTCTAAGCCTGATGAGCCAAGGCAGGCACTACAGGGAGATTTTGCCAATGTCCCCATAGTTGCCTGCTTTAATAAAGTGGCATGTAAGCAGCTGAATGATATAATGAATGATTCAGCCAATGGCTGACAAGGAAATAAAATAATAAGAAGGTCACAAAGAAATAAAAGAAATTGTGGGCCAAAATGAAAAGTTAGCTAATGGACTGAAATCTCAGCCATCTGGAAATAGAAAAAGGGCCATTGTTTGTTCCAAAATTCCCTTCTACAACTAGAATCCTTCAAGAGAGTATTCTCGTATTATATTATATTTTATGGTATTAGAGAAATGGGAAATAAACTGAAATATTGATATGAAGTTTCAGGAGTTGGCAGAAGAAGGGAGAAGAGGAACGCACCCTCATTCTCTCACTCTATCTGCAAACCCCTTGAAACCCACCAGAGAAATAGTATACTGTTTAAGGATCTGTTTAAAGTAAAAGCTAAAATGTACCTGGGAGTATTCCAGTATATCTTGCTGTATGAGAAGTGTTGCTTTCAGTGACCTACTATAGGGCTGGCAGCCCTCAGAATGGAAGCATTTATAGTTATTCTAAGGAGTGATGTCACTCCTTGGGAAGGAACTTAACCCCACTAGTGCCTAATAAGTAGGGATACAGTGGTTTTAGCCTTTAAAATAAGGCAAAGTTGTTTCAGTTAAGATTTACTGAAGAGCCCCATAGGCAATGTATACCATAGCAATGTGTATGATTAAATTACTAGTAGCATAGAGGTATTATGCTGGTAATTAGAGGAAAGGGGTGGATCAGCATAGACCACCTGATGATGTCACTTCTGTGAGGGTATAAAAAAGACAGCGCTAGGGGCAAGAGGTCACATTGGTGGTTCAGTAGCTTGATGACCACAAAGTGAGAGTGTACTGTAATGTGGAAGTGTACACACTGGGCAAAGTTTATTCCAGGAAAGGCAAGACACACCCAGGAATTATTTGGAGAAAGCAATTGCCTGGTGATTTGGTGTGATGGACTAATACTCTGTTCCTTTCTGTAAATATTTTTTATTTTGCTTTATTAATTTTTTTTAAAACAAATAAATTGACAAACTCAAGTTTACATTATTTATGCACTATGATCTGCCTATTGCGTCTGTTCCTATCCCACACTACTACAGTATACACCGGAAGAGAGGAGGGAATGGGGAGATATGATAGAAACCTTTAAGTGTCTTAGGGGCATAAACAAGGTGCAAGTGGGCAGCATCTTTCAGTATAGGAGAAATACAAGAAGGAGGAGCACAATATGAGATTGGAGGCAGAATAAGGGGAAATGTGAGGTCTTTTTGTATGGACGGGGTGGTGGATGCATGGAATAGCCTGCCACAGGAGGTGGTGGGGGCATGCACAGTTGAGAGATTCAAACATGCGTGGGATAGGCATAAGGGAACCCTAGAAGTAGAGAGCAGTAGCTAAAGCCGATGAACAAGTAGGGTCAATGGCCACTAATAAAGGTATAGGGTAGAAGGGTAGACTAGATGGGCCTAATGGTCCTTATCTGCTGTCAGTTTCTATGTTTCTATTTTGTGAATTTTCTGAGTTTAAGTAGCACAAAGTGACACTTCGTGTACAGTAGGTCATCACTTGAAAAGTAGTTACTTTGCCATGTGAAGACTGAAAACCATATAAGCAGTCAAGATCACAAGTATGTGGATCAATTCAGGACATGTCTGCATAGATTATTCTATCCTGACCTCTGAGAAAATTGACTCAATTTTCAAAGGAAATCCTATGATGCAAGGTGCCTGCACCAAAGGTATATGACACAAGTGGCAGCTTACATCATAGTTTACGGTAATCCTAATTTCCAAATGTCAGTTGCAGCAAAATCAGGATACCTGCAGCAACCACCCCCCCAGGACTACCCTTCTGACAACTGCACCCCTACACCAGGTTGCAAAGGGGGCTTGTGCCACAGTGGAGCTACACCATACCCTTACTTGGGATTCTGTAATCCCACCGTGGCTGCAACAGGGTGCTTAAATTAGACCAGTCAGGAGGTGGTCAAATTGCCCTGTGCCACTGATTGGCAGGGCAGAGCGTGATCTACAGGATTAGGAAAATGAGGAATAGGTGCTGCTGGGACACTAAGGGTGCCATAGAGCATAAGGGGGACACAATAGAAGGTATAGGAAGTGGAGGGGGTATCTGGTGGAGGTGCCATAGGGCATATCAGTATGCCCTATGGTCCCTCTGCCAGGTGCCTCTCTGATCTCCATACCTGCGCTATGCCCCTATGTGCTATGGCCGGTGCACCATTGCCCCATTCCCCACCTTTCAGTCAGGGTCCCTCCTCCCCACCTCTAGGGGCTCATATGCCTGTGTGGTGGAAGGATGATGGATTCCTCCTTCAAACGCCGCAGGTGCATCCAATATTTGGCGCAATCCTGTGGTTTCTGCAACTCCCAAGTCTGCAGCACAAGGGCTCCCAGTTTTACAAAATTAGGTGCATTGCCCCGATGCACCCAGTGTGAAAAGCAGCCCTAGATCATAGGGGTCCTTGGAAATTGAGCACAGCATCTTTCAAGGTATCAAATATGCATAATTCTTACCATTTCACAAGTCTTTTTGAAATAGCTTCAACCCGACTTGCAATCTATGAAAGTTTTTTTTCCACATATCTGTAGTTTTTCAATATACAAAAAAAAATAAAATAAAAAAAACAATTTCAGGAATACGAGTGATGCTAGTGTTGGTGCAAAAGACTCACTATTAACTAATGAACATGTGCATCAGGGAATTACTGTACAGATTCCTAGAGGAATATGCTAACTAGTCACTTTTCTGGGAGTATTTGAAAGAAATTATACCATACAGTGGACGGAGCAGTGGACTGGTGGACTTTTTAAACTGAGTAAATATACAAGAAGATCTAATGATTTTTTTCTCAGTAAAGTGAGAATGGAAATGTGGAAGGTGAAGGGCTCAGTTAGAAATTTGGAAAGGTTGATAGCAAACCCATAGTTTGAATTTTGGTGTCTAACATTAGTTTACGGCTTCTTTGCCAGTGCATTAATGTAAAGATTTTTATGGTCTGATTTTTTTTTTATTTGCCATTCATATATATTTTTAAATGTATTTATTTATTTAAAATCTGTCAATCAGTAAAAGCACACTGAGCCAGAGATCAGTTCCAGGTGCCACCCAGATGGGTACAATGCGTCAAGAAATACAAAAGCAAACAATAAAAAGTAAAATGTATAATACCAAATAAAGTGGCAAGCACAATGCACCAATTACAATTTCAGATGAAGCAACATTTGCAAACTTGTAAGAATTTGCAATGGCTAAAATGTGTAGTGTACTAACACAGCTTAGAACAAGCATTTCTCAATGCCAAATGTTTGCTTGCTGGTATTAGCATTGGAAATGCAGGAGTTAGACAGAGCAGAATAGGAATGGCAGTGAAGTATTGCACTTCACACCAACCCCACCTCCATCCTGTAAGGATGGACAGGCATTTGGGTAAGTGTTTTGGTCATTGCTCATGACGGTCATGCCATGTCACCTCACCCTATTCTGCAGACACTGACATGTGGTGAGGTGTGCTTTGGATTGTTTGGCTTTACAGTCACCCAATTCCATAAGGATATATGCTGAAATGGGTGCAGCATAAGAGAATGGGGTGAAGTCTGGGGCTGAAGAGTCCAAGGTACACCTCGATGCCTGTCAGTGGCTGGGGGGTGGAGGTGGGATGGCATGAGCAGTACAGTCGGCAATCCAAAGGCACACCTGATGCCTGTCAGTCTGGACAGGGTGGGATGTTATGGTTAGAAACCCTAATGCCCCAGGCATTTGTTGGTATTTGTACTACAAATTTTCAACATGGCCTTTTTGTGACCCCACCTCATGAAAGCATTTGGGACCTCTTCTCATGAAGAGTGGCAGTGTGATTTTGTCAATGTGTCCCAAACTTTGAGTTCCAACAGCGACTGTGCCATTCTTTGCCACATGTATGAAAACACAGATCGGGCAGGATGTGAAGAATGACAGCTCTACCATCCAAAGAGAGATGTGAAGAGATGGCAATGTTGAAAATCTGTAGCGGGAATATTAAAAATGCTCACACTTCTGAGCATACATGGAAACTGCGCAATGCATGCACATAACACAGTCATGTTATGGACTTTCATCACCAAATTTTCAACATAGGCATTCTAGGACCTCTGCTCATGAGCAGTGTCACTGTGATTTTCTTAATGTGTCCCGAACACTGATTTCCCACAGTGACCATGCTATTCTGTGCTGGAAGTGCAAAAACACATTTCAGCCAGGATGTGAAAAATGACATCTGTACTGTTCATAAAGAAGTGTGGAAAAATGGCAATGTTTAAAATCTGGAGTGAAAATATTACAGATTTGCAAAGTTACGAGTATGCATGGAAACAGCACAATGCATGCTAGTAAAACAGTAATTTCTTGGATTTTTTCCAACAAATTTGCAACATAGACTTTTTGAGAGCCCACCTCATGTACACTGGCACTGTCATTTCATTAATCAGTCCCAAAAGGTGATTCCACACAGTGACTGCAACATCACCTTTTGGAACCGAATAACACCATGACAGTGGCTGAATTCATGAGGAGGGGTTCCAATCACCCCATGTTGAAAATTTGGTGCCAAAATTCCCAAATATGCCTGAGATATGCACCAAAGTTGAAAAAAAAACTATTTATGCCATTATACAGCTTACCAGCATTTCCTCAGTTCGCGGTCGGCTTTGAAGAGTGCAGATGTGTTCCCAGTCCACCGAAGATCGTTTGGCTGGGATCTGGAGGTAAATATGGGGTGGGGGGAGGCAGGGTGCATGGAGGGTGGGTGCCCGTTGGGGGGACAGGTCCACAGGACTCAATGAGGGACTGTTTGCTGATTTACAGAAAAAAAACAAAAGAAAAAAACATAGCTGGATGTATTTGTTTTTACCAGGGACATTTGGCACACTGGAGTGGGCCCCCAGTGTGCCACCTGAGTGTTTTTTGGGGGGTGCTGTAGCCAATGGGGGATTGGGCACCCTCATTGGCATATATGGGTGGGAAGAGCTGAGGGGGATTGGGCACCCCCCTTTGCACAAAACCAACATTTTGGGAGAGACATTATGCCAATGGAAAGTGGGCTCCCTAGTCAACAAATTACACTGAGAAGGGGGGGACTGAAGCTGATGGAGATTGGGCCCCCCATCGGCAAACAGAAACTGCTTTGGGGCGGCACATGATGCTGAGGGGGATTGGGCACCCCCCTCGGCATTGGGGGCTGTCTAATATTGTTTGTGAACATGGCAGCAGCTTGCCGCAGCATTAACAAACAAAATTATACTAGGCAATGTTCTGCCCTGCTCTGATGGGTCACTCCCTCATTGCAGCTGAATGACTGGCACTGCAATGATGAGGCGGTCCCTGATTGCTGCAGCGAAAATGTTACAACTTGGTGACACTTTTGGAAGCCAGTGTCATCAGAACACAGTGTGCCTCCATTGGTGCACCAGTGCCAAGCCACCAAATGCAATGCCTCCATTGGCTACCACAGTGCTGCGCCTCCACAACCTGCTTCTCTCCTAAGCTGCCACATAATGTTTCTTGCTCCTGTGTGCAAGAAAACATAAAAATGTGCAGAAAATGTCATGGCCTTTAATTGGCTGAGACCCCTGGCAATGTATGTACCAACAGGGACCTGGAAATAACAAGTACTAGCCCAATATGCCACACCACAACAGAAATTGCAGTGCCACACTGAAAATCAAAACTGAATGCCAGCCATTTTATATCCTCACTAAGCAAGTGACCCCTCCCCAACTAAGAACTCACACCTGCTCACATTCCAGCTCTCAATTTACTTGCCCAATAAAAAATTAAAAAAACTCTAGCAAGCAGCAATACGACTGCAAAACAATGGTATTGTGTGCAGTGAGAACTGTGTAATCTAGCAATTTTTGCACTAACAACTGAGCCACCTTCTGCACATTCCAATTGTTGTGACACACACACACACACACACACACATTGACTGATACATATACATATTTATTTATCCAGGTTACCCAGCTGAGATGTACGATCTCATTTCTGGTGGATTCCAGCATTACAATTTATTTATACAGCACACAGGCATCTCATTTCCATTTACAATTATAATTTATTCAGCCAGGGTAGTCTAGCTGAGATGCAGCATCTTGTTTCCAGTGGGGTCCTGCATTACAGTTTGTTTATCAAGGATAGCCCAGCTGAGATGCAGCATTTCATTTAAAGTAGGGTCCTGCATTACAATTTATTTACACAGGATAGCCCAGCTGAGATGCAGCATCTCATTTAGAGTGGATCCTGCATCACAATTTAGTTACACAGGCCATCTGAGCTGAGATACAGCATCTCATTTCTAGTGTGGCCCTGCATTACAATTTATTTATCCAGGGAACCCAACTGAGCTGCAGCATCTCATTTAGAGTGAGGTCCTGCATTACAATTTCTTTACTCTGGGTTTCCCAGCTGAGATGTAGCATTTTGTTTCCAGTGGGGTACTGCATTACAATGTATTACCCAGGATAGCCCAGCTGAGATGTAGCATCTCATTTAGAGTAGGGTTCTGTATTGCAATTTATTTAGCCAGGACAACACAGCTGAGATACACCATCTCATTTCCATTGGGGTCCTGCATTACAAATTGTTTATCCAGGAAACCCAGCTGAGATGCAGCATCTCATTTCTGGAGGGGTCCTGCATTATAATTTATTTATACAGGATAGCCAGCTGAGATGTAGCATTTTGTTTCCAGTGGGGTCCTGCGTTACAGTTTATTTAGTCAGGGTAGCCCAGCTGAGATGCATCATCTCAATTCCAATGGGGTTATACATTACAATTTATTGACACTGGATAGCCTAGCTGAGATGCAGCATTTCATTTCCAGTGGGGTCATGCATTGCAATTCATTTACCCAGTATAGCCCAGCTGAGATGCAGCATCTCATTTCCAGTGGGATCCTGCATTGCAATTTATTTACCTAGGATAGCCCAGCTGAGATACAGCATCTCATTTCTGGTTGGGTCCTGCATTACAATTTATTGATCAAGAATAGCTCAGATGAGATGCAGCATCTTGTTTCCAGTGGGGTCCTGTATAACAGTTTATTTACCAGTGGGGTTCTGCATTACAATTTATTTGCCCAGGTTAGCCCAGCAGAGATGCAGCATCTCATTTCCATTGGAGGCCTTTATTACAATTAATTACCCAGGACAGCCCAGCTGAGATGCAGCATCTCATTTCCAATGGGGACGAGCATTACCATGTATTTGCCGAGGACAGCCCAGCTGAGATGCAGAATCTAATTCCAGTGGGGTCCTTCATTACAATTTATTTAGATCCACAGTCAGGAGCGCAAAAAGCGAATGGCACCAAATAAATGTAACATACTAGTGAAGACTATATATTACGCGTTTCAAGTTGAAAAAACACACATTTATTTAATTAATCTCTAGTCTTCACATACAAATAGTGACATCTGGTGCAAAAAACAGAGTGCTGTAACAGACAAAACACCCCTAGCACCTCGACTCCCACGAGTCTTCAAAGGGGGTACCAAAACCAATACTCTCAGCACTTATAAACGTTAAATTAATTATACATTAATGAGCTCATGTAACACCATTTAAAGGGACATGTTACTAACGATTTCAAACAATGTTTCAAACAGTGAGCTCACATAAATATACAAAGTTTAACACATCTTGTTTTCTAACTTTTAGACCTCATTCATAATAAAATTTTCAAAACGGTCTAAGTACTGAAGATCAAGGTTCAATTGAGGTCATACTGCAAAGAAAGAGGAAAAGAGAAAAATATTATTTTATAAGTAACTCTAGCAATATCGTCACAGGACAAAGCATCCAATAAGCAAAATAATCAACATACATAATCCTCCCACTGTACCTACTCAAAAAGTTTGCTAATCTTTAAGGAATGGTTTAATGTCCCATTTCTCATTAAGGCCATTAGGTCTAGTAGAGTCCATTTTAAAGATCCACATACATTCCTTTTTTAACAGTTTGTTAGCTCTATCTCCACCAAACAACAGGTTTGGAACATGCTCCAAACCCATAAATTTCAAATGACTCGGAATAGAATTTATTGTTTATTCATGGGGCTGGCTACCCCTTGGTGAGCTGCATGATTGCTTTGGGAATACAGTTCGCGGTGTATTTTTGGACTTTACTTTTTTGCTTCTTTCACTGCTGAACGTGAATGCTGCGAGGGGGCAACATTTATCCTATTGTACAAGTAATCTTGCGAAGAGTGCTGCAAGAGATTCCGATCTGGATTTATATATTTTTCACTTATATAAATTAAGATAATGAATATTATAACTGGAGCTACAAGCTTAAGTGGAAATATTGACCGGGATTGGATGAGGAGTGAACCTGCAACGTTCGAGGAAAGGAGAAGGATTTTAAGAGAAAAATTGAATCAAGTACAAGGTACGTCTCAGGACAGTGATAATTCTAATGGAAATATCAGGAGTGACTTTATAAAACTAGAAGCTTTATTAATTAAAGAAACGGAATTAGCTTTCAATATTAGCACTCTTGAAGAATATATACATCGTGAACAAGCACCAAGAGGTTTAAGAGTTTCAATAATTCCCTCATGTGGTCTTGCTAATTTTGTTTTCAAAGATGAGTGGCTGAAAGCTGCAGCTGATTGCTCTAAAATCTTTTTACAACTTCGAATTAAGGATGATTTACTTAAATATACTGAACTACAAAAGGAATTGGATTTTACTAAGGACATTGTGTTAAAATATAAGGACTGTGTGGAATTTCAAGATTTTAACACTCAGCTAAATGATAAAATAAAAGAATACGAGGCAGATGTAATTCAAAGAAAGATCAATAAATTGAAGAGAGATGCTAATGATTTTGAACGAGGTAACATCTTGAATTGGGGAAGAGTTCGGTCACAGAGTCGTGGCAGGTCCAGATCAAGGGTGAAATTCACTAATAGCAGCACCACAAAAACCAATTCAATTATAGAAAGAACTAAAGAAGTTAATGATAAACAGCTGTTAATACGAAAGCCAAATTTTCAGAAGCGCCCTGCCCCACAAGATTCGAGAAAGGAAAGACCAGAAGAGGAAAGCGTGGGGGAGGGCATAAACATAAACAGTGGAACAGAACGGATTCTGAGAGAAAGGAAAAAACATATTGTTTACAGATATTAAATTTGTCGACTAAAACCCTTAATGAATACGAGGAAGATGTTTTAAAGAAAGGTCTTAGCTTTATTCCAACTCCACAGGTTAATGACTTTCAGATTTACATAGACTTACAGAAATTCTTCAGGAAATTGCATTTGAAATTATATTTTTTGAAACAAAATCAAGAATCTGATATGGGGTTCACTGATATGGAAACCGTGACTGCTTCTGGGGCTTCAGATTTGGATTTGTTATTCGAAGAAATAGATCGTAGTGCTGTGGAAACAATTGTATTTGACTCTGAATTTGGGGCTGCGGTGGAATTGCTATCCGACTCAGATGAGTTTGTTGGTTCGAACCCCACCAGAACTGTAGCTGGATTTGAACGAGATCTTGAAACACTGGAAAGTTTACTAACAGAAAATGATTGGATTTTTACAACGAAACCAGGTGATTTTGTTGTTTCTGGTGCAGGATTTGACTTTAGTTCAAGGAGAAAAAATTGTTTTTGTCCTGTTTCTCAGTTTTGTCCTAAGATATTTAATAGTGCGATACTTGCATATGAAAAAGTCGTGACTAAACAGGTGTTTGATTTATTACGAGAAGTTGGTACACCAAAAAGGTTTAATCTGAGTTTAAGAGAACGAGAAGCTCTTGAGAATATCTGTAATGACAATACTATAGTTTTGAAACCTGCAGATAAGGGGGGTAATATTGTCATTATGGATAGGGAGATGTACGTCAGGATGGTACAAGATCTTTTGTTTGATGAAAATAATTACAAGTTATCCAGCAACCCAACACAAGATTATAGAGAAAAGCCTCAATTTGTTTTTGAGACAAGCAGTAATAGAGAATCATATTTCTGAAGTGGAATTTGGTTTTTTATGGAAAGAATTTCCAGTTGTGCCGAGTTTTTATGCACTGCCAAAAGTGCATAAAAATAAGGAAGCACCTCCTGGACGTCCAATAGTTGCAGGCATTAATTCTTTAACGCAGAACTTATGGAAATTTGTTGATTTTTTCTTACAACCATTTGTCGCTAACCTTCCTTCCCATATACAAGATAGTACTGACTTGTTAAGAAAATTAAAGGAAGTTGAATGGAATGAGGATTATGGTTGGTTAGGGATAGATGTCGAGTCCTTGTACACTAGTATATGTCATGATGATGGTATTGGGGCCGTAAGGGAATTTCTTTACACACATGAAGCGGAAGATGGTCTGCCAAGGGAATTTTTATTGGAATCGTTGACTTTTATTCTTACACATAATTTTTTTGAATTTGAAGGCATTTATTATCAACAACAGTGTGGTACTGCCATGGGAGCCTCTATGGCTCCTAGTTATGCTAATTTATTTTTGGGGAGTTGGGAAACGAAATTTGTGTATGATGTTAACAGGAATCCCTTTTCAAATAATATCATTAAGTGGTATCGTTTTATTGATGATATTATATGTATTTGGAAGGGAGACGAAAAGGAAGTTCTTTCTTTTATTGACTATCTGAATGATAATGAGTTAAATCTAAGATTTACTCACACTTTTAGTTATGAAAGTGTTAATTTTCTGGATTTGAATCTTTCAAGTGAGATAATTGGAAATGCTTTTGGCATTTCATCGAGAACATTTAGGAAAGATACTGCCACAAATTCCCTTTTACATGCGGAGAGTACCCACCCCTCAAAATTGATAAAATCTATACCCTTTAGCCAATTTCTACGTGTCAGAAGAAATTGCAGTATTGATGCAGATTTTGATGTTCAATCTGAGGAATTATTATCCAGTTTTTGGAAAGAGGTTATGATAAAAAGTTGCTTGTTGAAATTCGTGAAAAGGTGAGAGAGATGGACAGAGATGTTATCTTAGAAAAAAGAAGTAATTCCATTAAACCTGAGATTTGTAATTTTGTAACTGAATATAATCATGTGTCCGGTCATATAGGCAATATTATACATCAGTATTGGCCTATATTGTTGGGGGATGAATTGGTAGGACAAGCAGTGGGTCCAAAACCTTGAGTGTCATTCTGTAGGGCATCAAATATTAGAGATAAAGTGATGCACAGTAGGGAACGAAAGAATGGTTGTCCTGAGGCTGCTTCTTGGATGCCCAAAAGAACTAATGGATTTTTTATTTGTAAGAGATGCAATGTTTGTAAGTATGGTGTAATGGGGAAAATATTTCAACACCCGGAAAAAACAAAACTTTAAAATTGATGTGAGAGAATTAATCACATGTGACACGCCATATGTGGTTTACATATTGTGGTGCCCATGTGATCTTTTATATATTGGCAAAACTGTGAGACCTTTGAAACAGAGAATACAGGAACATGTTAGATCTATTCTCAACAAACGACAGGATACACCTATTAGTATGCATTTTGCTTTATATCATAATTCTATTCCGAGTCATTTGAAATTTATGGGTTTGGAGCATGTTCCAAACCTGTTGTTTGGTGGAGATAGAGCTAACAAACTGTTAAAGAAGGAATGTATGTGGATCTTTAAAATGGACTCTATTAGGCCTTAATGAGAAATGGGACATTAAACCATTCCTTAAAGATTAGCAAACTTTTTGAGTAGGCACAGTGGGAGGATTATGTATGTTGATTATTTTGCTTATTGGATGCTTTGTCCTGTGACGCTATTGCTAGAGTTACTTATAAAATAATATTTTTCTCTTTTCCTCTTTCTTTGCAGTATGACCTCAATTGAACCTTGATCTTCAGTACTTAGACCGTTTTGAAAATTTTATTATGAATGAGGTCTAAAAGTTAGAAAACAAGATGTGGACGTGATGCGCCTGGAGGGGTAGCAGGTCTAAGGGGCTCGCTCTCGCTGCTCGGAGAAAAAATAAGCTAGTTTTTCGTCTTTTTTGAAGCTTTCACCTGTACGTATTGAAGTATCAGCAACCGGAGAAACGATCGGAGAAAGGAATCCAGCCTCAGACTCAATGGAGGAACCCAAAGCAGAATTGGAAGCGAAGAGGCCTAGGCGCAGTACTTCCCTGACGGACCCTCCAGACGACCTAGCACCGTCTCGCATATACGGAGAGCTCTCAACCATTAAGGATGTCCTCTTCAAACTTATAGAAGATGTTGCGGAGTTCAAGCCTGCATTAACCCAGTTGGCTCCTCGAGTTACGGATGCAGAAGCTCGCATTTCATCCTTAGAACAGAATTCGGAGAAACAGGACCCAGCCATGATTGAACTTAAGAGGGCTGTAGCTAAAATAGAAGATCGAATTGAGGATCTTAAAGGTAGAAACCGAAGAAATAATCTTGTTTTTCTGGGGCTGCCAGAAGGGGAGGAAAACCCTAATACAATTACCTTTCTGCAAAAGTTCTTGAAGAAAATAATAGGCCCATCCCTTAATGGCCGGAATACATTATAGAAAGGGGCATAGGGCCTTAAAACTAAACCTACTCCTACAGACCCCAGGCCTATAATTTTAAACTCTTGAATTATCTCGAGCAGAGAGCACATATTGAAAAGAGGCGAGAAAACTCTCTGCGATCCTCTGGGAGGCAAAAACCCCGAATTGTACCTGACCTAACATTAAAGATTTGGATGCGTAGAGGCTAGCTTCACCTATTGTCTCCAAACTTTGGGCTGCAGGTATAAAACACGCATACTATATCATCCGATTAGAAGTCACGTTTAAGGATGGCAAGAAACTGTTTGAGGCTCCGATGAGGCTTTGAAAGCACTAAAGGACATGTTTCAGACCTTTTCACAAGACCTGAACTGCATTGCTACGCCTCTAAACCGCTGGACTGAACTGATATAATACATTATGGCTTTGTTTATGGACTTATGGATGGACATTAAATAACCAATGGACTTCATATCCCTATTCCCCTCCTTCCCCACTCCATCTCCACCCCTCCCTCCCCTCCCCCCTCACTCCTCGCATTCCCCTCCCCTCCCACCTTTTTTATACTTAATAGAAGGAAGTTAAAGTTAATGATTTTAAAAGTATTTTTGCAAAGTACAATCTATCAAGTCTAGTGGTGGGTCTTCGTTCTTTCTGGTTCAGGTTTTGGGAAAGGGTGACTTGGCATAACTCCTATACGGAAGGGGTCTGTTCAGTTGGGGCTGGGCTATCTTTTGTACAATTGGCTAAGATAACCATTTCCAGGTGGTCCACATAGCCCTGATAGCCAGATGAAGGCCAGATTCTAATAGAATGGGATCTATACAATCCTACCTCTCTTCCCTAGTTCCAAGCGGGTTCCTCCCACTATTATGTTGCCATAGTTCTGATGGCTAATAATATGATTTGAGGCTCAACTATTTCTGTTGAATCTATATTCAAGAGTAGGGGTGTTAAATATTAAGCACATATGTATATTGCTTGATGGACGCCTAAGTTAATTCTGACCAAACATTTTGCATGTATCACGAATAGTCAGGTACATTGTTCTTTAAAAGCACATTAATGCCCTATTTTTTTAATTTGTTTTAATTCTTTCTTGTTAATATCCACCTGATAATTTGATAAAGTGACTTAAGGTGGATAATCCACCCTAGAGCTTGTAACACCCTCCTGCTAATTTTTAAGGCTTTTATATTAATGTTAAACCTTAAGAGCGAGACAAAAGGTCTCCTTTATTTCTTTTCTCTCCTCCCGAGAGTGAGAGGCCCCACCTTCGGAGCGTGCCATGGTCCAGCATTTAGGAGGCGGCTTGGGGCCGGGGGGTAGGTTAGTTTTAAGGACTGGGATGGGGGGGGGTTTGGGTAACAGAAGGGTTTTTTTCTTTTCTATTCCTTGTTAAGCTGGGGTTACTGGGGGGGAAGGTCTGGCAGCTCAACCAACTAGGAAACGCTTCTAACCTTTTGGTATATGTTTTCTGATTTAAATATAATTTCTTGGAATGTAAAAGGGGGAAGGGATAACAAGAAGAAGTATATTATTCTCAACCACCTGGCACGGTTTAAGCCGTCAATAGTATTTTTACAAGAAACACATATGACCCCGATCAGCTTCCCTTTCTTAAGAAAAGATGGGTGGCCAAGTTTTTTAGGGGCGGGTTTTCTCACGAACAAAGAGTGTTGCCATTTTGCTGGCTAACAACGTTCCTTTTTTTTCATCAGGAGGTAATTGCGGACCCAGAGGGCAGGTATGTTATTGTAGTGGGCAAACTAGCAGGGGTTAGTTTAGTGTTAGGTTCAATTTATGGTCCTAATCAGGACTCTCCGACCTTTTACCCAGCTGGCAGTTCTTATGCCCCCACAGCTAATCCGATAGTCTTAGGTGGAGACTGGAACATGGTCCAATCAAACTGTTTGGACCGTTCATGGTCTAAAGGTTTTCCGCCATTCCCGGCTCAGAGAGCATTACTTGAACTCATGTCATCACTAGGGTTGTCTGACCCATGGCGAGTATTTTACCCTAAAGGAAGAGAGTATACCTTTTACTCTGCGAGCCACAAGAGCTATTCCCGAATAGACTATTTCTTAGTAAGCCACCAGATTCTCACCTCGATTTATGAGGTTACTATTTCAGGCCGGGTTATCTCCGACCATTCAACGGTGGGCCTTCAGTGCCGGACCCCCTCGCCATTGCCAAGATCATACTCGTGGTCTTTAAATAACCACCTGTTAAAAGACTCTCCTTTATTAGAGCGATTCACCTCTTTTATGTCTCACTCTATTAGGAGAACTGGGGATCATTGCAAGCAGTGGATATGGTGTGGGCGGCATTGAAGGCCACCTGGAAGCGAGTTTATTAGATTATCAACAATCCGTAAGAAAAGCATTTCCGTTCTGCAATGGATTGTCTTGACAAAATTAGAGCCTTGGACGCCATAGGCGAAAAATCTAGAACTACTTCCCAAGAGCAGGAACTTGCTTCTTTGCGCACGTGGTATGAAGCAACCATGAAAGAGAAGGTAGAGAGGTCAGCCTATAGTTTAAAGGTGTCTTATATTGGGCAAGGTAGTAAAGCATGGAAGATGTTAGCTTGGCAGCTAAAACAACGGGCAGCAGCAAGATGGGTTGCTACGATAAACCACCCCCAGACTGGTGAGATGATTTCTGACCCTGGAGAAATCTTAAACATTTTTGTCAGCTTCTATAAGAATTTATATTCAAGCGAACCATCACATTCAGGAATGCCTCTAGAGGAAAGATTTCCTGCTCACATCTCTTTTCCCAAGCTTTCCCAAAATCTTTGTTGTTCTTTAGAAGCTCCCTTAAGTTCGAAGAAATTCACAAGCTATCGATGCCTTGAAACTAGACAAGGCACCAGGCCCAGATGGGTTTTCCGCTTTGTTCTACAAAACCTTTAAGGAGACCCTGGTCCCCTTATTGCATCAACTATTTACCTTTTGGTGTAAGGAGGGTATCAAGGACCATTCTCTTTTTGAGGCCAGGATAATTCTTCTACCTAAACCAGGAAAATCACCAGATATGGTGATGAATTATAGGCCCATATCTTTATTAAACATCGATGTAAAGATATTTGCTAAGATTTTAGCCAATAGGCTAAAGACAGCTTGGATTGAGCTATTAAGCCCTGAACAGGCTGGCTTTGTGGTGGGGCGTTCCTTGGTGGACCATTTTAGAAAATTGTTTTATTTAATACAAGAGTCTGTGGGCCCTGATAAAGAAGTTCTGTTGCATTGGACGAGAAGGCATTCATAGGGTGGAGTGGGAGTTTATGTTTGAGGTGCTTCTCTAAATTTGGCATTCCAGATACTTTTTGGGTTTTATCCGGTCTTGTATACATGCACCTCTGGAGAATTTCTTGTAACAACCTGATCTCATCTCCTTCCGGTTAGAGAGGAACCCGACAAGGTTGTCCTTTATCACCATATTTATTTAATTTGTACATGGAACCACTTAGAGCTATTAAGTCAGACATGGGTATCCACGGAGTGTATATTGGGATGCTGAATTTAAGGTCTCTGCTTTAGAATGATTTATTAATCCCGGTATGGCATAGTCAATCGTCACTCGCAGTTGTTGTCTATTATTTCATATTTTAGTGAATTTTCTGGGTACCAGCTAAACAAAAGTAAGACTTTAGTTTATCCGCTTTCCCCTCTTACAACGATCTTGGTGTCTCTCCTAGGTTTAGGCTGGCAGGACGGAATATCTCCCTTATCTGGGTATCAAAATCTCTAAGGATTTAACGGAGTTATATGATTTGAATCTCAAACCTCTAATTAAATCATTGGGAAGATCTTGGAAGATGGTCTAAACTTCCTTTATCCTTTTGGGGAGAGTCAATACGATAAAATGATGGTCATGCCGAAATTCCTACTTCCTCTTCAATCTTAATATATATCTTCCAAGATCCTTCTTTAATCTCTGCCATAGGCACTGCACGGATTTTATCTGGAATGGCAACCCACACAGAGCTTATGGTAAACTCACCTGTCGTAGAAGAAGGTGGCCTACAGCTACCAGACTTTTATATCTATTACCTGGCGAGCCATGCAGGCCAGGTTGGCTCTATGGTATCAGAGCCAGGTACCCACAGTAATCGACACTATTGATCGACTAGTAGCACAGAGTGTTAACCTAGATTTGGAATCTTTACTTTTCTCTCCCTGGTCTAAAGTACCACCTAAGCTAAAGCTTCTCCACTGGGTTGGAGTATTAAGGCCCTCCACCAATTGTATTTCCAACTAGATATACCCTTTAGGAAAGACTTGATGCAGCCTTTAGTCAACAATCGAACATAGTGATTGGTAACCAACCATTAAGATGTAATGTGGGTCACCCAGTCAGAAACTTAGAATTGCAGACTTTGTTTCCGGTAGCTATCTTATCCCGATGTCAGAACTGGTAGATAAACTGAGAGTAGATCCTAAGGACAAGTTCCGGATATACCAAATACGAAACTGCATTCGTGTTTTCTTAAAGAATGGTCAGGGGCACGTGAGAGCTAGTAGCCTGTTAAAAGATATTACAAAGTTGATAATATCGGGCAGAGCGATATCTAAAATTTACAAGTTCATTCTTGCATCAAGAGATACTAAGGCCTCCCTGGTTCCTCACTATTGGGAAATTAATTTATCCTTGAATTGGCTAGAATTAACTTGGGAAAAGGTCTGGAAGGACCTGTACAATTATGTTAAACAAGATAGACTACGGGGTTTGCAGTTTAATATTCTGCACAATTTATATCTTTCCCCAGCAAAACTTTCATGCATATATAAGCAAAGATCTCCTAAATGTCAAGATTGTGGCGACCCCTGGGCTAGTACCCTACACAAACTTTGGGAATGCCATAAGGTAATCAAATTTTGGGATTTAATCCATTTATGGATGGCTTCCCTCTGCGAAGCAGTACAACACTTTAATCTTGAGATTTGTATTCTAGGTAATTTCTCCCAGGTACCATCCGCAGCCCATAAAGGTCAATTAGCATTAATCACACTAGTGGCTAAATTGCTGCTTCTCCGTTATTGGCGAGAGGAATTCCTCTTGCAAGGAATGGTGGGATACCTTTTTGGAAGCTCTAAATGCAGAGAGAATGGTGGCTTCTTCTTTAATTCGAGGAGAAAATTTGACAAATGCTGGAGTAATATATATCTAAGGCTGAGGACCAGTATGCCAAATTCAGCAATTAACACCCAACAGGGCCTTATACCCTGATAGTATGTAGTGCAACTTTTTTGATAATTAGGCCCTAGGGTCCACAATCGTATTGGCCAAGGAGCTTGGTTATCCCTCCCCATTGTATCCTTCCCTTTTTCTTTTTTCACCACTCCTTCCTACTTCCTTCTTTTTTTTCTTTTATCACAGGCTTATACTTTTGTATCTGTCCCTATAATTTGTCACACTCCTTTAGCCTGTATGTAGAGTGAAGTCAGTAGGAGATGATACTAAGATGTATGGTTGTCTTGCAACATCCTTTATATATAGACATAGTAATCCTTAAGGTATATTAGGGTTTTTTTCTTTTCTTTATGTCTTCACCAGAGCTGCCAGACCTGGGGGAGGGTGGGGTCTGGGGGATGGGGTGGGAGGGTTTTACTTTTCTTTTCTTTTTCCTTTTAAATTATTTCTCCCCTGCTCATTTTGTCTGTTTAATCTACTTATTATAACCAATGTAATAGTAGCAGGGGGTTGGGGTTATTATGTATGTTTTATTGTTTTATTGTTAATACAATAAAGTACAGTTATTTGCAAAAAAAAAGAAAACAAGATTTGTTAAACTTTTTATATTTATGTGAGCTCACTGTTTGAAACATTGTTTGAAATCGTTAGTAACATGTCCCTTTAAATGGTGTTACGTGAGCTCATTAATGTATAATTAATTTAACGTTTATAAGTGCTGAGAGTATTGGTTTTGGTACCCCCTTTGAAGACTCGTGGGAGTCGAGGCGCTAGGGGTGTTTTGTCTGTTACAGTACTCTGTTTTTTGCACCAGATGTCACTATTTGTATGTGAAGACTAGAGATTAATTAAATAAATGTGTGTTTTTTCAACTTGAAACGCGTAATATATAGTCTTCACTAGTATGTTACATTTATTTGGTGCCATTCGCTTTTTGCGCTCCTGACTGTGGATCTGTTTATTCGTGGGGCTGGCTACCCCTTGGTGAGCTGCATGATTACTTTGGGAATACAGTTCGCGGTGTATTTTTGGACTTTACAATTTATTTACCCAGGATAGCCCAGCAGAGATGCAGCATCTCATTTCCAGTGGGGTCCTACATTACAATTTATTTACCTATAATATCCTAGCTGAGATATAGCATCTCATTTCTTTTGGGGTCCTGCATTACAATTTATTGATCCAGGATAGCTCAGCTGAGATTCAGCATCTTATTTCCAGTGGGATCCTGCATAACAATTTATTTACCAGTGGGGTTCTGCATTACAATTTATTTGCCCAGGATAGCCCAGCAGGGATGCAGCATCTCATTTCCAGTGGGGTCCTGTATTACAATTAATTACCCAGGATAGTCCAGCTGAGATGCAGCATCTCATTCCCAGTGGGTACGTGCATTACAATTTATTGGCCCAGGACAGCCCAGCTCAGATGTAGCATCTCATTTCCTGTGGGGTCCTTCATTACAATTTATTTACCCTGGGTATCCCAGCAGAGATGCAGCATCTCATTTCTGGTGGGGTCCTGCATTACAATTTATTGATCCAGGATAGCCCAGCTGAGATGCAGCATCTCATTTCCAGTGAGGATATGAATTGCAATTTATTTACCCAGGATAGCCCAGCTGAGATGCAGCATCTAATTCCAGTGCGGTCCTTTATTACAATTTATTTACCCAGGATGGCCCAGCAGAGATGCAGCATCTCTTTTCCAGTGGGGTCCTGCAATTATTTACTATTTATTTGAAAAGTTGCACCAGAAAAGGCACACTGAGCAAGAACAGCTCATTTCCAGCTGCATTCTGGGGGTAAGGGGAAGTGAGTAAGTACATTAGGTTTAAGCAACAAATATAGTACAGTATATGGGGGTTGTATCAGAGTACAGTGATTCAAGGTCATACTGAACATATATATACAGTCTGAGATTTAGCATGTGACCAGCACAAATTATTTAAATAATGGTATCCAAAGATTAAATATAGAAACTTCAAAACATAGAATCTGATGGCAGATAAGGACTGCTTGGCCCACCTAGTCTGCCCATTTCCCTACCTAATGGATAAACTGCAGATCCTATTTAATCAACAGCCTACTTCCTCCTACCCCCAACCAGAATTGCCTTATGTCTGTCCCATGCATTCTTAAATTCCTCCACTGTTTTTGACCCCACAACCTCCTCAAGAAGGCTGTTCCATGCATCTACAACCCTGTCTGTGAAGAAATACTTCCTCACATTACCTCTGTGCTGTCCCCCTTTATCTTCAAATTGTGCCCCCTTATTCTTGCACATCTCTTTTTCTGAAAGATGCTACCTTCTTGGACTTTGTTGATTCCCTTGAGGTATTTGAAAGTTTCTATCATGTCACCCCTCTCCCTCCTTTCCTCAAGGCACTACATCTTAAGCTCCTTTAGTCTTTCTTCATATGTTTTCTGGTGCAGACTCTGCACCATTTTGGTTGCCCTCCTCTAGACAGTCTCCACCCTGTCTATGTCATTGCAGAGATGGAGTCTCCAGAACTGTACACAGTACTCCAGATGTGGTCTTACAAACTGTCTGTACAGAGGGCCAACAAATTCCTGTTTTCTACTGGTGATGCTGCTCCCTATGCATCCCATAATCCCCCAGCCCTCCTTATTGCCTTCTCACATTGCTGGCCCACCTCTAGTTCATCTGATAGGTCAGAGGTCATAGGTCCCTTTCCATTTTTGTTGTTGTCAGTATCTCACCCCAAATTTGTGTACTCTTTTTCTGGGTTTTTGTTTCCCAGGTGCATTACTTTGCACTTTCTTGTGTTGAATCTAAGCTGCCATACATTTGACCATTCCTCCAGCCTTGCTAAGTCCCTTTTCATCCTTTCCACCCCACCTTGCGTATCATCCCTGTTGCAGATCTTTGTGTCATCTGCAAAGAGACATACTTTTCCTTCTAGTCCCTCTGCAATGTCACTTATAAAGACATTAAAAAGGCCCATCCCAGTACTGAACCCTGTGGTACCCCACTAGTAACCCCACTTTCTTCATTGTGGACTCCATTTACTATTACCTTCTGTGTCCTGTTGTCCAGCCAGTGTTTTACCTAGGCTACCAAACTGTGACCCACTCCCAGGCTGGCTAATTTGTTTATTAATCTTTTGTGTGGGACTGTGTAAAATGCCTTGCTAAAGTCTAGGTAGGCCATGTCCACAGCCCCTTCCTGGTCTACTATTTTGGTCACCCAGTCAAAGAAATCAATTAGATTTGTTTGACATGACCTTCCCGCTGTGAATCCATGCTGCCTCAGGCCCTGTGCCCCCCTGGCCTCTAGGTACTCAACAATTCTTTCCTTCAGAAGTGATTCCATCATTTTCCCTACCACTGAGGTCAAACTGACAGGTTTGTAGTTTCCTGCCTCTGTCTTGCTCCCACTTTTGTGGGGAGTTCTTTCATTAGTTCTTTTAGAATTCTGGGGTGAATCCCATCAGGCCCCATTGTCTTATCCGCCTTCAGTTTTAAGAGTTCTTTCTGAACTCTTTCTTCTGTGAAAGGACTAATATCAACCCGCTATCCAGAGTGCTTCTATTGACTGGATTAGGTATCTCCCCCTGCTCTTCCATTGTGAATACTGAGCAGAAGTATTTGTTCAGTATCCCTGCTTTTTCACTGTCGCTCTCTGCCCAACCACCTTTCTCTTTATTCAGGCTCAGTATCCTTGCCTTAGTCTTTCTTTGCTTCTTAATGTACCTATAAAAGGTTTTATCCCCCATCTTAACTGAGTTATCTATATTTTCCTTCTTTTGGGCCTTTGCTATTCTGACTGCCTTCCCCACTTCCTTCTGCTTTAACTGGTACAGTTCTCTGTCTTGCTTCTTCTGTGTTTCCTTTTACTTTCTGAATGCTGTCTTTTTCTACCTAACCTTCCCCACCACTTCTTTTGAGAGCCATAGTGTTTTTCTCTTTCATTTTGATTTGTTTATTTGCTTCACACAAAGGCTTATTGCCTCTGTGATGGCAGTTTTGATGTTTCCCCATTGTTGCTCCACCCCACCTTCTTGCCTGTTTGCTAGTGCGTTTCTAAGGCACTCTCCCATTTTGACAAAATCAGCCCTCCTAAAGTCTAGTACCTTCACTTTAGTATGGCTTGGCCCTACAGCTAAGTTTATCCTGAACCACACTGGTTGGTGCTCGCATGTTCCCAGATGGCTATCCACTTCAAGATCAGAGATTCTCTCTCCATTCCCATTTGAGAGTACCAGGTCTAAGAGTGCTCCCTCCTGAGTGGGTTCCAAAACTAGCTGTCTGAGGCATGCCCCCTTGAGGGCATCAAGAATGGCCCTGCTCTTGGATGTGGCAGCAGCAAAGGTGCTCCAGTTAACATCTGGCATATTCAGGTCCCTCATCATCAATATCTCTGCTTTCTCTGCCATCCTAAGGATGTACAATATGTACAACAAAACATAGTTAGGTGTGACAGGCTAGTTACTTGGAGTTGAGAGGAGTATCTGAGAATGCTGTAGGGAGGCTAGGAGTGATGAGAAGGAAAGGGTAGATGATAGGAATATTATTTACCCACAGAAATGATAGCAACACAAGGACCATATATGGAATTGCAGAAACTGAGGCTGTGTACTGTTTACCATGCCTAAAAGAGAGTGAAAAGGGTGGGGGGATAGGGTAGAGGTAGAACATGTTCCCTTTGAGATGAAAATCCAACAAGAGCCAGGCACAGCTGGATGAATACCCAGTTCATGTACTAGTTTACAGATCAGCCAAGTGTCAACAGCTGTGGAGGTGGGCTGAAATAGAAGAGTCAAATAGGAGGGAGAAAAGGTAGTTAAGGGATGGTGAGGGTGGGGTTTGGGGCATAGATGAGGAGAAGGGGTAGGTGCTGAGGCAGTGGTAAGGTGGGACTAGAAGGGGGATTAGGAAGAGGACTAGGGGAGAGAATGGGTGTAAAAGGAGGTGGTCAGGAGCAATTGCAGAAAAAAGAAACAAAGTTATGCAGTAGTGAGGAGAGTGACTCAGGGGTAAGGGCAGAATGCATGATTAGTGGGAGGGAGTTCCAGAATTTAGGGAATTGGAAGGAGAAATCAGACTGACCTGTCAGGGATGGTCTCACAGGAAGAGTCAGGGACCGGGAGTCAGAGTTCCGAAGAACCTAAGTGGATGGAAAAGGTGTGGAAAAGTTAGAAGAGAGGTTTAAGGGGAGACAGCCAACCAGAACCTCTTGACAAGAGCGGTGCAGTGAGCGAGACATCTAGATTTGAGTGGAGGAAGAGAGAGAAAGCGATAGAGAGAGAGAGATATAGAGGTCCCAGTGGTGGGTACAGGGTGGACAGTCAAGAGCAAACTGGCAGAAGGAGGGGAAGATGGTATCCAGTCTGGTTAGAGAAGACTTTGGAGCTGAGCTGTAGACCATGTCAACGTAGTTGAAAATTGGGAGAATCATTTTGTGGACTATTTCCTGGCAGACTGATGAGGGGATGAAGCCACAGTGTCTAATCAGAGCTCCTAGTTTGAGAAGCAGTTTTTTGTGAATAGCATCCACATGTCCAGAAAAGCTGAGGTGATTGTCAAGCCAGAGCCCTAGATATATGAAGGAGGTGACATCCTCTAGTATAACCTTGTCGAGAGTATGGATGTAGGGAGTGGCAGTGAAGCCAGAGAGCCTTTGCCTGGTGCCAAAGTTCATGGAGACCATCTTTTTGGCATTGAGGGATAGTTGATTAGTGCAAAACCAGATCTGGACTTTATCAAACCTAAACTGTAGATTGGTCACAACAACAGAGGGGTAGGCACCTGAGGCATTTAGAACAGTGTCATTCACAAACATGTGAATGGACAGGGAGAAGCATGCAATGAGGAGGTCATTTAGGAAGACAGAGAAAAGTACCTGGCCAAGGATTGACCCTTTGGGGACACCAGTGTTGATGAGGGGGTATGGAGTTGCCTTGTGTAACTGACTGAGACCCACCCACATGACTGAATCAGAACTGGTTAGTGGTGGGGATGGAAAGCACTGCTGCTGTAAGCTTATCTAGGAGGAGGAAGTGGAATATGGTATTGAAGGCTTTGACTGAATCTACAAAAATGGCAGAGGTGACATGGCCCTGATCCATCCCAGAGAGAACAAAGTCATTAAGCCAATGATGGGAGGCAGAGGTGGAGTGTGATTTGTGAAACCCAGAGAGCAAAGGAGTAAACATGGAGGAAGAGTCAAGAAAAGCAGAAAGCTGAGAGAAAACAAGGTGCTCTTGAAGTTTGGCAAAAGTGGGAGTAGGGATATGGGGTGGAAGTTATCTCTCTTGAAAGAGTCATCACCCTTAGGGAGATGGGAGGGAATGACTGTGGTATGCTTCAAGGTATTGGGGACAGACCCCACCTCCCTTGCTATGAAGGTCCTGTCAGGTGAGGGAGATGTGGATATCCGTGTCAAATATTTTTAGGAAAAGTCAGGATTCTGTGAAGATTAGCACGTCTGGTTTGAGATTGATCACTAGTGACAGTACCAGGTCTGTCTTGCGGAGGAGGCTCCTGATGATAAGGTGAGCCACTTTTAAACCTTTGGGAAGGTCAGTGGTGGAGGAGAGTGCAGGGCCTGGGTTTGGTTCTATGTCACCTGCTATCAGTAGCTGCAGAAGGATGAAGAGATTTGTTGGGCTTTGTAAGCATTTGTGATGCAAAAGGGAAGGGGGTGTGTGTATAGGTGGAAATATGTGAGGGCATTATGTAGCTGAGAAATACTAAGTGTAAGAAGGAGGATAGGAGGAGTGATGGATCAGGGGTGACAGAGAGTGTAACGGGCTCCTCAGGCATTAGGAAGGAAGGGAGGATGAAGTAGAAGTGGGGATGGAGAGGGAGGGTGGTAGGATGGGGAAAGTAGTTCTTAGGGTGAGCAGTAAGGAAAGGGTGAGGATATAGGTGAAAAACATAGTTGGGGAGGGTGTGGGAGGGAGGGAGCAATAGGGTGTGAACAGGGACAGAATGGGAATAGTAGGATGGACTGTATGCAGATGCCGGTTTAACATTTCAGCAGGGAATGACATTACAGCAACAATTCACTGTTGCCACTGTAATGTTGCCATGGGATCCCAGCATTGCTTTCTCTGGGGTTTTCACCCCCTCATCAAATCAATCCTGACTTGGGGCTGACAATCCGAAATACGGAGGGGTGCTGGGGGGGGGCAGTGCCCACCCCAAAAAAAAAATCTCCTTACTGGATGGCTTTATGCCGACTAGAATTTCTGTTGACATACAGCTGTCACTGTAACATAAGTTGACAACTTTGTTGTTAAACTGGTGTCATGGATCTGGAGGGATGAGATGCAGGACGAGTTCAGGGAAAGAGTTGGTTTGGGGGGAAGGTAGGAAGAGAGGGTTGTGTAGGGTTGGGAGGATAAGTAGGGGTAGAGATAGTGAAGAAGAAGAGTCAGGAAGTGGCATGGAATAAAGAGGTGGGGAATTTGGAGGAAAGGCAACAGCTGGGGTGAGATAAGGGGAGCAAAACTGGATAGCTTATGGCATTGAGGAGCAGCGTAAACAATGATGTTGGAAATATTCATGGAGAAATATAGGGGAGGATAGTCCTAGAGAGGAAGACACATTTGTGCAGCACTACAATACACTAGTGATGTACAGAATCTATTAAAAACACAGTGACATGAGTTGCCGTTATAGTTAAAAGAAGGGTAAACAGTTGTAGGATGACATCTTTGTTAGGTTGCAGCTAGTTAGTTAATTGATGGTTACCAGCTAACCCCCCAAAAAAACAACTTAGAGACAAGATGCCATATTCTCAAAAAGTTACACATGGCGCAAAGTGACTTGCGCCAAAAAGATGGTGCAAGTAGCACTTTGCGCCATGAGTTCCAACATTTGGGATTCTGCAAATCAACCTGCAACATGTTGCAGACTGCTTGTGCCACACTGAGGTTATGCCACCAGTTGCACCACCTCCCCCCATGACATGGCACAAGGGGGTTTATGGCAGCAGCTGCACCCTATTCTGTAAGGGTGTCTGCCAAGTCCCAGATTTTGTAATTTTAGAAGAAGCCCCAGACGACATCCACCAAAGTTTAGTTTAGTTTAGTTTATTCTTTGTTAACCTTGTAAAGACACTGGACCAAAGATCTCTTTTCAGGCCTAGCCCGGACAAATAGCAATAAACAATATTAACTGAACAACATAACAACAAAATGAGAGAAAACAACACAATAATGCATACTATAAATTACATTTACAACCAGATTTTAGTAATAGGTGGTCCTTTAGTCTCATTTTAAAATTAGGGACTGACAAGGCTTGTCTGATATTAATAGGAAGGGCATTCCAATACATAGGGGCAGGAATTGAAAATGCTCGGGAGCTAGCCTTTGATCTAAACTGGGGTACTACAAACTGAGGGCTGTTTGCTGATCTTAATCCAGATGATATTTCTCTTCAATAAACCAGATTAGTCAGGGGAAAAACTGATGTATAATATAAACATTTAAATAATAAACAACCCACAGAAGACTCTATCCTACAGCTGGGAGATAACCATCCCAGCTGTGAATAGAGGGAACAGTGATACATTCAGGGAAGGGATCCTAAAGAAAATCTACAAATATTATTATGTGCAACAGTTAAGTCCTTCAAATCCTTAGCCTCGATATTAAAATAAAGACAAGATGCATAATCAAAATGAGGAAGCAAAGATCCAATAGCAATAGCAGGCCTGAACTCAATAGGAAAATAAGACTTAAATTGATAAGAGTAGACCCAGTTTCTGATTTATCTTCCTGATAGTTGATTGAACCTAAAGAGAAAAAGTTAGGGAAGAATCCAAAATTACACTAAAATATTTAAACTGAGATACTTGCTCAAGCGTAACACCCTGAGAATCATACACATCTAATTTCTGACTATTCACTAGCATTGAAGGCATTCCAAATAACATGACCTTAGTTTTAGATAAATTTAGCAACATAGAATTAAGAGTCAACCATGAACAACCTCCCCAAAGTCAAAAACCAAAGTAGAAGAAACTTCAGCCACAGAACTAGACTGGGCATAAATTATCAGATCATTAGCATACATTAAAGACTCACTGAATTTACAAACTTGGGGCAGCTGACTTAGAAAAATGGAAAACAACAACGGGCCCAAAATAGACCCCCGGGGCAACCCACAACCAATGGGAAGCACATTAGAAATAACCTGACCCACCTGAACATATTGGTGCTGATTCCTCAAATAATCACCAACCCAGAAATTCCCATCTGCTGAAAACCCAAACTGGTTCAACTTTGAGGAAATGAGGTCATGATCAATCAGGTCAATTGTCTTGGTTAGGTCTATGACTGTTGCATATAATAATATTTACACCAGCTATTAAATGGTGTAAGTGTACCTTGCATCCAATGAGGGTTGCACCAATGTGCTGCCAGCTCATCTCCCAGTACATGTAGCCCCTCTAACCCAATCACCCAATATTCTGAATAATAAGCCCCACAGAGCTTGCCTACCCCCATGCCCTAATCCCCCGATAATAAGTAAAGTAAGACCCACAGGGCTTGCTCATGCCTTTATGGCTATCTGTGCACTGGTCCTAATGCACCCATCATTAGTGTGCCAAAATGTCAATTTTGCCACCCCTCTCCCAGGTCCATCCTCCACTGGTGTCAGTATATTTAGTTAGGAGGCATGTGGGGGGCACAGTCCTCCACATGGGGGGGTTGGGAGCACAACCCCCTGCATAAAACATGATCGGCAAATTCAAATCCTGGCATCCTAATGATGGGTGCACTTGGGTAGGTGAGTTCTGATGATGGAACTGATAAAATGTACAGTGAGCCCCTAAGGGCTAGGAGAATCTCCACCCCTACTCGATTCCTAAAATGACAGATGAAAAACCCACATCCTCATTTTCCCTGGTAGTTTAGTGGCCCTCCACCCAGCACTGCCCAACCACCCTGCTCCACGTGACCCATTCTAAGCTGGTGATGGGCACAGCCCACCTCTCACCACCACAGCCAGCTGCCGACTGAACTTTGTATGAGTGCGTACTACTGTAAATAGTATGTGCTCAGTGAATGACAGCTGCTGTCATTCACTGAGCATGTATTATATACAGTAGTATGCACTCATACAGAGTTCAGTCGGTGGCTGGCCATGGTGGTGAGAGGTGGGCTGTGCCAGTCAACAGCTTGGAATGGGTCAGGGAGAGCAGGGTTGTTAGGCACTGCCAGATGGGGGATGGGGGCCACTAGACTTCCAGGGATAATGGGGATGTGGGCTTTTCATCTCATCATTTTGGGGATCGGGGATCAGGTCTGGGGGGGTTCTGCTAGCCCTGCAGGGCCTAATGTACATATTGTCTGGTGTTCAGGGCATGAGTAAGCCCTACAGGGCTTAATTAACATATTATCTGGAGATTGAGGAATGAGCAAGCCCTGTAGGGCTTAATTAAGATACTATCTGGGGATTGGGGCATGAGCAAGCCCTGTGGGGCTTACTTTACATATTATCGGTGGATCGGGGCATGAGCAAGCCCTGCAGGGCTTATTTAACATATTCTCAGGGGATCAGGGCATGGTAGGCGGCACTTGTGTCCTTCCAAATCCAGCATCGTGGGCTTGCGCCAATCTGTTCAGGTATGCCCTTTGTTTGGTGAACCAGTCGGGGTTTGCGCAAATTACAGGACTTAGCCATAGGGCCCCTGCCCCTTACAGAATCAGGTGCAGGGTGTGTGGCACAACTGTACCCCTTGTATGTCGCAACATGCGACATGCATAGGGTGCTTCTTGAATAGGCCTCAAGGACTTTGTTAGTTTTAACTTAAGTTTTATAAAGCACACTATACTATGATTTGTTGAAAATAGTAATGTCTCTAAATAGTTGAGAATTACAGAACTGAGAAGAAAATTAAACACCTGAGTCCTTAGCTCAACCAGAGAGGTAGGGCAGTGCTGTAACACAGGATAAATTGGCATTGGCCTTGTAGCTTACTGTGCTTGGTGAGTTCGCAGTACTGATTGATGGATTAGTTAACAAAAGACTGCACTTCTTAGACCTTCTTCAGTGGCTATAGGTTAGAATCCTGGGGAGGGACAAGGAAGGGCTAGGGGCTGCAAAATGAGTAAATGCCTGCAGGGAACGAGTGGGGCATACCAAGTTACTATGTAGTTGGGGTGCAAAAGTAGTCTGATTAAATTCTACACATTGCTGCTCCCTGTAAAAGGGAGACTAGCTTGGGGTGGGAGGGTGGTTGGGGCAGGAGGCACTGGAGGACACTTGAAGCTACGTGACTTGGTGTAACTCCAATTTTATTTTTATTTTTTATTTATTTAGCTTTTGTTGACCGGGTAAGTGCACTAGACAAATCCTGCCTATTTTCAGGCACGACCCGGGGGAGGGGGATACAGATGAATGCCAACTGACCTTGAACCAGATTAAGCTGTTGGTGGTATTTTTAGTGAATGAGGGAAATTTGGCCAGGACACTGGGGAAATTCCCCTACTCTTTTCGATAAGTGCCATGGGATCTTTAACATCCACCTGAACTACCACCAATCCAGGAAGATGCCTGGCAATACCTTGGTTCAGTTCCCTGGGATGGCGTCCTAGTCAAGGCAGAGTGGGGGGAGCAAGGACCTAATCCCTCTCAACCCTGGGAGCCATGGCTGATGAGTAGGAACTGCAGCTGTGAACAAAGGGAGAAATACAGGTTAGTACAGCTGTAATTGGAGACCTATAGAATGGGGGGAAGGGGTAGGGAGTTATAGATCAGTGGTACAGAGTAGGAGTTCAGGAGTTCAATAATACAGATCCCTAGAATCATTTAAAATAGCTAAATTCCAGTTCCCTAGAAGCATTTAAAATAGCTAAATTCAAGTGCTGAAGGCAAACCCCTTTTTTAGAAAGAAATCATGTAAAATAGATACAATCAGGTGCTTCAGGCCATGGGTGTAGGCAGGCATACTCCATGCACTCCATGGTGTGCAGTTTTATTTAAGGGGGGGTAGCAAATAGGCTCTGAACTGCTTCCTTTTTCCATGAAAACTAACAAAGAAAATACTCAACCTTTCTTTAATTTTATTCATAGGAGTTGAAACTAGAAGGACTGGTCACTAATACTCTCTTTGCATCCCAAGGACAATACAACTTTACAAGCTCTGGGCTGGTATGTGCATGTCTTAGGGAACAATGCATGGCATTTGTATTTACCCATGCATGGCAACAACCACTGTCATGAGATATAAAAGTTATATTTATTTTGCCAAATGAGGCAACAAACATGGTCCTAGTGTACATTTGTATATTGTCTGGCCACACCGGGGGTAGCTCACCCTAACAAGCGGGGGTGGGGTAGCAGTGAGTCCACTTGGTGTGCAGATCTGAAATCCCTGGCTGCACCCCTGCTTCAGGCTATCCCACTAATGTACAAGAGGCATGTAATAAAGGTAGAAAACAAACGCTTAAGGCACCAAATGCATGAGCCTCAAATAATACATTTTACATAAACAGACTGTTAAGAGTTCCATCAGTTAATGTCTGCTGACTGCAATAAGTTGCAGGTTGGCTGGTAAGGTGTTCAAGATGGCACCAGAGGACGCTTGAAGCCACATGGCTTGGAGTGACCTTAGCACCTTTGTTTGGTTCCCTGGGATGGCATCTGAGTCACGCTAGAGTGGGGAGAGCAAGAACATAAGCCCTCTCGACCCTGGGAGTCACAGCTGACAAGTGGGAACTACAACTTGGTTTGGTTCCCAAGGATGGCATCTGAGTCAGGGGAGAATGAGGACCTAAGCTCTCTAGACCCTAGGAGCCATGGCCAAAGAGTGGGAACTGCAGCTTAGTTTGGTTACCCAGGATGGCGTCTGAGACAGGGCAGAGTGGGGAAAGCAAGAACCTAAGCTCTCTCAACCCTGGGAGCCATTGCCATTAAGTGGGAACTGCAGCTTAGTTTGAATCCCCGGGATGGCGCCTGAGTCAGGGCAGTGCAGGGAGAGCAAGAAATTTAGCCTTCATGACCCCAGGAGCTGCAGCCAACAAGTAGGAACTGCAGCTCTCGGGGTCATGGCATCTAAGTCAGGCCAGAGCAGGAAGAGCAAGGACCATTACAATTTGTTTGGCAGGTATTGCCCAGCTGAGTTGCAGCATCTCATTTCCAGTGAGGTCCTGTATTAAAATTTATTTACCCAGGATAGACCAGCTGAGATGCAGCATCTCATTTCCGGTGGGGTCCTGCATTACAATTTATTTATACAGGAAAGCCCCGCTGAGATGCAGTATCTCATTTCCAGTGGGGTCCTTCATTACAATTTATTTACCCAGGATAGCCCAGCTGAGAAGCAGCATCTCATTTCCAGTGTGGTCCTGCATTATAATGTATTGACCCAGGACTGCCCAGCTGAGATGCAGCATCTCATTTCCAGTGGGGTCCTGCATTACAATTTATTTGCCCAGAATAGCCCAGCTGAGATGCAGCATCTTGTTTCCAGTTGGGTCCTGCATTAAAATTTATTTACCCAGGAAAGCCCCGTTGAGATGCAGTATCTTGTTTACAGTGGGGTCCTGCATTACAATTTATTTACTCAAGATACCCCAGCTGAGATGCAGCATCTTATTTCCGCTATGGCCCTGTATTACATTTTATTACCCAGGATAGCCCAGCTGAGATGCAGCATCTTGTTTCTAGTGGGGCCCTGCATTACAATTTATTTACACAAGATAGCCCAGCTGAGATGCAGCATCTCATTTCCAGTGGGGTCCTTCATTACAGTTTATTTACCTTGGATAGACCAACTGGGATAAAGCATTGTGTCTCCATTGGGGTCCTGCATCACCATGTATTTACTTACTCAGGATAGCCCAGCTGAGAAGCAGCATCTCTTTTCCAGTGTGGTCCTGCATTACAATGTATTGACCCAGGACAGCCCAGCTGAGATGAAGCATCTCATTTCTAGTGGGGTCCTGCATTACAGTTTATTTGCCCAGAATAGTTTATCAGCAAATTTCACAAAATCTACTTGATTATCATGTGCTTTCTTCTGGTCAGTCTAGATTCCGGCCATATTATTCCACTCAGACAGCTTTAATTGACTTTCACGATTTTATCTCGAAGGCTTTGAACATGGGTCAATATGTTGGCACAGCCTTTGTAGACTTGTGCAAGGCTCTCCATGTAATAAATCACCACTTGCTTCTACATTTACTTCTCATGTTTTTTCAACAAATGCTGTGTCTTGGTTTTCATCTTACATGCAGAAGCAAATCTGTTTCTTTGAATGGGTGCTTTTCTTCTTTTCTTTCTATGAACACAGGGGTGCCACAGGGTTCTATACTGGGTCCTGTTCTTTTTAATTTGTTTGTTCATCCTTTAGCTTCATTAGTTAAAGACTGCACTATTAGGCTTTAGGCTGATGATATTACATTATTTTTTGCTCAAAAAGATTTAACATTTTTAACTTTTTGTTGGAATAAACTTTCACCTGAGGTATGCAATTCTCGGACATTATACACTTTTAAACAAAACCTCAATAAAACATTTTTATAGGAACAATCTATTTGCAATTGTTTTTCATGAATAATTCATATTTTGCTTATTTCATGTACTTCATTTATTGAAATTATATAAGTGTTTATATGCTATGTATGTCCTTAATTTTTGTCAAGTACTGTAATCATCTGGACTTGGGATGTTCTGTAAATAGGTCATGTGCTGATGGAACTTATCCTGCAAAATTATAACTTTTAAATAAAAATAAAAAAAAATGACCATAAACAATTTGCAGGATCCAAGACAGCATGGCTTCACAGAAGGGAGATAATTCTAAACCAACTTATTATAGTTCTTTGACTGGGTGACAAGAGTTGTCGATTGGGGGGCAGTGGATGTGGCCTACCTTGACTTCAGGAAGGCCTTTGACACTGTTCCACAAAGGAGATTATTAAGCAAGCTGAACAATCTAGGGGTAGGGACAAAAGTGGTAAGGTGGGTGCAAAACTGGTTAAGCAATGGGAGACAGCTGGTGGTAGTGAATGGAGTAAGATCAGAGGAGAGGGAAGTGAGAAGTGGGGTGCAACTGGGATCAGTACTGGGGCCACTGCTTTTCAATATTTTTATAGGCGACATAGCAGAAGGGCTGGAAGGGACAGTATGCCTATTCACAGATGACACAAAAATCTGCAACAGGGGTTGACACACAGGAAGGATTGAATACAATGAGAAGAGACTTGAGCAAGCTTGAGGAATGATCTAGGATAAACAGCTGAGATTTAATACTAAAAAGTGTAGAGTCATGCATATTGGATGTAACAATCCAAGGGCAACTTATTAACTGGGGTAGAAGAGGTAGTAACAACTAGTCAGGAAAGGGACCTGGAAGTCATCATAACAGATTACCTCAGAGTGGCAAAACAGTGTGGAATGACAGTGGGAAAAGTGAACCAGATGCTTTGTTGCATAAGGAGAGGAATAACAAGTAGGAAGGGTGAGGTAATATTGCCCCTCTATAGGTCTCTGGTGAGGCCTCTCCTTGAATACTGTGACCAGTTCTGGAGGCCCCATCTCAGAAATAACATTGACCAGATGGAGGCAGTGCAGAGAAGAGCTACCAAAATGTTCAAGGGAATGCCTCACAAAAACTATGAAGACAGGTTAAGGGATTTAAACATGTATTAATCAGAGGTAAAACAGGAGAGAGGAGACATGATAGTGGCATCCAAATATGTCAGTGGGATAAAGAAAGAAGGGGAAGGTAGCTTCCTACAAAAAAGGAAAGGCACTAGAACTACGGGACACTATATGAGGCTGGAAGGGGGAGACTCAGAGGCAATGCGAGGAAGCATTTCTTCACAGAAAGTGTATTTGAGTCATGAAACAAGGTACCAGAGGAGGTGGTGAGTGCAGGCACTGTGGAGGCCTTCAAGCATGCTTGGGATAGACACAGAGGGCTAGTGGGACTGAAACCAGGAAGAAGTAAGGACCCAGACCTTGCAAGATCTATAATATAGAACTTGAGCAACTCTACAACCAGGGCAGACTGGATGGACCAATAGGTCATTTTCTGCCGACAACTACTATGTTACTGTGTAGCAAATAGTTGGATATAGCGGTGCTTGAACTTGCAGTCTTCCAGTCCCTAAACCAGTGCTCTGACCACTAATATGCCACATGACTCTCTCACAATCCATAGGTTCAGTAAGTAGAAGGATTTGATCCCATGTTGTGGGTCTTCTGCTTCACCCTTGCTGGATCCTGGGTGAATAAAATAACACCACTAACAACTAGTACATGACAAATATTTGGCATTGACAAACAAATGCTTGTTTCTAATTATTAATCCATTCTGGAACACAGTGACATCATCTGAATGGAAGCTCACAGTGCCAGCTCAGTGCTGTGCCTCCACTCAGCTCATGTGTTCAGATCAAGGCCAGTGTTAGATGCTACAGTGCCACAAGCAGAAACTCTTTTGATTCCCCTATTATTACAGCTCCCACAACCACCCCTTTCCTTTTTCCTGCCCCACACCACAACCAAATTCTCTGAACACAGGGGTGAAAACAACAGTTTCATTTTTAATATTACATTTTTTGCACTTCTTTAGTAACAAAAGACAACATTTATTTAAAGTCATAGGGGTTAACAGACTTACTCTGCAATAGTAAACTATGTCTGAGACAGTGCTAATCAGATAGTGTCTTAAGAGGTTAAATAAACAGTGTAAATCTTTTTAAGAGGTTAGTTGCTGGGAAAGGGTGACTCAGCTGACATAATTATAAGCTGTTTATCTTTCTTGAAAGGTAATTCCTACCCACATTGAACTAAATAGTGCTTGCAAGGCTGCTCAGCTCAGATGAACACAGGAGACTGCTTGCTTCAATTAGTTCCATCATTCTACAAAACCTCTAATTTTATCTAGTCTGATGGGTATCTGGAGAGCTCCCTCTCCGCCAACTGCACCTGTTTCATAAGTGCCATTACACAGTCAGACTATTTTCTTTTAAAAATGTATGCTACAGGCAGTGGCAAATGCCCTATACATCTCCGTCATACACTACAGGCAGCATGCGATATATCCCCATCCTCCACAATACTACTCACCAAAACCCCGCCAACGCAAAAAAAAATTTCTTCTTCTTCTTCATTTATTTTCAACACAGAAATGCTCCAGTCAGTTCCTCCTGTTTGCTGCCAGGCTCTGAACTGGGAATTCAGATAATGAGTATGTCACTTTTAGATTGCCTTACCAGTTTCAGAGCAGTTGTGGACCACTCCACTTTCACTTTCCTGACTGTCTCATAGACATTGCTGACAGCACTCACAGTTGGCTGACAGATCTCACAGTCACCTCATTTTCTAAACTGATGAAAGTTAAAAAAAATGCTACTATTTAAACACAAAACTCTTTTGCTAACAGGCCTGATAGCAACAGGTACATTGTACCAGCAGTGCCCTCTACTGGCAATTATACTACTGAATGGACTACTTTGCCATAAAAGTCTTAAAAAATTATTTTGCAATACTTTATTAATTTATGGAATTATTAACTTGAAAATTGTAACCAGAAAAGACTCACTGAGCAAAGACTCATTTCCAGGTATTGCACAGGGGAGAGGGAAAGAGGAATACAGAACAAAGCTAAATTTAAAAAAATATATATCAACCAGCATTAACATGGACATATTTACTAGTGCAGAAGAACAAGCAGATAAACAACATTGCTCTTAGCAGATGAAATGTAGACAAGCATGTAGCTAATTATATAAAGTGCATAGTGCCTGTTGGAGGTTATAGTGCTATTCGGGTATAGAAACAGATTACAGGCTAAGGTACATTTAGCTTGGCAAAAAAAGTGGAATGCATTTCAAGATTGGAGACAGGAGGGAGGGGAGAAGAGTCATGAGTGGGGTTGACATCAGAAGGGGGGAACAGGGAGATGCTCTTGCTGTTATCTAAGAGGAGGAAGTGAGGAGTAGAGGCAGATAGAAGAAAAAAGCAGATTCCATAGTGAGAAGATATGATAGGAGAAGGCAGATTGCCGGCAAAGGAGTTAGTGTGGGGAATGGAGAAGGTGCAAGGATCACTGGAGTGTAGGGAGTAGGAGGAAGAGGGGACATGGAGAGGCATGAGAAGAGGTAGGAGGGAAGGGATTCAAATCAATATTTAGCAATCAAGGTGGCACTGTGGGACTGGTGACATGAGGAGATTGTTAGGCTAGAAAGGATGGAATAGAGGGAGCAGTGGTGAGTACAGGAGGGAGAGCCAATAGCAAAATGAGAGAAAGCATTGCAGAGAGTATCCATTCTGGCAAAGGAAGAGAAGGGGGTAGTGCTGTAGGCCACATACACATAATTAAAGAGTGGGAGAACCATTTTGGTAACCAGCTCTCGGAGGACCTGGGGATAGGAATCCAAATGTATTTCTTCTAACTTTTTCAACATTTTATTTATTTTATTTTCTACTTGCCCCTTTTTCTGAGTGCTTTAATGTCTTCCAGTGTGGGCAGTATGGATAATTCTGGACATTCCAGGAGCTATAAGGCCCTCTGCCTTTGGAACCAGGGCTCATTACACCCTTGGGGTGGCTCAGTATTGTCCAATACACTCACCCTGGAGGGTCTTACTGCTAGCATATCAGACAGCAAGATTCAACAATTTGCAAAAGTGTTAATGTAAATTTTTTTGTGTAGAAGAGGAATATACATTGTTTTGGAAGAAGTGTCCACTACCATGTGTTTATTACAAACCACCACGACAAGTAATAGCATAATGTGCACAGCTCAGTAGTGTCAGCAAGCCTCATTTTTCAGTGGTTCTACATTGCCAGTCCTTCCACTTACCCCAAGTGGACCACTGCCAGGGAGACTTGACATCCTTTTAAAAGGAGGACATCGCCTCCAGAGAGAGTTTGGCCTCCAAGCACTAAGTAGTGGCTCCAGAGTCATGTGACATGTTCCCCTTCCCCATCAGAGGGCACTACACACAGGCCGAAGCCAGAGAATGTTCCCCAACTTGCCACTTTAGTTCCTCATCATTGGGATCCTCACAAAAACCTTCTAGTCTTGAAAGGAACCGATCGGAATCAGTGGTAGATTCCTCTTGTTATCCCTTTTGCATTTTACCTGTAAGACTACCATACTGCTTCACTTGTATGACTGTGACATCCTGCACTAAATCTCTACCACTGTTCTGTTAGAGGAGCCAAAAAACTTGGAAAAAACCTTTGGATAGAAACCCAGAAAATTCCTCCGTGGCCAATAAGGTAATCCCCCTTAATGGTATAAAAAGTTCCCTACCTATGCTCAGCCCTCTATCCCCTGCTTTTAGGGTGGGTGATGGACAGGTGGGAATTTCCACTGGAGGGAGGAGCAAAGGGGCTGGGCTATTAATCTCCATCCTTTCTTTTAACCTCTTTGATCTTTCCCTTCCAGCACAACTCTCCCCCAACCCTGGGCAGATCTACTGCCTAGTCCTACCCTCACCTTTTCATTTTCCTCTGACCTGCCCCTTTCTCATATCTAACATCTGCCCCGTAAGCTGTAATGGGACCACAAACAAATTCACATAGTCTTCAAGTTGGGGCCCCTTTGCCTGCTTTCTAAAATCACTCCTTCTCCCCAAGCCCTCCTCAGCAGCCCTCAGCCACCTCCCAGCCCCTGTAATCCTTTTGTTGAGATGATAAAGTTGTACAACATTTTAAATGGCGCAGGAACATGCACATGTCCTGACACATTTCACATTATATGAAGCTTTATCCAAGGTGCTGACATGCAGTGATGCCAGGGTTGGAATACTGGCTGACTAAGAAACAGAGTGGAGGACTCTCAGGAAAATAAGAATAAATGTCAGGCTGAAATTGTGCAGAAGGCTGGTACAAATGCTTTTATAGCTTGGCTCCATTCAGTTATGTAAAACCAGTGCAATTTCATAAACAGAAATAAATGAATGTATTACTGTCCATTAAAAAAAATAACTTCACAGCTAAACTAACAGGTTAATACCTGAAGGAGACCTTTCACCAACTACCCCAGTGTTTCAACCCCACTGACGAAGACTTGGTGGGACTGATGTGCCGGTACAGTTAAGGAGATGTCACCTTGAGGTATTAACCTGTCAGCTAAACTGCAAAGTTAATTTTTAAATGGGCCATAATGCAAATATATAAATAAAATAAATTTGCACTGTTTCTGAATTTGCACTGGTTTTGCCCAAATTTGAAGAACCAAGTTATCGTACCATTTCTGCAGATGAACTGCAAATTGTTTTAAAAAATGTTTGGTTTATACTAGCTTTTTGTACTACAGCAGATTCAGTCTGAAATGTGTTTTTACTTCCCTGATAGTGCTCCACAATGTTTGTTTATAATTATGAATGAGGGATTAGCCATGCCTATGGACCACTACTCTCTAGCACTGAAAGCATTAGCCCATTTGGGAAAGCATTAAAATACTGGCCAACTTAAAGTGGCAATACCCCCTAAAACTCAAATGATTAGCTCCAACTGAAAAGTGCAAAATGGACATGAATAAAATACAAAAGTCCAATTTTAACAACTATGTACATAAACTTAAACACATACGATCAATTACTAAATCAATTCTTTAAGACTTCCATCTGATAATAATAGTACTGTACATCTGCATTCACCGAACACCATTTTTTACTAGTCTGTCAAATAGCGAATAGTACAAAATGGTATTTGACGAATGCAAATTGGCAGTTTCAGAGCAGCACCAGAAAACATTAAGCAGCTTACAGACAATAAAGTGCAAATGGACAGTTTCTGAGCAGCAACATTTAAATTAATACTTATGTCCTATCAGAGGTAAATTTAATTTCAGAAAAATCAGTCTCTTAGCATTATCTGGCAGTAGCCTGCATCTGTGTTCTGCACAAATGCCTCCTGCTATACTGAATAATCTTTCTGAGGGGACACTACTTGGTTGTGGTGGCAGAAAAATGTTGGCTATAGTAGTTAGATTTCTCAGGCAAACAGAGCTGTGCATCCACCACTCCACAGGATCATTTTCTCATGGAATGCAAGGCTCAGACTGGTATAAGGACAGTTCAGTATCCACTGATGTGAGGCTACTGGAGATTGTGAGTCCTCAACGATTTTGTCCCAACAGCTCCATAATGTTCCTGTGTCCATTTTTGTCTTTTTTAATGGTGGCTGTAGAATGTCCAGTTTTGTTGCATCCACCTTTACATCAGTACTCACTTTCTTTAACATGTTTGAATATTTTGTGTAGCAGCTTTGGCATCGCACAGGTTGGCATCTGAACTGAAAGGATACAGTTTCAAAAGTGGGTCTGTCACACAGGAGACAGTATACCCTAGCTCACACTCGACATGGCTGAATCTTGATGATAGTGATTCAAGTATTTGAGATTTCATTGCCTTAATTCTCGCCTCTGTGCTCAGGTACATTTTGAGAGCCCTTGCTGCAGGAAGCACTTGTGAAATGCAAGCAGCATCTGAGCTGATTTCTCTTCTAAGCTGCTCAAATGGTTCAAGGATGTTAACAACAGTTTCTGCTTAGACCATTGGATTGGTGTCACTGAGGTAACAGTGGATTCTTCAGCGCAAGAGACAGTCAAAGTGCAAGTTTGCTCCATCAGTCATCTTAATATACAATAAGTGCAGTTCCACCTTGTTACAGTATCTTGCATTATCTGTGCATTAGGCAGTTCCAGTTCTTTTTGAATGCTTTGTAGCTTAGAAACAGCAGATACTGAGTGTCTGAAAAGTGGCACAAGTTTTCTGCTGTTTGTGATCAGATCTGCACCAGAATTTTGGCTCAATAAAGTATCATGGAGACACAGCTAAAGTGTGTGTGCAAAACAACTGAAACTGTATATACCACATTCAGAAAAAGCTTTTTTCATGTTAGCACCGTTACCTCAAGCACTAAATGGCATGTTTCTTTTTTTATGCCCTAGTTCTCCAACATTTTCATCAAGGTATGAGATAGCTGCTCCTACTTGCTTTCTCTGAAACCACTCACAATGCAAAACAGCAGACTTTTTATCAAAATTATGTATCCAGTGCTCTGATATCCCTAAAAATGACTGATTAGTATTCTCCTGTGTCCACATGTCTGCTATAAATGACAAGGACTGAGTGTTACTCAGTAAAGCTGTGAATTGATGGTGTACACATTCATATATATCAGGAATAATGGTTTGAGAAAGATACTTGTGTGATGGCAACTTACAGTATATCGTGGCTCCAAAACTTTTACCAATCTGGTGAATCCTGTATCCTCCATTACATAGAAAATGGCTGCATGACCAGGGCTAGCATTTCTGCAACAACATAGTGTATTTTTGTAGCCTCTGGCATTTTGTTTGTCCACAGTCTTTTTCTAGATGTACAATCCTGAAGTGTGGTCTGTTTTGTTTTCACAACGCTTATCCCTTGAGCTTTTCCATGGTTACCATCACAGAGTCATTGTTTTGTTTCTTTGTACACTTCGGCTTACTTCACCAGCACGTGATTCATCATGGCTGTAGTAGTAAACCCAGATGCCTGGCTTCCTCAGGAAATATTTGTTTTACATATGAGATGCTCGTCTTTATCAGTGTTGTCTTCACTTACTATAGAGAACAACCACACCAGGCTTTTCTTCTTCTCACTCATCTTTTTTTTGTCCTGAATGCCACAGGCTATGGGATACCATAACTAGCCACAACACAAAGGTGCCTTCTATGGTGCTTAGTGATTAATCAGTGGGCATGCTCAAATGCAAGGCAACATTTTTCTACTTTTAAAGGTATATGAGGCAAAACAGTAGAGTGTATATTCATTATTAATATTTTCAGTCGAAGAGCTATTCAACCTACTATGAATACAGCAAGGAGGTCACTATCCATGTATGAAGTGAATATTCATCACATCCCTACTCCAGACCATTTCCAAATGCAAACTGGGAGTACAACAAATGGTAATCTGTATAGAGGAGACACAGTGTATCCATATGGTAACTATAATGACCCCATCATCCCTCTCCTCCACTGTTTCTATTATCCTTACCCCACAAATCCAATATTCTGTGCATGGGTTCCTTTTGCCAATATGCATTACCTTACATTTCTTAGCATTAAACCTTAACTGCTATATTTTGGACATCTTTTTCAGCTTTTCCATGCCCTTCTTCAATTACTTGAAAACCTTATAACTGTCCACTCCACTGCATAGTTTTGTATCATCCACTAAATGTCACATTTCTCTCTGTACACCCTACCTTCTGTCACTGATGAACATGTTGAACAAAATAGGTCCCAGGACTGACTCCCGCAACACCACAGTTGTATTATCCCCAGCCTCTGATTCAGTTCCATTTACAATCAGCTGCTGTTCCCTACACCCAACCAATTCTCTACCTCATCAGCCCTTCCCCCAATTCCAAATCCTTCAGTTTCTTTAGGAGCCTCTAGAACAGAACAGATTTGAGGGTTTTGTTGAAATCAAGGACAGCCTTTGATTTGTCCATATTGTCCTGGAACCTATTTACTTCCATGTAGTCTCCAGAAGCTTACCGACAATTGAGGTAAGGCTAACCAATTTTTAGTTTCCTAGATCCTCCTGTTCACTGACCTTGTGGAGTTGTACCATAGGTGCTGACCTGCCATTACTTTTAACAAACCCAATCCCCAAAAAGCACATGAACCCATCTGTCATGGTTACTATCAGTTCTGTCTCCAGCTCTTTCAGTACTGTGACGGGCATATGACCAGATTGATCTGTTCATTTATTTTGTTAGTGTAGATGTTTTCCTTTTACAAGTTGTTATTTGAAAGTGGATGAAAACATGGCTTCCAAGTCATATGTCCAGGCAGATCTTGTGGGAAATGTTGGTTAACTGCTCAGTGTAACTTTCCCATGTGCTCATCTAAGCTGCACAATCTGGCAGATGTGAGGGTGTAATTTCAAATGCCTTAAACATCCTGAAAAACAATACCATAAAGATGGACATAGGATATCTAAGTGTGAAGGAGGCCTGTTGGCATGGATGATGTCACACACACAGACACACATACACACACACACACACACACACACACACACACACATATTTGATGTCAGGTGAGACTATTCCACATAGTCAAAGGTAATAAATTAGGCAGCTTTTGGATTCTCTCTCTCTGTCTCTCTCTCACATACTCAACATCTGAAGAAAAGTGGACCCTGACAAGGACTAGCTGAAGGGTATGACAGCACAGTTAGGGAAAGTGTATTTTGCAGTTGATGGCAGGTAAAGAGGTCTATGTGAAAGCTCAGATTTTTACTGCCTAACATCCTTTATTGTCCATTCTGAGTAAATGTGTAAACCTTTTGTCTTTCTATAAACATATCCTGTGTGTACATTCTTGTAGTTCTTCTAGTAAAGAATCTATTTTTGATAGAACCAGTGACTGCTTGTTTATTTAAGAAGATAATTTTACCATTTCTGCTGAACTCTGTTTGCAGTCTGTCTTCAAAGAGACACCCTACAAATAGATATTGTGTTGAACTTTCTGACCTTGACCAGGAGGCCAAAGGTAGGTTTTTCTGGTTTCTAGTAAAAATCGGGTGGTGGCAAACAAGCAAAAGTCCTCAACATTGAACTGACCTGTAAGCGAGGGGCCCAAGGGACAGCATTGTCACAACTGGTAACAGTAGTGATGCATCTCCGCTCCAACTGGTAGCAGTGTGGAACAGATCAGTGCACATATTTAAAACCAAAATTTGTGCATGGTGTACTTTTCTGTAGAGGCAGGAACTCTGGGAGAGAGGTGAGATATTTACCTAGCACCTGGGGGATGGAGTCCCACTACAAATATACATTTATAGTCACAAAATAGGATATACAAAAGGTTACATTATTTACTACTTTTTTTTATTATTTCTAGAAAATAACTTAGTACAGGATAGTTAAAAATGATTAGCTCTCCAACCTATGGCAGATTTAATGTGCAACAGGTTTGTGAACTGTGCACAGAGATGGGGATAGGCTATGAGAACCTGACAAAGAATGGACTCATGAAAGTCCTGTCAGTGCATGACTTATTGGAAGGGGAGCAGACGGTCTTAGAGGTGCATGACCAAATATCTGTGCAGCAAGGGGTACCTGAGGAAAGTGACAAAGGTAGTGGGACTGAGGTCACAGAGCCTGGGTCAGAGAGGCACCTTGAGGCATGAGGTGGATGAGCTGTGCAGCTCAAACCTGAGCTAAGATCCTGTCCAGCAGAGGTTCAGAATCAGCTGGAGTTCCTGAGGATGGAGCTTGCACTGAAGGATGCTGAACTGCAGAGGGCAAGGCTTGAGGCTGAAAGGTAGAAAGCAAGACTGGAGGAGGAGGAGGAAAGAAAGAAGGTGCGCAACAGTATGAAATCCTGATGCAGGTGGAAAGAGAGAAGAAATGAGCAGAAAGAGAGAAAGAACAACTGCATGAATCTGAGATGGTGAAACTGTGCCAGAAATCACTGTAGCAAACCATAAGCAATGGCATAGGGGGTGCAACCCACAAAGCCACAATTAATTCTAAAACGTTTCCTCAATCTCAGGAGGGAGATGATCTTGATTTGTTTTTAAAATCATTTGAGAGAGTATGTGTGAAGTTTAATTTGGGAAGGGCTCCATGGATGACCTACCTCACACCACTGCTTACTGGTTGTGCTTTGCATGCATTTGCTAGAATGGACAACAAAGACTGCATGTACTATTACAAAGTTAAAAGGGCTTTATTGAAATGTTTTGAACTGACTCCCGAGGCTTATAGGGGAAAACTCAGAGAATTAAGAAAGGGCCCAGGAGACAGCTATGTAGAATTGCATTCCAAATGTGAGCCTGTCTATCTTGCTGGCTGGATTGGGCTAAAATTAGGACTGTAGAGCAATAAAATATTTGTTTATAAGTGAACAATTTCTAATAATTGTACCTGACGACCTGGGCATATAGCTATTGGATTTCAAAAAATAGCGGCTCCAAATTTAAGTCGTGCCTGTGTAGTGGAACAATATATTAAACAAGAAAAAACACGGCACCAACACTTCACACAATATAGACTGTATTATGACTTACAAAACAGAGATTGCACAACATGTCAAATGCAGTAGCGCCATGCAAGGCAAGATCAGCTCAAGACAAAAAGATCCGACGGTTTTCAAAAACAGCGCCTCCTCAGGTACACATACAGAACAACAGTAAACCCATATATATATAAAGTGCAAATTAAAGTAACAGTGCACCCATATAACACCCAAAATGCTACATAAAAAATATATCCAAAACTGTTAACTTAATGATCAATATAAAGAAATGTAAAAATGTACAAAATCCTATTCACGGGTATACAGGTAAAAATATCACAATAAATAAACACCATTCCAAAATATCATGTTTACAAACGAGACAATTTGTAATGACTTGCACTAAGTTACAATGACAATTTCATAATGATATTAAAGATGCCAAAAACGGGACTTCTTCCTATAAAAAAAGAAAGGAGAAAAAGGAAAATAAGTTTAATAAATATGCAAACATCACTCAATCAATATAATAGGACACCAAAAGGCTCACCTACATAATTCATTTACTGTCTCAAAAATGGAGCAATATCAAAAGAGTCATTTAGTCCCGGGTATACTAAAGCATTCAATGTATACATCCAAAAGGCTTCCCTACGTAGAATTTTATTTTCTAGATCTCCACATTGGCTATTATTTAACCCTCTCAATGCCACAAAAAGGAAAAGCGTGTGCAGCATCATCGGAACATCGCTGTAAATGTTGCACTAAGACATTTTTCACATTATGACAGCGAATATCACTAATAGGAATATACAGAAAAACAAGGGGAGGCCAATATAATGAATGTGATTAATTTGTCCAACGTTGTCCTCACTCAGGATCAAGTTTCTGTTTTGGAAAAAGGTTTGAAGTTTGTACCGACGTGCAGCATCTCTAAGTTTGATATTTTTTTGGACATTAAGAGGTTTACTCGTAAGTTGAGTCTTAAATCATTTTTAATAGACAACGTGATCAATGTCTGGTGAATTTAGTGGCAGATTTTGTAACAACGTCGACCCTGACACACAATGAGAGAACATCTCTTGCACTTTAAGGGTTTATCCACTTTTAACCCACCGCCTTCAGCAGCAATTATGACTTTTGAAACAGCCTGTTTAAATGATATCGATGTTATGTTCAGAGAACAGAAGCCTTCATCATATTGCAATTTAAGTCGGGGTGAAAAACAAGCATTGACTGACTTGGAATATAATCAGTCTATTACCATCAAGCCGGCGGATAAGGGAGGTGCTGTGGTGGTATTAAATACCTCAGACTACATATGTGAAGTACAACGTCAATTGACAAATGAAACTTTTTACACACTATTGGAGAAAGACCCCCACTTTAGACTTCAAAAGGAAAATTGATATGTATTTACTGCAGGCGTTTCATGATGGTATGCTTTCTAAAGATTCCCTTGATTTTCTCACTGTGCAACATCCAGTGAGACCAACCATTTACGTTTTGCCGAAAGTACATAAAGATATGAAGTGTCCTCTAGGGAGACCCATAGTGTCGGGGATAGGTTCCCTCACTGAACCACTTTCTCAGTATGTGGATGCACACATACGTGATATAGTGGTTACTTTACCATCATATTTGAGGGATACAACGCAGACTTTGGGTCTCCTGGATGACCTGCAGATTGAACAGTCTTGGCTGTTGGTTTCTATGGACATCGAGTCTTTATACACTAATATACCACATCAGGGTGGTCTTCAGGCGATGCGTGACTGGCTGGTTCTCACTACTACGTTGGATGGAAGTGAAATAGATTTTTTAATTCAATTATCTGAGTTTGTACTTACTTCTAATGTTTTCATTTTCCAAGGGAAATATTATCACCAAATCAAAGGTACCGCGATGGGCGCAACCTTTGCTCCCAATTACGCCAACCTTTATTTGGGACAGTGGGAAAGGGAGGTTATTTATGATCGTGACAAAAATTTCTTTTATGATAAAATCGATTTGTGGAGACGTTTCATTGACGATGTGCTGATGGTGTGGCGGGGGACTTTTTCTGAATTGGAAGACTTTGTAGCATATTTACATTCATCAAATGAACATTTGAAATTTTCGGTGCAGGCAGATGTGAGACATATCGAGTTTCTGCATTTGGATATTTTCAAGCTGCAAGATGGTACTATTCGTACATCTATTTTTCGTAAGCCAACTGATAGAAACTCGATCTTACATGCCTCGAGCTGTCACCCCCGCCATACCATTAGTAATATTCCGAAGTCTCAATTCATGAGAGTTAAGCGTAATTGCAGTGATGTAGGAGATTTTGAGGATAGTATGTCTGAAATGGCAGGTAGATTTTTGAAGAGGGGCTATGCTATTAGTGCATTAGAACAGACTATGGGTCAGGTACGACAGATGCCTAGAGATGATTTACTTAAATATAAGGCTAAATCTCAGAATGATGTGCAATTAGATTTTATTACAACATTTGGTCAGAATGCCACGTCAATCAGGGGCATTATTAATAAACATTGGTCCATTTTGAATACGGATGTTTCGTTAAAAGATGTGGTCAAAACTTACCCCAGATTTGTATATAAAAGGGGTAGGAGTGTCTCTGATCGACTTGTGCATTCCCATCAATCTAATAGGAGTGTAAGGGTTAGCTGGTTACCTTCTCAGCCAGTGGGTTTCTTTCGTTGTGGACATTGTAAATTTTGTAATGTCATGGGCCAAACTAAGTGTTTCTCTACGGTTAATGTTGCAAAACAATTCCACGTAAGACAGTTTATTAACTGTTCTTCAGTTGGGGTGGTATATTTGGCAACGTGTACTTGTGGTGCCTTTTATGTTGGCAAAACCTCAAGATAACTGAAATTGAGGGTGTGTGAGCATGTTAGTGATATTCGCTGTCATAATGTGAAAAATGCCTTAGTGCAACATTTACAGCGATGTTCCGATGATGCTGCACACGCGTTTTCTTTTTGTGGCATTGAGAGGGTTACAAATGGCCCACGAGGTGGAGATCTAGAAAATAAAATTCTACGTAGGGAAGCCTTTTGGATGTATACATTGAATGCTTTAGTATACCCGGGACTAAATGACTCTTTCGATATTGCTCCGTTTTTGAGACAGTAAATGAATTATGTAGGTGAGCCTTTTGGTGTCCTATTATATTGATTGAGTGATGTTTGCATATTTATTAAACTTATTTTCCTTTTTCTCCTTTCTTTTTTTATAGGAAGAAGTCCCGGTTTTGGCATCTTCAATATCATTATGAAATTGTCATTGTAACTTAGTGCAAGTCATTACAAATTGACTCATTTGTAAACATGATATTTTGGAATGGTGTTTATTTATTGTGATATTTTTACCTGTATACCCGTGAATAGGATTTTGTACATTTTTTCATTTCTTTATATTGATCATTAAGTTAACAGTTTTGGATATATTTTTTATGTAGCATTTTGGGTGTTATATGGGTGCACTGTTACTTTAATTTGCACATTATATATATATGGGTTTACTGTTGTTCTGTATGTGTCCCTGAGGAGGCGCTGTTTTGGCGCGAAACCGGTCGGACTTTTTTTGTCTTGAGCTGATCTTGCCTTGCATGGTGCTACTGCATTTGACATGTTGTGCAATCTCTGTTTTGTAAGTCATAATACAGTCTATATTGTGTGAAGTGTTGGTGCCGTGTTTTTTCTTGTTTAACATATAGCTATTGGACCAGGCATGTGACTCCACAAAAGAGACAGCAGAAAGGGTTGATTTGTATATGGCCAGCAGACCATACATCCTGTGTAAGAACAATGGGGGTGCAACAGCACATGGATTTAAGGGGACCTGGAAGGCAGGCTAAACTGAACCAGCCTACACCCAAGCACAAAACAAAACCCCCTGGTTCTAAGGGGAACAAGAAGTGGGGGGGTAAAGTAATACTGAATTTGTCAGAAAGTGGATCATCTGTCCTATAACTGCCCTAAAAACAGGAACAAGGGGCAAAAGCCTGGGGGTGAAGTTGACCAAGACAATACTCAGTACTCGGTATACTGTGAACACACTGTAGTATCACCAAGCTCCACCATGCATTTGCACCCTTTTCTAGTCAATGGGACAGTAACACAGGGATTGAGGGGCATTGGTGCGTCCATTTACATAGTGAGGCAGGATCTGATCTAGGCAGAGCAGATTCTGCTGGGACAGTTTTACAAGATTTAGGGAGTCACAGATCCAGTAGTCCAAGTGCCAATGGCTCAGGTCTTTATGAGCTGGGATGGTGGCCATGGGATATGGGAGGTGGGAGTTGTAACGTATCTCCCTGTGGATGTGTTCATGGGTAATGAGTCATTACTAATGACTCTGACCACAAGGAAAACCTAATATGTGTTACTGCCAGTAGCCAGGAAAGATGGCAAGCTTCTGAGGGTGAGGAGAGGGTGACACAGCCTGTGCAGACCCATCCCTCAGCAGCTAAGGAAGCAGCTAGTGGGAGTGAGGGGCTAGCTAGGAGTAGCAGCCCTGAGTCCCAACTGCAAACTGAGGGGGACATCCACTGGGGGCAGATTTCCACCTGAAGGGAGTTGGGAAGGGTCAGACAGGAGGAGCTGGGCTGTGGGCAGGGCTCAGTTGGCTGATCCTACCCTCCAGAAACTGAGAAAGTTACCAGATAGTGCTGCATATTCTTAGGGTAGCAAAAGGTTAGTTTACTGAGAGAATGGGCTGTTGTACAGGAAGTGTACACCACAGAGGGGGCTAGACAGAGAGGTACTCCAGCAGCTGGTGGTCCCCTGGGACTACCGCAAGCAGCTTTTGGCCCTGGCCCATGATAACCCTTGTTCATGCCAGTTGGGTATTAACTGCACAAAAGGGCAGATCACCAACAACTTCTTTTGTTTGAGCATATACACTGACATGGCAAATCACTCTCGAACTTGTCCATGGTGTGAGATGGTGGGAAAGGTATGGGACAAGGCTAAGGTGGCTTTGGTGACCCTGCCTATTATTGATGAACCTTTAAAGAGGGTAGCCAAGGACATAATGGGATCCCTGATCACCTCAAGTTGCACTGGCAAAATATACATACTGGTTGTCATGAACTAAGCAACCCGGTATCCCGAGTCAGTGGCCATGTCCTCCATTGAGGCATAGAAAGTGGCTGATGAGCTCTAGAGAATATTTAGCCAAGTGGGATTTCCCTAGGAGATCTTGTTACACCAGAGCATGGATTTCATGTCATCCTTAATGACTAATCTGTGGGAGAAGTGTGGGGTGAAAATGAACATGCCCCATCCTACCACCCAGAGAACAAGCATTTGTCAATGCCAAATGTTTGCTTACTGGCATTGGCAGTGGTAGTGTAGAAGTTACAGAGCTGCGTAATAGGAATGGCAGTGAAGTACTGAACTGAAGCCAACCCCACCACCACCCTGCAGAGAGTGACAGGCATCAGGGTGTGCATTTGGGTTGTCAGGCATAACGGCCACGCCATTTCACCACACCCCACTCTGCAGAGACTGACAAGTGTGACGTGTTCCTTGGGGTCTTTGGCCCTTATGTGCACCCCATTTCATTAGTAAATACGGTGAGATGGGTGTGATATAGGAGAATGGGGTGAAGTTTGGGGCCGAAGAGTCCAAGGCATACCTCGATGCCTCTCAGTGACTGCAGGGTGTGGAATGGTATGAGCATCACAGGCAAGAATCCCAAGTCACACCCCTGATTCCTGTCATTCTCTATAGGGTTGGGCATTTAGTTGAAAAGCCTAATACCTCAGGCATTCATTGGTATTTTAACTCCAAATTTTCAACATGTTTGTTTTGTGACCCCACCTCATGAACAGGGGAATATCAGTTTGGTAGCCAAAGCTGCTTATGCACAGTGACTACGGGATTTAGCACCAGGTGCAAAATATTCTGAACAGGCTGTAAAAATGACAGCTGTACTCTTTCATGGGGAGGTGTAAAATGGCTATGTTGCAAATGTGTAGTAAAAATATTTGAAAAATGATGAAGTCACTGAACGATATAGAAACTGTGCAACCGCACACCGTTATATAAGTAGGTTGGGGATATTTTATAGCAGATTGTCAACTCAGGCATTTTGGTGCCTCCGATCATGAACAGTGTCACTGTGATTTTCCTTTATCTGTGCCGAACAATGATTTCCCAGCGACCACATCTCTGCACTGAAAGTGTGAAAACACACGCCAGCCATGTTGTGAAAAATGGCAGCTGTACTGTTCTATAAGGAAGTGTTGAAAATGCCACTAGTGAAAATCTGGACTGAAAATATTACTAAGTCATGAACTAACGAGGATGCGGAAACTGCACAATGCTCACTCGAACACAGTCATTTTATGGACTTTGTCACCAAATTTTCAACATAGCTATTTTAAGACCTTTGCTCATGAACAGTGTAACTGTGATTTTCTTAATCTGTCCTAAACATTGCTTCGCGACACCAACAGCACCATTGTGCGCTACATGTGCGATAACACATTTGGGTGACATATGAAAATTGCAGCTGGACTGTTCACAAGGAAGTTTAATAAAATGGACATGTTGAAAATCTAGAGTGAAAATATATAATTTAAAACTTACGAGCATGCATAGGAACTGTGCAACGATGCTCGTAAAAAGTCATTTTAGGCATTTTTTCACCAAGTTTTCAACATAGCATTTTAAGACCTCTGTTCATGAACAGTGTCACTGTGGTTTTGTTAATGTGTCCCATACATTGAGTTTGCACACCGATCACGCCATTGTGCGCTACATAGGGGAAATACATTTTGGGCAGGATGTGAAAATGACAGCTGTACTGCTCATAAGGAGGTGTGGAAAATGGCAATGTTGGAAATCTGGAGTGGAAATATTGAAAATTTAAACCTACGAAAGGCATAGTGGAACTGTGCAACGCACACTCGTAAAACAGTCATTTTTAGGAATTCTGTCACCAAATTTTCAACATTGCCATTTTAAGATCTCTGCTCATGAACAGTGACACTGTGATTTTCTTAATGTGTCCCATACACTGAGTTTGCACAACGACTGTGCCATTGTGCGCTACATGGGCGGAAACACATTTTGGGTGAGATGTGAAAAATGACAGCTGTACTACTCATAAGAAGGTGTGGAAAAATGGCAATGTTGAAAATCTGGAGTGGAAATATTGAAAATTCGCAAACCTATGAGCGTGCATAGGAACTGCAAAAACACATGCTCGTAAAACAGTCATTTTTAAGAATTTTTTCACCAAATTTTCAACATAGCCATTTCAAGACCTCTGCTCATGAACAGTGTCACTGTGATTTTCTTAATTTGTCCTGTACATTGATTTCGCACACCGACTGCGCCATTCTGCGCTACAAGGGTGGAAACACATTTTGGGTGAGATGTGAAAAATGACAGCTGTACTACTCATAAGACAGTGTAGTGAAATGGCAATGTTGAAAATCTGGAGTGAAAATATTGAAATTTCACGAACCTCTGAGCCTACGTAGGAACTGTGCAACTGACGCTCGTTAAACAGTCATTTTTGGATTTTGGCACCAAATTTTCAACATGGTGGTTCCCTTCACGACAGTGTCACTGTCATGGCAGTATTGGGTCCCAAAGGGTGATTTCACAGTCACTGTGCAGTCACTGCACGAAATCACACTTCAAGCCCGAATAACGCCATGACAGTGACATCATTCATGAGAAGGGGTCCCAAAAACCCCATGTTGAAAATTTGGTGCAAAAATTCCCAAAAATGCCTGAGATATGCAATAAAGTTGAACCCCTCCTATCTAGCCCATTATACAGCTTACCAGCATTTCCTCAGTTCGCTGTCGGCTTTGAAGAGTGCAGACGTGTTCCTGGTCCACCGAAGATCGTCGTGCCGGAGTCCGGAGGTAGGTATGGGGTGAGGGGTGTGGGAGGCTGGGTGCACAGTGGGTGGTGCGGATTGTGGGAGGGGGTTCGGAGACGTGTCAGGGACTGTTTTTGTTTTACAGGTTAAAACAAAAAAGATGCTGGGACTGCTTGCCATGCTGGGGTGGGCTCCCAGCATGGCATCAGGACTTTAGGCGTTCAGCGACGGGATTGGGCACCCCGTCCGGCAAAAAAATTAAAAAACGCTGGATTGGTTTGCCACGCTGGGGTGGGCTCCCAGCGTGGCACAAGGACTTTGGGGAGGGGGCTGCTAGCTGATGGGGATTGGGCACCCTGTCGGCAACATGATGGATTGCCACGCTGGGGTGGGCTCCCAGCATGGCATCAACTATTGGGAGGGAGGGAGAGAGACAGACGGTTCAGCCGATGGGGATTGGGCACCCCGTCGGCTGATACGCTGTATGCGGGGCGCACACGCCATGCTTGGGAGCTGTGTGTGAGCAGCTTCTATCGCTGCTCACTCAAGCATAGCTCCCCTTTCAACTGGGAAGTGCCACTGCATTTTGAGCGTGTCACAGACAGCTCCAAAATGCATTGGCTTACAGGGGCCGCGCCTGCCAGCACAGTGCCTGAATTGGAGGAGGAGGTGACACACCTCCGAAATGTCCGATGATGGCACTATGTTTCTTGCACATGCGTTCAAGCAAACATAAAAATAGTCTGGTAGGGCAGTTCAATGGGACCCTCAATACTATGCTCAGGATATTTGCTGACCAGCACAAGAGGGAGTGGGACAAATATTTGCCCCACCTCCTGTTTGCATATAGGGAAGTCTCACAGGAGTCCATGTGCCTCTCACCCTTCATGCTCCTGTTTGGTCAAAGGGTGATGGGGCAACTAGATTTGGTCAGAGATGAATGGGAAGGTGACCTTGCCTCCCAAGGGAAGTCTGTTGTGGAGTATGTCCTGAATTTCAGGACCTGGCTTAAGGAGCTCATGAAGCTTGCCCAGGAGCACTTAGCAACTGTACATCAGTACCAGAAAACCTGGTATGACCATGGAGCCAGAACCCAGGAGTACAAAGTTGGACAGCGAGTGATGGTACTTGTCCAAGTCCAACACAATAAACTGTAGGAAGCATGGAAGGGCCCATTCTCTATAATCAGGAAGGTGAGGGATGTTAACTATGTAGTACGACTGCCTGACAGAACGTGCATGCAGAGGGTATATTGTGTAAACATAATGAAGCCCTACTCTGATAGGGAGGAAATGATTATCTCTGTGTGCAGCACACCAGAAGAGGAAAATGAGGCTGATCCCCTTGTGGCCCTCCTTGAGGAAATGCAGGAGGGATCCTCAGTGGATAACCTCGCCCTGTCATGGCAGCTGACACTGGCCCAGGCAGAGGAGATGAGGGGGGTGTTGTGAGAATTTGGGGACATATTCACGGGGAATCCAGGGTACACCACAATGGCTGAACACATCATGGACACTGGGACACAAGTCCCATTGAGACAGTCCCCTACAGGGTACCACAGGGGGTTAAGCAGACCATGCAAGAGGAACTCAGGGAGATGCTGGCCCTTGGAGTGATCCAGAAGTCCAGTAGCCCCTAGGTCTCACCCATGGTCCTGATCCCAAGAAGGACAGTACCACACAGTTCTGTGTTGACTACCAGAGGCTCAGTAGCTGCACAAAGTCAGATGATTACCCTATGTCCAGAATGGATGAGGCCTTGGAATGGCTAGGGGCAGACTGGATCTGGACCATAATAGATCTGACAAAGGGCTGCTGGCAGGTAGCCCTAACCCCCGCAGCTATGGAGAGGTTCACTTTCGTCACCCCATTTGGCCTATTTGAATTCTAAGTAATGCTATTTGAGAAGAAGAATGTACACACAGCCATCCAGAGGCTTCTGGATCACATCCTGGCTGGGGCAGGTGAATATGCAATGGTGTACATGGATGACAGCCATTTACAGACTGATATGGGAGATTCACATCAGGCATGTGAGGGAGGTGTTCCACAGATGGATGGCTACAGGGCTGAGAGATAAGGTGGAAAAATGCCAAGAAGGCATGGCCAAAATGTCCTACCACGGGCACTTGGTGGGGAATGGATGCATCCATCCAGAGCCTGCAAAGGTTGATGCCATCCAGACCTGGCCCACCCCTACCACAAAGAAACAGGTAAGGGCATTTCTGGGGACAGCCACGTACTACAGGAGGTTTGCCCATCACTAGTGATGTGGCAAGACCCCTGATAGACCTGATGAAGGAAAAAAAGGCCAGAGAAAGTTCACTGGGCAGTGGACTGTGAATCTGCCTTCTGACAGTTGAAGGAAGTATTATGTGGGTCACCTGTGCTCATTATCCCCAATCATTACCCAAGGTTCATAGCGCACATTGATGCCTGGAACCATGGGCTGGGTGCTGTCCTATGCCAGGTTACACTACAAGGGGAGGAGCAAACCATAGTGTATCTGAGACAGAAGCTTCTGCCAAGGGAGGAGGCATGTGCCACAAATGACAGGGAGTGTCTGTGGATAGTATGGCCCCTTCAGAAGCTGCAGCCACATTTTTATGGAAGGGAGTTCACTGTGGTCATGGATCATAATCCCCTGACATGGCTCCATAGGACTAGTGGGAAAAATGCAAAAGTATTCTTCTGGAGTTTGATACTACAGTCTTATAATATGACCATCCAGCATCAAAGTGATGCACAAACTGCCAAAGCAGATGGACTGTTGAGGCAGGGCAAAGTGCATGTCATGTTTCTTTAGGCACTCCCCAGCCCCTACATGAAGAGCAGTGTCTCTAAGGGGTCACTGGAAAAAGACATAACTTAATTTCCTTGGGGGGAGGGAGATGTGATGAGCATATAACTAGATTGATCTGTTCATTTCTTTTGTTAGTGTAGATATTTTTCTTTTATAAGTTCTGTTATTTGAAAGTGGATGAAAACATGGCTTCCAAGTCACATGTCCAGGCAGGTCTTGTGGGAAATACTGGTTTGCTGCTCAGTGTAACTTTTCCACGAGCTCATCTAAGCTGCACATCCTGGCAGATGTGAAGGTGCAATTTCAAACACCTCAGACATCCTGAAAAACATAGCTGGACCGAGAATGTCTAGGTGTGAAGGAGGCCTTTTGGCATGGATGATGTCATACACACACACACACACACACACACACACAGTTTGGGTGGGGGGAACAGTCAGGACCTGCCACTCAGAGGGTGGGACAACTCCCTACAGTCAATGGGAATAAAAAGGGATCTGATGGGTCAGATCTCACTCTCTTTCTCTGGAACACTCAACATCATGCCAAGGACTAGCTGAAGTGTAAGGCAGCACAGTTAGGGAAAGTGTCTTTTGCAGTTAGTGGCAGGTATGGTGGTCTAGGTGAAAGCTCATATTTTTCTATATGTCAACTGTTTAACATCCTTTATTTTCCATTCTGAGTAAACTTGTAAACCTTTTGTCTTTTTGTAAATATATCTAGTTTGTAAATACTTGTAGTTCTTCTAGTAAAGAATCTGCTTTTGATAGAACCAGTAACTACTTGTTTATTTAAAAGACGTAAGTTTACTGTTTCTGCTGGACTCTGCAGTCTGTCTCTGAAGGGGCACTCTGCCAATAGCTATTGTGGTGAACTTCCTGACCTTGAGCAGGAGGCAAAAGGAAGGTTTTCCTGCTTCCTAGCAGAAATCATATGTTGGCAAACAATTAGAAGTCTCTGACAGAGAACTGCCCTGTAAGCGAGGAGCCCAAGGGGTAGTCTTTTCATAACTGGTAACAGTAGTGAGGCATCTCCGTCACAAGTATCCTCAAATATAATACATCAGAACCTGGTGTCTTGTCCATCCTGAGTGTGGCATGCCCTTTCTCTCCCCTATCCTTTGTGATCTGTACAGGTTCCATGTCTCTCCCCACCCTCATGGATGTTTTTTACACTGCTTTCTTGCAGTGAACCTTCTTCTGCTACCGTGAATATGGAAAGAAAAGTTCTTGTTTAGTAAATTTGCCTTCCATCCATCATCCTCTGCCCACCCACCTCCTTCATCAACCTTATAATCCCCTTTTGATTTTCTTTTTTTCCCAATGTACCAAAAGAAGTCTTTATCCCCCTTTTTAATCCTTACTGCTATTCTTAATTCAGCACCTACCTCCAGTCTCCTAACCATTTTCCTTGCTATTTTTAGTGTTCTTGTGTGATCCTCCAAATTATCATCATTTTGTTCACCCCTGTATTACCTGAAAGCCAGTCTTTTAGCTCTCATCACTTACCCCACATCCCTGGAAAACAAAAGCTGTTTCTGGTGCTTGACTCTCTTTGCAACCATTCTCATGCAGGTTTCCATCATCTGCAATGTGCTCCTTTTAATAACTCCCCATCGGGCTTCCATTTCAATCACCTGCCCTGCCCCCAACACCTTGTCCCCCTTAGTGCCTCCATCATCCTCCAAATGTATGCCCACCTATAGTCCAGGATGCAGCATTTGATGAAGAGCAAAATCTTTACATGGTTATATAAAACCACACTAAGTTTTGGTAATTGGACCCCAGAAACTCCCTTACCACCACACTTCCAGCCATTTCTGTTTTAATGAGTACCTAATCAAGAATGGCCTCTTTCCTTGTTAGAACTGTAACCTGTCATGCCAGGAAGGAGTCCGGCAGGATCCAGCAGTGACTGACCTCTTGCAATCATCACCACTGGGACCTCTCTGTCCATAACTGGCAAGTTTAGATTCCCTATTATTACCATGTCCCTCTTCACAGATAACATTCAGATTTCTTTCCCTAAATCTCTAGCCCCTTCCTCCTTCAGGCTTACTATCTTGTATGCCCTTATCTTATCCCTCCTGCTGTAAGCTGTATTCATACTAATTTCACTTCACCCACCCTTTTATACCCAGGTTCACTTTGTCTGTGATACCCTCCCATACATAGAGAACAACACCCACTTACCTTTCCTTATGTCCTTCTTGAACAGGGCATGTCCCAGAATTGTGAGATCCTTAACAATACCCAGTGTCCCATGTCTCACTTCCCATTACTAAGTATGGTTAGCCTCTTCCACCACTGTTTGGAAGTCATGTAGTTTGTTGCCCATGCTGCTAGCATTTAGTTTTTTTTCCCCAATCACTTGCTTTTCAGAATCTTCTTCAATGCATTGGGTACTGTCTGTTATTACTGGAAGTGGATCGGGGAGGGAAATGATTGCCAGAAGACATAGCTAGAATTGTCTAGGAAAGAGGGCAAAGGAGGTATTCCCTCAGTGGTAAACAGGGGTCAATGGATGGAGGAACAAGAGTGGATTGAAAGGGAACACTCAGCCCTGCTCCCCCCCTCTTGTTCCTTCTCCAGTATCCAAGATTTCCCAACCTCCCCTAATAAAAGTAGGGTATAGGGCAGGGACAGAGTTAGTGTAGGGAGCTCTCAGCACCATTATGGTGGATTATACTAAAGGTCAGGGAGGAGTTTTCCTATTTTATTTTTACTAAAGAGCTGGTTTCCTGAAGGGAGGTGGGGTAACCACCTCCAGAAGTCAGAATGTGAAGGATATACATATACAGTCACAGCGGTTATAAACATGGTGGTGTGTGAGGGTCTCACAGAGTGGTATAATACAACTAGAGAGGTATATAACAAACAGGATGTGGCATCTGCATCCATCAGACAGGTCCTAAAAGCATGGTATTAGGGACTGAACCAGAAGACCAACATCACAGTCTGGCTGGGTCTGGGTCCCCCTTATTGGAGTTGCCCATAGGAGATGTGATACTCACAATGGGCAGAGCAGAATCATCCATCCTGAGGCCCCTCCCCCATTCTTGGATGTCTGTGTCCATTCTGATGCATACTCTGGGTCCCTGCAGTTCAGATGGGGTGTCTCTTCTGAGGGGATGGTCATTAGTGGAAGCCTTGGGAGGTCAGGGATGAAACTCTCTAGCTAGGCATTTCATGCCTGTTTGCTAAGTTTTAAACTATATAAATAAACCTCTGGCTGTGGCCATTTAACTCCAAGACAATGTCATTTGAGGCTGTTCAGGAAGGGGGAAGGGAGAAGATGTGTCTTGGCTATGTACACAAACAACCAAGTTTACTGTTTTACAGGGATGCCCAGCTCTAAACTGTGCATACTACATAAAATGATTAGAACCTGGACAAAGCTGCTTATGATTTCCAAAACAGTGTGATGTAGAGTGTCCCATTTGATCAAGAGCTATGAAGAACTATTTTTTATAAAACATATTTCAAAAATCCAACAACAGATTTACCACATACAATGTTTTGGCTAGCATGATTAACAACGAAAAAAGCAGTTCTTTTATTTAAAAAAAAACCAAACAACCTAGATTTGAAATACCGTATATGCAGAGATGAACATTGTAAGAGTTTAGTTTGACATTTATCCAAATGCCTAGGCACATATAATATCTCACATTCTTAATAGTTTCATCACAGAACAATTTAATAATAAAATTAGTTCCATCTAGTAGTCAGGTTCTACCTGATGAAATTAATATTGCATTTCTGTTTGAGGATTCAACAGAAGCTGACAATTCATCAAATTATGTTGTGAAACATTAAATTCCATTTGAAGGTTCTGCCTGATTCAACTGTGATTGCCCAGAATAATTTGAATTAGTGTCATCAGCATAAAAATGTGAAGTGGAGCTGGGCTGACTATATCACAATTAGTAGTAGTGTGCAAATAGTAAACAGATGAGACCCCAATACTGACCCTAACAAGGCAACGCCACATAATTCTACTGGTAATACATTACAAAAAAAAAAGCAGAAGTGTCAGAGCGAGGCACGTTATTTAGTCAGAGAAGACATACCTAGTTTGAGGTCTACTGAAGTAAATGACTGACAGTTTTAAAGCTATAATAACACTGCACTGCATTATGTCTGATTTCAGCACATCAAAGGGGAATAAAACAGGCATGTTGATGAATGGTAATCAAAGGGCAACTTTGGGTCATGCCTGAAAATAGTCATTTTATGGCTAGTGCACCTACCCGGTTAACAAAAGCTAAATAAATAAGTAGTGTAGGAGTAAGTGCCTGATTAGTGAAGCAACCTTTAAAGCATGAGATCACAGGTCTGAGTCTTATTACAGCAACAGACACACTTATGTGTACCCAAGCAAGTCACCTCCCCAGCTGGTACTTCAGTCATCCCAGTTGCAAAATTGAACAGATAACAGGACTTAAATGTAAATTAGGTGTTACATGTCAGTTGCATCTCAGTTTGCTTATTCTAGGCTAACAAACTGGAAAACAAAACACAAATTTTATAGAAGGGAGTTGTGGCTCAATAGGTTCACAAGTCTTTAATTACTGACTGTGTTTCTTAATTCTGTACTTAAACCAGATAAACTGAAAAGCAACATACCTTTTCAGTAGAATCTTGTTTCTATTTTATTTTGTGTCTTGGAGATTGATGCTCAAGGAGTAATGAACTTGCTCAAGATCATGCAAAGAGCAAGACAAATGCTTGTTTGTTTATTGCATTCAGAAGACCTTTGAGTTCAGTAGCCCTTTAGCAAAGGTGTCCAAGTCAGAGGTAAATACACAACAAAATAACATTAAATCATTACACAATCAAAGTACCACTAGTATTAAAGGTGCTAAACAAGTGAAGATGGGAGAAGTTGGTGAACTCCACTCAGTGAAAAATGTAATAAATTTAGCAACATTTTTTGCGGATGTGAAATGCGAAATTCCGGCTGCCAAATGTGTGAAGTGGGAAAAGGAACTTTGTCCATGCACGGCAAGATTTTGCCACTCATAGACAAAATTCCACCATTTTTGAGTGAAATGCTGTACTTCACAGGTGAAATACAGCATTTCACGGACAGAATTTTACAATTTCGCACTTGCAAAATATTATACGTATTGTTCAAATTTCGTGAAATATTTCACACAGTGAAATTACCAATTTCACGGGAACTTCACCTGTGAAATTAAACTTCTGTCCATCTCTACTAATAAGGTCAGTAAAGTGTAAAATAACTATGTGAATGGATCCCTACTGAAGGAGAGACCTGACAGAGTACCTAGAGACACATGGGCTGCATGATCATTGGAATCACAGCTTCAGTGGGTGTCATGTCAAACAAATCTATTATTACACAGATGTACAGGAGGTGACAGCAGATAAGGACAATCTGGCCCACCTTGTCTGTCCTTTTTCCCTACCTAATGTATTACCTCAGATCCTAGTTGATCTGTAGTTTATCCTCTCTTTCCTATTGCTAGAGTACTCTTATATCTATGCCATGCATTCTTGAATTCCCCTAGTTTTTCCCCCAATTACCACTGCAGAGAGACTGTTCCAAGCATCCACTACTTTTTCTGTGAAAAAGTGCTTCTTCATATTGTCCCTTAGCTTACCCCACCCCAGCCTCATATCATGCCCCCTTGTTATTGTACACCTTATTTCCTGAAAGATGCTACCCTCCTGTACCTTGTTTATACACCTGATGTACTTGCATGCCTCTATCATATCCCCCCTCTCTCTACTCTCCTCCAGGAAATACATATCGAGTTCCTCTAATCTTTCCTCATATGGATTTGGTGCACGCTTGCACTATTTTTGTCACCCTTTCATGGACTGCTTCTATTTGTCTAGGTCCTTCCAGAGATGTGGCCTCCACAACTGGACACAGTTCTTCATATGAGGTTGTACTAGTGATCTGTTCAGTGGCATAACTACCTCCTTTTTTCTGCTGGTGATACCTCTCCCTATGCATCCTAGCATCCCACTGGCTCACCCCACAGCCTTTTCAAATTATGTGGTTACCTTTAAATTATCTGATATGATTACCCCCAGATCCCTTTCTTGACTGGTGACTGTCAGTACCTCCCCATTTTGTACTCGTCCCTTGGATTTCTGCACCCCAGGTGCATGATGTTGCACTTCTTTGCATTGAATCTTAGCTGCCACTCTCATGACCACTCTTCAAGGATCTTTAAGTCCTTTCTCATTCTTTACACCCCCCTGGAGTGTCAAACCTGTTGCAGATCTTAGTGTCATCTGCAAAGAGGCATACCTTTCCCTTCAGACCCTCCACAATGTCACTTATGAAGACATTAAAGAGGACTGGCCCCAGCACAGAGCCCTGTAGCACCCCACTGGTCACACCCTCTTCTTTGATTGAATTTGTGTCCTGTCACTCAATCAGTTTCTGACCCAGTTTACAACCTTGGAGCCCACTGCCAGACTGCCAGACTGCCAAACTTATTTATCAACCTCCTATTTGGGATGGCGTTGAATGCTTTACTGAAAGCTTGGTAGGTCACATTCACCACCCCTCCCCTTTCTACCTCCCTGGTCACCCAGTCAAAGAAATCTATCAGATTTGTTTCACAAGACCTTCCCACTCTGAATCCATGCTGCCTTGGATCCTGTGCACCACTGTATGCAAGAAATATCACAATCCTTTCCTTTAGCAGTGACTCCATTAATTTCCTCACCACCACTGAGTTCAGGCTGACTGGCCTGTAGTTGCCAGCCTCCTCCCTGTTTCCAGATTTGCGGTGAGGGACTACATTGGCCCTCCTCCAGTCCCCTGTAACCACCCCGTCTCTATTGATTTTTTGAAGAGGGCTGTCAGTGGTGCTGCCAGCACCACTCTAATTTCTTTTAATATTTTGGGATGAACCCCATCTGACCCCATAGCCATGTTCCCTTTCGGATTCTCGAGTTTCTTTCGGACTCTTTCCTCTGAAAACAGGTTGGTGTCCAGCTGTCTCCCACTGGTGTGCCTACCCCCAATAGTGATCCTTTTCCTTCCCCTTCATCTGTGAATAGTGAACAAAAACATTTGTTCATGATTGTTGCTTTTTCTAGGTCCTCATCTGCACACACCCCTTCCTCCCTTTTTAACCTCACAATCTCAACCCTGGTCTTCTTTCTATCACTAATGCACCTAAAAATGTTCTTGTCTTCTTTTTTAATTGCCTGGGCTATTTCTTTCCTCATTTTGTGCCTTTGTGCTCCTGACTGCTTTCCCTGCCTCAATATACTTTTCCAGACACAGTTCCCTATCTTCCGCCTCTGTGTTTCCTTGTACCTCCTAAAAGCTAGCCTTTTCTCTCATACTTTCCTGGCCATGTCCTTTGAGAACCATAGTGTTTTTTTCTCTCTTTGCTTTGCTTACCTAACACAAAGGCTTGTTGCCACTGCTGTGGCTACCTTAAGGTTATTCCATTGTTCCTCTACATTGCCTCTTCTTCTTTCCCTGACAGATCTTCCTTGAGACACTCCCCCACTTTTGCAAAGTCAACCCATTTGAAATCTATGACCCTTGCTTTAATGTTGTTTGACTCCTCCACTATTCTTACATTGAATCAAAGATTGATTTATTTGAATAGGTAATGAGGAGGTGGAATGGGAGGGCACTGGATGTGGCCTATCTGGACTTCAGTAAAGCATTTGGCACTGTTCCATGCAGGAGGCTGCTAAAGAAACTTAGTAGCCTGGGGGGGTGGTGTGCTGGATATCAAACTTGTTGAATGATAGGAGGCAGAGGGTGATGGTGGTAAATGGCAGCCACTCAGAGGATGGGAGAGTGACCAGTGAAGTATTGCAAGGATCTTTACTTTGTCCTGTCTTCTTCACAGTCTTTATAAGCTGAGGAACTGGAGGAGAAGGCATGTCGCTTTGTGGATAATGCACAAATCAGCAAGAGGGTGGACACCCAGGAGGGGCTTGAAAGAATGCAGACTGATGTCAGGAAACCAGAAGAGTGTTCTAGGGAGTGGCAGCTGGGTTTTAATGTCAAAAAGTATAAAGTCATGCACCTGGAGTGTGGAAACACAGGGACTATGTATAAAATGGGAGGGGAGGTACTTATAGATACAAAGCAAGAACCAGACCTTGGGGTGATCATATCTGACGATCTGAAGGTGACAGGCAGTTTGACAGTGCAGCAGGCAAGGTGGGCAGGATGCTGAGGTGCATCAGGAGGGGGATCTCTACCATGAAAAAGGAAGTGGGATTACCCTTCTTTCACTTGTGAGACCCCATCTGAAGTAATGTGTCCAGTTCTGGAGGCTGCACCTTTGCAAGGACATTGACAAGGTGAAAGCAGTCCAGAGGAGAGCTACTAAAATGGTGCAGAGGTTGCATAAGAAACCATAGGAGGAGAGGCTGCAGGAGATCAACATGTACTTAATAGAGGAGAGGAGAGTGAGAGGGTACCTGAATAATACCTATAAGTACTTCCTGTGGATGAACAAAGTTGTGGAGGGAAGTCCCTTGAAAAGGAAAAGGTGCACCAGAATACCGGGACATGCTTTGAAGCTTGAGGGAATGTTTAAGAGGGATGTGAGAAGATAATTCTTCACAGAAAGGTTGTTGGATGCCTGGAACAGCCTGCTAGAGGGGCTGGTGGTGGCAAAGACAAAGGGAAGTTTTGAATAGGCACTTCAGTATAATGAACAGAGGTAAGGAGGTGAGAGGGTCACCTATGACCAAACAGAGTCTAGGAAAGCAGGAAAAATAGAGCAGACTAGATGGGCTAACTAGTCCTTTTCTGTAGAACATTCTATGTTTCTATGTTTTAAAAATACAGTATACAGTGTGCTTACCTGCATTAAAACTATTAATGCTTTGCCTGCTTAGCAGACACACATTCAGTGTACCACTGAGCTACAGGGATGGGAATTGCAGTTCCTGTGGAGTAGAGGTTAAGACACAACCTGGAAAACAGGTGAGTGTGGAATCTAATCCCAACAGGTGATTTACCATCACAAATTGCTGTTCTTAGCTTAATTTACTTTTCATATTTATTGTTCCAACTCCATACCACCATGAATTGCCACTAAAATGAGTTTTCATCTTACAAAAATACAATTGAAAAAATGTTTAAATCCCCCCAGGACACAGTCTGTGTTTACTTGGATTTTAACTGCTGATAATTTGCCTGCTCAATGACCACACATTCTGTGTGCAACAGAGCTGCAGGTGAATGTGCTGTAGTTCCTGTGGTGTAGAGGTATGTCACATCCTGCAAAACTGACAACTTTGGATATAATCCCATACCTTCACAAACTCTGTTTCTGTACTAAATGTACTTCTCATGTAATTTACTATTCCAACTCCACAGCATCATGAATTTCCACTACAGAAGAAGCCTGCATAAGAATGACAGAGAATACAGTACATGATAAGAAAAGGCACTTCTTCCAATACTCCAATGACACACTGAAGCCATCAACAAGTCCATTGACGAACTAAAAAAAAGTTACACAATCATCCTAGTTAACCAAAAGAAATGCACACAAAACATAAATAAAATGTTTAAAAAAATAATCACACAAAGCACATAAATAAAACAATAAAACTCCATGAAATGCACCACACTCCTTCCAATGAAGCCCCACCCACTATGACACACTAACCAACCAACACAAGATCTCCACTGACAGACACAAGAACTGACCAATCAAACAACAGACATCACATCCAATAGATCACATTTCTCCCATGAATGACAACCTTCAACCAATAAGAAGCCACAATCACACATCAACAACCAATTAAATAATACTAAACCAGTTCATTCATAAAACACAGCAACACCCATTCAAAACACATCCTGATAACCATGGAGCAACATGGAGAACAAAAATAAATCATCCATTTACAAACAAATTTGTCACCAAGCCACACAAAGAACGAAATTACCACACTCCTGCCCTATTGTGTAAATTGAACACATAATGGGCAGGAGTGGGATATGGAAAATATCTCCATTCATGGCCAGGGATCTGGGGATACTTTCACTTGTGGCTCTGCTACACTCTGCCACTCATGAGTATCCCGAGGTCCATGGCTACTCATGGAGATATTTTCTATATCCAACTCCTGCCATCATGTATCACCTATTTATTAAGTTCTCAGATTAATAACCTTTGAGCTATAAGCTCATTTATAGAGGTTCCACATCAACAGGAATCAACAACATGACAGCAAACAATTCAGACAGGGATTACTAGAACACTAGTATACAGAAATGATGTTCAGCTCTTTTGTAACTGGATATTACATAATTCAATCACATTAAGCAACAAGCATATTGTGAAGGGTGAACAAAGTAGAGAGGTAGCTTATTAAAGAGAGAGAAACTAGCAGCAAGACAGGCTCAGTGCTGAGAGACTGCAGAGTGGGTTAGAAGGGTATATGGGAGAATAGGTAGAGAAAACAGGAGCAGCCATTGGGACTTGTCATTGGTTTGAGGGAAGGGGAAATTCCATGGAGTTTTTGGAGTGAGAAGATAGGGTGATGGGGAGGGTGGAAGCAGATTACGTGGAGGGAAGTTGGGAATGGATGAAGAATGGACAGAGGATGACAGCAGTGAGGGATGATAGAGGAGAGGGGAAAATAAAAAGACAGTAGGTGAGGGGAGGTTGTAAGTGTTATAATGAACAGGAAGAAGACAGGAGTAGGCTAGTGCAGTTTGAAGTTGGAATCACACCCACTAAGTGTTGCAAGGTGGGTACAAAGCTTAGTTTTGAAGGGGTCAAATTTATGTGAGCCACTGATCCTTTGCCTGCTAACCAAACACAGATTCATTGTGCCACTGAACTGTAGGTTAGGAAGCTGAAGTTCCTATGATGTAGAGGTTATGTCACAACCTACAAAATAGGTGACTGGGGATATAATCCCAGTTGGTGATTTTCCTTCATAAATTGCTATTCTTAGCTGAATGTACTTTTATGAATTACTATTTAAAGTCTACACCTCCATGAATCTCAACTCAAGGTAGTTTACATTTCACAAAAAGTGAAAAAAAATGTTTAAGTCCATGCTCAGATGTGAGCCACTGATCCCTTGCCTGCTAACCAAAAACACATTCATCATGCCACTGAACTGCAGGTTAATGAGCTGCAGTTCCTATGATGCAGAGGTTATGTCACAACCTGCAAAACAGGTGATTGGGGATCTAATCTCAGCAGGCAAGTTGCCTTTATAAATTGCTGCTCTTATCTGAATGTATTTACATAATTTATTATTCCAACTCCACACCAGAATGAATTGCTACTCCAGTGAGTTTCCATCCTTCAAAAAAATGCTTACATCCCTGCTCAGATTAGAGCCACTGACCATTTGCCTGCTAAGTAAACACACATTCAGTGTGCTACTGAACTGCAAGTAAATGAATTGCAGTTGCTATGATGCAGGGATTATGTCACAAGCTACAAAACGTATACAGACCGTGCAGCATTGGTTCTACAGCGACGACCATCACAGCGACATTGTCGGCAATCACTGTGATGGTCTCCACTACCCGACACTGGTATTGGGGAGGTGTTTGCCCCCATCCCCGAACTAACTCTGACTGGAATTAGTAATCTAAAGTGCGGGGGAGTGGGGGGTGAAGCCCTCCACAGAAAACACTTGTTCCTGAGCGACAGCCCAACACCATTTGGCAGTGTTATGCTGTTGCTGTGCCATCAGTCAACACATTTCTAGTTGCCGCAGCATAGTGGAACGCCTACAAAACAGGTGATTGGGGATATAATCTCAGCAGGTGAGTTGGCTTTATGAATTGCTGCTCTTACCTGAATGTACTTACATAATTTATTTTTCCAACTCCACACCAGCATGAATTGCTACTCCAGTGAGTTTCCATCTTACAAAAATGCTTACATCCCTGCTCAAATTGGAGCCACTGACCATTTGCCTGCTAAGCAAACACACATTCAATGTGCTACTGAACTGCAAGTAAATGAATTACAGTTGCTATGATGCAGGGATTATATCTCAAGCTGCAAAACAGGTGACTGGGGAGTGAATCCCAGCAGGTGACTGACCTTCACAAATTGGTATTCTGAGCTGAATGTACTTATATAATTTATTATTACAACTCCACATCATCATGAACTGCTACTCTAGTGAGTTTCCATTTACAAAAAAATGCTTAAATTCCTACTCAGATTTGAACCACTGATCCTTTGCCAACTAAGCAAACAAAGATAAAGTATGCTACAGAACTACAGGTGAGTGAGATACAGTTCTTATGATATAGGAGTTATGTCACACCTGCAAAACAGGTGATTGAGTATCTAATACCAGCAGGTAATTTACTTTCACAAATTGCTGTTCTCAACTAAATTTACTTCTCATATAATTTACTATTCCACTCCACACCACCATAAATTACTTTTCAAGTGAGTTTCATCTTAAAAAAACATTGAAAAAATGCCCCTGCCAGGATTCAAACTACGTCTCACTGGTTCTGAACCACTGATCATATGCTTATTAACCAATCAATCACACAGTGTGCCACTGAGCTGCAAGTAGGTGAATTGTATTTCCTATGGTGTAGAGGTTGTGTCACAACCTGCAAAACAGGCAACTGGGAATGTATTGTAATTGCAGTAGGTAATTTGCATTTAGTGATTGTTGTTCTTAGCTAAATTTGCTTCTCATTTTATTTACTATTCCAAATCTATATCACCATGAATCTCCATTCAAGTGAGTTTCCATATTATGATACCATGTTTAAGTTCTTGCCACTCAAGTGAGTTTCCATGTTACAAAACTTGTTTATGTCCCTGTCAGGATTTGAACCATTGATCCTTTGCCTACTAAACAAACACACATTCAGTGTGTCACTGAGCTACAGGTAAGTGAGTTGCAATTCCTATGGTATAGAGGTTATGTCACAACCTGCAAAACAAGTGACTGGAATTGCATTCAAACTAAGACAAGCCTCAGCTGGGACAAATTTGACTACAACATTCTGTAGAACTAAGTTCGGATATCTGAAAGTAAGCTATTTAGCACTGCTGAAGCTTTTCACTATATCAGTAATGACATCTAGCAATTTTTCTCATAGGACAAAAATTGTAGCAAGAAAGAAAAAAAAAATGTGCAACACAGGGGATCAAACCCAGGCTTGTGTAGGTCTGAAATCCTAAACCAAGACCTAAAAGCCATATCACTGGCATCATCAGAGATAGCATGCAGCCAAATCACTCACACAATGAATGTAACCTTAAAATTGACTAAATGCACAAAACAGTATACATGACCAAAATAGGTGCTAACAGCTATGTTGCTGGCACCTAAAAAGATTCATTGACAAGACCTACAGTTTGGCTCAGTCTGTATATAGTATGTTCTGGTAAGCATTTTGGCATCACCAACTGCTATTAGGATTGCAGAAGTCAAGTAATGAATATGAATGTCTACTCAGCATGAATCATGGGTAGTTTATTAATTAGATACAGGTAATGATTTTCAGGCATGATTCAGGAGTAATGGAACTCATATTATCCCCCACCCCAATAAATAAAAAAATAAGAGGTATTTCCCCTTCCTCAAATGGCCAAGGGTAAGCCCATGGTCAACCCACGCCTCAGTGAGAAAATTGGAATCACTCAGTGATGGTTGGCAGATGGTTATCCCTCCCCTTTCTTGTGCATGTGCCTCATTGCTAAGTCTGTCAGCTGACACTGCTGGGAAAGGGACTCATCTGAGCTGCCTGGATTTATGTTGTTGCCCACCATCATGCATTGGGTTCAGGGGGAACTATTATTACTTGATTTTGCCCATGGAGTGGGGAGTATTTGGTTAGGGAGGCAGGGAGGGATGTGGGTTTAACAAGATGATGTTTACCTATCTTTAACAAGATGAAGGTTACTCTTGGAGATTGTAAAGTACAAATATGAACATCTTTAAGAAGGCTCTGGACAATTATTTTTTCAAATATGGGATTAAGGGGTATTAATGTACTGGTGAGCAAAAGGACTTTTGTCTATATAAGCTTTGTTTGACTTATGATACTTATGATTATTATGATTTTTGGCAGGGTACTCGCTGGCAGGAAGTAAGCTATATGTTTTCATTCATATGAGGAGCAGAAAGGTACTGAGGGACATAATTTGGCTAAGGTGGTCGGGTGGCCATAGTGATTACTGTACTTTGGCCATCTAGAGAAAGTAAAGAATATTTGAAGGAATTCTTCACCATTTTTCCTGAATAGTGAATGACAAATATTTTTTTTGTCTCAAATACAGATACTTTCCAAAGTTTGCATTAGAAGCTACAGTAGTACTCAATGACAGGATACACTATATACTGTATCTAGATGTTGAGGATTTCCTGTGATATGTCATGATATTTTGCATCATGTCACTGACTATTATCATTCTCACACATTCCTAGTTGCTAGTCTAACCCTAATTTTTCTCATATTGAAACAATCAATGTTGTTTAGTCTGCTAGATGACCTCAGGGAGTAGCAAGGGTTCGAGAGGGCAGGAGCTACTGTTGAGAGTCACCCACCCCCACAACAGCTGCTGGAGATCCCTGCTAGCAATAGACATTCCACCCAGAACAAAGACACTTTATATTTGGCACCAGTTCCTATGGTTTTGCCTCCAGCCAATCAGGAGGCAATTTTATGAGCAAGGGGAGGAATTTGAATTTGACTGCTGCTGCTCTTAAGCTCCGTGAGTTGGTGTTCTGACTCAATGTGCCAGATGACTTCAGGGAGCAGCAAGGGTCAAAAGGGTAGGAGCTGCTGTTAAGAGCTGCCCTCCCCCCAATGGCTACCAGAGATTCCTGTCAGCAATGGACTTTCAGTCCAGAACAAAGACAGTTTAAATCTGGCACCAATTCCTACCACTCACATCTAGCCAATCAGGAGGCAACTGCAAGAGCAAGGGGAGGTATCTGAATCTGACTGCTGCTCTTAAGCTCTATGAGTTGGTGTTCCAACACAATGTGCCTGGTGATTTCATGGAACAGCAAGGGGTCCAGTGGGCAGAAGCTGATGTAGAGAGTCACCCTTCACACACAACGGCTACCAGAGATCCTTGCTAGCAATGTACTTTCAGCCCAGAAAACAGACAATTTAAATTTGGCACCGATTCCTACCCCTCTTCCTCCAGCCAATCAGGAGGCAACTTCAAGAGCAAGCGGGTAGCACTCTATTGTATATCAGCAGTGTCCTACAAGCGGCTCCCATTCTGTGGCTTCTGCATGAAGGACCACACACCAAGGATTAGCAGAACTGTCTGCCTTGAGTCTCCCAAAGTTTGCCAAAGTCTGCCAGTAGGCAGCCAATCTGCTGGCAACTCTGCATCACACAGGTCTGATCATAGCTACTACTGCTAAGTAAGTGACTTACACTAATATAGTTAATGACACAATGCCCTACATTGTATGTTGACGATTTGCCTAGAGCTTCTGTGAATAGTATCAATCATTGGTGCTCCATAAGAATTGTATTACTATCTCTAGCCACTGTGTACCTTACAGAGATATGGTTGCTCAGATGATGTATCCTGCTGGCTGCATCTGTGTCCATTGTAGCATGGCTATTAAATGCACTTTTAATTTCTGTAATAGGCTTTCACATCCCTCCCTCCTAACTATTCCTATATTGACACAGTCCCCCTATCCCTGTTCTTTTCTTTTAAATTCTCATATAGGGTCCCACTGCTTTTTACTTTCAAGGCAGTATTTCTTGCTGTTTATGATCAACTCCATATTTTTGGTAGGTCAGTTTTCCACTTAGGTAACTGGTCTCTTTCTTTACTGCCACTGTCTGTCTGTTTGAAAAACTGCTGGTGCAACTTTTAAAGTAATACTGGTTTGGGCATGCCATAGCCATACTAAATTTCTAGCTCACTGGAACCAGGGGTACCTATTCCCTTCCTCCATATTGCCTTCTTCTGAGGCTCCACTGCAGTGATTGCCTAACACTCAAATAGGGTAGACATCCTTCCTAACTAACAATTCTGAATGTAATAGTATCTGACATTCTAAACCCCCTGCTGAACCATTGCAACTATACACCTGAATTCTGTAGTCTAGCAGGCATACAGGTTGACCTCTGTTTTACAGAACATGCATTATTATTTGATCAACTTACTTTAATATACAGTATCGTTAATCTACTTCATAACTTATCCTTTCACTATTATTATGTTGCTGCTGGGAGTTGTAGCCTTCCTCAGCTGCTCAGCGCAGCAACTTCCCAATGGATGCAACTCTTCTGATACCAATATATCAGCCCACTGGAATCTCATTGAGTCTGCAGACTCATCAAGGAACCAAAATAGTGCATACTTGAGGGCACCTCCAATAGATATGCATTCATGTAAAGTCAGGGCTATTTTCTTGATGATACGGCTCCAACAAATGAAACTACACATCCCTTCTACATCACTACAACACACATCAAGGCCAAGGTGTAGCCCCACTACTGCAGTCATATATACATTATCCCTTACATATGCAGACATGTCATTCTTATCTTACTACTTTGCTCAGGAAATGTGCAAATTAATCCAGATTCCCTCCTCCAAGTAGCCTCTCCTACAGAATTTGCCACATGGAAAGGTCTAAAAATCATGTCTCTTAATGTAAGAAGTCTGCTGAACAAGCTGGATACTGTAAAACATGGGTATTCCATGCAAAACATGACATCTACATACTCACAGACATGGCTAAATGACTTTACACCATCATAGGGGCTGACTGTTCCTCACTTCAATCTCCATAGGCTAGATAGACCTGCCAGGGGTGGTGGTATAGCTCTTTACATTAATGATCAGTTTCAGGCTGACATGAATAGCTCCCTCATGGTATCACAATAATGTGAATGCATATTGGTAAATATTGCTTTATCCAAAAATGAATCCCTGAATGTGATAGGCTGCTATCATCTCTCCTAGGGTGGGTCAGAGCTCCTGAAAAATATCAGTACACTGCTAAGTGGCTCCCCTAATGAATGCTTAATCATAGGAGATCGAAACATGGACTGGCTTACCAGTAAGTCAAATGAAATAGAAAACCTGTGTGATGAGTTTGGTCTCATGCAGCTTATCACAGAACCCACTAGACCAAACTGTTACAATCATGATAAAAGCTCACTGTTAGACTTGATGCTAACTAATGGACCTCACAAATACACCCATCCAACAGTGTTTCACAATGAAATAAGTGATCAGTCTGTAATAGCATGCTCCAGAGGCACATCTCCATGTACTCAACTAAAATTTATATCCAAAAGGCAGATTCCTAGTGCCACTGTCACAGATTTCCTTAGTGAACTGGCAGCTACAAACTGGCAAGCATTTTACCTTTCCTCCATGGTGCATGAGGCAACATACAGTACATCATTAACAGGTTACTGCTTGAAATTATAAACAAACACACCCCCATGGTTTAGCGAAGGGTAAAGACACTGACCTGCCCATGGTTCATCACTAAGCTGAAGACATACTTGAGAAACATAGACCTACTCTGGACAACTGCGAGGCACATAAAACTAGAGGCAGATTGGGCTATCTTTAAAAGAGCAAGAAATCTGTACACAACCCTAATATTGGACGCCAAAGCTACTTTCTACATAGACTCATTGGGTTCCATGAAGCACAATAACATGAAATCTTGGAATCTCATAAAATCAGTTGAATGAGTCCCTTCTGTCCCCACCCTACCATGGAGAATTTCAGTAAATTGCAACCTCATAACTGATAAGCAAAATGTGCTGGAAGAAATAAAAGTCTACTTCACATCAACTGGACTAGCCTTTGTCAAATGCCCAGCTGCATTCTATCATGCACCTACACCAGACACAGGGCAATCCTGAATGTCTAACAGTACTCGTTTTGCTTTCCATCCTATCACCTACAAGCAAGTAGAGCAACTCCTGTTAGGGCTGGATGCTACAGAAGTGCAGGTGCTGACAGACTGGACCCCTTTTTTATTTAGAGCTAGTTATAGGTATCTCACAGTACCCATAACCCATCTTTTCAATGTATCACTTTCGAGTAACAAAAGCCCTACACTCTGTAAAGCTGCACATATCATTCCACTTCTAAAATGAAGCAATGCCATGCTACTTAACAATTATAGACCCATATCAATTCTCCTGGTGTTGGCAAACCTTCTAGAAAAACTCATCAACAAGAAGATGAGAGATTTCCTTGAACTATTAAACAGCATAACTCCCCTACAGTCAGGTTTCTGACCAAAACGTGGCACAATAACTGCCCTTGCCAAGGTCACAATGATTGAATATAGGCAACTGACAAAAAGCTAGTTACAGAAACTATCTTTCTTTATCTCATCAAAGTGTTTGACATAGTAGATCACAACTTGCTGATACACAAGCTATTAGATTTTGGTAATGCCTCACTGAACTGGTTCACCAATTATTTAACTGGTCACGTACGATAAGTTGAAGTAGAATGCCTCTACTCCACCTGTACCCTCCTACTTAAAGGTATCGCCCAAGGTTTGGTATTCAGCTCTCTACTTTTTATGTTATATATAAATGACATTGGAGATTCAAAAACTGATGCCAAGTTATACTTCTACACAGATGACACTGCATTGTACGTCTCTGGACCTAACATCAATACTACATGCTCAGACTTCCAAAAAGCCACCAATATGCTACAGTTAAACCTATACCATTCAAAACTTCTATTAAACACCACCAAAATAAAGGTGATGCTCATTACTTCACAACACCACAACATGAACATATCCCATCTATCATTTCCTTATTAAGGAGAATCCATGGAAGTTGTTAATGCAAATATCTCAAGATCTGGCTTCACAGCAAACTGTCTTTCACTACTCACTTAGACGCACTGTGTAAAAAGTTGCGGACTAGATTAGGCTTTTATTACAGAAATAAGTGCTGTTTTTCATATGATACTCACAAGAGCTTGGTCCAAACAACCATTTTACCAGTTCTTGACTATGCTGATCTTATTTATTGACACTGTTCAGTCACCCATCTTACAAAGCTTGACATACTCTACCACAGAGCACTTAGGTTTATAGCAGACCTAGGACAAATGACACATCACTGTGACTTGTACGAAACAGTAGGGTATCCCTCACTAACAAATAGGAGGCTAATAAATTCATGCACAAGGGTATACAAGATTTTTGTAAATGACCTGCCTGGATACATGATAAATCTATTTAGAACATCTCATAGCAACTATGCTCTTTGAAAAAACAACTACATACTCCTAGACATCCTGGCATGTGCTACACAGATAGGGAAGACTGTCATTAGTCATTCCATTCTCATCCTTCTGGAACGCACTACATTTCATTCTAAAACTGTCAGCATTGGTAAGCACAAACACTTTTAAGAAGTTCCTTGGTAAAAGTACATGCTGAAATCTGTTTGTGTGGTTAGTTCTTATCTAGATTTTGTAGGATTACAAGATGAGGTACACAAATCAAGGTATTAGCACTTGACTTTAGTAGTGTGTATTTGCTGATGAACTAATAATGCTATATATTATATATTCTGCTACTTTACAGTTTCTTATAGCTTGGAAAAAATGTAATTTGATATACAGGCACTAAATGTAATTCTTTTCTTTACCTGGCTGCACTATGCCTATATATCTGTATGCTCTGTACATCATTGTTTAATGTGTAAGCTATCTCTTTGCTCAGCAATTCACTGTTTTCATTTGTTCACTGTCCTACCCAGGGCCTCCTTGAAAATGAGCTTGCTCAACAGAGCCTTTCCTGGAGAAAAAATGAATTGGTAGACCCTGACTAAAAGTAACTGAACTGGAGTATAGAAACATTAACATGGTTTCTGATGACCCAGGTCTGCCAATATCCCTTGAGAAGTATTTACTGATTTACAATGGTGGTTTGCTGTAGATACAATAAGAACACATGCAAACAGAGGAGAAAAGAAGTAAGTGCCTCCACTGGCACACCATATGTGCATCATGCTCATGTGATTGAATAAATGCAATAAGAACTGCTAAAGGAAAACAGGAGCTAACCCCCTAATGTGTGATCTCATTTCCTAAAACAAAACAAGCTGTGTGTGCTACACATCAAAGGCTGATAAAGTGTTAACTTAGAACTCCTGGAGAAACTTGAAAAAAACAGGAAAACAACACTTCTCTCAATGAGCAATGTCTATTGCCCCAGTAATTAAAAGAGGGGTTTCAATTTTATTATGCATAGACAATATGGTCACAAGGCAAACTGTGTAGAATATGGAATTCTACTTTCTGAATTCACATGAGATGCCCAATCCACATTCAAAATACTTTTTAGACTTTTTTTTTAATTCTGTAGAATCCTGAAAAGCACTGCAACTATATGCAAACTGTGGAATGTTGTGCAATGGATTATGTAATCTTATTATTCTGCAGTTTATAGAAAATTAATCTGTGGTTTATGAAATTGGCTGCATACCATTCCACAGTTTATGTAAACCACAAATTACATATCATCAGTTTTACACAATAAACATTCTACTTTAAGATTTTGTTGTGGGTGGCATTCCATGGAATTAGGATCAATTTCCAGAATTCTGTGGAATTCCTTTCAGAGGAGAGCCACAAAGTTCCACACAGCTCTTGTAATAACTTGTCTTTTTCAGAATAATTATTGAGAGTTGTTGATGATAATGTTCTAGTTGTAATGGAACACCTTCAGTGACATCTTGTGCATTAAAATATCTTAAAATACTACGGAACACAAATGGCATTGATATGCTTAGTTAATGGCATGTTTCCTACTGATGGTAAAGTATTAGTTTCCATCCTTAATTTGTTTAGTCTCTAGGTAACACTTGAATATGTTGGACCATCAGACTCAATAAAGAGAGTTTAGAGAATGTTGTTGGTACTATATGGCTGTAGCCTAGACTGATCAAAGCAGGGAATTCTGGTTTTATAAAATATATGGGAAATTCATTCATTTTGTGAAATTTCACTGAGGTTATGAAATTTTGCAGAACTTTTTCTGTGTTTATGACTTAGCCAGTTTTACATTGATAGACCATATAAATGGCATGATGAACATTGATTGTACAGGTAGGCGTCCTAGGGTAATATCAAATTCTATGGCAGTTGGATGAGCAGTTTTAAACTTATAGGGGTTTAGTTCTGACATTTTTTTGCAAACTTTTCTGAAAATATTTCCCTTCTTACAACTTGGCACATTTACAACTGGAAACCTGGAAACTTGCATGTATAACATTTTAATGAGGATCATAGAAACTGCTAAATCTGCAGACATTTGGCTAAGTAAATTGCCATTTACATTGGGTCATGCTTTCACAATTGAAAGACATTCTCTGGTGTTTCAAATTACCATTTTTCTGATTCACCTGAAAAAGTTGTCTAGGCTCTTTACTGGCACTAGTGCACTCAAGTATATGGACATATTATTGGAATAATGATTTATCTTAATATGTCATGTTCAGCTAAGATTATATACAGGAGGGTAGTGAGGACATTAGCTGCCATAATTGCGGGTGCTGGCATCATGTAAGGTGATTTACATACATGTCTGTGTGTCTTGTGTTACTTTATTTCATTTATATTAAAATCCTTGTTATTCTGCATGTACTTTTGAATTGTTTGAATAGTTTTCTGGTAAAATAATTTTTGTTCTGAGGTGACACACTCTGAAACTGCAGCTCTGAAAGCAGATATAATCAATGAGGAATGCATCCCCCATTTATTTATTTACAGTTTTTTTGTTATATTCACAACCATATTCCACATCTATCAAAAATGTTTTATGAAAATGACATGGGATTGAAATGGTTTTAAACATAAAAACATACAAAAATTCTCCACATTTTAGGGAATTAGTTCAAGATGGCATCATATTATTGGTAATGTTCTCTTTATTTTTGCATTTGTGGAAAACAATGAAGCAAACATCATAAAAAATGTTGTGCCCTTGTTTCACATTTTCTTTCACACCCATGTTGATACCTAAAACATTGATAACAATATGATCAGTTACAGATTTTTTCTTAAAAGGGGATTAAGACGCACCATGTAGCATAAAAACAAGCATGGCAACACTTTTTTGTTGTGGATTATAAATATTTAGATGATCATCATGTACGGGGCAAAACAAATATGAATTTGACATGTGGTTGCTGAAACACCAGGGAACATCCTTAATGATTTGTGAAATTTGATGAAACTTTTCCAAAATGTAAATGTTTGTAGCTCTGCTGCTATTTCTGGTGTGCACCTAGACATTGAATGCATTCCCAATGTCAGTGGGCCATGAAATCTAACAAAGCTGGAGAAATTTGGATTCGTGGTTTAAAATTTACTGTGGAAATGCTGCTTGTCACAGTTTGCTCAAACATTCACAGAAGCATAATATCTGCTGTGTATGGTACTTTGTATTGTACATTCAACTTTCTTTGCTGCAATAATCAGTAAGTCAATTTATACATGTAAACTGTGCTCTTTTACAATGTAAAAACATAATTTTCCAACAGCTCCCATGTATATGGCACATGATGTTCTCTGCTTCTAGTTGCCTAAGTGTTAGGAGTGTATCCAAGGGTGTTTTGCACATAGTCAGGGCAACCACCCTTTCTGAAAGCACCCGTTGTGACACAACACTATCCTCATGCACATAAAATCGTTGTAACCAAATTGCAAGAAAACATGCAAGTGCAAAGTGATGGCACTGACTATTCCTAACAGTCCTTCACTCAAACACTAATTGACATGAGGGTACTTGATACCACCGTATTTTTACTAAGGCTTGCCATGTGTTACTTCATTACCACTCTACCTGGACTGTACTTCCTCCTGCATGGCAGGACAAATGTTTAGCATGGTGAAACTTATGGATATGGCTGCTACAAAATGATCACACAAATCAACAATTAAAATCATAAAATTTTACTTTAACTACTAAAGTTTTTGTAGTTTAAGACTGCTTATAACCTGACAATCCTTTAAGCAAGAGGTTTGAAAGTTGTCACACCGTACCCTTTTTTTAAGGTCAATGAAACTATAAAAACTGATGACTTTGCTTTGTCTAGTTTTAAAAACACAGAGGTTTAAAACTGTGTAGTTTATGTACTTGTGACATTTCATGTACAAATGACTCAATATCCAGCTGCTTATAACTCAGCCCTCTTTAATGTTAGAGATCTGAAACTGAGTACACATATCCATAAGGTGGAAGACTTCACGTATTTTACATACATGTCTTCGGATACATTTTGCATTTGTTGCCATTTGGACAAGTAATTTTAAAATGAGTTAAAAACAACTTAAATGTAAGTTTTTGTCACAGAACATTTTGAATTTTCTTGGAAGTGGAATCATAATTTCACATGAATTCTGCCCATGAAAGTTAAATACCAACAAGCCTTACTCCAGTGATTTTATACAGTTTCATTTCTTACCTACAATGTGGCTTCAGGACCTTGTTCCTCAGTGCAGATTTGAATCTTCTATGGGCATCTGCAGGGTCCTATTTTTGCTGTATAGTTGAGCAATATGACACTTTTATGAGAGAACATTACATAACTCAAAGTTTTCTTTTAACAAAGTACAGAAGAGGACCTTGTTGTACTGTACTTTCATTTTCCTGCTGACTATCTAGCATGTGTTATGGTTACCAATGAACCTGTCTATGGTTTCTTCTTGAATACTTTCCAAAATCAGTGAAGTTCGATGCCAAAAAAGCCATAGTTGTCATGGCTGGCTGGGAAGCATATTTTGTGGATGCTAACTGATCCCTAACATTTCCCACAAATAGCTCTAGCAGCATTCAAAGTATGCTGCATGGTGTTGCTCTTGGAGTGCAGTATTTCAAGTAAAAACTGAATGTTGACTGTGGATGTGTAGATTCTGTCACCTCCATATTATCATGCACACTCAGTTTCTCACAATATCTTGGTCATTCTGTTTTATGTCACTGTCACCTCAAAGCTTGATTATGGTAATTAATTCTACAACATGCAGGTTCTGGAAACTGACATGCTGCCTACGGCTGGTATAAAATGTCAACACTAGAGTGTTGCCTTGGACAGGTCTTTCTAAATATGTTGTTCCAATTTTGCTAGAACAAACAACTGTTGGGGCATTGTATTAAAAGAAAACTAATGTAACTATTTAAATAATGAACTGTAAACTCAAATGCACCTTAAAAGTAATTAGATAATAAGATTTTTAATACTGCCTGCATTAATCTATGTGATTATCAGAGTTGTTTTTGTACTATATGTAGTAGATACAGGAATATAGCTTTGCTAAGACAAGCTATGGCTGTGCAGTCAATTTAGCTGTCTCCCTGTAGTCCCAATAGGAATAACTTTAAAAGCCTCTTGCCTTTAGATTTCTATCAAGCTTGGTTTTACTGCTTCACCACTACCCCCCCACTCACTCACCAATGCCCACTCTACACTACACTCTCCCTGGCTCCGCTCCCCCCACAAGAGAACCATCTACAGCACCTCCTTCATAGCAAAATATTGGCTTGGTTCCCTCCCCTCTACCTCAGTTCCTACCTTGCCCCAGCCACCTCCCTAAACTTCCCTCTTCACACTTTCCACCTGACCCACCCCAACAGTCTTACCAGCCAAGCTGACTTTTCATACTGTCACCCCCTTCTCTGGAATAACCTTCCCTCCAACCTTTGCCTGGCCACTTCTCGTTCTGCCTTTAAACAACTCCTCAGGTTCCTACCCACCCTGCACTGTCCTAAATGATCCAGTTGTCCCAGCATACAGCAAAGGCCCCTCACAGTCTCTACTTACTTACCCTAGCCACCAACAGTATTCTTGCATCATTCCATTCATTTACTCTGCATGTTGATTAATTGTATATTTTTGATAATTTATTGTACTCTTTAAAAAATGTGTGTACATATTCTTTGGATTCTTCAACATTTCTTACTCTTTTTCTCTTCACTGTACACTCTGTACCTGGGTTGCACCTGTAAATGAGCCTTGGCTCAGAGTGACTTTCCCAATAATCAATTATAAATAAATAAATAATAACTAAAACCATGAACACCATCTGCATTTGTCACCTCCTCTGATAACCCTTTTCGTAATCCTGTCCATCACTGGGTGAAAAATATGTGTTGCCACTGTATCCCTCACTGGTGAGACCCCATTTAGAGCATTGTCTGCAGTTCAGCTACATGTTAATTCATCCTGGTCAATGTGCCCTGGAACAACTTGTGTTGTACTACTAACTCTGGTGACAATCAGCCCCCTGTAGAAATTGTTCCTAGGCAATTCACTCCCTGTATGAATTTAATACAATAAACTCCGGGTGGAAGGGAGCACAATTTGGGAATGAATTCTGCAAGGATCCAATTGATGCTGGAGCTAATAGTCCCATGCAAATTGTCTTGGAGCAGATTGACTGGAACAACTTGATGTTTCACCTTTCAGTTCTGGAAACTGCACCTTAGAAAGGACATAGACAGGCTGGAGGCAGTCCAGATGAGGGCAACTAAAATGTTGTAGGGGTTGCACCAAAAGACCTATGATAAGAAATTGATGATCTCAACAAGTACTCTGTAGAAGAGAGGAGAGCAAGAGGGGATGAGATAGAAACTTACAAGTACCTCATAATGATAAACAGGGTGTAGGAGGAGAGTCTTTTTCAAATGATAAAGGGCAAAAGGACCACAAGGAAAGTGATGAAGCTACAGGGTGGGTGGGTTAAGAGGGGTATGAGAGAGTACTACTTCACTGAAAGAGTGGTAGATGCCTGGAACACACTGCTGGTAGAAGTGGCAGAGGCAAACAGAGTAGGGGGCTTTCATCATACATGGGATAGACATAAGTAAACAGATAGGAAGGATTGAGGGTCACTGGAGACAAGTTAGGATCTATGGACACAGACTAGGCAGGGACCATCTGGGCAGACTGGGCGGGTCAAATGTTCCTTTGCTGCTGGCAATTCTGTGTTTCTATGTTTAAGAGGATTATTAGCAGTGAGATGGTAAAAACAAAAAGTAAATCTCCAGAGAAGGTGGTAGTTAAGGTTGTTTTAGAATAATGTAAGGTAAGGCCCAGCAGCAGACATGATGGACTATGTGTGTTTTTCATTGTCTTTTATCTTTTATGTCTCTGTTAATAGAACCTATAGTTGCTTTCTTTCAGCCATACTGGCAGCTGTTGAGAGCTGTTTGAACATTTTCAATCATGAGTCGATGGTAACCCTCAAGTCGCTCTCCTGTTCTGGCACATCTAGTACTGTATCATTTCATTTTTAAACCCATTTTCTGTTTCTCATCACAAGGTGCATGACTTTGCACTTCATCACATTTAACGGCATTTGCCATCTGTCTGGCAAATAGTTTAGCATGTTCTGCAGTCGTTTTTCAAACCCTCCTCAGTGTTGACCACTCTTTCTAGTTTTGTGTTATTTTAAAACTGGACTAAATTACTACTAGTACCCAATTCTAAATCATTAAGAAACAAGTTGAATGTAATCAGTCCCAGGACTGATCCCTGTGGATCCCCACCAGTATCTGCACATGCACACGCACGCGTGCGCGCACACACACACACACACACACACACACACACACACACACACATTGAATGATCAAGGTTAAAAAAAAGAAATGTTTTTATAGTAGCCAGTGGACCACCAGTATACATACTCTGTACAATAAGCATTTTCACAAATGTGCAAGAAACAATTACACTAGAATGGCTAATATTCCTTTTTAATTAATTTCCTGCATACATTATGTTGCTATAAATTCTCATTATATTTGAACTAGAGCCATTTTTTTGTATGCTTGCCTTTCTAAGATTCTTCAATTAGTGCTGATAAGGGCAGAAAAAGTTGCTTCCTTTCACTGTGAAATTGGGCCCCCACTATTTTACTGACCCTAACAGGCTTTTTCTTTCAAGTGGACAATTAAAGAAGCCACGTGAGTTATAAAGGTGACTTTCAATGGACATTCTTAACATTGACTTAAGGATGTTTCTAGAACATGTGGCATACATTATGCAATTTAACAATAAATGATGTTTAATTTGCTCAACATGTTTTTTTTTTAAATAGTTTTATTGGAACTTTACTGATTCAGTATTACCAAAACAAATGCTGCTTGTCTATTATACTTCAAACTGTCCTATGCTGACATATTTTATATTCCTGTTCCACTGGCATCAGCAAACACTTCTTAAAAAACATATCCTAATTGGAGCACCTTTTGATACTCTAGGACTCATTTATATTAAGAGAATATTCAGTCCATATAAGAGTTCACGAGGGGGCTTAAATAACTCCCTGCTATACAATCGTCAGGCAATGGAATATGAATAAGACACTGTGTGTGAAACTAATTAGGCTTCTCAAATATCTGTATATTTATAGCTACAAAAAAGAAGAACTGAACACATTCTAGAATAAGAACAAGTATTAAAACTTATAGATAGGAAATGCAGGCAAGAATAAGAGTACAGTATGTAGTAAATTGCAATCCTATGCAAGCAAATATTCAGAGGAGCTAGATGTTCCACATTTCTGTTTGGTGAGTTACATTACTCCAAATCCTGATGGCTTATTTGCTCACATACGTGCTTAGCATTTCTATGACACTATTGACACTATTTCTGCATTCAAAATTCAGTTTAGTTGTTAGCCAGTTACAGAAATTGTTTTAACATATAAACATAGAGAAATATAAGAATCATGTTTACAGATGTGACATAGGGGAAGGGGCAGGATTAGAAAGTGTATTAACACAATACACAGCAGTTGAGTACAGTAGGAAGGATACATAGTAGAATGCAATAATGCATGCATACATGAAATGATATCCAGTATTATACATTAGTTGGCAATGCTAGGTACAAAACCAACAACAGTGTGGTGAAATCCAAAAAGTGCACTAGCCATTTAGGGCATTTATAAATCAATAGGTTAGGTGAAGTCACAGAGAAATGTGAACAATAGTTTAAGTTATTGTTCAGTGATGGGAATATTGGTATAGCAAGTGGGTTGACACTCAACGCTATGTTGTTCCATAACTTAGGGAGTCTACTGTCACAGATTCACTCAGCAGGTCAGGCCCTCTACTCTCAAAGCGCCAACCTCTGAGCGCAGTCTTGTGAACAGTGTAACAGACAAGGTAACCCTCTTGTCTGTTTCTGTGAGTTCGGATCAACCTTTGGTCTCAGTTCTGGAGGGATTCAAACTGTTTACCTCTTGTTAGTATACCCAATGCACAGGGTCAGATATATCTGTCTTTGGGGTGACAGATATCTTTGCCTACAGGCACCTAACCAGGTATTCAGAGATGAACCCTTTAAAACTTTATTAAAGACCTCAGATTTAAAACACTTCTCTTTCCAGTTTGGTACCACCATACAAGCTAGGTCTGCTGTCTGCTAACCATAAATGTTTCTTAGAAAAAGAAAGCAATTCAAAGACAGACCAGGTTTGCTCTAAAATTAGAGTTTTTTACTAAAATATATAATAATACGTCAAACATACAATACAGAACTCCTTTATTAAAAGACATACAAATCTTTAAAACAAAACAAGGTTTAAAACAGTGCAATTCCTACAACTATATTTAGATTTCATCTAGCTTTCTAAATACCTGTTTTCAGTGCTCAGATGTTTTCTTGCTCAGTGTCAGATAAAAAGTGCCTCTCTGTAGTGAACAAAGAATAATCTTTACAAGCAGTATTGGCCAACCCCTTTTGGATGAAATCATCCAGCTCCTCCTCTGTCAAAATATCTAAAAAATATATATTACTATACAACCACAGGATGTAATTTTAAAGTATTAATTCTGCAACCTTAGCATAACTCAAGTTTCAAATGACACTTTCTTTGATCTAATGCTGTAACCTCCTCACACAGGCTTCACAGGGTCATTTATGACCTCTCACCTCTGTGTAATAACCTGTGTTTTTTATGATTTCCCTCTTAACAAAAGTAACTCAAACTAGTCTATAGTTAACTCAGAGAAACAGGATCCTTGATTAAAGTTTTCCAGGCAACATATTGTCTCTAAAAACTGAGTGTGAGAAATACATGCTGTCAGCAGTTCTCTGGGTTTGCAGCTGTGAGCTGAAATCAGTGCAGGGGATGAGAAAGGTCATTCCTAGAACATTTGATTTTTCAGCAGAGACAGTCATTAATACATTTTATATAAAAAAAATATTAAACAGCACTCAGAATGGGCTGTCTATGTCACATCTATAACTGAAGGCAACTTGACTTCATTTTACAACTGGGGACAAGGAAACAGGTACTGGAATGGGAACATAAGTTGTGCCCAGAGTGAGGAGACGGGCAAGCAGAATGTTTAGGTATCTAAAAAGTTAGGTAAGCCATTATTTAAACACATATATACCCAGATGCTTTGAGCATCTGCAGCTAAACAATGGTCATTACAGAATTTCACACTGAGTACATAAAAGAGGAGAAATCAAGCAACTAATCAAAAGCAAAGCCTAGATACAGTGGTACCTCTTTATAAGGAACTACTCTGGAGCCATCAGTTTTGTTCATTATAGCAAGGGTTCATTCTAGATGAAATTCCCAAAATACTGAAAAAAAAGCACTTGAAATGTGATAATTAAAGTAGCACACAATGTACTATATTTTATCATTTCTGGTTCTGACATGTATAGTTCTTGCACTACTAGTAAGTAAGTAATTAGCATATTTTGGCTGCAGTGTTTTTTTACATGCAGTCTTTGTATTAAGCAGGTGGTAATGGGGTCCAGATGTCCCATTGGTTATAACCGGGATTCGTTATAATGAGGGATGTTATAGTGAGGGACCACTGTATTTGTACTAGGTTGAAGAAAATTACACTGTCATCATCTATGGGCTACTAGTCCCTGCAGTTGATTTCATCCTCCGTAGACTATCCTTCTCCTACTCTCTGCAACCTGAGGCAACAAATTCTCTGACACCTCTCTCCACCTCTCTCATAACGATTCTAGTCCCTCTATCACCCCTTCCCTCTTCCTCTGTTTCCCACCACTCTCCCCTTCCCTCTCCTCCCAGTTTCTACTCTCCCTAAACCTACTGGCCACATAATGGCACTTATTGTGTATTGCACATGCTTTAAAATATCAGTTTTCTCTCACGTATTATTTGCATTTCTTGCTTTCTTTTGATTGTCAAAACTGTATAGATTGTATCATGCTGAAAATGCTTTTCCAGATCTGCAGTTGATTGTATGTGATCCTCATCCTCGCTATGTTGCTTTATCTCATGTGATGCATCACATGTATACTTATGTATGTCCTCTTGCATCCTCCTGGGTCGTGCCTGAAAATTGGCATTTCCTATGCCTAGTGCACCCACCCGGTTACCAAAAGCAAATAAATTATATATAAATCATCTGTTTCTAAGCTGCATGAGTGAGTAGTGAATATAGCCAATGGTATTGTGAGCATGCTGATAATGTTTGTAGGTACCATCCTTTATTGGTAGTAAATGTCTTATGAATAAGCTCAGCTTGTACTTTGAAAGCATTGTCATTTGCACTGGTGGTAAATGTCTCATGAATGTGCTCAGCTTGTACTTTTCTAGTCAACAAAGGTGGCAACCAGATAGCAAAAACTGAGCTCCAGGCATAAAAATGTTCACAGAAAATAAAAAATACCATGCCCAGGTTCACACAGAGGAATTGACTTAACCCACATTAGATTGCCTGATTCAAAAACTTAAAAAAAAAGTTAGTACATCCTGGCAGCATGTATTAACTTTTATTAAAGTTTTTGATTCATAACCAGCATATACTAACTTTTAATAAAGTTTCTGAATCAGACTATCCAACATGAGTTTAGTCAATTCCTTTGTGTGAAACTGAGCAGTCTTTTTTTATTTTCTGTCAGCTTGTACTTTGTAAGCACTGTCCTTTGCACTCACAGCAAATGTTTCATGAATACATTCCGCTTATACTTTGAGCTACTATAAAGCAATCAACCAATTAACCCATTAACTGTGGGTGCAATTAACTAGGCTTGCAGTCTAACAAAGAAACTAAGCAGGTGATAATGGGGTCCAGATATACCATTTGTTATAACTGAGATTCGTTATAATGAGGGATGTTATATGGAGGGACCACTGTATTTGTACTTTGATACAGCATTTAGGCTGCATACATCTTATGATGTAATATACAGGTTTGGTTCACTTTGTAGGGATTCCTGATATCAAAAATTATATAGACAGTTTCAGACTGACTGAGTGCTAGATGGTCTTGTGCAAACTAAGTTGAGAGACTATTGTCAGATTGAAGAGAGGTTGAGATAATAGTTGAGCTGGGGAATGTAGCAAAATGAATGGTGTCTCTAGCATACATGTGACATTTTCAAGACTGGACTGCAAGGGAAGTTGTTTACAATGATGTTAAAAGTCAGCCCAGCACAGAATATTGCATGGCACTCATGCACTCTTTCAGAGGGACAGAAAGAGCAGATCTCAAGCAGAATTATTGGGAGCACCCCGTAAAGTAAGTGGACCACCGATGCTGAATATACCAGAGGTAAAGGTGGATAGAAGTGAGTGATTTACAGTATCAAATGTCTTTACTAGGTTGAAGAAAATTACACCAGTATGTAAGTCATTATCCAGGTTAGTGAAGATGCAGTTGATTAGTCCTAAAAGACAAGTAGTAGTAAACGGGGTATGGAAAAGCCAGATAGGCAGCTGGTAAAGAAGCAAGTCCTGGCATAGTAATTAGACAGCTGATTTGTAACCAGTCTCCTGAGGACATTAGAGAGCAATAGGAGAAGAAAGTTAAATTTGTAGTTACCAGAAGAGTTTGCAGTTTAAACGTTCATGGAGTGTGATAACACAGAATGTTTTTTGGGGAAGAAAAAAATCCCTAAAGTGAGGAAGCAGTTACAAACATAAGCTAAGGTAGCAGCTATGGCAAGTGCACCCAGATGAAGCTATTTTGGAGAGACTTTTTGTTCAGATCCTGGATTCCAACTGGAGTTAATACAAGGTAATTCATAAAGAACCTCAATGGTTATAATGTGAGACAAGCTACCATTTATCTGGCTGGTGAATGTTCAGGGTCTGGAGTATAAAATTTTTGCCAGAAGCAATGGGAGGACCAAGCAGTTTTGGACCATCCACAAACTAGATATTTAGCATGCTTGCAACAAATCTGGTATCAGAACATTATTTTGAGTTAATCCGGAGTTTAGTATTGTTTGGTGAAAGATAAGTAGGTTGAAGTTGGAAATGTGCTATATTGCAGAATTTAAAGAGAGATCAAGGGCTTGATTTCCAAAAGTGGAAATTTGGCACAAGGTGCCTGTTACAAAAGGATTTGATGCATGTGGCACCTTGTAGCAAATGTTGTAGCAGTCCCAATTTTCGAATGCAGGCTATGTCAAAAGTGTGATGCCATGCTCTTAACCTCCCCTGCACTACCTTTGTGTCAGAAAAGGTGGTTCACCATAACATATGGTGGCATGCACCATGACAGTGCTGCAGCATTCCCATATTTGGGATTTTTCACGCCCTGCTGTGATCACATGACAGGACAGAGTTTAGATCAGCCATGAGCTGGTCTAAGGGTGCTGCACCAATGATCTGGAGGGAGGTGAGTGGGGGGGAGCCTTCAGGGTGAGGTACCAGGGCAGAAGGACCCGGGGGGTGTTGAACTGGATGATGGGGGCATGGCAGCTGTGGCAGGGTACAGAGGTAGCCGCCAGCAAATGTGCCACAGCCATTTGGACAGAACCACTCAGACTGGGTACCCCATGGTGGGCATACACAGACCCTGTCTCAGATCCCCAGATGGCAACAGCCATGGCAGCTGTCCCATAGCTGACATGGTCCCCAACATCCAGCAGGTGGCACAGGCTGCAGGGTACTAGGTACAGTCGGTGGATGGAGATGTTCCCAAGGCACCATGATAGTCCCCTGTTAAACAGCCCACTGCATGGAACCATGTTAATACCTGAATACACTGTTGGGGACCGAGTCAGCCACTGGACAGGTATCAGGTCTGATGACATCTGGGGGTCTGGGACAGGATCTGTGTGCACCTACCAGGTTGTACCCTGTCCTAGCAGCTCAGTCCAACTGGCCAGGGCATATCTGCCCAGTACCAACCCTGCACCCTGTCACAGCTGCTGTGTCCCCATCAACCACTATGGCTCCCTCACTGGTGCTTCTGCCCCATGCCATGTCCTTGCAGGCTTCTTCTCCCCCTAACAGCTTTACAGGTGGGCCAGGTTTACACCAGGCAGAGGAGTGCTTAATTAAATCCTCTGTCAATCCCCACTATTGTATCAATTGTCTACTGCAACACTACAACTGTGGCAACTCTCAGAACTTTGAAACAGGGACCCTCTTTCTACTAAAATAGGGTTCAGGGTCCCCTACGTACCTGGAGTTGTTATGCTTGGGTCATGCCCCCTATCATCCCACATACACCTCACACTGTATTCCTGGTCTATTGTACTGTGATACTGCTATTTTGAACTTATATGTAGATATGAGTGCTAGGAATGTGCTTTGCTGCTAAGATATGCTAATATTGTCATGCATGATTTATTATACCTCACTACAATACATTTATTTAGATTATGTTTGTCTTTTACATATATTCCATATATAATCTATCTAATCACTGATAAGATGACTCAGAGGGATCATCAGTGATTACTGTATACTTATATTCTCATATGATTATATGTAATGTGTTTTATACTCAGATATGCCATGTAATAGGTCTGTCAGCAGTTCTCTTTGTCTAAGCAAGCTGACAGAGAGAGACAGCTTTTGTTATGTCTCTATGTTTTATATTGTATGTAAGTAAGAAATGTGCATGCAGTTTGAACTGTCAGCATTTCTTTTGTCTAAGCTATAACGCTAATGGAAACATATTCTGTCTCATATGATACTCATTAGTTAATTCTGTCTTCTAAGTCATTTTCCAATGGAGAATGACTTAGGACCAATACATATTGTTTCTCATAACTGTAACTATGTTGTAATCTCTGTTGCTATGCTGTTATCTGTAGTATTTAGCTGTCTGGAACCCATTGTAGCACTCTCGAGACACTACTGTAACTTCTCTAGAGGGGCAGAGAGCTGGAGCACGGGGAGAGATAGAACAAGATCTTAGAGAACCTAAGATCTGCAATTCTGGAGATTATGTACATTCTTCAGGAATGGTGAGAACCCCATCTCCTTTGTGATTTTTTTTGTCACATGCTTGGCGTAAGTAGCATAATAAACTTTATTAGTACTCCTTGCTTGTTTATGAATGTTTCATGGCAGACTCCAAGACACAAGAATCTGTATTATTATTACTTTTATGGTTTACCCTACACACCAAGAGTGTTTAGACAACAGAGTTTGCAACAGTTGTGGATGGACACACCATGCTCTGATCTAGCAGCCAGCTGAAAATCAAGCCTCAGTACTTTTTATTGAATTTTGAGTGGACTTAGTTTGCATAGTCCTTCCTGGGGACAAAGATACACTCTTTCAAACTGTGCTGTATGTTAGCCTATCAACTAGATACAACTATACAGAGTTGCAAAATATCAGGATGTCATGATGGTGGTCTTCAAAGTTTTATTTTTACTTTTATGTTTTGAATGATTTATAAACACAGAAGTATGGCTGTCAGAGTCCATCTGGGTAAGCCAGTGGAAGGGGGTATATTCACCCTGAGTGCATAATCCAGGCCTCCAAACATCTCAGCCAAGCATACGACCCAGGAGGTCGGGAAAATTATGAAAGAAACTAGATCAGAATCAGTGGTGATCCTGGGGATCTTCAATCTCTCAGAAATAGACTGGTGCATTAAGGTTATTGGCAGAGCTCAGACCATAATCTTATTCACCTTTGAGGACTGATTCTCAGAGCACCATGTCCAACAGTGGACACAGATTCATGCTGCCCTTGACATTGTTCTTAGCAGTGGGGTTGTTCTCATCTCCAGTGTGAATGGCAAAAAAAATCTAAGGGTGGAAGTAACCACAACTGTGTAATCTTCTCCCTCATGAAACTGAATACTAGACAACATATTCTGGAACTTCAGAAAGGTAACATTTGCAAAGGTGAAGATGATGATGATGTAAAAAGAACAGTGAAATGAGAGTGCAAAGGCAGAGCACACAGACCAGGACTCAATGAGAATGGTGCACAAAGAAACCACAAAGGTTTGCATCCTTGTAAACAATAAGTAAAAAAGTGACAAGAAGTGGCCCTCTTGGCTTAAAAGGGGCTAAGGTAACTGAATACTAAACAAAAAGAAGGTGTATGATTTCTGGATGGGCGTGGGTTATCTGCAGACCATAGAGTAGTACAAAGCATCACTGAGGGACTGCAAAGACAGAATATGGCCGAGGAGGTGTTGGAAATCAGGAATACAGTAGGAGCTGTTGACAAAAACAACACCTTCTTACAGTACACAAATAGAATGAGAATGGTGAAAGAGAGGAGTGGGCCTCTGAAGAAAGGGAAATGGGCAGTAACCTGTTACAGAGCCAGGAGTAATGGTTGAGATGCTGGATAAATATTTCACCAAAGGACCCCCAGTGCTCATCGGGAAGGCCCAAGAAATCAGAAGTAGCCATGATGCAGCCTATGGGCATCACTCACTCCCACCCTGGTAGCTGACTACCAGGCTGAGATCAAGTCAGATAAGTCTCAAAGAGAAGATACACTCCGGGATCATAGTGTACCTAATGGAACAAGTGGCATCACTTGTTGTTGTTTGTAAGGAGTGTTGTATCAGAGGACTTGAAAGTGACCATTGTGGTTCCATCTTCACAAAGTGGGGAGGGGGAGGTCAAACCTCAGCAACTATAGATATAATCTGCCTGATAACAATGTTCTAGAATGTCCTGGATGTCATTACCAAGGACAGAACAAGAAAGAAAATATGGTTCTACTTAAAGAAATACCAATAGTATTTTCAGATGCAACAGCCAATATTATTCAGGCATTTTATGTCTCTGTAATGAAGTTAGACACCTACTTTTTTAATACATTGTAAGTGTGCTGCCTTATTTTCATCTAAATAATTTTATGGTACAAAGTAAACCAATGTATACAGAATCAATGTTTATTAGCAAAAACAAACTCTACTGACACTAAACAGCTACTGTATGTTGAACTGATTCCAAGTTTAATGTAAAAAGAAAAAATGCTGCTTTTCCTTATGGTAAAAAGTTGGACCTTTTTAAAGGAATTATTTTTAGAAAGGTATGTATTTTTAACCATTGCTTTGAAAATGCAAGTGAAGAGTCAGGGTGGTATCGATATATCCTGTTGATACACTTTTACATGCATCACACTACAGAAAATCGACTTTTCCTGTATCATATGAACATAAGAAAAATGCCAGCAGATACAGACCATAAAATCTATCGAGTTTGCTCGAGTGTGCAACTAGCAGTGCATTACTCTGCAGCTCCCCTTCCCCCCATACAGTGGTGACCTTTCCCCTGACCCTGTCCCATCCTCTCTTAAAACTGACCACTGACTTTAGCGTTACTACCTCCTGAAGCACTACCTTTCACCTATCCATCACCCTTCCTGTGAAGTAGTGTCTTCTCATTTCCCTCTTGAACCTTCCCCCTCTAATCTCAGGCTGTGCCCCCTAGTGTTTCTCCATCCATTTAATCAAAAGATCCCCACTGTACTAACCTTGTTAACTCCCCTCATACATTTGAAGATTTCGATTATATCCCCTCTATCCCTCCTATCCTCCAGGGAGTACATTGTGAGTTTCCTCAAACTGTCCTCGCAGGGTTTGCCCTCCATTCCCATGATCATCCTGGTGGCTCTGCACTAGACTCCCTCCAGCAACTTGACATCTTTTTTTAAGTAGGGCTGCAAGAACTTCATGCAGCACTCCAGGTTCGGTCTGACCAGCAACCTTCAGTATACAGTGGTAGTATAACCTCCCTCCTCCATGAGCTGATGCCCCTGGCAATACACCTCAACATTTTATTAGCCTTAACTGCTGCCTTCCTGCACTCACTGAATGGTTCATCTGCCCTGTGATCATCACCCCAAGATCTTTCTCCTCTTCCATAATGGATAACTGTGCCCCCCCAGCCTGTAGCAGAACTTTTGATGTCTGGCTCCCATGTGCAAAACCTTGCACTCCTTTGCATTGAAACCAAGAGGCCATGTGTCTGAATTCATCCAGGTCCTCCTGCAGTCCTAGCAAGCCCTCTGTGCTGTCCACCACTGCTCCAATCTTTCTGTCATCTGCAAATATGCTGATCTTATTACTAACCCCATCTGTCGGCAATGAAGATGCCAAGCAACACTGGTCCCAGCACTGATCCCCTGTGGAGCCCTGCTTGTTACAGCCCTTGGAGATGAGACTTCCCCCTTTACAACTACTCTCTGCTACCTATCCTAGAGCCAATTTTTGACCCACACCACCATCTTCTCCCCTACCCCCAGATGACCCAATCTGCTAACCAGCCTCCCATGTGGAACCAAATGAAAGGCCTTGCTGAAGTCTAAATACAGGACATCCACTGCCTTGCCCCTGTCAACTGCTCTTGTTACCCAGTCATAGAAGTCAATCAGGTTTGTCTGGCACTATATAAAGGAGACAAATTCATGTTTCCTGCTGTCCTGGATATCATTTTACTTCAGAAAGGTTACTAGCCTCTCCTTGAGGATAGTCACCATGAGCTTCCCCAGGATGGAGGTGAGGCTGACTGGCTATAGTTCTCAGGCTCATCATTGTGGCTACTTTTATGGATAGGCATGGAATACCTATTAAACCTAGAAACTCAGTATCCCAAACTTTACATGACTGAGTTTGGGATACTGAGTTTCAAAAATCCAGAAAGGTACTTAGATGTAATGGGGGGGGGGGTCCACCCTAGGCACCCTCCATAACTTGAATATCCAACTCTGAGGGGGACAGATCTCAGAGTAAAAAAAAAATGTTATGGGGTGAAATAGTGAGCTGGAAAAATTTCTGGTGACTGGGGACAGAATCTGGGTCTACCAGACCATGCTGGCCAAGCTGCTAATGGCTAACACCTCCACACCACAGGAGCAGCTTGGCCAGCTTCTGGATTTTTTTCTCCTTTGTTCTGCCTGGCTAGGGGTAGAGTAGTGGTTCATTACATCCACTACCATACCCCTGTTGGTATCAGCTTCCTTCTTGTTGGGCTTGTCAGCGTCTGGAGACTGAACTTGGTCCCATGAGTTTCGGGATTCCGAGTTTCAGTCTGTTAAATATACACCATGGGCACCACATGCTTCATCCTCCAGTTTTGGACTATGTAACCAGTCCTCAGGGAGGTGCTGAACAAGTCTGCCAGCAGTCCTGCCAGAGCCCCTGCCATCTCCATCAGCACCCTTGGGTGGATGCCGTCCAGGCCTGGCACCTTATATACCCTCAGTGCTTTAAGACCTTCTATCACTCTGCTCTCTGGGTTTCCCTCTCTGTAATTCTGCACCACCTGTATCCACTGCTTCCTTCCCCTGTGGCATCAGTCCCTGCTTTTCCCATGTAAATACAGAGCAGAAGTAGTCATTGAGTGCTTCCGCTTGCTCTATACCATTCTCTGCCCATCCCTCGGCCACCTTGATTCTGGCAATTTGATCCTTACAGCTCCTCTTCTCTCTAATGTATCTGAAGAAATCTTTCTCCCCCTCTCCTACCCCCTTTGCCATCCTAAGCTGTCTTGCTGCATTGGCTGCCCTGACCAATCTGTTCACCTGTCTTGATTTCTTAATGTACTCCTCCTTATCCTCTGCCTTTTTGGATCTCATGTATTTTCTGAAGGTCACCCACTTTTACTTAACACTTCCTAGAAGCTCTCTGCTTAGCCAGCTTGGCCACCCTGATCTGTCCTTCTTGCTTTGGAGCTTAGAACATGGATTTGTGGCCTCCTCTAACTTGGCTTTGATGATCCTCCATTTCTGATTGACATCCATGTGTAGCTGAATTCTGGTGATGTGCCCCTTCGGAATATCCCTTATCCTTCCAAATTCTGCCTGCCTGAAGTCTATCACCATAGTCCTGGTACTGGATATCTCCTTCCTCATACTGAGGGAGAACCACACGCTGTGTGGTGGTCATTCCCTGGTAGGGGATCCCCTACCTCCCACCCCTGCATGTTCTCATCATTTGTCAGCATAAGGTCCAATATATTTCCCTCCTTGTTTGGCTCCCTAACCAACTGTACCAGGAAGCTGTCCTGGAAAGCTTCCTGGAGGACCGTTCCCTGCTATTTGAGGTAGCAGGGGTATTCCACTCCACACTTGGCATATTGAAGCCCCCCATTATTACAGTATGACCCTTTGTGCAAACCCTCCTTATCTGCTCTCCCAGCTCCCTATCAATATCTCCACTTTGAGCTTGTGGGGAAACACCACCCAGAGCCTCACCCTCCTTCCTTTTGGGTCCTGTATCTGTACCCATAAGGCCTCTGTTCTTCCCTCCTCCCCCTCATCCTTGCTGCAAGGTGTTTCCTCCTTAAAGGAGTAGTACACCTGGAATTTGTTAAAAACATATGTTGTGCAGAGTGTTTTGATTTGTGTGTGAAGTCCTAGTGTGTCCTTCCTGCTGTCTGCTGTTAGGAGTTTTTCCTAAATTGGCTTGCTAGCTTTATGGTAGTTTTATGACCCCTGTGGATCTCCGTCTCAGCTAAATTTATTGCATTCCTTGCTCCTACAATTCATCCTGTCTCATGTGATAGTGATGTAGCCAGGACCACAGAGGCACAACAAGCACTGCTATACAGTCATTTCACAAAAGTAGAGATATTTTAAAAACTATACAGAGTTTAGCTTGTTGACTACCATCACTGCAAAGCTCTTTTTGTTGTGAATAATTATGACACTGGTTGTGTAGGTGTAACTTGTATAGTTGTCATGATATTTATATTTGTTTGGCATGTCTACTAGAGTGTTCACTCACAGAGGGAAAAAAGCATCTGCTGTTTGCAAGCATATTTGCAGACATGCCAAACAAACCTAAATATCTTGGAAACTTTACAAGCTACATACAAATGACCAATATCAAAGTTGTTCAGGACAAAGAAGACCTTTTCAATGAAGGTAATCACCATGCTGAATGCTGTATAGTTTTTAAAATATAATAATAATAATAATCTTTATTTATAAGGCGCATTTCGAATACCAAGGTGCCTAACAGATTTAAAATCAGCAAAACAAACATCTCAGCAACATATAATATATACCAAATCATTAACAACATCAAACAGTTACTCACCAAATGCTTGGTGGCATAAAACATTTTTCAGAGCTTGCTTAAATCCCACCACGGTCATGCACTCCTGTAACCATCTAATTAACCAAACGTCCATCTTTTTTTTTTTTTTTTTTACCAAATTTCCCACTTCAGATGGCAAATATTTTAAAAGCTATAAGGAGTTCAGATTTGTGACTACCCTCATTTAAAATTATTTTTGTCCTGAACAACTTTGCTTCTTGTTGTTTTTATGTAGCTTGTATAGTTTTCAGGATATTAAGATTTGTTTGGCATGCGTGAAGATGCACTTGCAAACAACAGACACTTTTTTCGCTAAGGGAACATTCTAGTAGATATGCCAGACAAATGTAAATATCTTGAAAACAATACAAATCATACATACACAACCAGTGTCACAATTCTTCACAACAAAAATACCTTTACAATATGGGTAGTCACCAAGCTGAGCTCTGTACAGTTTTTAAAATATAACCACCTCTACTGTTGTGAACTGATTGTAAAGCAGTGCTTGTTGTGACTCTATGGTCCTGGCTACATCACTGTCACATGAGACAGGATGCATTGTAGGAACAAGGAATGCAATCAACTTAGGTGAGATGAAGATCCCCCAGGGGTCATAAAACTACCAAGAAACTAGCAGGCTAATTTAGGAAAAACTCCTAATAGCAGACAGAGGCAAGGACACACTAGGACTTCACACACAAATCAAAACACTCTGTACAACATACTGCATGTTTTTGCAAATTCTGGGTGTACCACTTCTTTAACGTATACAGCCACTCCTCCCTCTTTCCCCCTCCTCCTATTCTTTTGGTATAATTTGCACCCTGGGATCACTATTAATATATTTGTTTTACTGTACTGATGTGTATTAAGGTTTATCATTCTATTAAATACTGTATGTATCCACAAACTGTAACTATATAATACTGACTCCAAACTTTTCTTTTAAAAAAAAATCATTGCCCTAATGGTTCAAAACCTGAGTGTGCCAAGCATTTTTCATGTGTGAATGCAGTTATACTACTGCGGGTGCCAGATTATGTCAGTTTTAAGAGGAACTGTTTATTTGTGGCCAAACAGCCACTGTTTCCACACAGATGGTTTCACTAAAGTACAGATGGAATTGTTTGCTTCCGAGCGCACAAGTTATCGTGCCTGGTCATGTGACCTACATTTTTCAGGAGTATCTGCAAAACATAGATTAGACTGCTTTTTTTTCAGTTGGAGACAGCAGCGTGGCTGCAAACACAAAGGAGGCAGCTGGAAGACATTGTTAATTCTTCTTGTAAACTGGACTTGTTTCAGGTGCATATTTAGAAAAAAAAATCTTATATTAAAAGAGAGAGCCTTGGCAGAGCTAATAGAAAAGTTTGAAGAATTTATAAAACATTTTAGTCAGCAGTATTCTCAATGCTGATTTGAGTGAAGCTGAAAGGGGATCATTTTGGAGACACCAGTGTATGTACTTTTGGCATGTGATAAATAGCATTACATGGAGAGACCTGAAAACTGATTTCTATTAAAGCAGCTGTGTGGAGCACAAAAAATTTAGACTATGCCATGTGTTGGCCAGCAATGTCCCCTATGTTTCATTCACACCAATACATAGGAAGGGCCATTTAGATTGAAGCTGCATGGGCTACTGAAACTATTTTTTTTAGAGGGAAATGGTCAACCTCCTTTATGCTTTCATTTATACGTAGTGTGAAAAACACATTTTGTAACTGCTCACCTTCTGTAGAATGTGCTGATATTGTGGAATATTTTGAATCTGCCATCTTTACTGATATAAAAGTGAAAAACTGGTTGTCCACCATGTTTGTGTTGCCACACAAAGATGTGTTTGTTTACAGTCTTTGCTCTTCTCCCACTGAATTCTTCATTATGAGTAGCCTGACACTTTTATTTTTTGGGGAATGTGGGATTCCTAAAGTTCAGGACAAATGCAGTAAGAGGAGAACAAGGACAATAAATAAAACATGTTCTGTTATGGTTTAATTATATCAATAGCTCATTTTTCAGTTTCACTAAAAAGAGAAAATAGCTACAAATATTCTGTTATTACAGTGAATTCCACAGAAGATGAGCAACAATAAGATTTTTTTTCTTGAGCTAGGGAATACCATGAGGCCAAATGGTTTGACAGTGTCCCTTTAAGCAGTTCTGTGGTACCATTTTGTGCCATGTCAGTCAATCATGCTTTTTATAAGATTTTTGCAAAAAAAGTGACTCAGAAATATCAATTCTGATTCTGATGCCTCATAGTTACCATACTACAGTATCAGAAAAGGAATACTTTGAATTACAATTATCTTAATTTGTCAACACACAGTGAATAAGGTGCTGACTAGAAAGAAAAAGAAAATCATAAATGTATTCAGTTGTTTTAGGAAGGTATATATACAAGATTGTACTTTACACTTTCCTTCAACATAAAGTACAGTATTTCATTGATTACTAGCACAGTGACTATTCAACTATTAAATTTCTGCCATGGCTAGTAATTGAGGGTGGCTATTAAATGAGGGTGGCCACAATTACAGAACCGTTCCCACTAGTTTAGCTGAATGAACCCTTTATGTGTTCTTTCATTCAAGTTCTTAAGTCCTTCACTTCAAGATTCCAAACAGTTTTGTGCCTGTGCTAGATAGAGTTGTATGAAATTGGAAAATTTCACCCAGTGAAATATTTCATGGAATCTGTGAATTTTGTGAAATATTTTGCTGGACAAAATGCAAAATTTCACCCCCTCATATGAGCGAAATTTCACCACTGAACTGGTGAAATTTCGCTCGTGAGTGAAATGTTGCCACCTGTGGGAGAAATGTTGCAATTAGCTATCGATTTTAAACTGTCCTGTCCTGTCCCGACCTGAATGGACAGTGGCTCAGCACTGGATCTGAAGGAAAGAGTATCCACATTAGTGTGCTTTTGTCCATTGCAATGGACCCCAACCCAATTATATGGACCCAGTTCTAAAGCAACTGCAGTGCCCAGTGGGGGTCTTATCAATTGGAATTTGCAACAGTCCCAGTAGAAGTTTATGGTCTGCTACAATACAGAAGAGATCTGTACCAAGGTATTTTTGAAACTGGGCAACAACCCATGCTATACACTGCCATTACCTGGTCATAGGTAGACCAGCATTTCCATTGACTCTCAACATGCAGCTAACTTATGTTAACAATTCCTCCACATCATCCTGAATTCTGTGCAAATGCTGTCCTTACTGCACTTTGCAATGCATCAGTATATACCAACAATCATTTGTTGAAGTCCAAAAGAGTAATAACAGGTTCACATAACCATGCATCTCATAACTGGCAAAAAGCAGACTGACAATCAGCAGTCAAATATAATGCACAATCTTGTCTATTAATTGATTTAATGGGGTTACATGGTGGGCAATTTTGCAATTAAAGACTGATTTCAGACTCTGTTCTGTCCTGATAGTGGTGTCTTTTTAGTTGTGGAACCCTCCCATCGCAGCCACTCACTGGCCCATATAATATCCCTGGTGTCTAGTGACCCCCCTCCTGCTGATCACTGGCTGGCGGCTGAATGAAGGACCCCAGCCCCCCTTAGTTAGTGCCCAATCCCTGACCCTGACCCAGCCATGATGACCCAAATCTGTTTAAAAAATACAAAAACAAAAACAATCTTGTCCCTCTCCCTGGTGTCTAGTGGACCCCCCACCCTATCACCACTGTCAGACTGACACTGACAGGGCCCACCCCACTCCCCCCAAGTAATTTGATTGGGCCACTGGCACAGTCCTCCACTCACCTCCATGGCTGGTGGTCCAACTGAATGGTGACCCTTCAATGATTGAGTGCATGCTTGTACAAGCATGCACTCATTCATTGAAGTGCTCAGTCAGGCTGCCAGCCATGGAGGTAAGTGGAGGGGCTGTGTCAGTGGCCAGATTGGGTTACTTGGGGGAGTGGAGTGGGAGCTGTTAGTGTCAGTCTGACAGTGGTGACATGGTGGGGGTCCTATAGACACCAGGAAGAGGGAAGGGATTATTTTTTTGTATTTTATTTTAAATAAATTTGGGTCATCATGGTAGGGCCAGGGTTGGAGATTGGACTATAACTTGGGGGGTCTTTAATTCAGCTTCCAGCCAGTGATCAACCAGAGGGGTCATTTGGGCTGGTGTGTGGCCAGTGGGGGTTGGGGGACCACTAAACACAGGGAGATTTACAAAAATAAAATTAAAGCATAATTATTTAAAAGGCAATTGAGTGAAATTGCTGGTGAAATTGTGTAGTTTTGCCTCAATTTCGAGAAACATTTCACACAGTGAAATTGTCAATTTCGCAACAATTTCACCTGTGAAATTTTATTTCGCAACATCTCTAGTGCCAGTGTAATGGTAAGTCCATTCTGTGGTTAGCATACAGTAGCATAGAAAAACACTGACTGTCTGAAGAAATGCAAATAATATACCACTGGTAAGAAACCAGAGCAATAGTATTGAATTCACCAGTCCAGCAAATATTTTTAATAAATATAGTTTATGACCAGTCTTCTGTTTCTGTCTTTTTTTTCCTCCAAGTACTGATTAACAAGTAAAAAATCACAAACACCATATTTATGGTGCCATGTGTGACTGCTTCTGGTAGGAGACCGAAGTAGCAGCATACAATTCAGCCAGCCCCAGGAGTTGGGCAGAAGCCAAGAAATAAAAGTCACAAGCCTCCTGCCAAGACTTAATCTCATCTTGCCACCCCCATAAAAAAAAAAACAGAAACAGAAAAAAAACCTCCAATAAGCAACAAATGACAAACTATAAAAAGCCAAATAAAAATAAAAATATGGTACTGTAAAAAGTAAGGCAATGCACTCTAACAGCTAGAAGAAAGCTGAGACAAAGAGATACAGAACCACTATATTTTTTTTATAATGAACATGTTATAGTTGTTTATTAAAGTAAAGAAAAAATACCAAATAAACTGAAATCCTGAAGTTCAGTCATTAGTCAACATAAAGTATGGGGTGGGATATTCAGACATGCATCAAAGGCAGGCGGAAGAGTGACGCAGTGCAAGTCCACTGCGCCATGGTATACGGAACGTGATATTCAAAGGTTGTGCATGACGGCAAGCGCCAGCGCAACACAGCTGAATATCGCAGAGATGCATCATAGCGCAACCAGGGCTGTGCCAGAGAGCAAACCAACATGCGCTATAGTGTAGTCAGGACTGCACCAGGGGGCAAGCCAACATGCGCCATAGCACAACCAGGGATGTGCAAGGGGCAGAGGTGCATGCGCCAGGAGACAGGACAACAGGCACAGCAAGGAGCATGCAACCAGGGCGGGATGGATCTCCACCAGGGTGCAGAGGATGCCAGGAGGGAGGCATGGCAGGCACACAGCAGCAGGCCCCCGACCATGAGCACCACAGTGGTGCATGGAGGCAGGGTGGCACCAATGACCATTGGCAAACAGCCACTGGCAACCCCCACAGGAAGGCATGTGACATGCCACCTGGGTCACAGCTGGCAATACACAGGCCAACAGCACACAACGCACATGCCACACAACATAAACAGAGAGCCCAAAGCTGCCCCAGGGCACAGCCACCAGCCAATGGGTGCAGACCACCAGACACAACCCCCAGTCCACCCCAGATATCCCACTCAGCCACCATGCACACCACTGCAGCATGGCTCCACATGCCAGCTGCAAAGCAGATACCGATGGCTAACCATAGAAATGTGTATTTAAACAGGCATAAAACAACTATATACATATTAACAGGTAACTGTGTACAGGGATCCAGGAATGGGGAGGCCACATACAAACTGGAAGGCTGGGGAAGAGAGGCAGGGGGACAGGGGACATGGCTAGACAAGGGGACAAGGGAGGGCAAGGGAGGGGAGACAGGGAAGAGAAACAGTAGCAGGCCAACAGGCCCTATGGCCGTCCATGCCCCACCGGTGCCTGACGCTGATGTCTGCGCTGTGGCCTGTGCAGTATCCATTGTAGCAGCCATGCCACCTGCAGTGTGACAGTGGTGACCTGAAGGATCCACCTCAGGAGCCTGGTGTTGACATCAGGGTGACGGACACCTAGGACAAAGGAGGGGACATGGTATGAGTGCATGTCCATATGAACGTAGCCCACCCATCATGCACAGCGGACAGCAGTGACATGCACTCCTGAGATGGCACACATCCTCCCACAGCATGTGCACCCACATGAGCCTCCAACCGGACTATCCACAGCCATCCAGAACACTGCACACTAACACCACCCATGTGCCGCACACCACAACCATGGCAGCCAGGCGACAGGGCTAACCTGTGGGATGGCAGTGGCACAGCTGGAATCTGGGTGCACCCACAGCCCACCTGCAGCAGCAACACACATGTGTGATAGCCATGGCATGGTGCAATGGACATTGCTGGTGGTACACAGCTGGAATGGCCATGTGCACAAGGGGCTGTGGCCCTCCCCCACCCTGCACAACATCATACCTTGGAACAGTGCCTACCTGCATGCTGTGGCACACCCTGTGCCTGTCCGGCAGCACTGCCCATGTGGCCTGCATCCTGCACCTGAGCCCCTGCAGTAGCCTGCCCTGGCCCACCCACAGCACCAGCCAGCCAAGCCCTCCTTCTATCCTCAGGGCCTAGTAGAGAAACATGGAGAAAGACACATCAGTAAATGGAAACACCACATGACTCCACAGCACAGCATGCCCCCTGGTCCAGCACAGCTGCAGCATGGTGGCACAGTGCACCATGGTGCACCACTATGGCCAACAGAATGTGCAGCCCCAGCCACCCCCCCGCAGCATGGTGTGCCACCCTGCTGGCCCCCACAGAACACTGGATGGGCACTGACATGGGCGTAGTGCAATTACCTGGACGTGGCACGCGGTGCCCCTCCAGATGCATGCCAGTAGTGCCCATAGCCTCTCAGGGTCCCTCCACTGCAGGTCCCTGTAGTGGTGGTGGCATTGCTCACTGCTGTCCTGTGCCCCTTTGGCTTCCTCCAGCCCCTCAACCACCTCCTGTCACACCTCTGTCCATGGCCGATTCAGGGGCACCTGGCCTAACAGATTGCCTGCATGTGGCTCCACAAGGGCCACAAGGTTGATCAGCTCCACTTGTGACAAGTTAGGTGCCCTGGCACTGCTGCGGCATGGCATGGTTGTATCTGCAGTAGCACAAACAAAATGGTGCCCAGTAGCCCATGAGCCACACATGCTGGGGATGCATGCCTTGCAAGGTGATGCGCTGCCGTCACCAATCATGCAGCCACGGGGATGCACGACACAGCTGGTGCAGCACTGGCACATGCCGCAGGTCACCTGGAGGGCCAAAGGGCAATCGTGGGGTCAAGGGTCAGCACACGCACCATGTGCGACAGCGTGCTTGGCTCGCCATGCATGGGGTACAATAGGTGCATGTGGGCACCACAGTCCATGGGCCAATAGCACCCAGGTGCCATAGGGCATACACCACATGAGCTCCACATGCCCAATAGCGGCAGAGCACTGTACCGCATATAGCACAGTGTACGTAGGCTGCACCAGTGACATACGTGACGGCACTGCGCGCATACACCTTGCACTGGGCCTATTGTACACATCACAATGTTGCACTGTGGCTTAAGTATGCGCAATACCAATGTGCCATGCGCAATTTTGTGATATTCAGCCGGCATATGCAGATTAGCAAATCAGCATATCCATGGTGCATCGGAGGCATTTGCATTTCATTAAAGTTTCTCATCCCCTCAATTGCATGCGATGCACTATAAAGGTGCCACAGGATTGTACAGGCTCTAGACGGGTATTGCATCCTTCAGAGGTAAGCCACCAGGCTGTGGGTCTGTCAGGACAGTGGAATGGGAGGGGCGGTGTGGGTTGTAGCCATCACTGACCACATGTTTATTCCCACAGGACTAAGCATGATGGATCATGAGGAGGTTGAAGAGCGTAGGCCTGCACTGAAGCACAGGCCCAACTTCATGAGGGCAGAGACCGATGCCCTATTTGAGGAATACCTGGACCAGGAGCCTCTCCTGAGTGCCTCAACAGGCACCCCACAGGCCCAGTCAACAGCATTTTTTTTTTTTTGAAATTTAAGTTTATTGGTTTAAGAAACAAACAACAACACAATATACACCGGGAAAATACAATACAACAGTGAAACAAACAGTACATCCAAAAGAAACAGAAAAAATACACCCCTCCCCAAAAACCTCCCCCCAACCCTCAACGAAAAAACAAAAGAAAAATAAACACAAAAACAACCCACCCACTAACCCGCCAACCCCCAATCTTCAGTTACAGAAATAACCCATTACACAACCTTGAGAACCCACTCCCCCACCACCCAACCCCTCCCCCCCAGGGTGCACCTAACCAAAGATCAAGTATTTCCTGGACATCAGTTAATTAACCCAAAGATACAAACCCTAATATCTATAAGAAATCAGACAGTCTTGAGAACAAGGATTACAGAGGTCACAAATTAACAGGCAAACATAGCACGCAGACATACGGGATCAGGTCAAGAAATAATATAAATTAAGCCAGACAGAGGTTTGAAGCCTATTCCACCTCCTCTGGAACAGATCCAAACGCCCTTTAAAACTGGCAACCAACCTTTCAGATTGGAAGTATGAGACTAATTCAGTTAACCATTCAGCAAAAGACAGGGTCAGTTGGTCAGTCCAGTGTCTTAAAACCAGTTTTTTAACAGCCATAGACACCAAAGCCATATAATATCTACGTTCGACATTGTCTACACGGGAGAATTCACCTAAAATACACACCTCGGGACAGAAAAAAATGGACAGACCCAGAAGAGGATGAAGATAATCCTAATCTGAGACCATAGGGGGCAACTTTAGGGCAGTCCCAGAACATATGAATAAGATTGCCCTCACCTTGTAAACACCTAAAACAGTTTGGTTGAGAGACCCTTTTGAGCTGAAAAAGTTTGACTGGAGTATAATATAAATTATTAACAATATAATATTGCGTTAATCGCATCCTGTCCTGAGTATGGTATCTATGAAGATCCCTCCAAACACCCGACCAATCCAAGGGACTATCAGGCAAAAGATGGGCCCATACCTCGGAACCCACAGTCTCTTCCGGTGAATTATAATTCAGAAGACCAGTCAACAACATGGGAGGGTGTGGCCAGGGCCATGAACCAGCAGGGCATCCATCAAAGGACTGCAGAGGAGTGCAAGAAAAAGGTCGGCACAGACTGGAGGTGGACTAAGGAGAAGGTGGCTGCCATCTGGGCTACACGTGCTGCCACAGGCAGTGGACAGCCTGACAAGAACACAGCTGTCACCACAGGAGGAGTTGGTGGCAGTGTCCATGTGGCACAGTGTCATCAAAGGGGTACCTGGCGGTGGGTTCCAGACAGGAGGCAGCTCATCACTGCATGGTAGGTACGACAGCGCCTGGGGCAGGGGGGCAGGGGTGTGTGCCAGCAGCACTAACGTGACTGTGTTCCCTTTCAGCTCTGGAGCACCTGCATGCAGTGGCAGGGGTTGAGGTGTCCACCATGGGGGTGGTCCTGTACCTGGAGGACTGTCCTGCCACCTACACCAGTGTCCAGGGGCTGGACTGCAAGCAACCAAACTCCACTGTCCATCCGGATGCCTGCGACGTGGTTGCAGATGAGGACCTGGCTGTGTTTCAGCATGACACCTGCCATGGCATCCAGTATGCCGAGACACAGATTAGGGAGGAGTCTGGGACCAATGACATCGTGGCCATTATCCTGGATAGTGGTATTGCTGTTCAGGGGAGGCACCCATACCACATACCCAACACAGCAGCACAGACGGTGCCCTGGTGGCGGTTCTCCACCCGCCGGCCCCCGTTGCGCAGCATTGCCGTGGGTGCCATTGGTGTGGCGCGAGGCAGATAAGTTGCGGTGGTGGTGGCCCGCACCTGTGCTGCTCTGCGCACAGTGGCAGGACATGCAGCAGCAGCAGCTGGATGATGTCGAATGGGGGCCGGGAGCAGTGCCTAACGACGGTGCACCGCGGAATGAGAAGCCCCAAGAGGGCCCCGCTGTGCAGCCTCCACTAGCATGGGGGGCTGGGCTGTGGGGTTGAGCATTACCCATGAGTCAGTGCAATGCCCATGCCCCCCAGGGTGCTGACCTCTTGACCGAGCACACCTATCTGCTACGGGCATCTGTGGAGCAACAGGTGCTGGTCATGGCAGGGGTGCATGCACTCTGTGCAGAGCTGCACCAGGCCACAGGGAGGTGTGACAGGGACTTTGAACAGCTCCTGGCCGAGACCACACATATGTGGGAGGACACAACCGCAGCCCTGGATTGACTTACCGCACCGGTCACGGCCGGCCTAGCACCACTGGCCACAGTGGTGCATGGCCATTCACTGCAGACCCCGCAGAGTGCATTCTCCACCCCTCAGTCATGGAGCCATGCGACCCCCTCTGTGTCAATGCTGGGATCCACTGTGGGCATTCTGGGACACACCTGGAGTGGGCATGTTTGGGATCCTGCAGACACCTGCGATTAACCCGGTCACGTTCCCACAGTGACACACCTGGGGGACCATCACAGACACCCCCTGTGGCCATCGCACAGCCCACATCTGCTGGGCAGTCTTGGCAGGGCTGTCCATGTGTCCATGGTGGCTGTGCGACTGCGCGGTGGTCCTGAGCCACCATCTTCCCTCTCCACTGTCTGCCACTGCCCTGTGTGCACACTGGTGTGGCATGTGCTTGTGCATGCCAGGGATGTGACATCCATGGTCGATGCCGCACACAGACCTTATGCACACAGACCCAGCTGCTGGCCACTGTGGCATGTGCATAATTATGCCAACACAGTGCCGGCTGCTACTGTGCACTGGTGTTCAACATCTGACACATGCTTGGGGACAGCCTCTGGGCATGCGCATGTAGATGCCCATGTGCATCTGTGTGTGTGTGTGCGGGTGTGTGTGTGGGGGTGTATGGGTTGGGTGTGCAGTGCTGTACAGGGTGCTTTCACAGAGTCCAGTCCCATGCTCATTCACGCTCCCCTCCAGCCATTACTGTCATGGGGTCTGCCCTTGCATGCCTCAATGCTGTGCCATGGTCCCTGGGACATGCATGAGGTCATGTTCGCCTACCTGCATGCACCGTAGTGCCCCTCTACAATTGTTTCCCAGTGCTGCTGGGCCATCCTGTTCAGCTGGGGTTCCCTTCACCCGGGGGGGCTGCTCACCACTACCTGGCCTGGTGGCCGCATCGTCCCCACTGCTGTTCCCCCTCTTCAACCTCGACAGCTATCCCACGGTCAGTGGTCATGTTGTGTGGTATACAGCAGTCCAGGAATAGGCCATAGGCCTTTGAGAGGCTGTACTGTAGGGCATCACTAGACCTGTCCAGGCAATGGAACTGGACCTTCAGCAGCCCAAACATATGCTCGATGATGTTCAGTGTGCTGGCGTGTGCCTCGTTGTATCGCTCCTGCACTGAGATCGATGGGTGCCAGAATGGGGTGAGCAGCCAGGGCCAGAGTGGGTATCTGCTGTCACCTGTGTGTTGACATGTGTGGTTAACATAGTGGTCTGTGTAGCTGAACCCCCCTGCCTTCCCTGACACACCCTCTGGTGCCCATGGCCTAGCATCCCCCACACCCTGCCCTGTTGTGCCAGGCTGCCCATTTCAACAGCATACTCACCTACTAGGTGGCCTGTGAAGATGTCTCCTCTCTTGATCCAGTGGCACAGTGCTAACTGGTGCCAGATGAAGGCATTGTGTGCTTCACCAGGGTGTGTGGCACAGACATTGATTATGCGCCCCCTGGTATTGCACACCACCTGGCAGTTGATGCTGGGGTAGCCCTTCCTGTTGATGCAGGCTACCCCCTCCAGGCCGGTGGTGTGTGGATGCCTACGTGGGTGCAGTCGATGGCGCCTAGCATGCCAGGCATACGTGCCACCCTGTGGAACTCCTGCATGTTCGCTGTATGCTCTGTCTGTGTGCTGGGGAAATGGATGTATTCTGCAGTGTGTGGCAGCAGTGCATTGAGGAATTGTGTGAGGAGCCGTGATGCAGCCGACTGAGTTATGCCTGTGGTGTCCCCTGTTGGTCTCTGGAAGGTACCTGTGGTGAGCAGGCTCATGACGGCCATGACCTTGGTCTCCACCGACAGAGCGTGGCTCCGTCTGGTGGGTGCCTGCATCTCATCATTGAACAGCTCACAGAGCTGCCTCAGAATTGCCTGGTTCATGTGGTACCGGCCCACAATCTCTATATCACTGTACTGTTCAAAGGTGGTGTGGGCATGGTACCACCTGATCTGGGCATACCACGTATGGGCCCTTCCACAGCGGCGCCACTCTGCATCCTGCCTCCTCACATCCCTCATTACTGCCTCCATCTGGAAGATGGCACTGGGCAAGGCCTGGGCTGTCCTGCCCCCCCCCGAGTGGCTGTCTCCCCAGGCACCCCCGGCTGTGTGCCGCTGTGTGTGCCCCTGCATTGGGCGCACACCTGTGTTTTGGGTTCCCAGCTGGCAGCCTGTTGGCTGTAGCCTCTGCCTACCACCTATCTGAGCACTTTCGCTGCCCTTCCTATGCCAGGTATCACAGACACACGCTGCTGATGTTGCCCCCGCACCTGTCTCACATGCACACACACAGTCACTCACACACATGCATGCACAATCAGTGTCACATGCCCAGTCCTACACTCTGTTGCACTTCCTGCCTGCCTCTGTCTCTGTCTTGCACCCTTCCTGCTGTCCTGCCTGCCCACTCACTCTCCCTCTCTATTGCTCCCCTGTGGCGCAAGCCTCTGTCCCTTGCTTGCTCCCTCTTTTTATGGGCTCAAGTTTGCTCCGTGCATGTCCCTGTTGCTCCGCACTTGTGCCGTTTGCTTGCTGTTGAATATCGCACTGTGCCACTTATTCATGATTACGCCCCCTGCACTTGCACATACATTCATTAGGGTTGCGCATTGGCACACTGCAAATTGCGCAGTGCAATGGCTCCCGGTGAATATCCTCTTTGGTACATTTCCACACTTCGCAGGCACATCTCAGTTGCGCCATGCGCGCAACTGCTTTGAATATCCCACCCATGGTGCTTACTTCAATAGCTGCAATCAGTAGCTGCAACTAGTAAATAAATGAGGGTGGCATGTATTCAATAGTTTTTTTTTAATCAATGCAGCTACTATTCAAAGGTGGCTATTAAATGGAGGTGGCTAGTAACTGATGAAATACGGTATTCAATATTATGCTTGAGTTGACCTAGTGTATCAAATTGCCAGCAGCAGTAATCTAAATTTATGTCACCAATCAGCAGTTAAAGGATTAAATAAATTATCTGCAGAAAGAGATTACTTTAGAATCAGGGCTAGGAAATGCATGTTCTGAAAAGAGAGCCTTCGGTCAGTTCAATATAGATCCACATTGTTGACTAAATGTATTTATAAACATCAATACTGTAGATATTGATATTGTTAAAAAAAATGTTGATACAGTAAAAGAGCATTTTTAAGTATATAAATATATTAAAACTGTATCATCATGATAGAATTATATAGATCTGACTCTAAGCTTTTAAGAAAAAAACAAGTTTCTAACATAGCTCTGAACTGCTGTGGATTTTGCATAGCGTTATGAGTTTTGCACTCAGATTTACCCTTTTTCTGCAAAGCTTTACTGATGTTTCTCAAAATATTAGAGATATTTCTAGACTCCCAAGCTGTGAAACATTGAACTAACTAGATAGAAACATTCTTTACAACTAAACATAGGGGGTGGGATATTCAGACTGTGCCAGGCAGGGGCACAAGCCTGGGCGCAGTGCAACTGGGCTGCACCAGGGCATGGACCAGGTGATATTCAACGGTGCTGCACCATGGCTCAACACCCTTGAATATGGCATTGGGGGTGCATGCACTGTACACAGCGCAGTGGCACTGTGCCAGTGCAAGTAGCAGGAGGGGAGCCAGGGGATGTGCCAGCATAAGTGAGGTTGCAGTAGGTGCATCAACTGTGATATTCAGCACTGGGCATGCAAATGAGGCCATTATGCATTCAAGGCACAAATGGGGCCATTTGCATGTCATTATGGCCACTTTTGCATGCGTGCACTGATCTCCAGTGACTTGCACCTGGCACCCTGCCAGGCTGCAGCCATCAGGGACCGATGCCCTGCAGTTCCTAGATGGACCTCGTACCCCCGATCATGGGCATTAGGTCATTATATCCCTGGGGGTCCAGTGGACCGCTCACCATTGCCCGATCATGGGCATAAATTCATTTCATCCTTGGTGGTCCAGTGGACCACTCACCATCACCTGATCACAGGTATAAATTCAATTCATCCCTGGTGGTCCAGTGGACCACTCACCATCACCCGATCATGGTCATATGTTCAATTCATCCCTGGTGGTCCAGTGGACTGCTCACTATTGCCCGATCATGGGCATACATAAATAAACTCCCTGGTGGCCCAGTGGACACCCCTTCACCCAGTGTTCATTCACATATCGGGCCTGCATATTACAGTATGGTCTGTATGCCCATTGGCCCACGCAGTGGATCAATAGGCATACAGACAGTACTGTACACTGTCAGTCAGTGGGCGGCAGGGCGGCATGCAGGCAGGGTGTTTCCACCTGCTGCTGACTGGGGGGTGCTGGGTGGCAGGGGACCCCAGTGGGCAGGTGGAGAGGGGGGTACCACTGGACCACCAGGATTGGTTACTCTATATACACTCATGATCGGCCACTGGGGGTGTCCACAGGACCACCAGGGAGTTTATTTACATATGCCCTTGATCAGGCTATAGGGAGCGGTCCACTGGACTACCAGGGATGAATTGAACTTATGTCCATGATCAGGTGATGGTGAGCGAGCCACTGGACCACCAGAGACTTATGTTACAGATGCCCATGATTGAGTGATGGTGAGCGGTCCACTGGACCACCAGGAAGTTATTGTACTAATGCCCACGATCGGGAGATGGGTCAGTGGGGCACAGTTCTCCCGGGGCAGGGAGCTTGTGGACAGTGGTCTGGGTGGGCAGGTAGCCACCCATGGCTGGCAGCTGCCATGTTGCACCTTGCAATATGGCAGCTTACCTGTGGGTGGCAAGAACTTGCTCCTGCTTTTACCAGGCTCATCTGTGCAACCCACTGAGTGGCACAAGGCGGGTTTGTGCCAGCATATTTGCCACACATCCCAGAGTGAATATCGGGATGTGCTGCATATGCATGGGCACGCCTCCTGCACTTGCCCCGGTGCATCCGAAGTTGCACAGCGCAACATGCCTCTTTGAATATTGTGCTGGGGTGCATTGGTGTTGCGCCATGCGCAACCCTTTTGAATATCCCTCCCATGATGTCCTCGATACTTCTTTTTTAAAATAAGAAAGTGCCACACATTTAGGCCATTTACACTGAATTTTGCAGGACAGTATTGTACATTTTAATGATTAGAGGTTGAGCGGTATGGTTTCTAGCCCGTATGACTCAAAGACGAGACCTTTTGGAAGCAATATTTTTTAGACAGGGTTAACTTTTCAAATGTTAGGGTTAAAACATAATTTAATTTTCAATACCATCTTGGAATCATGTTGAAACAGCTATATCCTGTTATTACAGTGCATTTTAAATGTATCAATACAAATCAATATTTTTTTAACAAATGTAACATGCTGTTATATCAACAGTGTGTGTTTTCTTTATATAGATGCACTGAGACAGTACTGATATTATGTATTTGTATTAACCAGTCATGTTTCTTTGTATAAATACACTTAAACTGTATTGATGTGATGTATTTGTTTTGGCCAGAATCTCCTTCATTTCATAAGTTCCAATCACTTTTGTTTCAAAACATAACTTGCTTAACAAATTATTTTTAGAAGTTACTAACTTCTGAACCATTAGGGCAAGAAACTTTTTTGTATATGAAATATTGGATTAGTATTTATTAATGCATCCTGTCGAAGATTTTGATTATATCAATATACCAGAACTGTAGCAATTGAAAGACTGTTTTTAAAGTTTTAAAATTCTTTAAAAAAGTACAGTTTTTTGCAGCATTTGGAAACAAAACAATTAATAATGGTATGGTTATGGTTATGATAATAGAGGTTGCCCTATAAATAGGGCAACCTAGGTTGTCACTGGCCCACTTTCCTAGAATGGGGGGAGGTTTTTACTTATGGAAGAATAGTTGGGGGGGTAAGGAGGGACAGGGGAGGGGGAGAGGCCAGAATGATGTAACAGGTGACCTCACCAGGGAGGTGAGGTGGGGATTTGATGGGCAGTCACACCTATTGGAAAGGTAGCCCGCGGCAGGTGGCCAGGAGGGGGGTTCATAAGGGGCTGCAAGAGGAGAGAATCACTCTTTCTCTCTCTTTTTTGCAGTTCTGGAAGATATTGGTTCCTACAGCTGCACAGGAAGACAATGAGCTTGTGGGTGATTTTTTTCGGTAAGCAAAGGATGTCTGAAGCCTGGCTCAGGCCATCTAGGCCTCAGGCTACAACAAAAAAAGGGGAATATAAATATAAGGATATCTCTTTTGTAAGAGGGCAACACGGGGGGGGGGGTGTATATTGTTAAATCTGATGTTACATGCCAGCTGTTAACCAATTTCTTACTGTTTTTCAACATTTCACAGATTCTAACTGTTAATTTGTGAGGTCTGGAATATCTGACTTAATCTGAATGCCATGAATTGTATTATTTGAGATGTTTGAGAGGTGCAATGCCAGGTAGGGTTGAGGCCCACAGGTTGGTATCTGGTAAGCCAGTGAACACATAGCTAAAAGCTAAAAGATTCTTTAGTTGTATCAGGGTATGGGGGTTTGTTGGCTGGAGCATTGCTCCCAGGAGCTGCGGTGCACAGGAGAGCCAGCTGCAAGCTGGGGGGTGGTCACATAGGCCATGACCGCATGGTTGGAGGATTAAGGTGGAAAGACCATGGGTGCACTGGTGACCTCCCAGTCCATTCTGGTGTTACAGTGGGAAGTACCAAGAAGTGAGAGTTGTGCCAAGGGTGTGAGTTGATTCAGCCTCCGCATGGGTGCCAGGCCATTTTTCCTTGTGGTTCCTGGAAGTGAGGGTTGTGCCGATGGGGAGAAGGAATCTAGCCTCCCCATGGCACACAGTGTCTGTTACAACAAAATCAGCAGTAGGCGAGAGGCTTGGGTAGGCAGTTTCGGGGGAGGGTGCAGCTGATTTTTTCGGTATTTTACTCCACTTATGCCATGCTTTGAAGGAAGGTTTGGGGCAGGCTAGAGTCAGGTGGGTCAATTGGACTGGTTAGTGTGGTATGCCATGCCATGTGGGGCTAAAGGTCGGGGACTGTGGTCTATGCCAGCCAGGCAGTGGCAATGAAGGAACACACACACACACCCACACACACAAAATATAATATTATTAAAATGCAACATGTGACAACTGATCTGGAGATGAAGAAGAGAAGTGTGTCGGTGGCATTTTTTGGAAAGAGATTGGACTGGGGGCTGGGACGTGCCGCGTGGCAGGTGGGGTGGAGGAGAGCAAGATGGCACTGAGGGTGCTTTACAGAATGGGCTGGGGGAATCAGCTATGAATAAAGCAAGCAGGGAAGGCCCCTACTTGAGTCTGCAATCTCTGGCCAGGGCAAGCTGTTCAGAGGGACTTTCCACCATGCAGTTCTAAGTGGGCAAGGAAAAAAAGATAATACATAGTCAATAAATAGATAAAAGATGGGGAAAGGCATTGCAATGAGCATTTGGTGTACGCATTGGCAGAAGGCACAGAGGGAGGAAGTGGGGTTTTGCTCTCCCAGGGGTGAAGGGCGTTGGCTGCCATGGATGTTTCCCGGGCAAGCTGGGGCAGGCACGAGGCCCACTAATTTGGTGATGGGGTCAGTGGAAGGCACAATACTGGGGGGAGCATATTTCTCAAAATAATAAGACGTAATCAACTATGAAGAGGAAACAACTAACGCAAGCAGAACATCTGGCCAAAAGGCACAAACGAAAGGAGGGGGCAATTCATGGGAAACAGGTCAGCATGCTGGCGGCTATACAGGTTTTGGCCAGCCAGATTTTCCAGACAGGTCAACTGGGCAACAATTGCCTCTCCCAGGTGACCCAGGGATGGGGGACTCATTGGCTAGCTCAAGCAGCAGGACATCAGAGGGGCTGGGGCTGCGGCAGCAGGAATGGCCAATGGGGGGATGCAAGGCCAGGTGTGTGGAAGCACGGCCTGGTGAGGGGGCCTTACAAACACAGATGTAAATGCATAAAACTAAAAAAGGGGAGAATAAGCCTGGGGGCACTCCTCGTGGTGGGGTCTGAGCAGAGGCAGCCAGTGGGACTGGGAGGTAAGGGGGAGGTGGTCTTTGGAGGAGATGTGTACTAGCATAAATTGGCTAAGGAAGGGTGGTGGGGCATCCAAGGTGGGCCAGGTGGTCCTATGTTGTGGCTTGGATCTGTTATTGACTGCATTTACACTTATGTGTCCTACGGGATGGCACCTAAAAAGTCCACTCTGAAGAAGAAAGCCAGCGAGGCTCTGGAGGAGAAAGCTACAGACTTGATGGAGCAGGTACAGGCCATCCTCAAAGAGTCCAGGGAGGTGGAGGAGAAGGAAAGGCAGGCTGAGAAGAGGAAAAACCTGCTCCCTCAGAAGAAACCCCCAAAGAAGAGGCCCACACAGAGTAACACTGGGGAGGGGGAGGAACCCCACCAGGAGAAGGGTAAGATTCCAGTAATCGAGATATCAGTGAATAGTAGCCTCAGGGACTACTTACAGGCAATTATGTAGCAAAAGGTGAAAAAGGTTGGGAGGAAGTAGATATGGTGTGGCAGGAACTGAAAGACCAGAAACATGAGGGAAGAAAGGGGAGGAGGAGGATTCTGGAACAGGGGAGGGTAGCAGCAAGGAGGCCCAGGGATGGCCACCGGGGGTGACTTTAGGAGTCCATGTGTTCCAAGCTTTGAAAGAGAAGATCAGGAAAGGTGAGTTTGTGGATGTGTTCGCATTGGTGGACAAGGATATCACCAATAAATATGAGCAGAAAGAGTCTGTGAGCAGCTCTGAAATTATGGTGGCATTAGCCATAGTGGGGAAGACTAGTGAAGACATGAGCCATAAGAGTAAGATGTTTGGGACATGAATGGAGGGCTTCACATACTTCAGTGCTAACATGTTGCAGAAGAAGCCCAAATTGACTATACCTTTGCTGACATATTCAGCTATCATACGCAATACCTACAGGATAAAGAGTAGGTATGGTTGGTTAATATACGACAAAAAATTTAGGCAGTGGATGGCCTCAGATGGGGATGTGACATGGGATGTCACTCTCTCTGAATTGTGGATAAGAATGCTCTTGGCTGCTGGGGGTGGGGAGTGAGGCAAAGAAGACAGGGGTCTTTCAGGGGTGAAGGTTTGCTGGGCATTCAACATGGCTAATTGCACATGAGCCAGCTGCAAATTTAAACATGCATGTTCCAGGTGCAGGGGATTGCACCCGGTAACTCATTGCTGTACACATAGACAGAGGCATGAGGGCTCTGCACAAGGCCAGCCCTTTCAGGGTGTGTACAGGGGCAGCAGAGGGGGTTACAGTGGGCAGAGAAACAATTTTCTGTGGCAAGGCAGTGGGGGGTTTTCAGAGGCAGATAAGTGTATGGCCAGAGGCCAGGGTATATGGGGAAAGGTGCTACTGACTAGAACCCCGATTAAGGCAAGCAGAGTGTGGGAAGTGACATTGGGATACCCAGACCAAAAGGCTTGGGATATGCTGAGGGAAGGATTCAAGGAAGGATTTAACTTATATTACATGGGGAACAGGAAACAGATAATGGCAAATAATCTAGGATCCATCAGGGGGGAAGGAGGTGATTGTCAAGAAAAAGATCAGAAAGGAGCTCGAGGCAGGAAGGGTGAAGGGCCCATTTTAGGATCCCCATTCCCATGGCTGAGGGTGTCCCATTTGGGTTTAGTCCCCAAAAAAACAGATGGGCAAGCATCGGCTTATTCACCACCTCTCCTACCCTGAGGGGGACCCTGTGAATGATGCCATAGCCCGGGAAAGGAGCACTGTATGCTATGCAACAATAGACTGTGCAGTGGCTTTCTTAAGAGAAAGGGAGGGAGTGTGGATGGTGAAGACAGACATTGAGTCTGTCTTTCACTTACTCCCAGTACAGAACCAGGATTGGGAGCTACTGGGATTCCAGTTCCAGGGCAAGTTTTATTTTGATTATGCAATGCCCTTGGGCTGCTCAATAGCATGTGCCACCTTTGAAACCTTCAGCATGTGGCTGGATTGGGCATTCTTAGGGAGGCACAAAAGGGGGGTCATGGTCTACTACTAGATGACTTTCTTTTCATAGGTGAAGGGCAGGCAGACATGCTGACTGTGCTTAAGGCATTTGAGGCCATGTGTCTAAAACTGGGGGTTCCTTTGGCAAGGGACATGACTGAGGGTCCCAGCAGGTGCATGAAGTTCCTTGGCATAGAGCTGGACCTGGATGGCCAGTGCTTTAGGTTACTGGACAACAGGGTCTAGAAACTCAGGGAACTGTTGGGAGGGATGATATGGAAGCAGAGGGTGCAGCTTAGGTTGCTGCAGCAACTGATGGGCCATCTGAACATTGCTTGCAAGGCAGTGGCACCAGGGTGGGTGTTTACGTGATGGTTGGCCATGGCATCAGCCAAAGCCAAGCTGCCTCACCACTGGGTGGCAATTAGCAAAGAGTTTAGGGAGGATTTGGAGGCCTGGCAAGGTTTCTTGGATGGTTACAATGGTATCACCTTCTGGCAGAACCAATGGGCATGGGATACAGACCTGGAGCTGTACGCGGACACAGCAGGGAGTTTTGGGATGGGAGCCTATTTTAAGGATAATTGAGTGTCTGAGCGCTGGCTGGATCACTGGGTGGAGCTGGTCCTCACCAAGGACATTACCTTTTTGGAGGCTTTCTCAATATGAGTAGCCATGGTGGTTTGGGGGGACCAGCTCAGGGATAAGAAAGTAATTTTCTAATGTGACAACATAGCAGTGGTATCAGAGATTAACAGACAATCAGGGTCCATGGAGGTAGTACTGCGGATTGCCTGGATGATGATCTTGGAGGGCCTTAGATTAAACCTGTCCTTAAAGGCTAAGCATGTGAAGGAAGTCAAGAATGACATTGCTGACAGTCTTTCATGTTTGCAGTTGGACAGGTTCCAGTCAGTGCCCGGGGACGGTGGCCCAGAAAACACAGGTTCCATCTCACCTATGGGAGATTGGATGGACTAAGCCCAGTTTCTCTTTCAGAATGCTTGGGCTGCAAATACACAAAGAGCTTAAAATGAGGTGTGGAGGAGTTTTCAGAACTTCTGTAGTAGAACTGGTTTGGAGATAAGTAACCCTGTCATAGAACAGCATGTCATGAGGTACATGGTAGACCGATGGGAGTCAGGTATGGTGGCCAACATGATGGGATTGCACCAGCAGGCACTGGTATGGTGTCCCAGCTACAAGGATGGGTAATGTCCACCAGGTCCCCAGCTATCCACTGAATGCACCAAGGTTGGTCCCGAGTACAGGCCAGGAGGTGGACAGGCGAAGACCCATATGCAGCACCACATTGGACAGGCTGGTCTCCGGCCTAGTGCACATCTGCACATCTGCCTATGAGGCAAAGCTTTTCACTGTCTTCTTTCATGTAATGCAGTTGGGGACAATTAGGATTAGCGATGTTGTGGTGAGAGGGATTGATGACACATCAGGAGGTCTACAATGGCAGGACTTTTTCTGGTCCAACGGGGTGGCCCACATTTGGCTGCATAGGTCCAAGACCGATCAAATTGGGAAGGGGGTACAAATTGAATTATGGCAAGACAGGTAGGCCAGGCAAGGGATAGTGGGTGCACTCAGAGAATATCCCATAGTACAGTCCAAAGGGGGAGGTATTTTTTTAGGCATGGGAACAGTAGCCCAACCACTACCACCCAGGTCAATGCAGTACTTAAGCAAGCATTTTTCAATGCTGAATGTTGTCTCACTAGCATTGGCATTGGTAGTGCAGGAGTTAGAGATGTATAATAGGAATGGCTGTGAAGTTTTGAACTGACACCAACCCCACCCCCACCCTGCTGAGACTGACAGGCATTGGGGTGTGCCTTTGGGTCATCAGCTGTAACGCTCATGCCATTTTACCTCACCCTACTCTGTAGACACTGATAAGTGTCATGGTGTGCTTTGGGGTCTTTGGACCTTATACTTACCCCATTCCATAAGGAAATATGCTAAGATGGGTGCAGTATAGAAGAATGGGGTGAACTTTAGGGCCAAACACTCCAAGGCACACCTCGATGCCTGTTAATGGCTGCAAGGAGGGGGTGTGGTGGAATGGCATGAGTATTATAGCCAATTATCCCAAGTCACACCCCTGATGCCTGTCAGTCTCTGCAGGGTGGGGTGTTACAGTTGGAAACCCTAATGTCATAGTGTTTGTTGGCATTTTCACACCAAATTTTCAACATAGGCTTTTTGTGACCCCACCTCTTGAAGAGCGGCACAATCAATTTGTTAGCTGAAAGGTGGTTTTGCACAGTGGCTATGCCATTTGGTGACACAGGGACAAAAACACATTTTGGGCAGGATGTGAAAAATGACAACTGTATTGTTCATGAGGAGGTCTAAAAAAATGGCAATGTTGAAAATCTGGAGTGAAAATATAAAAAATTGGTGAAGCCATGAGCATGCATAGAAACTGCACAACACACATCCATAACCCAATTATTTTTGAGATTTTTTTAGCAACATTTTCAACATAGGCATTTTGGGACTTCCCCTCATGAACAGTGGTGCTGTGATTTTGTTAATCTGTCACAAAAGTTGATTTCCCACAGCGACCACGCCATTGTGCGCCACAGGTGCGGAAACGCATTTTGGGCAGGCTGTGAAAAATGACAGCTGTACTGTTCATAAGGAGGTGTGAAAAATGGCAGTGTTGAAAATCTGGCTTGAAATATTGCAAATCTGCGAAGTTACAAGGGTGCTTGGAAACTGCGCAACGCACGCTTGTAACACAGCCATTTTATGGACTTTCATCACCAAATTTTCAACATAGGCATTTTAAGACCTCTGCTCATGAACAGTGTCACTGTCATTTTTTCAAACTGTCCTGAAAACTGATTTTGAACAGCGACTGCGTTATTCTGCGCCAAACTTACGAAAACGCATTTTGGCCAAGATAGGTAAAATGACAACTGTACTGTTCATATGGAGGTTTGGAAAATACCAATTTTGAAAATCTGGGTGAAAATATTACATATTCACGAAATTACGAACGTGCATGGAAACTGCGCAATGCACACTCGTAAAACAGCCATTTTTTGGATTTTTTTGGGCCAAATTTGCAACATAGTCTTTTTGAGAGCCCCCTTCATGAACAGTGGCACTGTAATTTCGTTACTCAGTCCCAAAAGGTGATTCTGCACAGTGACCACGAAATCACCTTTCAGGACTGAATAACGCCATGACAGTGACTGAATTCATGAGGAGAGGTCCCAATCATCCCGTGTTGAACATTTGGTGACAAAATTCCCAAATAGACCTGAGATATGCACCAAAGTTGAAAAAAAAATGTTTATGCCATTATACAGCTTACCTGTATTCCTTCAGTTCGTGGTCGGCTTTGAAGAGTGCAGACATGTTCCCAGTCCACCGAAGATCTTCGCACCATGCTCCTGAGGTACGTATGGGGTGAGGGGTGTGTGCGTGAGGATGCAGGGTATGCAGAGGGTGGGCGCGGGTTGAGAAAGGGCCACCGGACTTGATGAGGGACCATTTTCTGGTTTGCAGGTTGTTAAACAAAAAAAAATAACAACATTGAGGGACTGTTTTCATTTTACAGGGGCATTTGGCACGCTGGGGTGAGCTACCAGCATGTCACCTGAGTGTTTTTTTGGGGGAGTTCTGTAGCTGATGGGGGATTGGACACCCCAGTTGGCACACAACAAATGACGGGGGACATTATGCCGACGAGGAGTGGGCTCCTCCATTGGGAAATTAAACAGGGAAGGCGGTACATGATGCCGAAAGGAACTGGGCACTCCCTTGGTACACACTTTAAATGGGGGGGATACATTATGCTGACAGGAAGTGGGGTCCCCCATTGGCAAATGAAGTGGGTTGGGGCATGCTGACAGGGGGAATTTGGCACCCCTGAAGTTGGCTCTCCATGCAGTGGCAGTCAGTGCCACCATGTTTATTGAAGGGCTTTACCAGGAAAGGCACGTAGGGAGGGCATGTTTTGGTACTGCTGCATGATAAGCTAGGCTCTCATTGCAGTGGACCTTTTGTTAGATGTGCTCACCACATTATGTATTCCTGGTGTGGCTCTTGCATACTGGCTTATTGGGGAATGGGGAGCGCACCTACTGATGTGTTCCTTGCATTTGCCCAACAGTGACTGCACCTCCAAATCTGCTACTAATGCAATATGTTGACTGGCACGCAAGCACAAGCCAACATAAAAAGGGATGTGGCTCATTGGGGAGGACCCACAATGGTTTTCATCTCATTTGTTCAAGATCAGGATGGCTTCAGAGGCAGCCAGACTGTGGGGCACTGTGGTGGCCATGCAAAAGGTGGGGAGATGAACCTGGACTTCCCAGGCATACAAGCAGCACATAAGGAAATTATATTTTAGCCAGTTTTGTTTCTCATTTCTTCCAATGAATCAAGGCAAATAGGTGGTATGGATTGTGTGGCATTTGTTCATTCACTGGGCAGAGCAGTGGGCCATGACCACTGCAGGGGGACATCATTTGGAGCAAGATCCAATGAAAACATTGATAAAGTGGCTAGAAAAGCATGGGTTGTAATGGAGACAGCTTTTACCTTTGCTGGACTCTGCCACATCTGCCCATCATTCATGCTGGGGGCAATGACCTAGGCAATACCCCATGGATGGTTTTGATACACAACATACTAAAGGACTTTGCTATTCTAGAGTCATGGTGGCTGCATGCCCTTTTCGGGTGGTCAGAGGTCATACAAAGGAGGTCATGGAGACACACTAGGGAAGTTTTGATAATTGAAAGGGCTCGCAAGAGGTTGAACAGAAAGCTAATGGAATGGGCCCAGGGGGTGGAGGACTATACATAAGGCATGGCTCAATCACCTACGATACTCTGGGCATGTACAGGACAGATGGGGTCCACATGTCAGAAGTAGGAACACAGCCCTCAATTGGGCTGTGTGAAAGGGGGCTGAAAAATGGAGGAGCCTGGGTGAAGTGTTCTCCTAATTTTTAATGGGAGAAGCCTGGATGCTCGCTGGGAGTAGCCTCTGGGCTAGTGGAAAAAAGAGGTGCCCAGCCAGAGGGGGAGCACAGCTAGGTACGAGAGGGCTTCTCATGGGGTAGTCACCCCCAGGAGGGGCAGGGCTGGGGAGCAGGAGGAACACATGAACCCATACAGGGGATGGTAGTTAAAAGAGGCACCGAGGCAGTATACCCAGGCCAAGAAGAATTGTATTAATGGTGTTGATTGATTGATAAGTGGAAATGTAAATAAAGTGGATACCCCAACAATTCAAGGTGTAATGGAAGTGTGGTTTGTGGTGATAAAAGTGTACATATGGAATCTACCCAAATAAAGTTTGATTGTTCAATCAAGTCAGTTGTGATAGTGGCTCATTTCAGGACAGGGCCATGAGACAAAAGAGGTAGTCCTATTAAAAGGGCAACCTAGGTTGTCACTGGCCCACTTTTCTGGAATGGGGAGGTCTTTACTTATGGAAGAATAGGTGGGGGGGTAGGAAACAGAGGACAGGAGGGGAGGGCTGAATGAGGTCACAGGTGACCTCACCAGGGAGGCAGGGTGTGGATGTGATTGGCAGTCACACCTATTGGACAGGTAGTCTGGGGGGATGGCCAGGAGGGGGGTTCATAAGAAGCTGCAAGGGGAGAGAATCTCTCTCTCTCTCTTGCAGCTTTGGAAGATATTCTCACCCACCCGCCTGGAGGTAGAGCAGGGTATGTAAAAATTAGGCAGAGTGACGGGGTAATAAGTTCTGGGTTGCCAATTAAGGGCAATAGGGCCATTTCTGAAAATATGGGTTGCTGGTCAAGAGCAACACATATGGGAAAAAGGGGCACCCAGCCAAAGGGGGGCACAGCTGGGCAGGAGATGGCTCCTCATGGGGTAGTCACCCCAGGGGGGACAGATCTGAGGATCAGGTGGGACACCTGAACCCAGATAGGAACTGATAGTTGGAAGAGGCACCTGGGCAGTATGCCTGGTCCAAGAAGAATCATAATAATGGTATTGATTGATTGATAAGTGGAGATATAAATAAAGGGGATACCCCAACAATTTATGGTGTAAATGGAAATGATGGTTTAAGGTAATAAAAGTGTACATATGAAATCTACCCAAATAAAGTTTTATTGTTCAACCAAGCTGGTTGTGGTGATGGATCATTTCAGGAGGGGGTCCATAGGACAATGTGTTTTTAAAGCAGTTTCATAGCATTACATAAAAGCTTTATTACCCCTTAGTGTAACCCAGAAATCTGTTCATGCTTTTACAGACTATGCCCATGAAATTTTCAGAAGATAATAATGCAGCACTTGACTGAGTTCAAGATTCATGACCCTTTCACCACAGCTTCATGAAGATCAGATTCTGCCAGACCAACCTAAACACATTTTTCAAAGGGTGACGTGGAAGTTGGGCAGTAGGCAGAGCTATAGACATAGTAGATCTGCACTTTAGTAAGGCCGTTGACACTGTGCCACATTACAAGCTTCTGGGCAATGTATTCCAGTGCTTTATATACAAGGGATAGAGAACGTAGACTGTGAATCAAACTAAGTGTAGGAAATAGTGGGTTATGGTGGAAGAGTGCTACTGTGAGTGGAGAGGGGTCGTGAGCAGCATTCCCTAGGAGTCAATGCTGGGGGCAACTGCTGTTCAACCCTTTCGACAACATTCTACAAGTTGAGGATTCCAGCAGGCTGCTAAAGTTCACTGATGGAACAGGACTGGAACAATGGTGGACTCCTCTGAGGATGGGGACAAACTTCAGGTGGAACTCAACAAGCTAAGAGATTGGTCAGACTCCTGCAGTCTCAGCTGCAATGTAGTCAATTCCAAGGTAATACACATAAGGGAGAAAAACAGAGGAAGGACCAAATCTATGTGTGAGACTCCTCTGACTGTAGAGGAGGAGGAGAAGGAAATGGACCTGGACATTTTAGTAGACAAAAGGCTTAAGAATAGCAAAAAGTTTGAGTCCACTGTCAAGAGGTCTGGAAGAATGTTAAGGTGCATCAAAATCGGGATGACTACCAGTAATCCTGCCATTTCACAAGGCCCCTGTCAGGCTCCACCTTGAGTACTGCATGCTGTTCTGGGCTCCTCATTACAAACACAGTTGGCTGGCACTAATCAATTCTGAATTTATGCAATATTATTGATTCATTCTAGAGCATTTACAGTTTTTTAGTTCTTGGAAATTTGAGTCATGATCATAACTTATTTAGGAATAGATGTTTATTTGCTAGGCAATATTGCAAAATAATTGTTGCAGTGACTTTGGGGTAGCCCCTTGCTTGTGATTTTCAAAGATATAATGGGGGGGCCATAATGACAACATACATCTGTATTTCAGTATGCTGTTTACATCCCTTTTTATGGCTGCACAGCAAGTGACGTAACATTTGCCAAAAGTGAATACACAGTGCTGCTGGAAGTGATGATGGTAGATCTGCAAGGTGAACTGTCCACTTTGTTATAAGTAACCATACTGATACCTCAGCATGGCATTAGGGGGGCACTGTCCTGCTGTGAGGTGTCCCACAAGGAGATAAGGAGTGCAATTGATCACAGCTGAGGAGAGGGCATGGAGAGAAACCCAAGGGAGAAGGAGGGAGAGAGGGAGAGGGAATTCCAAATAAAAAGGAAAGGGGTCAAATACAATTGCAGAATGTGGTAGTAAAGTCACAATGAAGGGAGTTGAGGGAACAGGCAGATGAGGCTGAGCAGAGAGACAGTGGAAGAGAGCATCAGAACTTAGAAATATGATACAGGAAGACAGCTTGGACCAGAGAGGCTTTCCTGGAGGGAAAGGAGAAGGAATGGGAAGCAATTTTCTAGATGGGGTAGGAAAATGGAATTGAGAAAGATAGGAGGATAGAAAGGTAGAGAAGGAGAGAGCCAAACCAGAATTTGGAGGTGAAGGAGGCACAGTTGGTGAGGGGTCTGGTATCAAGGGATGGAAGAGGGAGAAGTACAGCTGGAAGTGGTGTGTACAAGGAGAGCAACCCAATGCAAAATGGCAGAATAAGTGAAAGAGGAGTCCAGTCTGATCAGGGTAGAGTTGGCAGCTGTGCAATAGACAATGTCACTATATTTAAAGATAGAGAGGATCATCTTTGTGGATAGATCTTGGCAGGCAGCGAGTGGGATACTACATAGAAACATAGAATTTGATGGCAGATAAGGACTGCTTGGCCCACCCAGTCTGCCCTCTTCCCTATCTAATGGATAAGTTGCAGATCCTAGTTAACCAACAGCCTACTTTCTCCTACCACTAACCAATAGAATTGCCTTATGTCTGTCCCATGCATTCTTGAATTCCCCCAATGATTTTGATTCTGTAATCTCTGAAGGAAGGCTGTTCCATGCATCTACAACCCTCTCTGTGAAAAAATACTTCCTCACATTACCTCTGAGCCATCCCCCCCCTCTATCTTCAAATTGTGCCCCCTTGTTCTTGCACATTTCTTTTTCTGAAAGATGCTGCCCTCTTGGACTTTGTTGATTCCCTTGAGGTACTTGAAAGTTTCTATCATGTCCCCCTTCTCCCTCCTTTCCTTGAGGGTATACATATTAAGCTCCTTAAGTCTCTTTTCATATGTCTTCTGGTGCAGACCATGCCCCATTTTAGCTACCCTCCTCTGGACTACCTCCATCCTGTTTATGTTCTTGCAGAGATTGAGTCTCCAGAACTACACGCAGTACTCCAGATGGGGTCTCACCAGCTATCTCTACAGAGGGATAACAACTTCCTGTTTTCTACTGGCAATGCCTCTTCCTATAGATCCCAGTATCTCCGCAGCCCTCCTTACTGCCCTCTCACATTGCTTGCCCACCTTTTGGTCATCTGATATGACTACCCCAGATCCCTTTCCATTTTTGTTGTTAATATCTCACCCTCCCCATAGTGTACTCTTCCCCTGGGTTTTTGTTTCCTGGGTGCATTACTTTGCACTTCTTAGCATTGAATCTAAGCTGCCATACATTTGACCATTCCTCCAATCTTGCCAAGTCCCTTCTCATCCTTTCCACCCCACCTTGTGTATCAACCCTGTTGCAGATCTTTGTGTTGTCTACAAACAGACATGCCTTTCCTTGAAGTCACTCTGCAATGTCACTTATAAAGGCATTGAAGAGGACCAGTCCTAGAACTGAACCCTGTGGTACCCCACTAGTTACCCCCCTTTCTTCAGAGTGGACTCCGTTTACTATTACCCTCTGTGTCCTGTTCTCCAGCCAATTTTTTACCCAGGCTACCATCTTAGGATCAACTCCCAGGCTGGCTAACTTGTATATTAATCTTTTGTGTGGGACTGTGTCAAATGCCATGCTAAAATCTAGGTAGACCATATCCACAGCCCCTCCCTGATCTACTACTTTGGTCTCCCAGTCCCAAAAAATCTATTAGATTTGTCTGACGTAACCTTCCTGCTGTGAATCCATGATGCCTTGGGTCCTGTGCCCCTCTGGCCTCTAGGTATTCAACAATTCTTTCCTTCAGAAGTGATTCCATCATTTTCCCTATCACTGAGGTAAACTAACAGATCTGTAGTTTCCTGCCTCTGCCCTGCTTCCACTTTTGTGAAGTGGAATCACATCTGCCCTCCTCCAATCCTCAGCTACCACCCCATTCTTCCATGATTTGTTAAATAGGGTCATCAGTGGTGTCACTAGTTCTACCCTTAGTTCTTTTACAATTCTGGAATGAATCCCATAAGGCTCCACTGCTTTGTCCACCTTCATTTTTAAGAGTTATTTCAGAACTCTTTCTTCTGTGAATTGGCTGGTATCAACCCCGCTATCAAGAGTGTTTCTATTGTTTGGTTTAGGTATCTCCCCTTCTTCACTTGTGAATACTGAGCAAAGATAATTGTTTAGTATCTCTGCCTTTTCACAGTCTCCCTCTGCCCATCCCTCCCCTTTATTAAGCCTTACTATCCCTCCCTTGGTCTCCCTTCACTCCCTGATGTACCTATAAAAGGTTTTATCCCCCTTCTTAACTGAGTTGGCTATCTTTTCCTCGGTTTGGGCCTTTGCTGTTCTGACTGTCTTCCCTGTTTCCTTCTGCTTTAACTGATACAGTTCTCTGTCCTGCTCCTTCTATAATTCATTGTACTTCCTGAATGCTGTCTTTTTCTCCCTAACCTTCTCTGCCACCTCCTTTGAGAACCATAATGTTTTTTTACATTGTTCTTTTTTATTATTTGCTTCACACTAAGGCTTGTTGCCTTAGTGATGACAGTTTTGATTATTCCCCATTGTTCTTCCACCAATCCTTCCTTCCCATTTGCTTGTGCATTCCTTAGGCACTCACCCATTTTGGAAAAGTCAGCCCTCCTAAAGTCCAGGACTTTTGCCTTTGAATGGCTTGACTCTACTGCTGGCTTTATTTCTATACCACACACCCAGTTTGAGATGGCACTTGAGTTGGCTGACATCTATGTGCACTGAAAAGTTAAGGAAATGGTCCAGCCAGTCCCAAAGGTACTTTTTTTTAAACTTACTTATATTTTAATAAAGCTTGTAACAGGATAACAACAAATAAAATAAAAAAATTGTATAAAGAATTGAACAGGAAACAAAAACAATTCAGGGTAACACATCTGTCTAATGGTAAATGACTTCCAAAGGCAGGGACCTACACTGTTGACTGCAAGACAAGCTAATGCATCAATGCAAATAAAAAAAAAAAACATAAATAGGTTATTAATCATAAATCTAAAAAAATCCAGTGGCATGAACTAGCTATAAATAGTCCAAAGGTATTAATGTTACCATAAACGTGTAATATGATACAAATAATAAGTACCAGCAAAAAAGTGCCTGTTATATGGTGTTAATCAAACATTAACAAGTACCTGTCATTTATCAAGAAAGTAAAAGAAGTGTGTGCTAATTCCCCTACCATTGTTGGTATGTGTTAAGAGCAGGATGAAGTCTGGGAAGAGATTTTTCCATCCTAAGAATAGAGAAAGTTTCCTCATGTCATTCTTTATATGAGGGTGGTTGGGGATTCTGCCAATGGTGAAAGATAATTAGCTTGGCCACTGCAGTAAGTAAAGCCATATGGTAGCATTGAGGGCTTAGTAAGGTATCAATAACTATGCTTAAAAGCCATAGTTCTGGGGAGAAGTGATCTTCTAAACCCAATAGAAGATCTAGGTGGGATTTATTCTGTTGCCAGAAAGTCAGGGAAATGGGACAGCCCAACAAAATATGTCTGAGGGAGCCCTCTTGGGACCTAAACTTAACCCATAGGGAACTAAAAAGCTGGCCAATCTTATGCAACTTCTAAGGGGTAAGATATAAGTTGTGTAGAATTTTGTATTGCATAAGTTGTAGCTTATCCAATCTAATACATTGGTATACATAGTCCCAAGGGTCTGATGTCTCAAAAAAAGAAACATGAGTAGTGAATTCCTTCTCCCAGTAAGTACATTTGAGCTGAAGCCTCTCACCCACCAAGTCCCTGAAGGCTTTATATAAAACTGAGATAGAGTGCTCTCATTCACAAGACTTGCTAGTTTGAGATCAGCAGTACCATCTGGGAAGTGCCAAGGGTGGAGACCCAAGGTAGTTTTGTAAGTGGTGGGTAAGCAGGAGAAAAGATAATACCACAGACTGAGAAAGATTAACTGTCCAAAATTCTTCAAAAGTTATAAGACAGTCGTTCTGAAGAAGACAGGTAACTTGCTCTAAATTTGCTTGGGGGAGATAAGATAAGATAAGGGAGTTGGCTTATTACCTAACTTGAATTTAGCATACAGTCAAAGTGGATGGGATGTATTCCTTTGAGTAATATACTTAGGACTTGATGTAACTGCATGTTGATCAGTTCAGATCAGCCTATGGGAGTCTGGCATAGGGGGGAGGGAATCCTAGCCCATGACAAATGAGAAAAAACCTGGTGAGATATGCCATTAATTTTGCATAAATAAGATTCAATGTCCATCCAATAAAGACAATTTTAGTGAGCATGAAGTAAGTGCTTCTGCTGGGACTTGAACCCATGCTGCACAGAATACTATTCCGATTGTGCTAACCAGCTGTGCCACTGAGACAACTGGAACCTGGGTTGTCCCTGAGCACGTTACTCTTTCTCAAATGCACAAACTAATGACAACACAAATATTTACTTGTAACAATCACACAGTAGTGTGGTATGCATATCTATGGAACACATACAAACAGAGGTGAGAAAGAAGTAAGTGCCTCAGCTGGGACTTGAACCAAGGCTGCACACAATAGCATTCCGATTGCGCTAACCAGCTGTGCCACTGAGACAAACAGGAACCTGAGCCATTTCCGAGCACATTACTCTTTCTCAAATACATAACCCAGTGGCAACACAAACATTTACTTATAACAATCAGAATGGTATTCAAGTCCCAGCTAAGGTACTTACTTCTTTCTCAACACTATTTGCATGTGTTCCATAAATATGCACATCACACTCCTGTGTAATTTCTAAAAGTAAATATTTGTGTTGCCATTGGGTTGTGCATTTGAGAAAGAGTAATGTGCTCAGTGATGGCCTAGGTTCCAGTTGTCTCAGTGGTGCAGCTGGTTAGCGCAATTGAAATGGTATTCCATGTGGCCTGGGTTCAAATCCCAGCTGAGAAACTTACTTCTTTCTCGGTTACCCCCCTGACAGTGACATTTTACCAGCAAGGTCCCCTACAGTGACTACAGTGCCAAGCCACTGTGGGAAACCCGCTGGCACCAGGCACTGTCTGTTGGGAGTCCTGCACCCCCCCAATCAGCTCTGATTCAGAGTTGATAATCCTTAAGGGGGGGTGCAGGGGGTTGGGAAGCAAAGCCCCCTGAAGAAAACACAGTCAGCCTGTGGACACTGCAGCTGACTGCAGAATGCAGTCGACCTGCAGGTGTTGATGATGGGGCATTTGACAAAAATTTTGTCAAGCACCCAACATGGATACCTTCTTTCTCACCTCTTTTTGTATGTGTTCCATAAATATGCCAACCGCACTCCTGTGTGATTGTTACAAGTAAATATTTGTGTTGCCATTGGGTTGTGCATTTGAGAAAGAGTAATGTGCTCAGGAATGGCCCAGGTTCCTGTTGTCTCAGTGGTGCAGCTGGTTAGCATAATCAGAATGGTTCTATGTCATAATGGTGATTGCCAAAAGGTGACTGTCATTATGACGAGGGTACATTGCTGAAAATCTATTTTGGTGATGTACATCCCCAAAGCACAGGAAAACAGCACCAGGGACTTAGATTTTCAATGTAAATGCAGGGGTCTTCACCCCCGCACCCCCCTACTAAAGGATTCTTAACTCCAGGGGGTGCATGTCAGTGGGGTGCAAATTCTGTGAAAAAGAAAATTCTGGGAAGGGCACACAAATATGTAGGCATGCCTGGACCCAAACATGGAATGCTCGCAGCTTAAGGCTGCCACCCACCCACCACTTTACAGGGCAAGCTAAGCAGCTCCACACCATCCACACCAGGCCAACCCTCCCATCATAATCATTCCCCTGCATGCGTATACACATAGTGACATTCTGTCACTATATGAGCGAGCCCCCCCATTCCATCACCTTCCTCACACCTTTGCCCTGTCCTTCCTGCACCACAAGTGGGTTGCTGTTTTGGTAGTTGCCTACTTGTGGCTAGCCCACATCACAGGATACCAATCAAAACAGTATTCTGGGCAGCTGGGTTCAAGTCCCAGCTGAGGCACTTACTTCTTTCTCACCTCTGTTTGTATATGTTCCATAAATATGCACACCACAATCCTGTATGATTGTTATATGTTCCCTTGTCTGGAAGGATCTATGTCAAAAATGTTCTGGCTTGTGCAGCAAGATAATATCAGTACAAATTTGGAAGTTGGAGTCCACTAGACCTCCATGCTTTTTTGCTAGGATCAATTTAGTTTGTGAAATACAAGGTCATTTACCCTTCCATAAAAAGTCAGAGAAAAGTCACTTAATTTGAGAAAACCATTTCTGAGTGAGAGGAATCCCAATCGTGGTAAAATATCTATATGTAATAGAGAAATCTGACCCCCACAATGACAATGAACGTGTTTGCCAGCATTGTAGATCCACTTTTATGTTCTGGAGAAGGGAAATTTGCTTTGATCAAAGAGTAAGTGGTGGTTGCAAGTTGTATACCTAAATAAGAAAGGTTAGATGAAGACCAACAACCTGCCAGCTCTTGAGGAAGATCATGTTTACAAGTTATATCATTAAGAGGCATTATTACTGTTTTAGAGAGGTTTAATTTATATCCAGAAAGAGAACCAAATGCTTCTAAAACTTGTAAGGAAGTGGAATAAAATGTCATTAGCATAGGTAGATAGTTTAAAGGAATAGGGACCAATAGAAACACCATGGATTTGCAGATGTTGGATAATATGTTTAGTAAGGGGTTCAAGATATAAATTAAATAAATAGGGAGATAAAGGACAGCCTTGATGCTTACTGCTATTAAATGGGAAGGAATCCGAAAGAACACTGTTATGTATAAAGTAATTTAGTCCATTTAATGAATTCACCTGGGAACCCAAAAGTGGAACGGGTACAAAAAAGGAAGGGCCAAGAAACCCTATCAATGGCTTTTTCAGCATCCATGGAGAACAACACAGCAGGTGTGTCTGTCTCCTGGATGCCAAGAACAAATGGAAAACCTTCCATAAATGATCCGAAAACAAATGGCCTCACATAAAACCAGTTTGTTCCCAACCAATCAAAGGTTGCCAAACTTTGCTAATTCAGTGGGCAAAAATGTTAGAAAGGATTTTGACATCAACATTCAAAAGTGTTTCCAGTCTATAATTGTCTGTCTTGGAATGATAATTTCCTGGTTTAGGGAAAAGAGTAATAAAAGCTTCAAGGAAGGAATTAGGGAAGACATCCAACTGGTAGCACTGAATATAAAAATCAGCTAGATGAGGTACAAGTTCTAACTTAAAAGCGATATAAATGTTGGGAAAGAAACCATCTGGCCCTGGAGACTTGTCTGGGGTGATGGAAGAAATAGCCTGTTCCACATCAAAGGTAACAATTGGAGCTCTAAAGGATTCCACGGTATGGGGATCTAATTGAGGGAAATGTGCTTGGTGAAGATAATTCATAATTAAAAAAATCTAAGCTTTGAGGAGAGGTTTCTGTAGTGTATAATTGTTCATAATAAGATTTGTATTCATCTGCAATATCTCTAGGTGATGTTAACTGGGTTTCATTATGGATGGATAAGATAGCCTTAATCATGTGGACATATTCTTGTTGTTTAATCCTCATAGTGAAGAAGTGACTGGATTTCTCGCTGTACATTTCATAGCTTAGCTCAAAAAAGAGCATGTTAAGCTTGTTCCCCATTAAGTTCAGTGTATTTGGTCCACTCCTGGTTAAGGCGGATCCAAACAGAATCGAGGGAAGAGGGTATGATGATCTTTTCTAATTGTCGAGTGGATGTTAACAAGTCTTGTGATTGTTTTTCTTTACATTTTATCTTAACAGTGGGCAAGTGTATAAGCTCACCTCTTACAACACACCTGTTGGCATTCTACCAAGTGTCAGCAGGTGTAGCAGGAGCATTACTAAGAGTGAAGTATTCATTTGTCAGTTGTTTCAATCTGTTAAGGCACCAGCCATCTTTTAAAATATGCTTGCTCAAATGCTAACATTTATCAGCCTCTGCAGAGGGAGTTATACTGAGAGAAAGGGAGACTGGAGTATGGTCTGAGTTAACATTGCTGTTAATCTCACAAAATCTAACAACTAGAACAAGTGAAGAGTTAATCAAGGCATAATCTATTCTTGATTAAGTACTATGAGTGGGAGAGTGAAAGATGTATTCTCTGTCTCTGGTAGGGTGTAATATCCTCCAGACATCAACCAAACCACAACAATCTAAGAGCTCCCTAAGATCCCTCTGTGCTGGGGAAATACGCTTACCAAGGCTACCTAATCTATCCAGAGTGCCACCCACCGTAATATTCCAGTCTTTCATAATGATTTTATGGGTATGCTTATAAGCCAAGAGGATGTGCATAATATGCATGAAAAAGGAGGGAGAGTCCAAATTAGGACCATAGATGCATCCTAACAGCAACTCCTGCAAACCCAATGAAGCTCAAAGGAAAAGGTAATGACCCTCTGGATCTGTGTGTTCTTGAAAAACCTGGAATGGAATGCATTTCCACAACAGGATAATACCCCAACTTTACAAGTATAGTAAAATTGCCAGACCCATATGTGTAGCCAACCCAAAGTCAATGAAATACATGCACCTCTATTGTGAGAATATGGTTTCTTGGAGCATAGTTAAATCTGTGTTAAGGCTTGCGAGGTGTGTAAGGATTTGAATATGCTTGTTCCTAGACTGACCCCCTTTAATGTTCCAAGTTATACAAGTTAAACACATTAGAGCTATACTGAGTGGCATGAGAAAAAAAGAAATAGATCCATTAATAGTAGATAATCAATATAAGGAGAAGGACACACTCTTCCACATATAAAAGTCAGAATCACCAAAAAGGTCTCATATAAAAGGAGAGCACATACTAATCCTGAATAGCAACAGTGGATTAACAGACAGATAAAAAAGCACCAAACATCCACAGTGACTTGACAAAGCTAAATATTATCCAGCCAATTAACTTTGTGAGGAAAGAGAACCTGTGATAAACATCAAACCCCTGTTGACCCCAACCAAAAACAGAGAGGGTATAAGGGTGTTGGGTGGCCCAAAGTCACCTTTCACTAGAAGGACTGTGGTGTCAAGGTGGATGTGCATACTCCTCGGTGACTATGTCCTGGTGAAATGTGACTTAAGATAAAGTCAGTAAATAGCTTGATAATGCAAAAAATAAAAAATAAAGGGAATATATATATATATATATATATATATATATATATACAGAGCCCTGATAATAGTGGAAGACTACAGTGAAAAGAATCCAAAAAAGAGATGAAGTTAAGCAGACAAGTACTGTAGAAAAAAAAGTTAATAAAAAGGAACATGCCGTGCTATATGGAAGAATCTTAGAAACTCCAGCGTAAAAGAGCATAAATTTACTAAGAAATATCTAGGTAGAAAGGAACATAGTATTTGAGCTGAGTTAGTTGAGCCAGGTAAAAGCCCAGCAGAATGAAATAAGGAATAAAAAAGGGGGATGGAAAAGGAATTACTAAGTCTTAATGAAGCAGGGAAGTAGCTGATCAAAAAGGGGAGAAAAATAAAATGTTAGTGTGGCTAGGTACAAGCAGACTTACAATTTGAATCTACAAAGCAAAGAGGGGATTCATATAATGACAGATATTGTACAGGATACTTAGAAAAAAAATCAGTAGATACTAAATAAGCCATAAAGCAGAAGCATGACAGAGAAAAAAAAGGATGAAATTTAAGATAATATACAAAGTAGATGGGGGGAGTTAATAAATATATCACCATATACCCATATGGGTCATTTCTGTGGTCCCCCATCGATCGGTTCAGTATTTTAAGGAGTGAGGAGGTGGCATAGCCATGGTAACTGTAGTGAACAAAGAGAGATGGTTGCCTACAGCAAAAAGGTCCCTTCAGAATCCATAGCCTCAAGAAATGGTTCCAAGTACCAGAATGAATAGGATTTGAGATGGATATCAACAAAATGGCATCCCTATAGCATCTGAGGAAACAAAACATCCTGTTTCTGGAGCAGCAGATTAATCCTGAGGAGAACCATCGTATTCAGACTATGAATTCAGATCACTGCCCCAAGGTGGTTCAGGCTGAAGAAGTGGCAGCTAACAGTCTGTGAACAAATGAATGTGGTTACAGAGTCCCACAAATGATCGCAGTAGGCTGCAGGTAATACAATGATTAGCAATATAAATGCCTCAGGGAAGCAATAGATAAAAGATCTGCATAGGTAGTAGCTGAAATATTTCGACAAAAGTATCACACTGATTTACAGTGGAAGGCCTCGTATAGTATATAAGGTGAAGCAGCTGAGGCTCAAACAGAGAGTCCCATTAGTGGGACTTAGAAGAAAAAATATGGGGGGAGTGTTTTGGAAGGTTCTGGTGTGTGCATTCTGCTGGGGAAAACTCAATAGTACTGGTATTTATAGAAACAAATAAACACATTGGGTATCACATACAGAACGTAATACTGACTTTATAGAGCTCCTACTTGAGAACTTTCTAGGTCAGCTGACTTTCTTGAACTAATGGGGTAGTGTCACTAAAAATCTGATACAAGTGACCATTCCAGGAGAGAGGTTTCTTAGCACAGGCTTTCCTATGAATCAGTACCTTGTCCTGGTAATTTAAACAATGAAGGATAATTGCTTTGTGTTTACAGTTCAGGGGAGGCTGTGATCATAGAGACCCATGAGCCCACTCAGTTAGATAGGAAGAGCCATGCGGGGGGGGGGGCTGCCATGTTCTGCAGTAAGCTCTGGAAAAATTTAAGCTTATAATTCACCTCCATTTGATCAGGAATGTCAACAAAGACTAAATTATTATGTCAGCCGTAGGCTTCAGGGCCCTCCACTTTCACTTCTAATTTAGTGAACAGTTGTTTTTTTTTTAAGATCTTGAAACTCTTTTCTGTCTCAAGCCTGTAAATCGTCTAATGAGCTAATACGTTCCTTGGTGTCACCTAAGTGATGATGGAATGCTTCTAAAGCCAGTTAGAACAGTTGAAAATATTCAACAACTTTAGTTAATGTGATTTTAATACTAGCCATATCTGCAAGCAGGAGATCCAGTTTTGGTTCAGACTCAGATTTGGCAGGGGACTCCTACGTGGGTCTTTTCCGTGGCGGTTGATGCCTTGGTGGTTGTGTGTCAGATTCTGTTGGCAGTGTTGTTTTGGTGGAATTTGAGGAATTCATGGCCGAAATCAGCAAATGGAGCATGCATAAGGAAAAGTAAGTATTCAGCAGCCAAAAACCACTGCAAAAGGAAGCTGTTCACTTTGTAAAAAACAAATATTCACTGGCATCGTGGAGCCACAAGACTTGTGAATTATCAGCTTGAATACATCATGTGACTCAACCCAAAGGTCCTTAAAAGAGGAGACATCATCAAGTGCCATCAAGAGTATAAACAGAGGGGAAGGGAGAGAGCCTGATAAGCATGCATAAATGACACAAGAAGACAGATAATTTCATAGCTGTTTTTTGTAAATATCTCAAAGCTAGAAGCATTCAATCTAAAATACAGTAAGTGAAATTACCATGGGTATGCATACCTTTGGAGAGGATAAGCTGAATAAGAAACATTTTATTTATTGATTTAGTTTTTGTTGACTCGGTAAGTGCACTAGACAAATCCTGCCTATTTTTGGGCATGACCTGGGGGAGGGGGACACAGATGAATGCCAACTGACCCTGAACCAGATGAAGCTGTTGGTGGTATTTTTAGTGAATGGGGGAAATTTGGACAGGGCACCAGGGAAATTCCCCTACTGAATTGCTGTCAGTAGGGGAAGCTGCTGTCCATGCTCAGGATGGCCACTCGGTGTGAGGCTTCGGAGTGTGTGGACGCCGCAATGGTGGGAGAGCAGACCTCCTCTTCCACCTTGAATCTGCAAAAGGCTTAGAAAGATATCAGCATTGCTGGTTTTGAAATGGATTCAGAAGGGCATATCGCAGATATATACATCTCTACTGAGGATTTGAGTAAACCAGAGGATGCTTCGGAAATGACTGTTAAAATTAAGGAACAGCATGCTGTTGGAACTGAGGAGGATTTACTTAAACGGCTACAGCAAGAAAAACTCTGGCATAAGGGAGAGCAAGACAGGCTGGTGTCTCAGCTAGCCAAGTTAAAAGTGGAATCACTCTCTGTCAAAAACCCTAACCCGTCTGTCATTAGAACTGATGATGCATTAGCATTAAAGGCCCCAACAGGGGTGGGTTAGTCACGCCCTACAACTATTTCTTTTTCTTCAGCTCAGCAAAAGGATATTGTAACATTAAAACTGGCAGTTGTAACATTTTTAAAAGCATATGCAAAAAGTATGTAGATATCCTAGGGGAAAGAGTTATTGATCAAATGGCTAATGATTTAGCAAAATTGGTTACACAGGTGGGTTAGAGAAGAGAACCGAAAGAAACAGAAGAGAAACTGAGAACAGTGTCTTTTATAAAACCCACAAAAATGGCAAGGTTTGTATTCAAGCAGCCTTTAACATCTCATAACACAGATGTAGAGGTGGGACAAATTATATACTAAACAAATAACAATACACAAGAAGGTATAACTTGTTTTTCCTTCAATGGGAAAAATGGAAATAAATCTACCAAACAAGGCAGAGGACATTAAAGTAAAGCAGGATGCTGCAATGCTGGCAAACAGAAATTTACCTATGGTTAAAAAAGATTCACCTTTCCCCCCAAATGCTGACTTTCAATCCAAGACTGAACCTGTATTTCCCTGTGGTCTTTGGTTACCTCAAAAAGCTCTTCTCGAAGCAGGGTGGAAACCTGTGCCGGGAAGGGCCTGGCAACCTGATCCTGCTTGGGACTCATCTTTTGACTTTTCACAAGTTTCCCCTGACTGTAAACCAAGGCATGGTGATAAACCTGAGCTTCTGATGATTAAGGGAAACATAGATGTTAAAACTCCAATTGAAGAACCCAGGAGTAAAATAACTGGTCTGGACAATAATTTTACTACACCAGTGGAAACACTATTATAGCAGACAGAACTGCCTAACATTCAAAAAGACTTAGAAATGGAGAAAGAGAGCCAAATGCAGGACCCCAAACAGAGCAAACCCCTATACAAAAACCGTTGTTGTCTGAACTTTTTTCGAAAGTTAAAAAAGAGGCGGCTCCCAGGAGGAACGTCGTTCATAGCAGATATAAAGGGGACTTAGCAGAAAGGCCAGATAGATATTATGTGGTAAGGCATTTGTTGAAAGAATCCTTGCACTTCACACCCAGAGAGGTTTATGCTTTAAAAATATATCTGGGGAAGACAACTTTGATATAAGTTTTCATACTGCTCATGCACAAGATGTATTTTGGGAAAGACGTGGGCAAGTGAAGTTTTCCCACACATGGACCCCTTTTTGGTTATTCCCCTCACTAAAACCTTAATTAAGTATGTAACAGTTATGTTTAGAAATGAAGGGGTCCATATGGAGGATATTACATGCTGGTTAAATCAAAAATGAGATGTACATAGTGCACCAGAAACAATTTTAGATAAAGAAATGTTTTGGACTGGGGGCTGAAAGTATAAAGTGAAACTGAGACAATCCAACTAAGGGGTTGAACATATTCCAAACTCTTTTATGTTGGGGAAAGATAGGGGGGTATGTTTTTATGGAGGGCAACCTAGAACCTGCTATAAAGATGGCTCTAGGACCCATCTATCGAGTACCTGCAATAAACCCCGCTGTGATAATTGTGGGGAAATAGGCCATATTACCATGCAATGTGCCAATCACACCATATTTGATCTATGCAAGGAATATGTATATGTGTTTGGGGAGTGCCCTTTGGCTGTAAAGAATAAGGCTACCTGTATAAGCCCTGTTTTGTTAATACAACAAGCACAAGACTCACCCCCATCCCTCTATTATCCATTGCAGAGTCTGTTTCACCTACCATACCTGTGACTGCTCCCCACTTCAGATTTGAAAGCTGTAGTTGAAACTTCAGTAGTTTCCCTGCAGGTTTCCCCTAAGGTGAAATTGGTCCCTGTTTTGCCTCCCGACCCTAGAATATTATCCTCAGTATGCTATGAGGATCCTGGTATCACAGATGATAAGAAACCCACTCCTCAAACTTCATCTCCACTGGCCCGTGGGAAGTCTTCTAAGAATTTGAGATCAAAATCTTCCCCTCCCTCAGTATCTTTTAAATCCAACAATTCCTATGCTGTCCTTTTCTCCAACTGGGGAGACTCAGAGATGGAGCAGGGAGATTCAGACTCTCAAAAGTCTGTTTTTGACCCCTCCTCTCAGACTGCAGGCTCAGGAGACTACAAAGGGAAAAAGAAGAAAAAAGAAAAAAATTGCTAGAAAGTATGAAATACACTGTTGACTGAATGTACTTGGGGTTCATTAAACACTCATAGTATCCTAAATAATTTGAAAAGGCAGGCTGCATTTCAATACATTCACAATAAGAAAATAGGCTTTTGTTTCTTACAAGAAACATGGATGTATTCTGATGAACAGGTGGTGACATTTAAAAGAGATTGGCCTTGGGGACCGTCATATTGTTCCTTCAGCCAAGACAGTATGAATGGGGTTGGAATTCTCTTTAATTCCTATAAATTAACATTATAGAAATTAATTGATTTATTTGCAGGAAGAGTATTAATTCTTGATGGTAAATAGGATAACATGGATTGTGTATTAATTAACCTTTATAACCCACAGATAAAAGCACAAAGGGTGAACCAGATGAAGGTCATTCAGCCATATTTAGTCACAACATATAAAATATTTTTCGGAGGAGACTTTAATTGTAATTTGTCACAAGGAAGTGAAAAGGGTACACAAACAAACAATAAAAAAATATTGTGAAACAAATATTTCAGCAAATATAATTAAACTATTATGTTTAACAAACTGCAGTATATATCATGAACAAGGCCCGGGTTTTACCTATACTCGTAATAAATTTAAAACTACCACAGACCATTTGCTTATTTCATCTAATGTGCCCAAAGGAAAATTTTATATAAGACTGGTAGAATTTTTGGATCATTAAATGCTGTCATTTACCCTTAAGTTTGGGTTCAGTAATATACCAGGGAAAAATACATGGAAACTTAACTCTTCTGTTCTAACAGACCCACATGTTAAAATAAATATTTTTAATCTCCTCAAAGCAAGAATGTCAGTCGCATTCTTATATTCTAATTTAGGAGGTTGGTGGTTAGACACTAAAACAGATATAAGAGATTGGTTTAAAAAGCATGGGAAAAAGACAGGAAATGATAATCTTCTTAAATATTTATCACTCAGAAAACAGTTGCAAAAACTCTACACCCTTACATATACTTCACGATTCGACTATACAGATCATATAGCCAAAGTAAAAGAAGAAATGAAGATATACCAGTACTATAGCGATGACACTTCAAGCAATGCTATATAGTGGTACACAGAAAACCCTGGTAGGAGATCCCTTTGAGGCATGCAAAACAATAAAAGAATCAGTCAATACAGAGTATTTGTTTGATCATTATGGTAGAAAGAGAGATTCAATTGAAGGTATAGGAAAGCTGATTAGACATCATTTTAGCTCTCTTGCACCTTAGACAGCCATCCTGCAGCAAGAGATAGCAGAAATAAAAAAAAATTAGGTTACAACCATTCCAGATGGAATTTCAAGAATGCAGTTCCCCATATCTGTGATCAAAATAGAGTCGACAATTAAGAATTTGAAAAATGAAACATGGCCAAGTATGGATGGCTGCCAAACAAATTCTATACAGCTTTTTCACAAGAGCTAGCAATATGTTTGTGAGTGGTGTTTCAATATTTCTTTTCTACAGATACTATAGCTCACTCTTTCACAGAGGGGCTAATTATATATTTATATAAATCTGGAGATAGAAATATAAAAAAATTGGAGACCTATTACTTTATTAAATTTGGATTACAAAATTTTAGCTACCCTAATAAATAATCAACTTAAGCAGTATGCTGCTTGAGTCATTTCCCCACAACAATATTGTGGCCTTCCGGATAGAAGAATACAGAATGCCCTAATGGTTATAAGAGATACGATAGAGCACATAACACTTTCAGGAAACCCAGGATGTATAGTGGCAGCCAATCTAGAAAAGGCTTTGATAGACTGTATCACGCATTTTTATTCAAAGTTATAGCTACTTATAAAGTCCCACAGGAGGTCATTAAGCAAATTAAACTACTCTATACCTCATTTCAGATTTTTCAATTTATAAAAAGACAAGCAGCAAAAGGTTTTTCAATCCAAACAGGGTTGAGGCAAGGATGCCCATTGAGTTACCTTTTATATATTTTTTCACTGAACCCCCCATTACAACTGCTTACAGAACACCCTAAATGGATAGGATAACAGGAAAATGGATACAACAGAATTTGGTTATTCAGGCATATGCAGACAATGTCCATGGTTTTTTTACAGACTGTAATCATCTTAAGTTTTTTAACAGAATTTAAGACTTATGCAACACTCTCTAATGCCAAACTGAATCTTATCAAAACCCGTGGTTTGTTTATAGGTGCAGGAAGCCAGCTAGCAAGACTGAGTAATGGAATTACTATATCTGCAGAACCACTTTCAATACTCGGTGTATTATTTGTCCCACAGAATTTACCTATTGAAAACTGGGAAAATGATCTCCAAAAAGTGGAGGCCAACGTTCTGAGATGGAAGCAGTGGTAGTACTCAAAACATGTTTACAGTTTATGGCTATGATTTTTCCTCTGGCTATACAACTCGAGACTAAAACCTACAGCTTGTTCTTTCAGGTGCTGTGTGTGATAAGGCTAAATACAGTTAAAAGGTGTTACACTTATTCAGAGAAAAATAAAGGGGTCTTGGGATGATAGATCCAATAGTGTTTTTTTATGCTCAATTTTTTTCAAAAATGGTTAGAAGTGGTTTGATAAATACTGAAAGAGGGAAAAATGGTTAGGTAACATTAACTTAGAAAGATATTTTGCAGCTTGGAGTAATGTAGCTCCCAAATTAAGGAAACATATCCACACAGAGGGGTATTTTAAGCCCACAGCACAAAAACTGCACAAATGGAACATTGCTAAAGCAGTAATACAACAAGGAACAGGGAAAATATATCTAAAAGAATAAGGAGTCTGATATACCCCATAGAACCAGGTTTTAAGAATTGTCCTATGGTGGACAACCCTTTAATACTAACACAGCTTAATAATAATATAGTTTCTTCTCAAATGTGGGAGACCCTATGGTTGATAATGTATGGTAAGCTAACTTTAAGAGGAAATGCAAAGTACAAAGTCAAGGAAGAATGAAACTGCGCATATTTAGACTGTACAAATCTAGAAGAAACTTTGGAACATTTCCTTTTGTATTGCTCATATGTGAAACCATTGTGGGAATTTTTGGTATACCATTGCCGCAGCAACTCCCAGATCATGAAGACCACCACAGTGACAGGAATCAGACAAAATCTGCCTGTTGCTGTGGTGATCTGTTTGGCAATCGGGACTGCCTAGCTGGGTGTTTGCCCCCCCCCGGTCCAACTCTGACTCGGAGTTAGAATCCTAAAGACCAGGGGATCTGGGGCAGAGTCTCCCATGGGGGGGTTCGGGGTCACAGCCCCCCGATGGATGTACAGAGGCATCCCTGAAACTGCAATGCCAACAGTTGGCACTGCGGCTGTCGCTGTTGGGGATGTCTCCATGCTGACTGTCACTGCGGCATGGGTAAACCAGAATTTTTAGCCGAAAATGGAACCTGGGATGACTGGCACAGCTCACATATGATATTTTAGTTATTGGGAAATACCTCAAAGGAATGTTTCATCTCCATCATGATACATTTTCTGTACTTTTCTGTTGTCTCAGATTTTACCAATGGCAGGCAGGGTGTCAGTGGGTCATATATCAAAAGAGAATGAAATATGACTGTTTCAATCAATTGATAGTACAAGAAATGATAAAAGTATATTTAAGAGACTCTAGGGTGTTTTCTTCCAAAAAAATTTAAAGGTGGTAGAAAGGTTTTCATATCTTTATTAAATATAAATAAACACATAATAAAGAAACCAGAGGTGGAAATTCATGGGATAGAATCTTTTAAACTCTGATTGTTTTTTTTTTTTCCTTTTTCTTTTCATTGTATTATTTTTATTATCCTAGTCACTTAGGAATTGTAAGCCATATTACAATGGAGATGATTGTGATTTGTATTATGTATTTTTTTTACAATAAAAACTCCACTACTCTTTTTGAGAAATTCCATGGGATCTTTAACATTCACCTGAATTACAACCAGAACAGGCAGATGGGACCTCATTTTAATGTCTCATCTGAAAGACGGCACCTCAGGAGTACAGAATCCCCCTAAGGCTGCACTACAGTGTCAATATTGGGATTTAACCCAAGTGCCTGGTGTGGGGATAGATCTCACATAACTACACATTTTTTATTATTCTACAGTTCATGTACTACCAGTACTTCATCAAAATATGTACTGAGATATGCCAGAGCAATTATTTTAACTTTGCCTTCATATTTTTTCAAAATCCTCATTATACTCCATCTTATAAAATGTACAACCATAGTGTGCATCAATTTATCTGATCAACAACAACCCAACCCAACAGAAGGATAAAGTCATCTGTTCATCTGTTATGGCTAGAGACCCGTATTTTTCTTAAATAAGAAATATCAAGAAATAACAAGAAATTCAAGGTATAGCAAGAAATAACAAGAAATTCAACATATAAAAGGAATAAAATGAAAAAAAGACATGAATCAAGTGAAAAAAATGGCTTTTGGGGGTCAAAATCTAAATAAATGCTTATAGCAGTTGTCGTTTATGCTCTGTTGTTACCACAGGCAATCCAGTAGGAAGCACTGGTGGAATTGTTTTAGTCACAAAACCTTGCAAGACCATAGCATAATCCTGCTTAACTCAATGTAGTATACTACGAATGTGATTTCTAGTGTGTATAAGGTCATTTTCAGGTATTCTATGAATGTTAATGTGAAAACAAGAAATAAAACTACATTTTCAATGAATAAAAAGAAGTAACAAGAAATTCCAGAAAAATAAAAAGAAAAATTATAAAAAATTAAAATAATTTCACAGGTCTTTAGTTATGGTACTACACATGTCTCTGGTGAAGTTATATACATCATGTCACTGTTTATTGAGAGCCATCTGTTTGTTAGTCATTGTACTGTACAGATCTGTGATACACAGCACTAAGTTAGGTTCTTAAAACATTTTTTTTGCAAAGGCTGCAATTTTCCATATTGACTTGAAAAAAAAAATATGAAGATCTAGCACTATGTTATATCTGTTGTTTAAGCTCACTGAATGCATATATTTAGACACACTTAACTTTTCTTATTTTCATACAGTAGTGAGCTGAACATACTGCAGTAAAGTAATCTAATCATCGGAACCATCCTACAATAACATTTTCTCTGAAGGATTGATTTTCCCGTTGACCTTCAATGCCCCCATTTTGCAAAGAGCAGCACATTTCCACATGTTGCCCCATTTAAAGTTCTTATGAGCATAAAACATGCACATGTAAGAGCAAGTTTGTGTACATTTTTTTATATCATTATGCAATTAGAAAACACACATTTTTTAATTTACATATATGAAGAGATAGCACTGACACCAACAAAATAGTATAAAAATGTTGTATTTTTTGCATTCAACAAGCATAATATAGAAATTAATAAAGATAATTAATGGTTGAGCTTACTTTTCAGGGGAGCTATCAGTAGTGTTTATTTGTCAGGTCAAAGCATAATATAGACTGTAAAAAATATATAATTAATGGGAGAGCTTACTTTTCAGAGGCGGTATCAGTAGTATGTATTTGTCAGGTCAAGAACTGGGTATATTCAGGCCTAGTAGAATCAAGCTATAACTTCAGCTGATCCCTGGAATTCCAAGGTCAGAGGCCTCAGTAGGTGTGCCGTGATACCACAAATGTTTCTTATGAAGTTACTGTACATACAGCATGTTACATCATTGACAGAAACCCCTATTGGTAACTCATTGTATTGTACATATCTCTTAATGAGCACTAACTATGGTCCCTGCAGGGAATGGTATGTGGCAGAAAATGCCATGCACATATCGAGAGCAGTTGTAGAAAAGCCCTAATATAGGGAAATCCTGTATACTAACCATGCCAAGTAAGCGTTTTTTCACTTTTTTTTAAATCAGAAAGATATTTGGATTTTTCTTTTAACCAATCATAATACACACACACAAATATCTCTCTCTATCTAGCTACACACATATATATATATATATATATATATATATATATATATATATATATGTGTGTGTATTATTTTTGCACAGTAGTTCCAGTATAGTTAGGGTTTCCTTGCCACTTCTATGTTAAACCCCAAATTTTGCACTTTAATAACTCTGGCACTGTACGACGGACTTGCCTGAAATATTGCATGCACAGTCTGGTACCATAGATCTGTGGATCAGGGTTTTGTGCATTTCTTTGCTCGTGGCTACAACCCACACAATTCATTTGTTTTTTCTGAAATCTTCAGGGAAGATGCAGTCTGTGTCACTGATGTGCCTTTCAAAGTTTTGGTGAAAGCCATTCAATGTTATTTAAAAAACAAGTTTCCCATTATAGTCAATGGGAAAAAAATAGGTCTCTCAAAAGCTGCCGCTAGTACATTTCATTGTTGCATGTGGCCCTTTTCTGTCATGCCACTGCCATCTTGTTCTCTGTTATCAGCAGAGAAAAAGGCCTGTAATTTAAAATTACTGGCCCTAGGTATACACCAACAGTTGAGTTTACCTAATCGGGGGCCGAGAAATACAATCCTACCTTTAGATTTTAAAAATAATGGCAGGAAATATAGTTTTGCACTTCGGGCATTAGAAGTGTCAAAAATTTGCAAAATTTCCTTTGTGAAACTTTTGCAAATTTGTGACATGCGGCACAATGACATGATATGAGGTCAAAACCTTTTTTTTTATTATATTTTTTTTGTGCTGGCTCCCCAAGCCCTAGAATTGGCTTGCCAGGCTCCAGCAGCCTTCCCTTCATACCTGGGCTTACCCCTCCAAGTGGGGCTGCCGATAGGTGAACTCTGGTGGCCAGAGGGGATGGCAATGAAGCCAGCTCATTAGCAGGGGCTGGCATTTTGTATGCTGTAAACCCTTCAGGGGCAGGGACGTGCAATGATGACCCACATCTTCCCTGCCCCCCTAGTGTGCGGGTGTTGACCACAGCAGAACTTCTGGCTTCTGCCAGGGGTCCATTGGGCATCAGATACTCAACCCCACATACCCTCAGAGTAGGAGAGCGCTGGCCCTCCAACTCCTGGGTCCATTCCCAAACCCAGGTCATCGGTGCCACAGACAGTGATCTTGCCTCTGTGCCTGACCATTATTTTTAGAAACTAAAGGCAGGATTATCTTCCTCAGCCTCCATTTAGGTAAACAACTGTTGATGTTTACCTAAATAAAGGATATTTTTATCCTTTAAGTGCCTTCAAAGGGGCCAAGGCATTATGTTTTTCTGTTGTTTTTTTTTTTACAGAAAACCCTACCGCTCCCTCCCTCTGTGTGCCATTCCACTCTCCAACTTCTACAGCCAGTATCTCTGTTCCTCAATGAAAAGTCCTCCCACAACCTCCCTCTGTGCAATGTCCAACCCTCCATTGACTATGGCCCTATACCCATTGAAGCAAAAGACCTCCCACTCCATCTGTCTGTGTCATGTATCACCCTCCACCCTCTATGTCTAGTTCCACTGCACCAGCCTACTGTTATTTTTTATTTGCTGACATCAGAGTGCCAATCCCCGTGTTGGCATTCATACCCCCGTCCAGTATTCAGGGACATGGGATAGCAGATTCCCAGTGTCTCAAAATGTAATTCATTATTTAAAACAACTGATAAAAAAGAAAACAGTCCCCCAATGTAATTTCTTTAATGTACCTGAAAAGAAGAAAATGGTCCCTCATCATCTCCCCATCCCCCATCCCCACCTTCCCTTTGTTTACCCACCTCCCCTCACCCCCCTCCTCCTTACCACATACTTACCTCTGGAAGATGGGAGCTGTCATCTTCTGTAGACAGGGACACATCTGTAGTATTCAAAGGCTAACCACAAACTGAAGAATCAAGATAAGATCTGTATAATGGCAGTCAATGGAGGTTTCAACTTATTTTGATATTTCTGTTATTCTTAGGAATTTTGACTGCAAAATTTCAATATGGGGTTCTTGGGACCTCACCTCATGAGAATTGTCACTATCATCTCATTACTCCAACCCAAAAGGTGATTTCTTGGTTTCTGCACGGAATCATCTTGTGGGAATGATAAACAAAATGACAGTGCCAGTGCTCATGAGGTGGGGTCTAAAAAAGCCAATGTTGAAAATTTGGTACAAAAATTCTGAAAAATGACTGTGTTATGAGCGTACATTGCACAGTTTCTATGCACACTTGTACCTTTGCCAATTTTTAGTATTTTCAGTCCAGACTTTCTACTTTGCCATTTTTTCACACCTCCTCATGAACAGTATAGCTGTCATTTCTTACATCCTGCCCAAAATGTTTTTTCACACCTAAGGTGCAGAATGGCGCAGTTGCTGTGCAAAATCAACTTTCAGGATATATTATTGAGATCAAGTGCCAGAATTCATGAGGAGGTCCCAAAAAGCCCATGTTGAACATTTGGTTAAAAAATTCCAAAAAACGGCAGTGCTATGAGCGTGCTTAGTGCAGTTTTTATGCACACTTATAACTTTGCCAATTTTTCATATTTTATCTTCAGATTTTCCACATTACAATTTTTCACATCTCCTCATGAACGTAATACAGCTGTCACTTGTAACATCCTGCTTGAAACATGTTTTTGCACCTGTGGTGCTGAATGGCCCTGTCACTGTGTGAACTCAACTTTCAGGACAAATTAACAAAAGGCCGGTGCCATTGTTCATGATGTGGGGTCCCAAAACTCCATGTTGAAAACTGGGTGAAAAAATTCCTGCAAATGCCCAAGTTATATTCATCTTTTGAATTTATTCTATGCACGTACATATCTTTACAGGATTGGAGCACACGGTCCAAAGGACCCTGCGCTCCCACAGTAAAATTGTGATACTATAATACTATATCAAAAAGAAGGGAAATACATTGCAAAAAACTCCAATAATGCATCAGTTAGGGTTGATAGCACAGTGACAAAAGTTTGGAAATTTGATGTTAGGGTGCCCTTCCCTACCACCATCCCCCACCGTCCACACACTAACAGGCATCGGGGAAAACCATGGGGTCATCAGGACTATGACTCCATTGTTCTATATTATAGAATGTCAGCTTGTTTACATATGGGATGAGGTGAGAGTTCTGAAGACCCCATGGCATACCCTGATGCCTGTTGATGTTTGGACGGTGGTGGGGTTGGGTGGCAGGGGTGGGTACCTAACATCAAATTTCCAAACTTTTGTCACTGTGCTATCAACCCTAACTGATGAATTAATGGAGTTTTACAATGAATATGTATATATATATATATATATATATATATATATATATATATATATATATATGTATACATATATTAGGTGCAAAAATGTTGTTAATGCATCAGTTAGGGTTCATATTAAAGTGACAAAAGTATGGAAATGTGATATTAGGGGTTCCAAAAATAACACCCCACCTCTCACCCAACCCTACCACCCCAGTCCCACCCTCCACAGACTAGCAGGCATCAGGGTGTGCTTTGGGATCATTGACCCTAATGCTTACCCTATTCCACATATAATGAAGCTGACATGGTACAACATAGAAGAATGGGGTGAGCATTAGGGTCGATGACCCCTAGGCACACCTTGACACCTGTTGGTCTGTGGAGGGTGGGGGTAGGGTGGTAGGGTGGGGTGGGTGGAGTTTTAGGGTTGGAACCCTAACACCAAATTTCCATACTTTTGACACTATAGTAAAAACCCTAACTGATACATTAACAAAGTTTTTGCAATGAATTTCCTTACTTTTTGAGAAACTATGACCATAGCCTTAGTTTGTTATGGGAGTGCAGAGCCCTTCGGGCCCTGTGCTCCCCTCAGTCCATAGTGTATTGTGGAAATACAGTGCCTTCTGAGCCCAGTGCTACCATGCATGTACATTGTAATTGTCTCTGTTTTTCATGTTGGAGTGGAGAGCCGTCTGTTCTCAGTGTGCGTATCTATTCATAAGTGTAGAGACATTGTACTTAACTGTCATCTCCCTGTGAAAGTTGAGGGCCCTCCACTCCCATCACTGCATAATGGTATTCATATATCTATCCATAACTACAGAGACATTGTAATGAATCCTCACCTCCCAAATTGCAAACTGTCACACTACTTTTGTGAAAGTACTGCAATTTGCGACAATATCCTAGGTGTTTCACAAAATAGCGCCACAACTTGCAGCTCTTTTGTAAAAGTAGAGCCACAATTTGTGGCATTAAAAATGTGCAGATCAAAATAAACATATTTCCAGAGTCTGTGGAAAAAACTAAACCCAGAATCGTGTACACTGGGCCTCAGTTAGGTAAACACAAGTGTTATTTTTTTTACCCAAGCACATTAGTTTTTGAATTATTAGATTTTTTCCGCATTGCTAACTGAAAACAAGATGGCAGAAGCTTATAAGAACAGAACCCATTTGCGAAAAGAATGGCACTTTCAGAAAAGAGAATGCTACTTTCACACGGGTCAAGTTTTTCCCATGGAAAATAATAGGAAACTGAAATATTAGTAACATCTTAACAGATTAATATTGTTTCACCAAACTTTTAAAAAGGCACATCTGTGACCAAGACCCCATATACCCAGAAAGTTTCAGGCCAAACTGCCAAGTGATTTTGGAGAAATAGCATGACAAAGAAATTGCCAAAAAGTGGTAATTTTCACTTTATTTTTTTACATTCTGTACCTCTGCACATGTACATCCTACCAGAACAAACTTGGCAGATCCAGAGATCGATGGTACCCAATGGCACAGGCAAAACTTCCAGTGAATCAGTCAAATGGTTGCAAAGTTATTGAAGTATAAAAATTGGAGTTTAACACAGAAGTGAGGTCTGCCACCATAATGTATATATATAATAAACTGAAATAAACATGTTAATTCATTTCTAAAGGAAAGGTCAGTTAAAAATAACAATCAGAATCACTGTAAGACTCCTCTTTGGTCTAAAAAACAAAATTCAGTCACAACCAGGAGTGACTTTGTAATATCCTATGCTAGACAATGTCCCTATGAGACATGTTGCAAAATAAAATTTCACCAGTGAAATTGTTGCAAAATTGGAAATTTACTGTGCAAAAATTTTCAAGAAATTGCGAAGTTTCATCCGCAATTTCGCCTACAAATGAGCATCGTTATGATCATATCCATGGTGTCTAGTGATCCCCCCAGCAGATCACCATCCCAAATTTAAGACAAAGAATCTATCTGGTGTGTATTGTTTCCCCCGGCTGATCACTGGCCCAAATTAAATAAAGCCCCCCCGCTGAGATTTACCCTCATTATTTCCCCATCCACCAATCCATAAAAAAATCTGTAAGCATGCGCTCATTCATTGAAGTGCTCAGTTGGACTGCTGGCTGTGAAGGTGAATGGAGGGATGTGCCAGTGGCTGGATCGGGGTACTGGGGGGAGTGGAGTTGGGCACAATCTGATGACAGGGCAGTGGGGCCACTAGACACCAGGGAGTAGGGATTAGATTTTTTTTTTACAGATTGGTGGATGGGAAAATAATGAGAGTAAAGCTTGATGGGGGGGGCTTTCTTCCATTTGGGCCAGTGTAGATCAGCTGGAGGGCCACTAGACACCAAGGAGATTCTTTATCTTAAATTTGGTCCAGTGATCAGCTGAGGGAGATCACTAGCCACCAGGGATGATTTAATTGATACTTATAATGGCAAAATTTTGGCAGTGAGTTGTGAATTTTGTTGTTTTGAGGGTGAAATTTTGCCCACAGAGCATGAAATATCACATTTCACTACTGTGAAATATTTCAAGAAATTAGTGAATTTCACAAAATATTATGCATAATGAAATATGCTATTTTTGCACAACACTACTCCCTACTGGGCATAGCCAAGCAGCAACTCCCATGTCTTGCAGTATTAGGGTGGTGACTTCTTGCCACAGGACACCCCCCCCACCTGACAATCTGGGTCTGGCTGATTCTCACCCTGTAGGTGTACCTCTTGGGTGCTATTATCTGTAAGTCTCATGCCACACCAGTGGAACTGCTCCTGTCACCCTTCAATGTTGCCATTCCCAATAATCACTGTTCCCATACATCATTAACAGAAAAATAAATAATATTTATTAAATAACATTCTTGAAATGGAGCTCACAAACTCAAAGATGGCTGGTGCTGTGGGAGTAGGGGAGCCGCTATGGAACAGCAAACATAACTTCATGTGGTTTGAATTGGCCTTCAGGGCCAGCAACCCACAATCAAGAACCAAAGTCCTTGACTTTAGAAGGGTGGACTTTGATAGTTGAGGGAACTGGTAAGGGAAATGTTAGTAGGGGTGGAGGACATAAGGGGAGCAGAGGAGAGATGGGGTCAATAAAGGATTCCATCTTTAAGGCATCAAAGACAAGCATAAGAACAGTATCTAAAAAAATGCAGGTCTAAGAGACTACTATGGTTCTCAGTAAGTGTCAGGGAAGTAGTTAGGGACAAAAAGAAGGCCATCTATAAATAGAAAAGTGGAGGAGCAGAATGGGAGTATTATCTACAGAAACATAGGGAGGCAAAGAGGATCATCAGGGAAGTGAAAGCAGTCACACAGCTGCATATCATGGAGGGGGTCAAGAATGGAGAAAGACAGTTTTTCAGATATATCAGTGAAAAAGGGAAAAAAGGTGGTGGCATTGTACGACTAATTGGGGGGGGTGATAGCGGAGGAGGAGGATGAGCAAAATGCTTCAATCCTGAATGACATTTTACTCAGTATTTATTAAGGAGGACTGTGGTTCCAAGCCAGAAAGCATTATCAAAGTGGCAGCTAAGGGAGTCCTGAATATGATGCAGCTAATGCTTACTAGTGAGGGAGTCCTGAAGCCCTCAAGACAGATAGATAGATAAGGCCCCAGAACCAGATTGGTTGCATCTGAGGATACTTAGGGAATTAGCAGTACAACTGTGTGAACCTTGGGTGGGTCATTCAAAAGCTCACTTAGAGCAGGGGAAGTCCCAAGGGATTTGAGAATGGCAGATGTGCTGCTTCATAGGGGGATAGGGAGCAGCCAGGGAACTACAGGGTTGTCAATCTGACCTCCATCATGGGGAAACTGATGGAATCACTTATCAAAGAGAACCTCATGGACTACCTAGAGAACAATGGGCTCCAGGATGGTAAACAACACAGTTTTATGGCAGTGAGATCTTATCTGAATAACCTGATTTTTTTCTTTGACTGGGTGACCAAGGAAGTAGACAAAGACCATGATGTGGATCTGCTGTACTTTCACTTCAGCAAGGCTTTTGAATTAGTACCACATAAAATATTGCTCAAAAAGATGGACCTGGGTGCAGTTAAAACTGCAGTGAAGAGGGTGAATAGTTGGCTAAAAGGAGGCAGCAGAGGGTGCTGGTCAATGGGGTTAAATCAAAGGAAGGGGAGGTTATAAAGGGAATAAAGGATATGCAGGGGGTCCTACAAAAACTAGAGAGGTGTTCAAAGGTCTGGCAGTTAAAATCAATGCCAAAAAGTGCAAGCTAATGCACCTAGGGAAAAGGAATCCCAAGTCGGAGTACTGGATGGATGGGATGAGACATTGTATTACAGAAGAGTAACAGGATCTAGGAGTTATGATTAGTGACTCCCTTAAATAAATGAGCCAGTGCAATGAGGACTATAGCAAGGCTAACAGAATGTTGGGATGTAGCATGACAGGTATTGATAGCAAAATAAAATAGGCAATACTTTTACTATACTGATCACTGGTGAGGCTTCACTTGGAGTACTGCATCCAGTTCTGGAGTCCTCACCTCAAAAAGGACAAGCATAGCTTGGAAACAGTGCAATGTAGAGTAACAAAAATGATTCTGGGCCAGCAGGGCAGATGCAAATTCTATGAGGAGCAGTTCATGGCACTAAATATGTAGTCAGTGGAAAGCAGAAAGGAGACAGGAGCTATGATAGAGACTTTCAAATTCCTAAAAGGAATTAACAAGGTAAACTGGGGGGGATTATTTACCCTGAACACTAACTCGATCAGATGGTCACAAATGGAAATTAACAGGATGGAGGTTCAAGAGGGAAGTGAGGAAGTACTTCTGTACTGAAAGGGTGGTGGAACCTTGGAACAGTTTGTTGGCCAAGGTGGTGAATGCAGACACAGTAAGGGGATTTAAGTATTCATGGGATAACATGAAGGGAATAGTGGTCACCCAGGGCAGCAAGGCCAAGGAGGAGAATGGGGATAGGATGAGGAAGATTAGTACCATGGAGAAACAATAGGTTGCAAGGAAGGTTCCAGGGATTATAAGGAATATGGGCAGATCAGATGGACCTCTGGACTTTTTCTGCTGTCATGGTCTATGTTTCTATGTTTCTAATATAAGCAGGGTTTAATTAATACAGAGAAAATCATGTTTTTTAAAAGTAGAGACAGTATAAAAAAAATTATCTTTTGTACCAAAGAAAAGAACCTCAGTGAGAAGTACAATACTAAAACAAGGAATGAAAATGTGTTTAAAATAACCCCAAAACAGTAGAAACATATACAATTTTCCTGAGTTCCCATTATCAGATTTGGGAAAACAGTATATGGCTTAACAGACCAAAAAATATTATTCTTTATATTCATTTTGCTGGGGTCATTGGTAAATAGTGTGTGTGTGTGTGTGTGTGTGCGCGTGCATGCGTACGTGCATGTGTACAGAAATATCCAAAATATCCTGCTCCTGTGTTTTAATCATTTTTTCTGTTAGGACAGTTTGTATCTTTGAATAAATAAGTGTGTGCATGGGACCTTTAGTTAAAATAAAAAAAGAGCGTCTCCTGATTAAGTCACATGTAATCGAAGGGGGTCTTGAAGAACAAATTGCTCCCTGATTTCGAGCAATATGTTATGAAATGTAAGTAGATGCTTTCCTCTTTTTTTTTGTTAGTTAGTTGTTTAACCAGGACTAGCACACTAAGCTAAAAGCTTTTTTACAGGTACGACCTGGGAGCACAGGGAAGTTAAGTGACTTGCTCAGGGTCACACAGTATCCAAGTGGAAGCTGTGGGATTCAAACCCATGTCTGGTCTGCTGGATGTCACCAGATTTGCAGCTCAGAGCCTTAAACCACTGCGTTAAACTGCCTCCATGCTGAATCTCCCTAGAAAATTATGGAAAGACTTATTTTTGAACCAGTTACAACAGACTATTTACGAGAGCCTTGGTAATTGCAGTACTTGTGTCCTTTGCTTCATCTCAGACAGTGTGGTAATTGTTGACAGACAGATGGACATATTTCCGTTGGAGCTTGAGAGGTTACTGCTGAAGCAGCATCCATCTTCTTTCTCCATGGTAACCAAACACTTTGATGAAAAACATTTTCTCTCAAAATGTTCTATGGCATGGTCATTCAGTGTGTTTTGATTATCTGTTCAAAATATGAAGGTAACTCCCAAATTCTTATTTTGTTTTTTGTTCATCATTTTTCAAAATGTTCAGTTTCATGACTTGTAACAGAAATATACTTAATTAGGGCATTATTATTGGCTTTTAAAGATACACCTACCATGTATCTTGGATTAGAAGCTACTGCTTCCATTTGACTGTTAAATTGTGTGCTGCACATTCATACTGAGGTTCATACTGAGGTGTTAAGGAGTGGAGAAGGCTATATAAAAGCCAATTGTTAGCTCCCCTGAACTAATAGTACCTTACATCTTTATTAAAAATATGTCTGTCCAATTTGTTCTTGAATTTGGTCTCTGTTTTACTTATTATTACTTCTAGTGGAAGAGAATTCCAAATATTTGTTATTCTATTTGTGAACAAGTATTTCCTTTTAGAAGTATAAAAATGTTTACCTGCTAACTGGAATGGGGGGTCTTGTGTTTAAGTTAAGCCTGATTTAAATTCAAGTTGATTTCACGCAATAAAATACATTATCAGCAAATCCTTCCTAAGCCTTCTTAGTGACAGGAGCACATGTTTTAATGAGTTTAATCATTGCTCATATGAACTGTCCCTTATTACAATGATTAACTTTGTAGCTCTGTGTTGTACTCTTTCAAGCTGTTTTATTTAACTTGCCTTATATGGACTACTCAAAAGGGGGTGACGTAATTCAGGTGTGATTTAAAATGCTCTGTAAAGGGAAAAAAATTATATCTTTATGTCATGAGCTGATATTTCTTTTTATCGACAGTGATGCCATGTTGGAGCTTCCATAAATGATCCAAAACCAAATGGCCTCACATAAAACCAGTTTGTTCCCAACCAATCAAAGGTTACCAAAACTTTGCTAATTCAGTGGGCGAAAATGTTAGATAGGATTTTGACATCAACATTCAAAAGTGTTACCAGTCAACAATTGTCTGTCATGGAATGGTAATTTCCTGGTTTAGGGATAAGAGTAATAAAAGCTTCAAGGAAGGAATTAGGGAAGACATCCAACTGGTAACACGGAATATAAAAATCAGCTAGATGAGGTACAAGTTCTAAATTAAGAGCGATTTGAATGTTGGGAAAGAAACCATCTGGCCCTGGAGACTTGTCTGGGGTGATGGAAGAAATAGCCTGTTCCACATCAAAGGTAGCAATTGGAGCTCTAAAGGATTCCACGGTATGGGGATCTAATTGATGGAAATGTGCTTGATGAAGATAATTCATAATTAAAAAATCTAAGCTTTGAGGAGAGGTTTCTGCAGCGTATAATTGTTCATAATAAGATTTGTATTCATCTGCAATATCTCTAGGTGATGTTAACAGGGTATCATTATGGATGGATCAGATAGCCTTAATCATGTGGACAGATTCTTGTTGTTTAATCCTCATAGCGAAGAAGTGACTGGCTTTGTCACTGTACATTTCATAGCTTAACTCAAAAAAGAGCATGTTAAGCTTATTCCCCATTAAGTTCAGTGTATTTGGTCCACTCCTGGTTAAGGCGTATCCAAACAGAATTTTGGGAAGAGGGTTTGATGATCTTTTCTAATTGTCAAGTGGATGTTAGCAAGTCTTGTGATTGTTTTTCTCTACATTTTATCTTAACAATGGGCAAATGTATAAGCTCACCTCTTACAACACACCTGTTGGCATTCCACCAAGTGTCAGCGGGAGTAGTAGGAGCATTACTAAGAGTGAAGTATTCATTTGTCAGTTGTTTCAATCTGTTAAGGCACCAGCCATCTTTTAAAATATGCTTTGTGAAATGCTAACATTTATCTGCCTCTGCAGGGGGAGTTATACTGAGAGAAAGGGAGACTGGAGTATGGTCTGAGATAACATTGCAGTTAATCTCACAATATCTAACAACTAGAATAAGTGAAGAGTTAATCAGGGCATAATCTATTCTTGATTAAGTACTATGAGTGGGAGAGTGAAAGATGTATTCTCTGTCTCTGGTAGGGTATAATATCCTCCAGACATCAACCAAACCACAACAATCTAAGAGCTCCCTAAGATCCCTCAGTGCTGGGGAAATACGCTTACCAAGGCTACCTAATCTATCCAGAGTGTCATCCACCGTAATATTCGAGTCTTTTATAATGATTTTATGGGTATGCTTATAAGCCAAAAGGATGTGCATAATATGCATGAAAAAGGAGGGAAATTCCAAATTAGGACCATACAAGCATCCTAACAGCCACTCCTGCAAACCCAACAAAGCTCAAAGGAAAATATAATGACCCTCTGGATCTGTGTGTTCTTGAAAAACCTGGAATGGAATGCATTTCCACACCAGGATAATAACCCCAACTTTACAAGTGTAGTAAAATTGCCAGACCCATTTGTGTAGCCAACCCAAAGGCAATGAAATACATGCACCTCTATTGTGAGAATATGGTTTCTTGGAGCATAGTTAAATCTGTGTTAAGGCTTGCGAGGGTTTGAATATGCTTGTTCCTAGGCTGACCCCCTTTAATGTTCCAAGTTATACAAGTTAAACACATTAGAGCTATACTGAGTGGCAGGAGAAAAAAAGAAATAAATCCATTAATAGTAGATAATCAATATAAGGAGAAGGACACACTCTTCCATATATAAAAGTCAGAATCACCAAAAAGGTCCCATATAAAAGGAGAGCACATACTAATTCTGAATAGCAACAGTGGATTAACAGACAGATAAAAAAGCACCAAACATCCACAGTGACTTGACAAAGCTAAATATTATCCAGTCAATTAACTTTGTGAGGAAAGAGAACCTGTGATAAACATCGAACCCCTGTTGACCCCAACCAAAAACAGAGAGGGTATAAGGGTGTTGGGTGGCCCAAAGCCACCTTTCACTAAAAGGACTGTGGTGTCAAGGTGGATGTGCATACTCCCCGGTGACTATGTCCTGGTGAAATGTGACTGATGATAAAGTCAGTAAATAGCCAGATAATCCAAAAAAAAAGAGGGAATATATATATATATATATATATATATATATATACACACACACACAGAGCCCTGATAATAGTGGAAGACTACAGTGAAAAGAATCCAAAAAAAGAGATGAAGATAAGCAACCAAGTATGTAGAAAAAAAGTTAATAAAAAGGAACATGCCCTGCTATGTGGAAGAATCATAGAAACCCCAGAATAAAAGAGCATAAATTTACTGAGAAATATCTAGGTAGAAAGGAACATAGTATTTGAGCTGAGTTAGTTGAGCCAGGTAAAAGCCCAGCAGAATGAAATAAGGAATAAAAAAGGGGGATAGAAAAGGAATTACTAAGCCTTAATGAAGCAGGGAAGTAGCTGATCAAAAAGGGGAGAAAAAGAAAATATTAGTGTGGCTAGGTACAAGCAGACTTACAATTTGAATCTACAAAGCAAAGAGGGGATTCATATAATGACAGATATTGTACATGATACTTAGAAAAAAAAATAAGTAGGTACTAAATAAGCCATAAAGCAGAAGCATGACAGAGAAAAAAAAAAGGGTGAAATTTAAGATAATATACAAAGTAGATGGGGGAGTTAATAAATGTATCACCATGTACCCATATGGGTCATTTCTGTGGTCCCCCATCAATCAGTTCAGTATTTTAATGAGTGAGGAGGTGGCATAGCCATGGTAACTGTAGTGAACAAAGAGAGATGGTTGCCTTCAACAAAAAGGTCCCCTTCAGAATCCATAGCCTCAAGAAATGGTTCCAAGTACCAGAATGAATAGGATTTGAGATGGATGTCAACACAATGGCATCCCTATAGCATCAGAGGAAACAAAACATCCTGTTTCTGGAGCAGCAGATTTATCCTGAGGAGAACCCTCATATTCAGACTACGAATTCAGATCACTGCCCCAAGGTGGTTCAGGCTGAAGAAGTGGCAGCTAACAGTCTGTGAACAAATGAATGTGGTTACAGAGTCCCACAAATGATCGCAGTAGGCTGCAGGTAATACAATGATTAGCAATGTAAGTGCCTCAGGGAAGCAATAGATAAAAGATCTGCATCGGTAGTAGCTGAAATATTTCGACAAAAGTATCACACTGATTTACAGTGGAAGGCCTCGTATAGTATATAAAGCGAAGCAGCTGAGGCTCAAACAGAGAGTCCCAATAGTGGGACTTAGAAGACAAAATATGGGGGGAGTGTTTTGGAAGTTTCTGGAGTGTGTATTCTGCTGGGGAAAACTCAATAGTACTGGTATTTATAGAAACAAATAAACACATTGGGTATCACATACAGAACTTAATACTGACTTTATAGAGCTCCTACTTGAGAACTTTGTAGGTCAGCTGACTTTCTTGAACTAATGGGGTGGTGTCACTAAAAATCTGATACGAGTGACCATTCCAGGAGAGAGGTTTCTTAGCACAGGCTTTCCTCTGAATCAGTATCTTGTTCTGGTAATTTAAACAAGGAAGGATATTTGCTCTGTGTTTACAGTTCAGGGGAGGTTGAGGTCATAGAGACCCATGAGCTCACTCAGTTAGATAGGAAGAGCCATGCGGGGGCTGCCATGTGCAGTAAGATCTGGAAAAATTTAAGCATATTATTCCCCTCCACTTGATCAGGAATGTCGACAAAGACTAAATTATTATGTCAGCTGCAGGCTTCAGGGCCCTCCACTTTCACTTCTAATTTAGTGAACAGTTTTTTTTTAAGATCTTAAAACTCCTTTCTGTCTCAAGCCTGCAAATTATCTAATGAGCTAATACGTTCCTTGGTGTCACCTAAGTGATAATGGAATGCTTCCAAAGCCAGTTAGAACAGTTGAAAATATTCAACAACTTTAGTTAATGTGATTTTAATACTGGCCATATCTGCAAGCAGGAGATCCAGTTTTGGTTCAGACTCAAATTTGGCAGGGGACTCCTGAGTGGGTCTTTTCCATGGGGGTTGATGCCTTGGTGGTTGTGTGTCAGATTCTGTTGGCAGTGTTGTTTTGGTGGAATTTGAGGAATCCATGGCTGAAATCAGCAAATGGAGCATGCATAAGGAAAAGTAAGTATTCAGCAGCCGAAAACCACTGCAAAAGGAAGCTGTTCACTTCGTAAAAAACACAAATATTCACCGGCATCATGGAGCCACAAGGCTTGTAAATTATCAGCTTAAATACATCATGTGACTCAACCCAAAGGTCCTTAAAAGAGGAGACATCATCAAGTGCCATCAAGAGTGTGAACAGAGGGGAACGGAGAGAGCCTGATAAGCATGCATAAATGACACAAGAAGACAGATAATTTCATAGTTGTTTTTTGTAAATATCTCAAAGCTAGAAGCATTCAATCTAAAATACAGTAAGTGAAATTACCATGGGTATGCGTACCTTTGGAGGGGATAAGCTGAAAAAGAAACATTTTATTTATTTATTGATTTAGTTTTTGTTGACTCGGTAAGTGCACTAGACTAATCCTGCCTATTTTCAGGCATGACCTGGGGGAGGGGGACACAGATGAATGCCAACCTACCTTGAACCAGATGGAGCTGTTGGTGGTATTTTTTATGAATGGGGGAAATTTGGACAGGGCACCAGGGAAATTCCCCTACTGAATTGCTGTCAGTAGGGGGAGCTGCTGTCCATACTCAGGATGGCCACTCAATGTGAGGCTTCAGAGTGTGTAGACGCCACCGCAATGGTGGGAGAGCAGGCCTCCTCTTCCACCTTGAATCTGCAAAAGTGTTAGAAATCTATCAGCATTACTGGTTTTGAAATGGATTCAGAAGAAGATATCGCAGATATATACATCTCTACTGAGGAGTTGAGTAAACCAGAGGATGCTTCGGAAATGACTGTTAAAATTAAGGAACAGAATGCTGTTGGAACTGAGGAGGATTTACTTAAAAGGCTGCAGCAAGAAAAACTCTGGCATAAGGGAGAGCAAGACAGGCTGGCGTCTCAGCTAGACAAGTTAAAAGTGGAATCACTCCCTGTCAAAAACCTTAACCCGCCTGTCATTGGAACTGATGATGCATTAGCATCAAAGGCCCCAACAGGGGTGGATTAATCACACCCTACAACTATTTCTTTTTCTTCAGCTCAGCGAAAGGATATTGTAACGTTAAAACTGGCAGTAGTAACATTTTTAAAAGCATATGCAAAAAGCCTTTAGATATCCTAGGGGAAAGAGTTGTTGATCAAATGGCTAATGATTTAGCAAAATTGGTTACACAGGTGGGTCAGAGAAGAGAACCAAAAGAAACAGAAGAGAAACTGAGAACAGCGTCTTCTATAAAACTCACAAAAATGTCAGGGTTTGTATTCAAGCAGCCTTTAACGTCTCATAACACAGATGTAGAGGTGGGACAAATTATATACCAAACAAATAACAATACACAAGAAGGTTTAACTTGTTTTTTCTTCAATGGGAAAAATGGAAAAAATATACCAAACAAGGCAGAGAACATTAAAGTAAAGCAGGATGCTGGAATGCAGGCAAACAGAAATTTACCTATGGTTAAAAAAGATTCACCTTCCCCCCAAATGCTGACTTTCAATCCAAGACTGAACCTGTATTTCCCTGTGGTCTTTGGTTACCTCAAGAAGCTCTTCTCGAAGCAGGGTGGAAACCAACGCCGGGAAGGGCCTAGCAACCCGATCCTGCTTGGGACTCATCTTTTGACTTTTCACAAGTTTCTCCAGACTGTAAACCAGGGCCTGGTGATAAACCTGGGCTTCTGATGATTAAGGGAAACATAGATGTTAAAACTCCTATTGAAGAACCCAGGAGTAAAATAACTGGTCCGAACAATAATTTTACTACACCAGTGGAAACACCATTACAGCAGACAGAACTGCCTAACATTCAAAAAGACTTAGAAATGGAGCAAGGGAGCCAAATGCAGGACCCCAAACAGAGAAAACTCCTATACAAAAACCTTTGTTGTCTGAACTTTTTTCGAAAGTTAAAAAAGAGGCGGCTCCCAGGAGGAACGTCGTTCATAGCAGAAATAAAGGGGGTTTAGCTGAAGGGCCAGATAGATATTATGTGGTGAGGCATTTATTGAAAGAGTCCTTGCACTTCACACCCAGAGAGGTTTATGCTTTAAAAAATATGTCTGGGGAAGACAACTTTGATATAAGTTTTCATACTGCTCATGCACAAGATGTATTTTGGGAAAGATGTGGGCAAGTGAAGTTTTCCCACACATGGACCCCCTTTTTGGTTATTCCCCTCACCAAAACCTTAATTAAATATGTAACCATTATGTTTATAAATGAGGGGGTCCATATGGAAGATATTACAACTGGTTAAATCAAAAATGTGATCTATTTAGTGCACCAGAATCATTTTTAGATCAAGAAAAGTTTTGGACTGGGGGCTGGAAGTATAAAGTGAAACTGAGACTATCCAACTCAGGGTTTTAACATATTCCAAACTCTTTTAAGTTGGGGAAAGATAGGGGGGTATGTTTTTATGGAGGGCAACCTAGAACCTGCTATAAATATGGCTCTAGAACCCACCTAGCGAGTACCTGCAATAAACCCCACTGTGATAATTGTGGGGAAATAGGCCATATTACCATGCAATCTGCCAATCACACCAGATGTGATCTATTCAAGGAATATGGACATGTGTTTGGGGAGTGCCCTTTGGCTGTAAAGAATAAGGCTACCTGTATAAGCCCTGTTTTGTTAATACAACAAGCACAAGACTCACCCTCATCCCTGTATTGTCCATTGCAGAGTCTGTTTCACCTACCATACCTGTGACTGCTCCCCACTTCAGATTTGGAAGCTGTAGTTGAAACTTCAGTAGTTTCCCTGCAGGTTTCCCCTAAGGTGAAATTGGTCCCTGTTTTCTCTTCCGACCCTAGAATATTACCCTCAGTGTGCTAAGAGGATCCTGGTACCACAGATGATAAGAAACCCACTCCTCAAACTGTATCTCCACTCTCCTGTATGAAGTCTTCTAATAATTTGAGATCAAAATCTCCCCCCCCCAGTATGTTTTAAACCCAACAATTCCTATGCTGCCCTTTTCTCCAACTGGGGAGACTCAGAGATGGAGCAGGGAGATTCATACTCTCAAAAGTCTGTTTTTGACTCCTCTTCTCAGACTGCAGGCTCAGGAGACTACAAAGGGAAAAAGAAAAAAAAGAAAAAAATTGCTAGAAAGTATGAAATACGTTGTTGACTGAATGTACTTGGGGTTCATTAAACACTCATAGTAATCTAAGTAATTTGAAAAGGCAGGCTGCATTTCAATACATTCACAATAAGAAAATAGGCATTTGTTTCTTACAAGAAACATGGATGTATTCTGATGAACAGGTGGTAACATTTAAAAGAGATTGGCCTTGGGGACTGTCATATTGTTCCTTCAGCCAAGACAGTTTGAATGGGGTTGGAATTCTCTTTAATTCCTATAAATTAACATTATAGAAATTAATTGATTTATTTGCAGGAAGAGTATTAATTCTTGATGGTAAATGGGATAACATGGATTGTGTACTAATTAACCTTTATAACCCACAGACAAAAGCACAAAGGATGAACCAGATGAAGGTCATTCAGCCATATTTAGTCACATCATATAAAATATTTTTCGGATGAGACTTTAATTGTAATTTGTCACAAGGAAGTGAAAAGGGTACACAAACTGACAATAAAAAAAATATTGTGATACAAATACTTCAGTAAATATAATTAAAATATTATGTTTAACAAACTGCAGTATATATCATGAACAAGGCCCGGGTTTTACCTATACTCGTAATAAATTTAAAACTACCACAGACCATTTGCTTATTTCATCTAATGTGCCCAAAGGAAAATTTTATATAAGACTGGTATAATTTTTGGATCATTAAATGCTGTCATTTGCCCTTAAGTTTGGGTTCAGTAATATACCAGGGAAAAATACATGGAAACTTAATTCTTCTGTTCTAACAGACCCACATGTTAAAATAAATATTTTAATCTCCTCAAACAAGAATATCAGTCACATTCTTATTTTCTAATTTAGGAGGTTGGTGGTTAGACACTAAAACAGATATGAGAGATTGGTTTAAAAAGCATGAAAAAAGACAGGAAATGATAATCTTCTTAAATATTTATCACTCAGAAAACAGTTGCAAAAACTCTACACTCTTACATATACTTCACGATTTGACTATACAGATCATATAGCCAAAGTAAAAGAAGAAATGAAGATATACCAGTACGATAGCGATGACACTTCAAGCAATGCTATATAGTGGTACACAGAAAACCCTGGTAGGAGATCCCTTTGAGGCGTGCAAAACAATAAAAGAATCAATCAATACAGAGTATTTGTTTGATCATGATGGCAGAAAGATAGATTCAATTGAAGGTATAGGAAAGCTGAATAGACATCATTTTAGCTGTCTTGCACCTTAGACAGCCATCCTGAAGCAAGGGATAGCAGAAATTAAAAAGAAAATAAGGTTCCAACCATTCCAGATGAAATTTCAAGAATGCAGGTCCCCATATCTGTGATCAAATAGAGTCAACAGTTAAGAATTTGAAAAAATGAAACATCACCAAGTATGGATGGCTCCCAAACAAATTTTATACAGCTATTTCACAAGAGCTAGCAATATGTTTGAGAGTGGTGTTTCAATATTTCTTTTCTACAGATACTATATCTCACTCTTTCACAGAGGGGCTAATGATATCTTTATATAAATCTGTAGGTAGAAATATAAAAAAATTGGGGACCTATTACTTATTAAATTCGGATTACAAAATTTTAGCTACCCTGATAAATAATCAACTTAAGCAGTATGCCGCTTGAGTCATTTCCCCACAACAATATTGCGGCCTTCCGGATTGAAGAATGCAGAATGCCCAAATGGTTATAAGAGATACGCTAGAGTACTAAACACTTTCAGGAAACCCAGGATGTATAGTGGCAGCCAATCTAGAAAAGGCTTTGATAGAGTCTATCACCCATTTTTATTCAAAGTTTTAGCTACTTATAAAGTCCCACAGAAGGTCATTAAGCAAATTAAACTACTCTATACCTCATTTCAGATTTTTCAATTTATAAAAAGACAAGCTGCAAAAGGTTTTTCAATCCAAACAGGGATGAGGCAAGGATGCCCCTTGAGTCCCGTCTTATATATTTTTTCACTGAACCCCCCATTACAACTGCTTACAGAACACCCTAAATGGATGGGATAACAGGAACAGGGATGCAACAGAATTTGGTTATTCAGGCATATGCAGACAATGTCCATGATTTTTTTACAGACTGTAATCATCTTAAGTTTTTTAACAGAATTTAAGACTTATGCAACACTCTCTAATGCCAAACTGAATCTTACCAAAACCCGTGGTTTGTTTATAGGTGCAGGAAGCCAGCTAGCAAGACTGAGTAATGGAATTACTATATCTGCAGAACCCCTTTCAATACTCGGTATATTATTTGTCCCACAGAATTTACCTATTGAAAACTGGGAAAATGATCTCCAAAAAGTGGAGGCGAACGTTCTGAGATGGAAGCAGTGGAAGTTCTCAAAACATGTTTACAGTATGTGGCTATGATTTTTCCACTGCCTATACAACTCAAGACTAAAACCTACAGCTTGTTCTTTCAGGTGCTGTGTGTGAATAGGCTAAATACAGTTAAAAGGTGTTACACTTATTCAGAGAAAAATAAAGGGGTCTTGGGATGATAGATCCAATAGTGTTTTTTTATGCTTAATTTTTTTCCAAAATGGTTAGAAGTGGTTTGATAAATACTGAAAGAGGGAAAAATGGGTGGGTAAGGTTAACTTTAGAAAGATATTTTGCTGCTTGGAGTAATGCAGCTTCAAAATTAAGCAAACATATCCATACACCTTTGTATTTTAAGCCCACAGCAGAAAAATTGTACAAAAGGAACATCGCTATAGCAGTAATACAACAAGGAACAGAGAAAAATATATATAAAAGAATAATGAGTCTGATATACCCCATAGAACCAGGTTTTAAGAATTGTTCTACGGCGGACAACCCTTTAATACTAACACAGCTTAATAATAATAGAGTTTCTCCTCAAACGTGGGAGACCCTATGGTTGATAATGTATTGTAAGCTAAATTTAAGAGGAAATGCTAAGTACAAAGTCAAGGAAGAATGAAGCTGTGCATATTTAGACTGTACAAATCTAGAAGAAACTTTGGAACATTTCCTTTTGTATTGCTCATATGTGAAACCATTTTGGGAATTTTTGGTGTACCATTGCCGCAGCGACTCCCAGATCATGAAGACCACCACAGTGACAGGAATCAGGCAAAATCTGCCTGTTGCTGTGGTGATCTGTTTGGCATTCGGGACTGCCTAGCTGGGTGTTTACCCCCCCGGTCCAATTCTGACTCGGAGTTAGAATCCTAGAGACCAGGGGTTCTGGGGCAGAGAATCCCACATGTGGGGATTCGGGGGCACTGCCCCCTGATGGATGTACAGAGGTATCCCTGAAACTGCAATGCCAACAGTTGGCACTGTGGCTGTCGCTGTTGGGGATGTCTCCATGCTGACTGTCACTGCGGCATGGGTAAACCAGAATTTTTAGCCTGAAAATGGAACCTGGGATGACTGGCACAGCTCACATATGATATTTTAGTTATTGGGAAATACCTCAAAGGAATGTCTCATCTCCATCATGATACATTTTCTATACTTTTCTGTTGTCTCAGATTTTACCTATGGCAGGCAGGGTGTCAGTGGGTCATATATCAAAAGAGAATGAAATATGACTGTTTCAATCAATTGATAGTACAAGAAATGATAAAAGTATATTTAGGAGACTCAAGGGTGTTTTCTTCCAAAAAAATTTAAAGGTGGTAGAAAGGTTTTCATATCTTTATTAAATATAAATAAACACATAATAAAGAAACCAGAGGTGGAAATTCATGGGATAGAATCTTTTAAACTCTGATTGTTTTTTTTTCTTTTTTCTTTTCATTGTATTATTTTTATTATGCTGGTCACTTGAGAATTGTAAACCATATCATAATGGAGATGATTGTGATTTGTATTATGTATTTTTTTTTTACAATAAAAACTCCACTACTCTTTTCGAGAAATTCCATGGGATCTTTAACATTCACCTGAACTACAACCAGAACAGGCAGATGGGACCTCATTTTAATGTCTCATCTGAAAGACGGCACCTCAGGAGTACAGAATCCCCCTAAGGCTGCACTACAGTGTCAATATTGGGATTTAACCCAAGTGTCTGGTGTGGGGATAGATCTCACATAACTACACATTTTTTATTATTCTACAGTTCATGTACTACCAGTACTTCATCAAAATATGTACTGAGATATGCCAGAGCAATTATTTTAACTTAGTCTTCATATTTTTTAAAAATCCTCATTATACTCCATCTTATAAAATGTACAACCATAGTGTGCATCAATTTATCTGATCAACAACCCAACCCAACAGAAGGATAAAGTCATCTGTTCATCTGTTATGGCTAGAGACCCGTGTTTTTCTTAAATAAGAAATAACAAGAATTAACAAGAAATTAAGATATAAAAAGAAATAATAAGAAATTCAAGGTATAACAAGAAATAACAAGAAATTCAACATATAAAAGGAATAAAATGAAAAAAGACATGAATCAAGTGAAAAAAATGGCTTTTGGGGGGGTCAAAATCTAAATAAATGCTTATAGCAGTTGTCGTTTATGCTCTGTTGTTACCACAGGCAATCCACTAGGAAGCAATGGTGGAATTGTTTTAGTCACAAAACCTGGAAAGACCATAGCATAATGCAGCTTAATACAATGGAGTCTACTAGGAATGTGATTTCTAGTGTGTATAAGGTCATTTTGAGGTATTTTATGAATGTAAATGTGAGAACAAGAAATAAAACTACATTTTCAATGAATAAAAAGAAGTAACAAGAAATTCAAGAAAAATAAAAAGAAAAATTATAAAAAATATAAATAATTTCACGGGTCTCTAGTTATGATACTACACATGTCTCTGGTGAAGTTATATACATCATGTCACTGTTTATTGAGAGTCATCTGTATGTTAGTCATTGTACTGTACAGATCTGTGATACACAGCACTAAGTTAGGTTCTTAAAACATTTTTTTTTTGCAAAGGCTGCAATTTTCCATATTGGCTTGAAAAAAAATACGAAGATCTAGCACTATGTTGTATCTGTTCTTTAAGCTCACTGAATGCATATATTTAGACACACTTAACTCTTCTTATTTTCATACAGTAGTGAGCTGAACATACTGCAGTAAAGTAATCTAATCATCAGAACCATCCTGCAATAACATTTTCTCTGAAGAATTGATTTCCCCGTTGACCTTCAATGCCACCATTTTGCAAAGAACCACACATTTCCACATGTTGTCCCATTTAAAGTTCTTATGAGCATAAAACATGCTCATGTAAGAGCAAGTTTGTGTACATTTTTTATATCATAATGCATTTAGAAAACACACGTTTTTTAATTTACATATATGAAGAGATACCACTGACACCAACAAAACAGTATAAAAATGTATTTCTTGCATTCAACAAGCATAATACAGAAATTAAAAAAGATAATTATTGGTTGAGCTTACTTTTCAGGGGAGCTATCAGTAATGTTTATTTGTCAGGTCAAAGCATAATATAGAGTGTAAAAAATATATAATTAATGGGATAGCTTACTTTTCAGAGGCGGTATCAGTAGTATGTATTTGTCAGGTCAAGAACTGGGTATATTCAGGCCTAGTAGAATCAAGCTATAACTTCAGCTGATCCCTGGAATTCCAAGGTCAGAGTTCTCTGTAGGTGTGCTGTGATACCACAAATGTTTCTTATGAAGTTACTGTACATACAGCATGTTACATCTTTGACAGAAACCCCTATTGGTAACTTATTGTATTGTACATATCTCTTAATGAGCACTAACTATGGTCCCTTCAGGGAATGGTATGTGGCAGAAAATGCTTGCACATATCGAGAGCAGTTGTAGAAAAGTCCTAATATAGAAATCCTGTATATTAACCATGTCAAGTAAGCCTTTTTTCACTTTTTTTTTAAATCAGAAAGATATTTGGGTTTCTCTTTTAACCAATCATAATACACACACACACACACACACTCTCTCTCTCTCTCTCTCTCTCTATACAGTATATATATATATATGTATTATTTTTGCACAGTAGTTCCAGTATAGTTAGGGTTTCCTTGCCACTTCTATGTTAAACCCCAAATTTTGCACTTTAATAACTCTGGCACTGCACGACGGACTTGCCTGAAATATTGCATGCACGGTCTGGTACCATAGATCTGTGGATCAGGGTTTTGTGCATTTCTTTGCTCGTGGCTACAACCCACACAATTTGTTTGTTTTTTCTGAAATCTTCAGGGAAGATGCAGTCTGTGTCACAGATGTGCCTTTCAAAGTTTTGGTGAAAAATATTAAACAATTTAATGTTATTTAAAAAACAAGTTTCCCTTTATAGTCAATGGGAAAAAAATAGGTGTCTCTCAAAAGCTGCCACCAGTACATTTCATTGTTGCATATGGCCTTTTTCTGTCATGCCACTGCCATCTTGTTCTCTGTTAGCAGCAGAGAAAAAGGCCTGTAATTTAAAAATTACTAGCCCTAGGTAAACACCAACTGCTGAGTTTACCTAATCAGGGGCTGAGAAATATGATCCTACCATTAGATTTTAAAAGTAATGGCAGGAAATATAGTTTTGCACTTCGGGCATTATAAATGTCAAAAATTTGCAAAAGTTCCTTTGTGAAACTTTTGCAAATTTGTGACATGTGGCCCAATGACATGACATGAGGTCAAAACCTTTTTTTTATTATGTTTTTTCTGTGCTGGATCCCCAAGCCCCAGAATGGGCTTGGCAGGCTCCAGCAGCCTCCTCTTCATACCTGGGTTTACCCTTCCAAGTGGGGCTGCAGATAGGTGAACTCTGGTGGCCAGAGGGGATGGCAATGGAGCCAGCTCATTAGCAGGGGCTGGCACTTTGTATGCTGTAAACCCTTCAGGGGCAGGGACATGCAGTGATGACCCACATCTTCCTTGCCCCACTAGTGTGCGGGTGTTGACCACAGCAGAACTTCTGGCTTCTGCCAGGGGTCCATTGTGCATCAGATACTCAACCCCACATACCCTCAGAGTAGGAGAGCAGCTGGACCTCCAACTTCTGGGTCCATTCCCAAACCCAGGTCATCGGTGCCACAGACAGTGATCTTGCCTCTGTGCCCGACCATTATTTTAAGAAACTAAATGCAGGATTATCTTCCTCAGCCCCCATTTAGGTAAACAACTGTTGATGTTTACCTAAATAAAGGATATTTTTATCCTTTAAGTGTCTTCAAAGGGGTCAAGGCATTATGTTTTTCTGTTTTTTTTTACAGAAAACCCTACCGCTCCCTCACTCTGTGTGCCATTCCACCCTCCAACCTCTACAGCCAGTATCTCTGTTCCTCAATGAAAACTCCTCCCACAACCTCCCTCTGTGCAATGTCCAACCCTCCATTGACTATGGCCCCATCCCCATTTAAGCAAAAGCCCTCCCACTCCATCCGTCTGTGTCATGTATCACCCTCCACCCTCTATGTCTAGTTCCACTGCACCAGCCTACTGTTATTTTTTATTTGCTGACATCAGGGTGCCAATCCCCATGTTGGAATTCATACCCCCTGTCCAGTATTCAGGGACATTGGATAGCTGATTCCCAGTGTTTCAAAATATAATTCATTATTTAAAACAACTGTTAAAAAAGAAAACAGTCCCCCAATGTAATTTTTTTAATGTACCTGAAAAGAAGAAAATAATCCCTCATCATCTCCCCATCCCCATCCCCTCCCCCTCCTCCCCCATCCCCACTTTCCCTTTGTTTACCCACCTCCCCTCACCCCCCTCCTCCTTACCCCATACTTACCTCTGGATGATGGGAGCTGTCATCTTCTCTAGACAGGGACACATTTGTAGTCTTCAAAGGCTAACCACAAACTGAAGAATCAAGATAAGATCCATATAACGGCAGTCAATGTAGGTTTCAACTTATTTTGATATCTCTGTTATTCTTAGGAATTTTGACTGCAAAATTTCAATATGGGGTTCTTGGGACCCCACCTCATGAGAATTGTCACTATCATCTCATTACTCAGACACAAAAGGTGATTTCTTGGTTTATGTACGGAATCACCTTTTGGGAATGATAAACAAAATGACAGTGCCAGTGCTCATGAGGTGGGGTCTCAAAATGCCAATGTTGAAAATTTGGAACAAAAATTCTGAAAAATGACTGTGTTATGAGCATACATTGCACAGTTTCTATGCACACTCGTACCTTTGCCAATTTTTAGTTTTTTCAGTCCAGACTTTCTACATTGCCATTTTTTCACACCTCCTCATGAACAGTATAGCTGTCATTTCTTATATCCTGCCCAAAATGTTTTTTCACACCTAAGGTGCAGAATGGCGCAGTTGCTATGTAAAATCAACTTTCAGGATATATTATTGAGATCAAGTGCCAGAGTTCATGAGGGATGTCCCAAAAAGCCCATGTTGAACATTTGGTTAAAAAATTCCAAAAAATGGCAGTGTTATGAGCGTGCTTAGTGCAGTTTTTATGTACACTTGTAATTTTGCCAATTTTTCATATTTTATCTTCAGATTTTCCACATTACAATTTTTCACATCTCCTCATGAACGTAATACAGCTGTCACTTGTAACATCCTGCCTGAAACATGTTTTTGCACCTGTGGTGCTGAATGGCCCTGTCGCTGTGCGAACTCAACTTTCAGGACAAATTAACAAAATGACAGTGCCATTGTTCATGATGTGGGGTCCCAAAATGCCATGTTGAAAATTGGGTAAAAAAATTCCTGCAAATGCCCAAGTTATATGCATCTGTTGAATTTATTCTATGCACGTGCATATCTTTACAGGATTGGAGCACATGGTCCAAAGGACCCTGCGCTCCCAAAGTAAAATTGTGATACTATAATACTATATCAAAAAGAAGGGAAATACATTGCAAAAAACTCCAATAATGCATCAGTTAGGGTTGATAGCACAGTGACAAAAGTTTGGAAATTTGATGTTAGGGTGCCCTTCCCTACCACCCCCCCCAACGTCCACACACCAACAGGCATCTGTGTAAACCATGGGGTAATCAGGCCTGTGACCCCATTCTCCTATAGTGTAGGATGTCAGCTTGTTTACATATGGGATGAGGTGAGAGTTCTGAAGACCCCATGGCATACCCTGATGCCTTTTGATGTGTGGACGGTGGTGGGGTGGGTGTAGGTGGGCACTCTAACATCAAATTTCCAAACTTTGTCACTGTGCTATCAACCTTAACTGATAACTGATGCATTAATGAGTTTTTCCAATGAATGAATATATATATATATATATATATATATATATATATATATATATATATACATATATATATATATATATATATGTGTACAGTATATATATATATATATATATATATATATACACACATATAGTCAGTGCAAAAATGTTGTTAATGCATCAGTTAGGGTTCATATTAAAGTGACAAAAGTATGGAAATGTGATATTAGGGGTTCCAAAAATAACACTCCACCTCCACCCAACCCTACCACCCCACTCCCACCCTCCACAGACTAGCAGACATCAGCATGTGCCTTGGGATCATTGACCCTAATGCTCACACCATTCCACATGTGAGGAAGCTGACATGGTACAACATAGAAGAATGGGGTGAGCATTAGGATCGATGACCCCAAGGCACACCTTGACACCTGTTGGTCTGTGGAGAGTAGGGGTGGAGTGGTAGGGTGGGGTGGGTAGAGTGTTAGGGTTGGAACCCTAACACCAAATCTCCATACTTTTGTCACATTAGTAAAAACCCTAACTGATACATTTACAAAGTTTTTGCAATGTATTTCCTTACTTTTTGAGAAACTATAACCATAGCCTTAGTTTGTTATGGGAGTGCAGAGCCCTTCCGGCCCTGTGCTCCCCTCAGTCCATAGTGTATTGTGGAAGTACAGTGCCTTCTGGGCCCAGTGCTACCATGTATGTACATTGTAATTGTCTCTGTTTTTCATGTTGGAGTGCAGAGCCCTCTGTTCTCAGTGTGCCTATCTATCCATATGTGTAGAGACATTGTAATTAACTGTCATCTCCCTATGAAAGTTGAGGGCCCTCCACTCTCATCACTGCATAATGGTATTCATATATCTATCCATAAGTACAGAGACATTGTAATAAATCCTCACCATCCCAAATTGCAAACTGTCGCACTACTTTTGTGAAAGTACTGCAATTTGCGGCAATATTATAGGTGTTTCATAAAATAGTGCCACAATTTGCAGCTCTTTTGTAAAAGTAGAGCCACAATTTGTGGCATTAAAAATGTGTAGATCAAAATAAACATATTTCCAGAGTCTGTGGAAAAAACTAAACCCAGAATCGTGTACACTGGGCCTCAGTTAGGTAAACACAAGTGTTATTTTTATTACCCAAGCACATTCGTTTTTGAATTATTAGATTTTTTCCACAATTCTAACTGAAAACAAGGTGGCAGAAGCTTATAAGAACAGAACCCATTTGCGAAAAAGAATGGCACTTTCAGAAAAGAGAATGCTACTTTCACAAGGGTCATCTAGTTTTTCCCCATGGGAAATAATAGGAAACTGAAATTTTAGTAACATCTTAACAGATTAATATTGTTTCACCAAACTTTAAAAAGGCACATCTGTGACCAAGACCCCATATACCCAGAAAGTTTCAGGCCATACTGCAAAGTGATTTTGGAGAAATAGCATGGAAAAAGAAATTGCCATAAAAGTGGTAATTTTCACTTTATTTTTTTTACATTCTGTACCTCTGCACATGTACATCCTACCAGAACAAACTTGGCAGATCCAGAGATCAATGGTACCCAATGGCACATGCAAAACTTCCAGTGAATCAGTCAAATGGTTGCAAAGTTGTTGAAGTGTAAAAATTGGAGTTTAACATAGAAATGAGGTCTGCCACCATAATGTACTGTATATATATATATATATATATATATATATATATATATACATATGTATATATAATAAATTGAAATAAACATGTTAATTCATTGCTAAAGGAAAGGTCAGTTAAAAATAACAATCAGAATCACTGTAAGACTCCTCTTTGGTCTAAAAAACAAAATTCAGTCACGACTAGGAGTGACTTTGTAATATCCTATTCTAGACAATGTCCCTATGAGAGATGTTGAGAAATAAAATTTCACCAGTGAAATTGGTGCAAAATTGGAAATTTTACTGTGCAAAAATTTTAAAGAAATTGTGAAGTTTCACCCACAATTTCGCCTACAAATGAGCATCGTTATGATCATATCCATGGTGTCTAGTGATCCCCCCAGCTGATCACCATCCCAAATTTAAGATAAAGAATCTGTCTGGTGTGTATTGTTTCCCCCGGCTGATCACTGGCCCAAATTAAATAAAGCCCCCCCGCTGAGATTTACCCTCATTATTTCCCCATCCACCAATCCATAAAAAAATCTGTAAGCATGCGCTCATTCATTGAAGTGCTCAGTTGGACTGCTGGCTGCGAAGGTGAACAGAGGGATGTGCCAGTGGCTGGAGCAGGGTACTAGGGGGAGTGGAGGTGGTCACTATCTGATGACAGGGCAGTGGGACCACTAGACACCAGGGAGTAGGGATTAGATTTTTTTTTTACAGATTGGTGGATGGGAAAATAATGACAGTAAAGCATGATGGAGGGCTTTCTTTAATTTGGGCCAGTGGAGATCAGCTGGAGAGCCACTAGACACCAAGGAGATTCTTTATCTTAAATTCGGGGCAGTGATCAGCTGAAGGAGACCACTAGCCACCAGGGATGATTTAATTTATACTTAAAATGGCAACATTTTGACAGTGAGTTGCAAATGTTGTTGTTTTGAGGGTGAAATTTTGCCCACAGAGCATGAAATGTCACATTTTGCTACTGTGAAATATTTCATGAAATGAGTGAATTTCACAAAATATTATGCATAATGAAATATGCTAATTTTGCACAAGACTACTCCCTACTGGGCATAGCCAAGCAGCAACTCCCATGTCTAGCAGTATTTGGGTGGTGACCTCTTGCCACAGGACACCCCTGCCTGACAATCTGGGTCTGGCTGATTCTCACCCTGTAGGTGTACCTCTGGGGTGCTATTTTCTGTAAGTCTCTTGCCACACCAGTGGAACTGCTCCTGTCACCCTTCAATGTTGCCATTCCCATTAATCACTGTTCCCATACATCATTAACACAAAAATAAATAATATTTAATAAATAACATTCTTGAAATGGAGCTCACAAACTCAAAGATGGCGGGTGCTGTGGGAGTAGGGGAGCCACTATGGAACAGCAAACATAACTTCAAGTGGTTTGAATTGGCCCTCAGGGCCAGCAACCCACAATCAAGAACCAAAGTCCTTGACTTTAGAAGGGTGGACTTTGAGGGAACTGGTAAGAGAAATGTTAGTAGGGGTGGAGGACATAAGGGGAGCAGAGGAGTGATGGGGGTCAATAAAGGAATCCATCCTTAAGGCATCAAAGACAAGCATAAGAACAGTATCTAAAAAAGCAGGTCTAAGAGACTACTATGGCTCTCAGTTAGTGTCAGGGAACTAGTTAGGGACAAAAAGAAGGCCTTCTATAAATAGAAAAGTGGAGGAGCAGAATGGGAGCATTATCTACAGAAAAATATGGAGGCAAAGAGGATCATCAGGGAGGTGAAAGCAGTCACACAGCTGCATATCATGGACGGGGTCAAGAATGGAGAAAGACAGTTTTTCAGATATATCAGTGAAAAAACGAAAAAAGGCGGTGGCATTGTATGGCTAATTGATGGGGGAGGGTGATAGCGGAGGAGGAGGAGGAGCAAAATGCTTCAATCCTGAATGACATTTTACTCAGTATTTATTAAGGAGGACTGTGGTTCCAAGCCAGAAAGCATTATCAAAGTGGCAGCTAAGGGAGTCCTGGATATGATGCAGCTAATGCTTACTAGTGAGGGAGTCCTGAAGCCCTCAAGATAGATAAGGCCCCAGAACCAGATTGGTTACATCTGAGGATACTTAGGGAATTAGCAGCACAACTGTCTGAACCTTGGGCTGGGTCATTCAAAAGCTCACTTAGAGCAGGGGAAGTCCCAAGGGATTTGAGAATGGCAGATGTTGTGCTGCTTCATAGGGGGATAGAGGGCAGCCAGGGAACTACAGGCCTGTCAATCTGACCTCCATTATGGGGAAGCTGATGGAATCACTTATCAAAGAGGATCTCATGGACTACCTAGAGAACAATGGGCTCCAGGATGGTAAACAACACAGTTTCGTGGCAGTGAGATCTTATCTGAATAACCTGATTTTTTTCTTTGACTAGGTGACCAAGGAAGTAGACAAAGACCATGCTGTGGATCTGCTGCACTTTGACTCCAGCAAGGCTTTTGATTTGGTACCACATACAATATTGCTCAAAAAGATGGACCTGGGTGCAGTTAAAGCCACAGTGAACTGGGTGAATAGTTGGCTAAAAGGAGGTAGCAAAGAGTGCTGGTCAATGGGGTTAAATCAAAGAAAAGGGAGGTTATAAAGGGAATAAAGAATATGCAGGGGGTCCTACAAAAACTAGAGAGGTGTTCAAAGGTCTGGCAGTTAAAATTCAATGCCAAAAAGTGCAAGCTAATGCACCTAGAGAAAAGGAATCCCAAGACGGAGTACTGGATGGATGAGATGAGACATTGTACTACAGAAGAGGAACAGGATCTAGGAGTTACGATTAGTGACTCCCTTAAACAAATGAGCCAGTGCAATGAGGACTATAGCAAGGCTAACAGAATGCTGGAATGTAGTGTGACAGGTATTGATAGCAAAATAAAATAGCCAATACTTTTACTATACTGATCACTGGTGAGGCCTCACTTGGAGTACTGCATCCAGTTCTGGAGTCCTCACCTCAAAAAGGACAAGGATAGCTTGGAAACAGTGCAGTGTAGAGTAACAAAAATGATTCTGGGCCAGCAGGGCAGATGCAATTTCTATGAGGAGCAGTTCATGGCACTAAATATGTAGTCACTGGAAAGCAGAAAGGAGACAGGAGCTATGATAGAGACTTTCAAATTCCTAAAAGGAATTAACAAGGTAAACTGGGGGGGTTTATTTACGTTAAACACTAACTCAATCAGATGGTCACAAGTGGAAATTAACAGGAGGGAGGTTCAAGAGGGAAGTGAGGAAGTACTTCTGTACTGAAAGGGTGGTGGAACCTTGGAACAGTTTGTTGGCCAAGGTGGTGAGTACAGACACAGTCAGGGGATTTAAGTAATCATGAGATAAAATGAAGGGAATACTGGTCACCCAGGGCAGCAAGACCAAAGAGAAGAATGGGGATAGGATGAGGAGGATTAGTACCATGGAGAAACAATAGGTTGCAAGGAAGGTTCCAGGGATTATAGGGAATATAGGCAGACCAGATGGACCTCTGGACTTTTTCTGCTGTCATGGTCTATGTTTCTATGTTTCTAATATAAGCAGGGTTTAATTAATACAGAGAAAATCATGTTTTTTAAAAGTAGAGACAGTATAAAAAAAATTATCTTTTGTACCAAAGAAAAGAACCTCAGTGAGAAGTACAATACTAAAACAAGTAATGAAAATGTGTTTAAAATTAACCCAAAGCAGTAGAAACAAATACAATTTTCCCGAGTTCCCATTATCAGATTTGGGAAAACAGTACCTGACTTAACAGACAAAAAAATATTATCCTTTATATTCATTTTGCTGGGGTCATTGGTAAGTAGTGTGTGTGTGTGTGTGTGTGTGTGTGTGTGTGTGTGCGTGTGTGCGTGTGTGCATGCGTACGTGCGTATGTGCAGAAATATCCAAAATATCCTGCTCCTGTGTTTTAATCAATTTTTCTGTTAGGACAGTTTGTATCTTTGAATAAATAAATGTTTGCATGGGACCGTTAGTTAAAATTAAAAAAGAGTGTCTCCTGATTAAGTCACGTGTAATCGAACGGGGTCTTGAAGAACAAATTGCTCCCTGATTTCAAGTAATATGGTATGAAATGTAGGTAGATGCTTTCCTCTATGCTGAGTCTCCCTAGAAAAATATGGAAAGACTTATTTTTGAACCAGTTACAACAGACTATTTATGAGAGCATTGGTAATTACAGTACTTGTGTCCTTTGCTTCATCTCAGACAGTGTGGTAATTGTTGACAGACAGATGGACATATTTCCGTTGGAGCTTGAGAGGTTACTGCTGATGCAGCATCCATCTTCTTTCTCCATGGTAACCAAACACTTTGATGAAAAACATTTTCTCTCAAAATGTTCTATGGCATGGTCATTCAGTGTGTTTTGATTATCTGTTCAAAAAGATGAAGGTAACTCCCAAATTCTTATTTTGATTTTTGTTGATCATTTTTCAAAATGTTCAGTTTCATGTCTTGTAACAGAAATATACTTAATTAGGGCATTATTATTGGCTTTTAAAGATACACCTACCATGTATCTTGGATTAGAAGCCACCGCTTCCATTTGACTATTAAATTGTGTGCTGCACATTCATACTGAGGTTCATACTGAGGTGTTAAGGGGCGGAGAAGGCTATATAAAAGCCAATTGTTAGCTCCCCTGAACTAATAGTGCCTTACATCTTTATTAAAAATATGTCTGTGAAATTTGTTCTTGAATTTGGTCTCTGTTTTACTTATTATTACTTCTAGTGGTAGAGAATTCCAAATATTTGTTATTGTATTTGTGAAAAAGTATTTCCTTTTAGTAGTATAAAAATGTTTACCTGCTAACTGGAATGGGTGTCTTGTGTTTCAGTTAAGCATGATTTAAATTCAAGTTGAGTTCACTCAATAAAATACGTTATCAGTAAATCCTTCCTAAGCCTTCTTAGTGACAGGAGCACACGTTTTAATGAGTTTAATCATTGCTCATATGAACTGTCCCTTATTACAATGATTAACTTTGTAGCTCTGTGTTGTACTCTTTCAAGTTGTTTTATTTAACTTGCCTTATACGGACTACCCAAAAGGGGGTTATGAAATTCAGGTGTGATTTAACATGCTCTGTAAAGGGAAAAAATTATATCTTTACGTCATGAGCTGATATTTCTTTTTATTGACAATGATGCCATGTTGGATCTTGCTATGACCTTATTACATTGTTTTTGGGAGTCCAGATCAGATATGATGAGTACTCCCCCTAGATCCCTTTAACATGTAGATTCTATTAATTTTACCATTCCTAATTTGTATGAGAACTTAGGGTTCTTATTACCTATGTGCATCACTTTACCTTTGTTAGTGTTGAATTGCATACCCCAGGTAGTGTACTGTCTCTCTCCAGACTGCCATCCCTGCCCCACAACACCCAGCCTGAAGTGCCAGGGCTTCGCTCCGCCAGCAGGCGGTCAGCGGAAACTAGCCAACCCAGGGAACCATGAGGCCAGGAGGGACAGCTAGGAAACTCTTGGGAAAGCCGCTGCCAATTACTGTTTAGCCTTCACGCACAGCGGCCGATTGGCTCTCCTGCCCCATTGACATATACTGACTTAGCCTGCATTGCCAAAATCTGTCTGGGACTTGGGAATTTCTTCTCTGCATTCTTTAAAAATCTCCCAAAAAGAGCTGACTTCTTCTTGCTGCAACTGTAAAGGGAATCTGTTGATTTGTTGTGTTTTTTGCTGTAATTCCAAATCCTTGGTAACCAAAGTGGGCCAGACGCTGAGGAGCCACTTTTCCTTCCTAAAATTGTGTAAAATTCCTAAAAGTGCTGTTTTCTACTAAGGTAATTGCAAGGGGAAACTGCTGATTTACTGTTTTTGTTGTGATTACAAATCCTTTTTGCATTTGTAAGGTGGGCCAGACACTGAGGCGTCACAGACCCCCCCCCCAACAGCCTTTTGTTGTGCAGATTTAGGTACTGTGATGAGCAGGAACACTTGTCCTGCCTCTATTTAATTTATTTCACCTTCCTCTGTCTCTCTCCAGACTGCCATCCCTGCCCCACAACACCCAGCTTGAAGAGCCGGGGCTTCGCTCTGCCAGCGGGTGGTCGGTGGAAGCTAGCTGACCAGGGAACCACAAGGCCGGGAGGGACATAGGAAACTCTCGAAAGCTGCAAAATTTTGCCCACTTCCCTTCCCCTTGTGTGTTACATTTATAGGCATCTTCCTGCCGAAATCTCTTCCCCATCCTCAGCATTACCCTAAACCAGTAAACTGTTCCACCGTCTTGCTGATCCAACTAATCAGCAACTTCACTGCTCTCCCGGTAGCCAACTAACAATATCTCTCTCACAATGTGGAGGTTACTTCTGGTACTTCTTTCACTGTCAGACATGGGGTTCCCCAAAGAAGATGTCCCTATCACACAAACTATGGTGATCCATCTGCCCAGTCTCTCTGTCTCATCCCCATTGTTTGATGCTCAAACCCTCACATATGCCCTACCATTGCTACATCGATTACAGTGGGGTGACCCCCAAAAAGAAATGCAAACCACCATACATGTATTTCAATCAAGGCTCCACTACTGGATATACAGATCCCTCCTATGCCTGACCACCACACTGCTACTTGGTGTCTCAACACAATCCTATAACCCCATATGCAGCACCCCAAAAGAGTGGCAACAGAATAAGAGAAGGAGGACCAAAGACAGCCCCCTCTCCCTATCTCTGGCAGCCCTCATGAAACTACTGCTCTTTCTATTGCTCTGTATTGGTAATGCGGAAATCAACCCAGGACCCCCTGAATGCATTACCTCTCTAGCAGACCTAACCTCAATTAAAGGCCACAGTTTTTTGCATATTAATGTATGCAGTCTGTTGAAAAAACTTACACTGATACAAGCCTGGGTTGCCCATACCTTGCCAGACTTTCTCGTGGTATCTGAGACATGGCTCAAACCCACCACAGCAGACAGGGATGTTAACCTACCCAACTATCAGTTATTCAGAGCGGATCACCAAACAAGGGGCGGTGGAGTAGCTATATACAGTATGCAAAATGCGGTATACCTGTATCCTGTATTGCTGCAACCTCTATGGCCAAGGAATTTGAATGCCTTTCCCTTAAAGTCTCTCTCCCCAATACAGCAGATTTTCAGCTAGTTGGATGCTACAGATCCCCCTCTGCTGACCTCAAGCTCTTATGCCACCTGGGGAATCTGCTCAAGCCCAGCACTGAAGAAGTCATTATTCTAGGTGACCTGAATTTCAACTAGCTTACCCAGGCAGCTGCACTCTGGTATCATTCTGTGATACACATGGGTTCACATCTAATTAATAAGCCAACAAGAATTAATGCAAGGAATAGTAATAACAGCACACTACTTGATATCATGCTAGTGAATAAACCCCATCTATTCACACATGCTGGAGTGCTTTTCAGCAATATAAGTGATCACTGCCCCATCACAGGGGTAAGATCTTCCAGCAAAACAACAACTCCTGCAAAATTCCTAATGAGGAGATCCAAGTAAAACATCAATATTGAAGGATATTTGCATGATCTAGCTCACTCTCCAAGTGGTCAAGAGTTTTATCTTGCTCATTCTGTGGAAAAAGCACAGCAGGTGCTAAATAGCATTATAATAAGTGCCCTTAACATCCATGCCCCAATCTCTAGTATCCGAATAAAAAACATATCCTGTCGTTGGTTTTCAGCTGACCTCAAAGCTGCACTGCTGGAGAGAGACAAACTCTGGAAAATGGCAAGAAAAACCAAGAATGCAAATGGCTGGATGATCTTTAGGAAAGCCAGGAATAGATGCACCAAGAAAATTAGGGATGCAAAGGCTGCCTTCTACTTGGCTGAGCTTGACTCCTCCTATCATAATCCTGCTAGGTTTTGGGGTACCATCAAGGTTATGGTTGGGCAGGATTCTAGCACCTCCCTACCAACTCAATTACACCACAGTAATGGCCCTATCTCTGGCAAAATGGAAATTCTGGACACCTTCAATAACCACTTCACAATGGCTGACCTTGCCTTTGACACCTCTCCAGCTAACCTGCTGTGTGCACAATTAAGCTCCCAGTACACTGGTGCTCAGAGAGCTGACTCTTCCTTCAGCTTCAAATCTGTACTGTTGAAGCAAGTAGAGGACCTACTATGGCAGCTGGATAACAAAAAAAGCACGGGGGCAGACTCTCTGGACCCCTACTTTCTAAAGATTGCATCCCATGTACTTGCAACCCCCCTAACACATCTCTTTAACCTATCTCTAAACTCTGGTTCTATTCCCACACTGTGGAAGACAGCCCAAGTGGTTCCCCTTCTAAAATTAGGGGACCCTATGGACCTTAATAATTACAGGCCCATTTCCATTCTACCAGTGCTATCCAAGATGCTGGAGAAATTAGTGAGTACCAAGTTAAGGGAATATCTTGACGATGCTAACCTCCTGAATCCAGCTCAATCTGGATTCAGGGCCAAGCGTGGCACTATCACTGCACTATCACTGCACTAGCCAAGGTCACAAATGACTGGCAAACTGAATTAGATAAAAAGAAAAATGTCTGTGCAGTATTTCTTGACCTGAGCAAAGCATTTGATACTGTGGACCACGAGCCTCTACTATCATCCATGCACTCCATTGGCCTAGATCCACCCTCCCTTAAGTGGTTCAGGTGTTATCTTACCGGTAGGTCACAGCAGGTAAAAGCTGAAGGTTACCTATCCCCATTAAAACCACTGCTAAGAGGAGTCCCCCAAGGTTCTATCCTGGGTCCTATCCTTTTTGCCATCTATATAAATAATATTGATTCAACCCTCACCAAATCCTCTGTACACCTCTTTGCTGATGACACTGTTTTGTATGTCAGCAACCCTTCTTCTGCAGCTGCCCATGAAATCCTACAAACAGAATTCTCCTTGTTACAATATCAGCTACTTGAGAAAAAGCTTCTGTTAAATGCAAAGAAAACTAAAGCAATGATGTTCACAAATCAAAGCTCCACCAGCACCTCCTCTTCAATCATTCTCCCCTAGCTATGCACTAAAATCTGGAGTATGTAGAAAAATTCAAATACCTAGGTGTGTGGATTGACAGCAGACTCGACTTCACTCATCATTTAGAAGAACTGCTAAAAAAGCTTTGCCAAAGGCTTGGCCTTTTCTATAGATTAAAACCCTTCCTAAACAGAGATTCAAAGATGAGGTTAGTCCAGGCCATTTTTCTCTCAGTTGTTGACTATGCAGACTTCCTTTATAGTCACTGCCTCATCTCCTATCTAGACAAGTTGGATACCTTATACCATAGAGCAATAAGATTCATAACAGATCTGCCATCTCATACCCATCATTGCTCTCTTTATGCTGCAGTTGGATGGGTTTCCCTACACCTCAAAAGGAAGAGAAATGCAGCTCTATGGACTTACAGAGCGTTATCAAAAAAAACTTCCAAACTATATTCTGGACTGCTTCACCCAGACCATTCCTATTATCTATGCCCTAAGAAGCAACAACATCATCCTGTTCAAATTGCCCAAATTAACACCCGGCTAGGGAGGCAGCAATCAGCTATTCTCTAGCTATAGCATGGAACACCCTACAAAAATCCCTAAAACTGTCCAATCTTATACCATTTGCATCCTTTAAACAGTGTTGTACAGTTTTCTTCACAGAGAAATGCAGTTGCTACCGCTAGAGCTAGCTATGTCATCTCACAATCTCCCTTCCAAAAATTCACCATATATGGCATAATCTTTGTTCTTCAGTTCTCCTTCCCAGGCAGACACCCCATCTTATGGCACCCAGTAATACCTTCCACCATCCTAGTATTACATTATGCTGTGTGTTTGCCATGGCCTCTCCACTGGGATATGTATACTGTATATACTGTATATACTGTAAATATTAGCTTAACTTTCCTATAACCCATTTTATCATGTGAATTTTACTGTACATCACTGTGTTTATAAATGTTTTTTTCCCCTGTATGTATAACTGTTTATATAAGTGTATTGATGTATCTGTTGTGTATCAACTGCTGAACCTTGACCTTATCAGGTCCATCTTGTAAATGAGCCTTGCTCAGTGATGCTCACCTGAATAAATAAAGATTTGATTGATTGATTGATTGATTGATTTATATATGCAATTTAGATCTGCTTGGATGCAATGCATGTGTACTGTTATATCAGTTGTCAGATATCGTGTAGTTATATCAGATGAACTAAAGGTGGGCAAGCAATGTGAGAATGCAGTAAGGAGGGCTGGGGGGGATACTGGGATGCATAGGGAGAGGCATCACCAGTAGAAAACATGAAGTTGTTATTCCTCCATACAGACAATTAGTGAGACCCCATCTGGAGTACTGCATGCAGTTTTGGAGACCCCATCTCCACAAGGACATAGACAGGATGGAGGCTGTTCAGAGGAGGGAAACTAAAATGGTGCAGGGTCTGCACCAGAAGACATACTAAGAGAGACTAAAGGAGCTTAATATGTATACACTCAAAGAAAGGAGGGAAGGGGGGCATGATATAAACACTCATGTATCTCAAGGGAATCAGCAAAGTCCAAGAGAGTAGCATCTTTCCGAAAAAGAGATGTGCAAGATCAAGGGGCACAATTTGAAGATAGAGGAGGATGGCTCGAAGATAATGTGAGGAAGTATTTTTTCACAGAGAGGGTTGTTGATGCATTGTATGGCCTTCCTAAGAAGGTTGTGGAGTGAAAAACAGTGGGGGAATTCAGGAATGCATGGGACAGACATAAGGCAATTCTAGTGGGGTTAGGAGGTAGGAGGCTGTTGGTTAACTAGGATATGCAGCTTATCCATTAGGTAGAGAAATGGGCAGACTAGGTGGGCCAAGTGGTCCTTATCTTCCATCAAATTCTATGATTTTATGTTTCTATGTTGTTGCACAGGGACCTTTGACTTTGCTATCATCTCCAAACTTGCAGGCCCAGCTATATAGTTTTTTTGTTAAATTTGCTGTAAATATATGGAAAATTAGTGGTTCCAAGACAGAGCTCTATGGCATTCTACTAGTAATGTTACAGGTGTTTGAATTATAGCCCTTTATTTTCACTGACTGTTCTCTATCATGTAGCCAATTTAGTATCTATCTTACTAAGCCAGCTTCCAATCAAGTGTGGTTGGTATTCAAGGGTGACTTTAATATAAAACCTGCCAAAACAGTTGTTGCTACCTTTCATGACTGTAAAAGGGATAAGAATGGATAAGTACCATTTCTTTCTGCTGTGTTGCTACTGCTTATCTTACCAATCAAACTATATTACAGAGAAAGAGAGAGCCAAGGGAATCTATGAAGAGCTCATCTTAACAATAATATCGTTGACTCAGCTGTGGCTTTTTTAATGACTGTTAAGCTACTGTATGGTGTGTTTTTTTTAGATTACAGACAGATAGAGTAAGAGCACAAAGTGAAGCTGTGGTAAACTCAGTAAGATAATATCCCCAACTATGGAATCCCAGACTCAGCAGTGCACTACTTTGTTCTTTTACCACAAGTATGTTCTCTTTCTTCTCTCAAACCGCACGGCTTATCCAAAATCAGTGTGGCATGTCACAGCTCCCATCAATTGTCTGATTCCAATGGTTCACTGCCCTTTTACATTGCTGATATGTTTCTTCTCATTAGACCTCCACAACTTCATTTAAACTGTATAACCTAAGTCTTATTTTAAAATGTGATTCCCAAATTCATTATGAGTAACTCTTACTCCCACTACCACTTCAATTACTACTCACGACCTCTAAATGAGATGTGCTCCTTTTTTCTGGCCAGCTTTAACAGGAGATGTTTTATGATGTAGAAAACCTGGTAGATCAGTATGGGGCAAGGCTTCTTCCCAGGCTTTGGCTTTAGATGAAATGATTTGTGCACCCATTCAATCTCCAGTGGTAGTCCTTTGTATCTGACAAGTTGTGAAAACAGCAGCTGTTGTAGAAAAGCAATAACGTGTTTTACTCTCATTGATGATCTTTGCCAGGGCATGGAAAATTTTTACCTTGCAGGTGTTGTGTTGGTAGACAAGTCTAAAGCTTTTGATCTTGTCAACTATCAGCTATAGCTTCTGAAACTTGGAAGCCTTGAGTTCTGGTCTGTCACCCCTTAGCTCATTTTATTACCAAACCAATTGCAGCCAGGTTGTCAAATTCCAAGATACCCTATCCTCCCCCATTGCTGTTGAACATGGTGTCCTCCAAGGAACAATGCTAGACCCAATGTTCTTCTGCCTGTTCATTATTGCCTTACCTACAATACTGATTGTAAGATCTCCAGAGTCCTGCTGTTTTCGGATGATATAGTAATATTCCTAAAGTCTAGTAATGATGAAATCAGTTTGAGGTTGTACTCTGACCGCCATCTCATCCAGATCAACTTGCAAGCCAATAGACTATTGTGAAATAAAATTAAAACTTTGGCTATACTCTTTGGCTCCAGTCTTATATAGTTACGCACAAAGGTGATCCATGTCTAGTTTCTCCTGAGAGTACCTCAATAGTATGTGTGGATAGCTTTAAATATCTGGGATACACCTCAGATACTCCATATCCTATGCTTAGCCATTCTGAGGAAGTACCTCTGTGACATCACATGACCTCTCATGGGCTTTTCAGGAAAATGAATTTATTCTAGGTTGCGAGTAACTACCATGAGACATTGCTCTGACAAAATGTGTTAGCTTTTAACTAGAATTATTTCTTACTCACACTTTTAATGTTTTCCTGATCTTAAATGCTGTCTTCATCAGGAAAACTGGTGTCATTGCATCTTCTAACTGCTGCATTTAATATATTATTTGGATTTCATGGAACTAATATTGATGATTTTAAATATGAATATTCTTTTGGTAATGGATTGTTATAGTCAAAGTTGGCTAAACTATAATGACTTAAAATACTTACATTCCTATATGATGAATACATTATTGTTATCACAAAAAAAAGGTTCACTAGGATCTTGTAATGCCATATCAGGCCAGGAACTGTCTGACTCTTGAAGCCATAGACAATATGCACAGAAAACATTGCTTCATCTAATTACGTATGAACCCAAAGCCTGTCGTCTGGCCCCAGTATCTGGGATTAACAGGAAAGAAGTGCTTTGCAACTGTATTGCACAGTGTACACAGCTGTCCCACATTCTGACTACAAAATCCTATGCTACGGTACCTTCAAATTACAGTAAGGCTTGAGGAACATTTGTCTTTGATCATTGCATATCACTGTCTCTGAAACTCTTTATGCTTCATCTGTCCTGTACATAATTATTTTTTTACTCTATGTTCTTTAATGTTGTTACCTCATCTTCTGGTTCACTACTGTAAAAATGATTATGTTTCATTGAGCTTATCCAGTTAGAAAATAACTATTATATAACTGATTTAATAAAGATATCCTATACATATGTCACTACTGCAAGCATCATTTCCCTCACACTGTATTTTGCTGGCTATGGACATCTTTTTATATTACATTCCTCATTACATAGAAACATAGACCTTGATGGAAGATAAAGAATGTTTGTCCCACCTAATCTGCCCATTTGTCCCTGCCTATACTGTCACCACAGACCCTACACAATATCTGCCCCCCAGGCTTTCCAGGTAAGATTCCTTTGTGCCTATCTCAAGCATACCTGAAGTCTACCACTGTTTTCACCCCCACTACCACTGCAGGAAGACTGTTCCAGGCATCCACCACTGTTTCATTGCAGAAATACTTCCTCACATCTATTTTAAATTTTCCCCTTTCCAGCTTCATTGCATGTCTCCTTGTTCTCGTGTATCTTTTCCTTTGAAAATACACCCCTCTTGTACATTGTTCAACCCCAACAGGTATTTTTAGGTCTCTGTCATTCCTCTGTCTCCCTTCCCTCTTCCTGGATGTACATGTTGAGGTCCATCAGTCTCTCCTTATAGTTCTTCTGATGCAGCCCCTGCACCATTTTTGTTGCCTTCTTCTGCACAGCCTCCACCATGTCTATGTCCTTCCTGAGATGTGATCTTCAGAACTGGACACAGTACTCCAGGTGAGTTCTCACCAATGATCTATACAGAAGAAACACCACCTCCCTTCTCCTCCTGCTGACTATACCCCACACAATGCACCCAAGGATCTCACTGGCCCTTCCAACTGCCTTGTCACACTGCCTTGCCACTTTCAGGCCATCAAACACGATTACTCCAAAGTCTATTTCATGTTTAATATCTGACAATATCTCTTCCTACATTGTATACTCCATCTTATGGTTTCTGTGCCTTAGTTGCACATTTTTGCTTTGAAACCCAACTGTTGTACCCTTGACCACTCCTTGAGATTTCTCAGGTGTCTGCCCATTCTCTCCATCTCCCTGGTATGTACATACCACTGCAGATGTCAGTGTTATCTACGAAGAAGCATACCTCCCCTTTCAAATCATTTGCAATTTCACCTATAAAGACATTAAGGTGGACTTATCCCAATAATTATGCCTGAGGCACCCCACTGGTCACACTACTCTCCCATGAGTTAGTTCCATTTATAGGCACCCTCTGCAACCTATCCATTATCCAATTTCTTACCCAGTTTACCATCTCAGGACCCACACCTAAGCTGCCCAGTTTCCTTATGAGACTCCTATGTGCTTTAGTGTTGAAGGTCATGCTAAAGTCGAAGCAGGCTACGTTCACCACCCCACCCTGATCTGTTTCCTTTGTCACCTAGTCAATGAAATCTGTCAGGTTTTTCTGATGATGACCTCCCCTTCATGAATCTTTGTAGACTAGGGTCTCATAACCAGCTGGATTCAAAATATTCCAAAATCCTTTCCTTTAGCAGTGACTCCAATAATCTCCCCACTACTGACATTAGATTGACCAACCTATAGTTGCTAGCCTTCTTCCTTCTAATACTTTATGGTGCAAGACTACATCTGGCCCATCCAGCCTCTGGAACCATTCCTGTTTCCAGTTAGTTGTTGAATATTGAATATGGCTGTCAGGGGCACAGCCAGGACCTTCCTGAGCTCCCTCAGTATCCTTGGAGTTTCTGTTAGTCTTGTGGATTACTTGTATATGTCCTTGGCAACCAGTTTATCCCTTTCCATAGACCTGTCACTTTCTGTTACTGTTGTCTGTGATTCCTGACATATCCCCTCAGATTGTATACTTTAAAGGAAACTGTAAAATCAGCTGTTATTGGCTACAGTCAACTCTCTTGAGAAACTGTGAGAACTCCCTGTGTTGTCAGCACCTCATCTCTTCTTATCTGGGCAGCTATAGAAGTGAGACCTGTGAGGTGTGACCTCATACTCCAGAGTGTGACAAGATGCCTTAGAAGTGATGCCGCCATCAGGAATATGAAGAGTTCTAATATAACAAAACTGACCTGGCTACCTTTGTAGGGTGAGTGCGGTGTATGAGCAAGGTGGAACTACACATTGGATTTTAGATTTGAAGGTGCATATCCATTTTCAGATACTGGGGTGCTATTGTAATCTTGGTGGTAAGTATATTGTATTCTTTGGGCAACATTGTAATGACATAGAGGAAGGTGCAAGTAAATTAAAAAGTTTCAATTTTAGTATCTTCCACTGTTCTATGATTGAGTGAATAGCTTGTCCCAGTGAACATGCTGAAGTCAAGTCTTATTGCCGTATTACAAATCTGTCTGTTCTAGCAGCTGAACTAAAATGTGTTACTATTTTTCCATGTTAAAACAAGTGGTGCTAAAAAGAATTTGGTGTAAAGTTCTTTGTGCGAGTACTATAAAGATAAGGTAAGACATTATAAAATAAAAATAAATTAGCTACATGACTGTATGTACTATTAGCATGTCTGAATTACGTTTGTGTATGGGTCTGCAGACTCATGAATGCACAGTAAGTGTAATATTTACAAGTTTTTTTTTCTCTTCCCATCTCATTATCACCCCTTACTGTAAAAACAGGGAATGGCATCTTCACTGGCATAGTGAGGTCAGAAGAAAGCATGTTTCCTTAACACACTGCTGGCTTCTGCTACATTACATTATTTGCTTAATTTTGTTTACTTTTATGCTTGATGTTGTATCTACAATAATAATTTAAATTTGAGTTGTATTATAAAATGAACATTGAAACACTGAAGGTTTACTGGGCCTTAATTAGCTGGTACATGTTTTTTTTCAATGTTATCCTTGCTCATAAAGTGTTTCATGCAGCTTTATTTCAGTATCCTAGAGAATGCACAATTCAAAATCCCAGGGAATGCTGGTTTGCAAGTAGTGTAATATGATAAGATTCTCTGGTGGTAGTTATCTGCTTGGAATGTGGAGGGTGGCAGGGGACCCCACAGGGGAAGGAAACAACTCCTGGTGGGGGACTCCATTGTTAGGAAGGTAGAACTGGGGGAGGAAGGGGAGAGGGAGGTAAGGTGCCTGCCTGGTGCCATGGCTTGGAGGGACAGGGAGCAAATCCTCAGGATTGCCGGAGCAGCTGCACAGGGGAGGGAGCTGGATGTCATTGTCCACCTAGGGACAAATGACCTGACTAAGAAAGGAGTTAGAGAAGTGCAGGAAGAGTTTGTGGAATTGGGGAGGGGCCTTAGACAAGTAACATGGACAGTAACCATCTCGGAGGTGCTGCCCATCTATGGCGTAGGAGAGGCTAGGGTGTTCCACACCATGGGATTCAATCAGTGGTTGAAAAACTGGTGCAGAGCTCAGGGATTTGGCTTCAGTGGAGACTGAGGGTCCACCTGGAGTGATTCAAGCCTATACTGGCATGATGGGCTGCATCTGTCCAGGAGGGGAACCAGGATTCTAGGTGATAGGTTTAAATGCTTCATTGGCAAGCATTTAAACTAGCAAAGGGGGGAGGCACTGGAAAGGAGCAGGGAAATCCTAGCCCTCCCAAAAAATCATGGTAGTAAGTGCAGTAAGCTGTGAGGTGGCCGTGGTCCAGGGCTGAGTGGACATGGGAGGTAAATTCAAGGAAGGTGGTGGTGGTGGTACTGTGGCCCTTATGGAAACTGTGCTGCTGTCTAGATAGAAGATTATATTTGTTAATGTGGTCAGTGAGTTGGTTGGCGACTATGCGTTCTAGTGCCTTAGATGGGGGGTAGGATAGATATGGGGTGGTAGTTGTTTGTGGATGTGCGGTCACCACTTTTATAGATGGGTGTGATGTAGGCCGATTTTCAGTGGGTAGGGAATTTCCCTTGACAGAGGGAGTGGTTTAGAATGTGGGTGAGTGGGGCTAGGATTTCCTGGAGGGTGAGATGGAGAAGTCTGAGGTCCAGGGAGTTGTGACAATAGTGATTTTGGCTAATAGCTTTGGTTAGGTAGGGTTTGGCAGTCTCTGTGGTAAGGACTCGCAGGTAGAAGGGTGGAGCAAGGGGAGGATGTGGGGCATTATGGGCAGGCAGGAGATCGAAGAAATTAGGGGGCAGCACATGGGAGAGATCAGTGAAAGCAGTGTTAAGGGTCGAGGCTATTCTGAGGGGGTTGGAGGAGAGGCAGCCATCTACTAGAATTTGGGTAGGTGGCAGGTTTGGGACTTTGCCACAGAGTTCCTTAATGTTTTCCCAGAACTTGCGACCAGAGCATCAGGTGGAGGTTAAGGTGTCTTTGCAATAGTTCACTTTGGCGGTGTGTATGGCCCAGGTGCACTTGTTTTGGGACTCCCGATAATGTTGCCTGTCCAGAGGCCATTGCGTCTCATTGGCAAGGTGCCATAGTGTGTCACGCTGATGAAGTAGGCCTTGGAGGTGGTCCGAGAACCATGGTGCATGATTCCCTTTGGTCATTGTTTTGGTGAGGGGGGCGAACTTGTCACAGGCTGCATTAAAGGTGTTGGTAAATAGTTCAAGGGCGTGGTCTGGGTCAAGAGTGTTAGTTAGGGGTGTCCAGTCCCATTCTTTGAGGTGGGTCTTGAGTATGGCTAGATTACCAGGCCTTAGTTTGTGTTTTCCAATAATTTTAGGCAAGGTTTTGGGGGGGGGGTGTACCAGACCAGTTGCAGAGAACTGGAGAGTGGTCACTTAGGGTGTCTGGGAGGACTTGGGTGCTAGTTATTTTGTGGGGGCAGTTTGTGAAAACTAGGTCTACTAGGGAGGAAGACCCAGTGTGGGCATATAGCCGGGTGGGGGTTTTGATGACCTGAGTGAGATTGAGGGCTGACGTCTCTTTGATGTATGGGGCGGCTGTTTTGGCCAGCCAATTTATGTTGAAATCCCCCAGTAGTATTTTTTCATGCTTTGGGGAAGGGTGGCAAGGTAGGACATAATGGCTTGGAATGCTGGCTTCTGGTCCTTGGGAGGGACATAGGCCATGGTGAGGAGGAGAGGGGATGTTGACTTACCTAGGGTTAAATTTAGGGTGAGGGCCTGAGCCCTGGATGTTAGTATAGGCAGAGGGTGTAGGTGGCCAGAGAGTGAGTCGATGAGGTAGACAGCACAGCCATCCCTTCGCTTGCCCACTCAGTCGGCGTGGTAGAGGCGGTAACCAGGGAGGTTGACTGCCAAGTCGGGGACAGATGGGGACAACCAGGTTTCACTCAGAGCAATGATATCAGGGTGATTCTGGAGTACCCAACCCTGAAAGGAGTCCAATTTTTTTTGAAGACTGCAAACATTTAGTGAGGCGATGTGCAGGCCATTTCCTGGAGATGGGTGGGATGGTGAGGAATTTAGAAGGCCAGGGTTGGGGCGGACATTGCCTGTCAGAAGAAGGAGGAGAATGAGTGACCTGAGGCAGTTTCAGTTTGCTCGAGTAGTAGGTTTTTGGCATTTATGCTGTGCGTGGCCGATGGTGGGTATTGGTGGTTTCAGAGTAAAAGAGATAGGAGGAGAAAGTGGGGAAAGCAGGGGATTTGCTGGGTTGTAGATGTGGGAAAGAGGTTGGCCAGGACGGGAGGCTCCAGTGGGTTACTTGGCCTGGGAGATGGTATACAGGGTGGGGGTGGAGGTGTCTATGTATGTGTTGTAGAGGAGAGGGTGTAGATGATGGTTTATCGATCTGGGTTTGTAAGGCTGGGGTTCAGGTGCAGTGGGGTGGGGTCGGGGCTGGGAGTGCCAGGCTGCGTGCTGACAAGAGGTTTCATTTTTGCATCCCAATTTTGCATTGTGAGTGGTTGGTGAAAGTGCCTGAGGAAATTGCAGGAGGAAAGTTATGAGGGTAAGTGGGAGCATGGTAGGACAGAGAGTTAGGCAGAGAATGAAAGGACTCGAGAAAGAAGGAACAAAAAGGCAAGGGAGCCTCTAGTGGTAGGAAAAGATAAGCTGCAGATGGGAAAGTGGACTGATAGGTAAGTTCACATCATGTGACTAGAAATCAAGCTATATATTCGAATGCCAACCAAGAGTGATGGTGGGGGTGGTGGGGAGCCAAATGTGTAGCGTTCAGCGGGGCACAGTCAGTGCTTCAACAAACAGTCGCGATCAGGCACACAGCTCCTTTGGTACCTGGGGCAGTCTTTAACCTGGACTTCTTTTTCAGAGTGGGAGAGAGCTTAGCTGAGCAGCCCTCTAGACCATCGGTATGCTGTGGAAGAGGGAGAAAGACACAGTGAATTAATAAAGGTCAGAGGAGGGAAGATTCACTGTGGGGGTAGGGGTGTGGGCAGGGACTGTATCAGGAGTGCCTTTGTCTGAATATAGCTAGCAAGTTAATGTACAATATTCTCCATGACAGAAGACAACAAGGTTTTGTGAATTGAAGGCAATGCCAGACACATCTCATTAACTTGTTTTTTGTTTTAATTGAGTTCACCACAACATAACCCAGATAGGTCATCTTAGGGTAGCTGGTTCATTCCACTGGGGTGTCAAACAGACGAGGCACACTGATGAGTCCTGGTGGGATGAAACACGTGTCTGTGTTGGCACCCTTTGCAAATTGTGTGAGAGGCCTTTCCGCACCATGCATTTCTGCTTTAAGTTGAACCAGCATAATATTCTGTAGTGATTTACATAAGCAGCCCATGATGCTTTGCATTATGGGGGCATGTGTGATTTTGTATTTCTTTTCACCTCATCAATGTCACTGATGCAGTGTCTAAGGCAGTGAATAAAGTCTAGTTGTTGGATATCCTGTATCCGGATTTCAGCAAGCTCATTGATGCAGTACCACACTGAAGACTTGTGAAGAAGTTAAGACACTTGGGTGAGGTAGACTAACCAAGTCGGTTGGTACCTGGCTAGGGAGAATATCCAGTTAGGGAGATGGTGAGGGGAATATCATAGTTGTCAATTTTAGCACTGGTGCTTTTTTATATATTCATGTTTTTTTTTTTAAACATAGATATTTATTGTATCTATAGAAGATGCTATCACACTAACATTGAGCTTTAGCATGCATAGACAGCCAAGGATTGCAATTGTCCAATAATACACAATGTGTAATCTAAAATACAACATACAAATTAGTTCTCTGAGGGACATGTCCTATAATCTCATTTTTGTTTCAGATATCAGTATTTCAAATATTCCTATGGAGTGGATTTGGGGGAATCATCTAAGTAGTCTGTGGTCTGAGATCCCAAGGTAGTTCATACCTGGGACTGTCTGGGACTGAAACTGTCTGCTTCTATACTAAAATAATTCAAGGTATGTGAGCCAGTCTGAGTGGAGCAAAATGTAAGAACCATGTAGTCATTCTATTCGTTATAACCCGAATTGTTCCCTAGAGTTTAGCAGTCAAGCTTTCCACCTTGCTTGCTTTCCTTTTCTCGTGGAATGCATGATTTCTTAATTCGAGTCCCACCAGGTCTCAATTAGGTGTAGCACCTTCTTGAAAACTGAGTGCAGGTATACGTACATGTGACCATATGAATGTGCCAGCAGAAACAGACCACTCAGTCTATCTAAGTCTGCTCAAGTGTGCAGCTAGTGCCCCTAGTTTGCAGCTGCCCCACCCTCTCCCCTTTGTCATCCCACTGCCACCCCCACCTCTCACACCCTCAGTCTCCCCTGTTCCCTGTGCAATGCCCTTTTGAAGTTGTTCACAGATTTACGTGATATCACCCATTCTGGTAGTGCATTCCATTTTGCTACCACCCTCTCTGTGAAATAGTGTCTCCTCATTTCCTTCCTAAATCTTCCTCCCTCTATCCTTAGCTCATGCCCCCTGGTGACCATCTCCCTCCTTAACTTAAAGACCTAATTTGTTCCATCCTTATTGATTCCCCTCAGATACTTGAATGTCTATCATGTCCCCCCCGTCCCTTCTATCCTCCAGGGTGTGCATATTCAGGTCTCCCAGCTTGCTGTCATAGTCTCTCCTCTCCATTCCACATATTATCTTTGTTGACCTCCTCTGCACCCCCTCCAGTAGCCTGATATCAAGCTTTAGGTATGGCCTCCAAAACTGCACACGATACTCTAAGTGTGGCCTTACCAGTGACCTGTAGAGGGGCAAGATCACCTCTCTTCACCTGGAAGAAAAACCCCTTGCTATGCACCCCAGCATTTTGTTCACTTTTTGCAGCCACTCTCCTACACTGGGCAGTGTTGTTTATGGTCCCTGTTATCATTACCCCTAGATAGTTCTCCTCTCAATGATCCCCAGCATAATCCCCCCAGCTAATATTCTCTCTTTGGGTGCATAACCTTACACATCTTTGCATTGAACCCCAGCTTCCACCTCCCTGACCACTCCTCTAGCTTGCTTAGTTCCCCCTGCAGCTGCTTCCATCCCTCCTCTCCATCCACCACTGATCCAATTTTGGTGTTGTCAGCAAACAGACTTACCTACAGTAGCTCACCACCCCATGTGCAACGTCTGATATGAAAAGCCCAAACAATACTGGCCCAAACACAGAGCCCTGTGCACCCCACTCATCACCAGCCTTGGAGTTGAGAGCTCCACTCTCACCACCACCTGTTGTAGCCTTCCACTCACCAGCTTGTAATCCAGTTCTTCATTTTTGCCCCTACCCCTACACCAGTTAGCTTTCCCCCAAGCCACCCATGAGGCACAGAATAAAAGGCCTTGCTGAAGTCCAAGTAAAGAACATCCACTGCATGACCCTTATCCAGTTCACCTGTCATCCAGTCAAAATATTGTATCAGGTTGGTTTGACAAGACTTCCCTTAAGCAAATCCATGTTGCCTCACATCCTGCAGGCCATTGTCCTCCAGGTATGACACCAATCTTTCCTTTAGTATTGTTTCTATGAGTTTGTACACTATGGAAGTGAGATTTACCAGGCGATAAATAGCAGGTTCATCACTTGTTATTTTCTTAGTAGTAGCATTAATGCTTTCCATATTGTATATATAGTATACCATGTCTTCCCACTGGTGAATAGTGGAGGGGGGTCAAGTTGTAGCAATTTTCTCGTAATAACTTTCTTAACTGTGGCTAGAAGCATACTTACTAAATGTATTTGCCGTTTCTGTTTAAAGCATTTAGGGAAATATAGTAATATGGCTATTTCTGGTGTCAAAAGGCCAAGGTCAGGGAAAAGTTCTGAGAGTGCCTTGGTGATGTCCCCCCAAAAAGGTGACATAGCTGGACAAAACCAAAATACGTGTTCATGGGTTGAAATCTCGCACCCACAATGTCTCCAGCAGGACAAATCCATCTCTGGAAGAGAATTAGCCATGATCTGTGGGGTTCAGAAGAACCTGGTCACCACATTCCAGCTAAATTCTCACTAAGTGTATGAACCTGTAGTGCTATGCTCTCTACACCAGATCTGTGACCAGTCCTCCCATGGGATATCTAACATTAATTTGGCCTCCCAGACAACATACACCCCCTCCCAAAGTGAAGACAGAAAGCTCACTAAAGCTTTATAAAAGTGGGAAATTAAATTCTGGGGGGGGAGGGTTCACCCTAGACCTGTAGTAGTAATGAAAGGCCAGGGGAATGTACAGGGAAGGGGTGTCAAGCCCCAATGTACCGGTTAAGAAATGGCACATCTGTAAGTACCTATAAAAATCCAAGTTATGAGAAGAAGAATGCAGCTGTCTGGGGTGCAGGGATAGCAGCTAACACTAAATGAAAAGTTCAAATCCCGCACACACAACCACCAAATATAATATGCTGCTCGCTGGATTTAAAGTGCTGAAGTTTATTAAAGTGCCAGTGTGCACTTTAATAAACTTCAGAACTTTAAATCCAGCGAGCAGCATATTATATGTGCTGGTGGTGAATGCGGGATTTGAACTTTTCATACCTATAATAATCCCTTTGTGGGAGGTTAAATTCAGCTTGTAATTGCCGGAATCATTTAAAGATGCCATTGGAGTAAAACTGATAATCGTGAGCCAGGCCTCTCCAGTGCCAACTGTGGAAGCCATGGTCCAGCCTAGACGGAGTAAAAGCCCCATCCAGGGAGGGCAACCCAATCCATCTTGCCCCATGAATATTTTCAGGTGTCTTAAAATATGCTGCCCAGCTATGCACAAGGCCTGCAGTATAAGGTGATCTCTCCCTGGTGGAATTGCCAGGGTCGGGCTAGAATACTGTGGTGTAATCAAATTAGAGTGAGGATAAAGCTCTCTCCACCTGAACCAAGAGAAGAATCTGTGAATGGGGACAAAGCCAATGTATCATGTGAGTCAATTATGCTGCTAGAGCATATTCTTGAAGGTTAGGCATTGCTAAACCGCCATTCTCCCTTCAGAGTTGCAGCTTCCTAAATACTATTCTCTGCCTCTTCCCATGCCACAGATAAGTTGAAATTTTTCTGCTCCATTTGGTTATTTACTTTTTGGGCATAAGGGAAGGAATACTGTATCGAAGGTTATTTTCACTGTCTGTTTATTTTCACTATATTCACTATTGCTGACAATCAGTGAAAATAAATGGATAGTGAAAAATAATGGACAGCTGATTGTCAGTAGTACTGTATTGAAGAATAAGCTGTTTGTGCTAATTCTATCAGACATGAATATGTATAGAAAGTTGACTCCACTAAATATAACAGATGCTAATTTAACCTGCTATGCGGTATTCTGCATTAGGTATAGTAGTCTGGGTAATATGTTAATTTGGATAAACTGGATTCTGTTTAATAGGGATATTGGTAGGTGAGTCCCCAAGTGCAAAAGTCATCCCTGATCTGAAGGACTATTGGGTCATAACTGATGGTGAGCACCTGCAGCAGGTCTGATGGGAGGTGAATGCCTAGATATTTAATAGATGTTTATCAAATCTATATGGATTTCTTCATCGCAAGGTCAAGGATGGGTAGTCTTACAAAAATTACCACTTTTTTACTCAAGTTTATTTTGTAGCCAGACACCATCTCCATCACAGCCAAACTCTGTTCCAGGGCAGTCAATGAGGACTCTGGTTCTGTAAAATATAAAAGGTCATCAGCATAGTATGCTAGTTTATGTTTTTGATTAGTAACCCAGAAGCCCTGGATTTTGGCTTGTTGGCATAGGTATTAGGCAATGGGTTCCATGTAAAGCACAAAAAGGTATGGGGATAGGGGCATCCCTGTCTTGTACCCTGGGGCAGGGGGAAACAAGTAGAGCTGGAGCCAATGATTTTGACTGCAGCTTTGGGATTGGATTATATACCTTTAATATTTTGAAGAAAGCTACTAAAGAAATCAAATTACATAAGAATATAAGAATTTGCAGGCAGAAAGAGACTGTGTGGTCCATCTAGTCTGCCTGGGTTTTCTACACCCCACTATCAATTTGTCTTGCTAAGATGACTATACTGTCTATCCCATGCCTGTTTGAAATCACTGACCATATTGGCTGCCACTATCTCTAGTGGCAGACTGTTTCAAGGGTCCATGAAAAATACCTCCTAACATTTGTTTTGAATTTACCTCTCACCAGGCACATGTTGTGTCCTCTAGTACTTGCAGCCCTGTTTTCCTGGAAGAGGTTCCTGGTTTGTACTGTCTTGATCCCTTTAACAAATTTAAATGTCACAATCATGTCTCCTCTGTTCCTCCTCTGCTCAAGAGAGAATAAATTTAGCTGGCTGAACCTAGTTTTGTACTTTTCATGGTGCAGACCCTGCACCATTTTGGTGGCATCTTTCTGCATGGTTTCCAGATGGTCTATGTCCTTTTTTAGGTGAAGTCTCCAGAACTGCACACAGTTCTCCAAGTGAGGTATCACCAGGGACCTGTACAGTGGATTTGGATCTGGATTATATCACGCTTCCTACTGGTAATACTGTACCCCTTCCAATGCATCTGAGGATGTTGCTTGCCTTTAGGGATGCTTTTTTGCATTGCTTCCCTACCTTTAAATCGTTTGAGATCATGACACCAAGATCCCATTCCAGCTTTGTTTCTTCTAGTAGCTGCCCCTTAAGGACATACTTTGTGCATGGGATACTTGTACCCAAGTGCATGACTTTACATTTTTTGCCATTGAATCTCAACTGTCTGTTCCTGGATCATTCCTCTAGCATCCTGAGATCTGCTTCCATTTCTGCTATCCCTTCCTGTGTGTCCACCCTGTTGCAGAGCTTCAAATCATCTGCAAAGAGGAAGACTTTCCTTTTCAGTTCTTCAGCAATGTCACTGGTGAATATGTTGAAAAGGATGGGGCCAAGTACTGACCCCTGCAGCATGCCACTTGACACCTTTCCCTCTTGGGCATGGTGCCATTTATCATAACTCTCTGTGTCCTCTCTTGCAGCCAGCTTTTGTTCCATTTAACTACTTTGTGACTGATGCCAGCTTGCTCCAGTTTGTTGGCTAGCCTTCTGCATGGGATTGTATCAATGGCTTTACTAAAGTCCAGATACACCACATCCACTGCTGCCCCCGGTCTACTTCTCGCGTAACCCAGTCAAAGAATTCTATCCAATTTGTTTGGCCTGAGCATCCTGATGTGAAGCCATGTTGCTTTGGGTCAACTTGCCCACTTGCTTTTGGGTAGTTCATTACTCTTTCCCTAATCAATGTCTCCATTATTTTATCCACTACTGAGGTCAGACTTACTGGGCAGTAGTTTTCTGCTACCTCCCTGCTACCACTCTTGGGCAATGGCATAACAGTAGCTCTTTTCCAGGTTTGTGGTACTATCCCCTCTTCCAGTGAATTGTTAAACAGTTCATCCAGTGGGGTGGCAATTTCTAGCCTAAGTTCATTTAGAACTCTTGAGTATATTCCATCAGGGCCCATTGCCCTGTCCACCCTTATTTTAAACAACTCCTCAAGGACCCTTTCTTTCATAAAGGGGGATATGTCAGCTCTCCTGGTATGGAGAAGTGTCCTGGCTGGTACTGGACCATTACCAATGTTTTCCTGTGTGAAGACCGAGCAGAAGAATTTGTTGAGAACTTCTGCCTTGTCTTTGTCATTTTCCACCAGGTGTCCTTCCTTGTTTGCCGGATGTGTTATTCCTCTCTTGCTCTTTCTTTTTTCTCAAATGTATAAAAAAAAATGTTTTACTCCCCTTTTCACTTCTTGAGACAGTTTCTCTTTGCTCTGGTCTTTTGTCACCCTAATAGCTTTCCTGGCTTCCTTGAGTTTCTCTCTCTATAGGCTTCTGTATCCTTTTCAGACTTGGTCTCCTTGTACCTCTGAAAAAGCTTTTCTCTTTTCCCTAACTACAGTAACATTGGAGAACCAGAGGGGGTTCCTTGCTCTTTTGGACTTGCTGATTTGTTTAGTGCATAGCACTGTGACTGACGCTATAGCATCTTTCTGCAATGTCCATTTGTTCTTCATATTCCACGCGGTATCTGTTGCCATCAGGAGCTTGATCCTTTCACTCATTTTGGGAAATCTGCCTTTTTGAAATAAAGCACCTTGATTCTGGAGTGGCAGAGGTCTTCAGTCTTGCTAATGGAGAACCAGATTGACCAGTGGTCACTAGTACCCAGATTGATCTCCACTTGTATGTCTTATACCTTGATACTTTTAGTGAGTATCAGGTCCTGGATAGCTGGTTCTCTGATGGGAGAAATGATCATTTGATTCAGTCCTCCCCCCCTCAAAGCCATGATTAAGTCTCTATTATTCTATGAGAAGGCTATGAAGGTGGACCATTTTACATCTGGTAGACTGAAGTCCCTGAGTAGCAATAACTTGCCTTTGTCAGCCATCATCATTACGTCTTCCAGGAGAACCTTGTCCTGTCTGATCTCCTGGTTTGGTGGTCTATAGATAATTCCAACCCAGATAGGGTTCCTGTTTCCAGCTGCCAGAGTGATCCATAGGGCTTCTCTCTTGCCTTGTGTTCCCTGGTTCTCAGTAGCATTTATCCCTTCCCTGAGATAAATAGCAACCCCCCGCCTTTCTTACCTATGCGGTCTCCCCTGAAGAGAATGTAACCAGTGATGGTGATATCCCAGGTATGGTTTTCTTTGAACCAAGTATCTATGACAGCAACCCAGTTAAGGCTGACCTTGACCATCACTGCTATGAGATCCATGATTTTGTTTGGAAGGCTGCAGGCATTGACACATATTGCCTTCCAGCCTTGGTTAGTCCTGGTTGCTGTATGATTTTTCCACTTGTGATTTGTGTCTGTAATGTTTTGAACATCTCTATCATGTTTGGAATGCCCATGTGGAGTTGTGACGCACATGGTGCTTGTGATGCCCTGTTTTGATTCTGATTGATTTATCTTAGATGGGGGAGAGGCATTCATAAGCTGATATGATGCAACTGTTGCTGATGCCCCTTTCCCTCACTCTAGTTTAAATGGTTGATGAAGGCATTGAATGTTTGGCCACGTGCACGTGTTCTCTCTTTTGTAAGGTGTAGGCCATCAAATGTAAAGAACACCCTCTCCCAGAAGTTCTGCCAGTTTCCTTCATAGCCATAACCTTTTTCCTGACACCAGTTTTTGAGCCAGGCATTAAGTTCAGTGATGCCCCTTTCTCTGATCTTCTGTCTATTAACCCCCTTGCCACACACAAGCAGGATTTCTGAAAAGGAGATTTTAGATGGAAGGGAAGTGAGTTTTTCTCCTAGAGTCATTAGATGCTGTTTAGTCTTTCCAACTGACCATCTGGACAGATCGTTTGTACCTATCTGGATGAGAATGTGCATGTCTCACTCAGTGTTATGCACAATTCCCTCAATCCTGTTTGTGTCCCTCCATGCCGATGTTCCTGGGAGGCATCTAACCTCAATTTCTATTTGGCCACTTTGGTGCATGTGCAACTCTACCCATGGATCATAGAGTCACCTATTAATAAGACGCAATTTTTGTTTTGCTTGAAGGTTTTTGTTGTGGTTTATTTGTCCATGCATTACTTGAGGGTACTCTCCACAGTCATGCCTGCCCTGGCAGCAGGTTTGGATGAAAGTGGAGAGAACCTATTTGTTAGTTTGATTTGTGTTGGAGTTACTTTGCAAGGGTTATTTAGCTCTGCTTTCTGTTTTCCTACCAACTGCCAGCCCCTTAGTCTGCTACCTCTCTGGAGGAGTGGCATTGGTGTTTGGTGTCTTAAGTCCGAGTGCTGCATGGCATGGTTGAGTTGCACCCTGAGAAAGTACATTTCAGAATGTGCGCCAAATAGCTTAGTGAATTGATCATTTAGTGCAGAGCAGGTATGACAATGCCCCACCTGCCTCTCATAAGCTCTGGTGATAAGGGTCCCACAAATTCTGCAGTTGATGATATCCATATTGCTGTGTGGGTAACACATGAAAAACAAAGTTGCCATAAATCTAAAGGTGGATGGTGCACAAAGTGGACCTCCTTGTGGGATACAACTACCTGAGTCTTCCTTGGACTGAGTTATCAGGAAGTCAAAGTGGAAGTGTGGACAAAAATTAAAAGCACCTGTGCAAGTTCACTATAGCAGAAATAAGGAGGATGTGTGGATAGAAATATAAATCCTGCTTAAGAGAAAAACAACTAAAAAGTTTTTTTTTGATGAAGGTTAGTAGAGAAGGAGTATGGATGCAAGTAGAAGTGCCTATGAAAATAGTAATAGGAAGTTTTTTTTATGCCCCTAGGAAGAAGGTTGCTAGAAAGGGAGTAGAGAAGGAGTTCAGATGTAAATAGAAGCACCTGTGGAAAAAGTAATAGAGAGGATGTGTGGACAGAAATAGAAGTTCTGTCCCAAATAATTTTTTTTTTATGTACAGTGCCCTCTAATGATGTGTGAGGATTTGTGCTAGAAAGAAGTAAAGGTAGTACTGTTTATTTCTTGTTGTATCTCTGTAGGAAGTGGGAAGAGCTAGGAAGCTATAAATGTCAGTGCCCTGGGGGATGGTGGGGTTTGGGGGAGGGAGGGTGAGAAATATATAGCCTACTGGCAGTGGACAGAAACAATCAGTGAACTATGCACACTAAGTCAAAATTAAAAACCGGCTGCACTGTATAAGTTAAACCTGCAAGGCAGAACAGAGGTGCAGGCAGATCTGTATTACATCTGAATTTAAAAAGTGTACTCTGAAGAAAGGACTAGGAGACCTTATCAAACGTTTTCTGCACACTGAGGCTTAAAATCATCAAGCAGGTATTACATGAGTGGGCCTGATTAATTAAATAGAGTGTCCTTTTGATATTGTTGATCTTCTGTCTGGATTTAATGAAGCTGTACTGATCGGGGTGAACCAGAAGGAGCAGGATCTTGATAAGACAATGCGTTAAAATGCTGGTATTTTATAATCCTGGTAGAGGACTAATATAGGACGATGTGAGTCACAGAGTTGAGGGGGTTTATTAGGGTTCAATATGGCTGAAATTGTGGCTTGACTACAGGGGATAGGGTTTTCCCCTGTTGAGAGACTCTTTTGGAGGGCCGAGAGTAGAGGTGGGTGAAGTCCCTCAACTTTGCTACGCTGAGTAATTCATATATAACTCGAACTTCAAGAATTACTCCACATTGCAAAGTGAAAAATTTGCATTCTCACAATATCACAAAATTGCCATTGAAGCCAATGAACTTTGCATTACTTTGTGTTACTTCACCTTCATTTTGCTCCCAAATGCAAATTTTGCAGTGATTCATGGGATGGCAGATCACATGGGCTCTATATGGGTTTGCACAGCCTCAAGTCCATATAGTGTGTGTAGAGGAAAGCTGGAAATAGTTAGCTCTCAGAGCTGTGTGTTTCAAAACTTCAAAAAAAGATTTACGTTTTGACTTGTGAGTCGAAATTTAGTACATTGTGTGTACTATTCCCCTGTGTGTCTGTATCATCGACCATTTATTGATTCTTAGGTCTACCAGAGGTTGATAAGAGTAGTAATATTATCTTTGAGCCTGTCTGTATCATTGTTTACTGCTGGTATCAATCAATCAATCAATCAATGCTTTATTTATAAAAGTTGCCTTTCCAAAACCAAGGCACCTGTACAATAAAACCACACACATTTGTATAAATATCCACATAAAATTAAAACTAATAAATGCAATAGCAGCTTTAGTAGTTAGAAAATGCCAGGCTGAAAAGATACATTTTCAAAGCAACTTTAAAACTCAGAATGGTCAGGCAATCTCTCACCAGATGAGGCAGAGAATTCCACAGGGTCGGGGACACAAAGCTAAATGCCCTTGTAAACAAACCATGGGAATCTCTAGTAATCCCTAACTGGTGGATCAGAAAGGGCGGAGGAGACAGTAGGGTTGAAGAAGATCTTTCAGGGAACTGGGTCCCTGATTGTGTAGGGTCTTGTAGTTTAGCAAAGCAACCTTAAAGGTAATCCACCACTGTATTAGCAGCCAGTGCAGTCCGGGGAGTACAGGCATTATATGACTGGTCCTAGAGGTACCAGTCAAAAGCCTGGCTTCTGCATTCTGCACTAGCTGAAAGTGGTGGATATCAACCCCCGGTAGCCCTAAGTAAAGGGCATTGCAGTAGTTAAGGCGGGAGGTAACAAAAGCATGGACCGATGTTGGAAGATCATCAGGAGCAACCATATGCTTTACCTGGGCAATATTCCTCAGATGGTAGAAAGAGGTTTTGACAACTGCCGATGCCTGCGATTTTAGGGTCAGGCAGTCATCAAACATAATGCCCAGATTCCGCACCTGGTCTGAGGTAGTTAGCTGGACACCTCCAAGCCATAGATCCAAAGGAGAACCTGTTAACATGCCCGCATCATGATGACCTGGGTCCACAACCAACACCTCAGTTTTTTCTGGGTTTAACTGCAGCCAGCTCACATTCATCCAGTCCTGGATCTCGGTTAGACAGCTGTTAAAAACTAAGATAGCATCATCCTGACCGGGCACAAAGGACACATACAGCTAAGTATCATCTGATTAGCAGTTAAAACTCAAGCTGTACCACCTAACAATCACTCCCAATGACAGCATATACACTGTGAACAACATGTGCTCCAAGATGGAGCCCTGCAGTATCCCACAGGATAGGGAGAATGGAGTTGAGGAAATAAACGCAGACACCACCCTCTGAGACCTACCCTCAAGAAATGATCAAAACCATCTGAGGACCAACCCCAAAAGTCCACAGATGAGCCACAGGTGATCCAACAGCATGTCATGGTCCATGGTGTCAAATGCCGCAGATAGATCAAAAAGGACCAAGATGGAATGAGTCTTTTGATCTCTTGCTATTAGGAGGTCATTTAGTACCCGGACAAGGGCAGTCTCGGTACTATGTCTGTTCCTAAATCCAGACTGGAGATAATCATAAATATTGTAGTTCTAGGTAGTGCAGTAAATGTTACCCTCATCCCTCCAAAAGAAGGTATTATTGTTCCACTGTTAGATGTGTGAAGAAGAGTGTGGTTAAGCTGCAGTGTCAGTGCTCTGTATCTTTGTTGGCCCTATTTCCATCTCAAAGTCCTTATTGTTGTTTGGCTTCCCTCCCACCCAAAACTGAAGAAATATAATCTCATTTTGTTAAGTGCCTCTTTTCAGTATTTTGAAATTGTTGTCACTGTACTGCTATATTGTGTGTTTTCCCCAAGTACCATGAACAATCTCTCAGTCTCTGGTGCATATTACAGTGTTTAAACAAATGAAAAGAGATATAAGGAAAAAAACTACCTCTTTTTGTATTTTTTGCATTATACTGTTGAATGAATTTTCTTGAATTTGTTACAGCAACCCCCAAAACCAGGAAAATCACTTTTTGTGGTGCACATGTTTCTTTTCTTGGTGTGACTGTCTGTGTAATCAAATAAAAAATGACCACAAAGAGATGATCATGCAGAGCTGTTTCTGGCTGTTGCTTTACTGCCAAGCAGTCTATTGCTTGTGTGCCTCCAAATGTTAGCAGTGGAAGCTGTGAAGATGAGGCAGGTTAATCAGGGGCTAGCAATGTTAAATCTGGTTGTGAACATGGTACTGTAGTACTAAGCAACAGAAGGAAAAGGTAGTTGCTGCAAGCACTGGGATTTCTGTGGCTAATTTTTTCATGGCCAAATCAGTTTATTTTTAATTATTTTATATATTTTATTTAAACAGCAGTTTGGAAAACCTTTGAGCCATAGGCTCATTTACAAAGGTACCTTGTCACAGTAAGACAAACCAAAATACACAGTATAGCAGTATAACACATAAGTATAACAGTAAATTAAGACATAGATACAAACAAGCTGGTACAGGTAGGATGGATGCAAACAATACCAGAGTTATGTCTTCCTTAGCAGCTTAGTAATAAGCTTTGTCATAAGTATTGAGTACTGCTTTGACTAGTGGCAGTTACAGCATCGGGTGTTAATAAGGTGGTTACATAAGGAAGTTTTGAAGCACGATATAGTTGGAGCTTCGGAGATGGAGGGGGGCAGTGTGTTGAACCAGGAGGGGGCCCTAAAGCTGAAGGGTCTTTGGCCGTGAGAGGTCCTAGCTCTAGGGATAACAAGAGAGGTTTTCCCAGAGGTCCGAGTATGAACTAGTGGGACAGAGCAGCGTATGGTGGTGGTCAATCCTGGTGGGGAAAGCCCAATGAGGGTCTTTTGTAAGGGTACAGGTAAAGATATTTGAGAGCTAAATCGAGATCAAGTACCAGCCTTTAGCATACAGTAGACAGGTGTGTGTGTCATCCTAGGTGCTCCAGTAATTAACCTGCAGGCCTTATTCAGAGTAGTGTGAATCTTATGGAGTGCGGTCTGATCAGCAGCACCATACACCGGCAGTCCATAGTCCACTAGGGACAGGATAGAGGAGGTGACTGCGAGTCGAAGAGCCTCCGGGGGGAGGCAGTGTTTATACCGATGTAAGATGCCCAATCGGATATTAGTGGCAGTGGCTAGGGCAGCGATGTGTCCATGGAAGGAGAGGGAGGGGTCAAAATGGATCCCTAGGTATTTATAGGAGCAAACTTGTTCGAGTGGGAATGAGTACCCAGAGTGAATGAGGAGTTTGAAGTTGCAGGACTTGTTTTGGGGATGAGTGAAGAACATGGTTTTTGTTTTTTTAAGATTTATCACCAATCTATGTCCCTTGAACCAGGCCTCGGCTTCAGTGAAGGACTTCTGCAGCAAGTCCTGGAGGGCAGTAGGGTTATGATTTGAGGCAAAGATGACTGCATCATCAGCGTACAATAGAATGTTCTCCGAGCAAGAGCGTGGAAGGGTGTTAAGGTAAAGGGAGAATAGTAAGGGGCCCAGAATGGAGCCCTGGGGAACCCCAGAAAAGATGGGACAGATGTCTGAGTAGGTCCCATTAATTTTTACACACTGTGAGCGGTCAGACAGATAACTGGTGCACCAGGAGATAGGCCCAGCAGCAAAACCAGAGAGACTAAGGGCATCAAGAAGGAGGGACGGAGACAGTGTCAAAAGCTTTGAGAGGTCAATGAAGACAGCACCAGCCAGAGAACCAGTGTCTAAGGAGGTGGAGAAAGTTGGAGAACTCTAGGAGGGCTGTGTTGGTACTGTGGCCCGCTCGAAGCCATGCTGCTCAGGACAAAGGACATTGTAGGTGGAGAGGTAGTCAGAGATTTGAGAGGCCACCACTTTTCCAAGGCCTTGGAGAGAGGAGAATGGAGATCGGTCAATAGTTTCCAGCACAGTCCTATCACCACCTTTAAAGATAGGGGTGACAGTGACGACTTTCCAGGCAGTTGGAACCTTCCCCAGGCAAAGATAGTGGTTGATGAGGCATGTGATCGGGGTAAGGACTGTGTCTAAGACCAGCTGTAGGATACACGGATCCAGGGTGTCACTGCCTGTACTATTCCTCTTGAGGGCAGTGACAAGGTGTGGCCTAAGTTCTTGGGCAGAAACATGGCGGAGGAGAAAATAAGGGTGAGAAAGATTTACGGCAGGTGCTGGGGGAGGAGGGTCAAAAAAATTTGTAGGGAGGATAGGGCTAAGGTCAGTGAATGAGGTGTTGAGGTGGTTGGCTATGACGGCTGGGTCTGAGGAGATCACACCATTAATGTTGATCTGGGTGGGTGGGAGTGTCCTCCCATTTAACTGTTTAAAGTTATTCCAGAAGGTTCTGGATTCCCCATGAGGCAGTGAGTGAGGACCGATGAGTGCTCAGACTTGGCCTTTCTGATGGCCCAGTGCACTTGTTTGGGCGTGCACATATAACCGCCTGTCATTGGGCCGGCCAGTCTCAATGGCATGGTGCCATAGGTTGTCCCTATGTTTGAGCTGGTGGATCAAAGCTGGGGTAACCCAGGGGGCATTCTTCCTTTTAGAACGGCGGGTCAACACAGGGGCAAAGATATCACAGGCATTATTAAAAGTTTGGGTAAAGCAGGAGAGAGCTGTGTCAATGTCAAGAGTTGCCTGTATAGGAGACCAGTCAATTTGGGACTGAAGTTCCTTAAGTTTTATCAGTCCACCAGGTATTAGACGCCGCCGGCATGTGAACTGTGCTATGGGTTTGGGGACTGAGGTTGACCAGTGGAATAGAATGGGGGAATGATCGCTGAGAGAGTCTGGGAGGACTTGTACATTGGGGATCCGATTAGGGCGGTTGGTGAGTACCACATCAAGCAGGGTACTGGAGCCTCTCTTGGGGTTAGTCCTGGTAGGGTGGGTAACTAGTTGCGTTAGGTCTATTGCAGAAAAGGAGTCTCGGGTAGAGGAGGAGGAGGGCTGAGCCAGTTGACATTAAGTCACCAGCAGAATTTGATCCAGCGGAGGAGGTGAGAGGTGGAGTATTCTGTAAGAGAGGCAATGGCCTACGTTTGGTCCCTGGAGGGCACGTATGCAGTAGTCAGATAAAGGGGTCCCTTTAATGGGTCAGGGGTTAGTTTCAGCGTAAGTGCCTGGGCCCTGGAGTCAAGGACGGGAGTGGGTAGGGCTAGTACGGGGAGAGATTCCTTGACATAAGTAGCGCAGCCGCCGCCCCATCTCCCAACACGGTTGGACCGGAAAAGGGTGAAACCAGGAAGGGAGACTAGGGAGTCAGGGGAGGATTTTGACAGCCAAGTCTCAACCAGGGTGATGACATCAGAGTTAATTGATGTGACCAGGCATTGTAGTGAGTCAAACTTTTTTAGGAGGCTACAGATATTCATGGAGACCATGCATAGGCCTGTGGTGCGAGTTGGGGAGCTCCTGGGAACCGGGCCAGGGTTTGGATGAATGTTCCCTGACAGGAGTAGTAGCATGACTAACACCCTGGCCTGGAGATGGTGAGAGGTTTTCCTATGATTGACATGAGAGGAGGGAGGGAGGCTAAGGAGCAGGGGGTGGGAAGGGAGGTACAGGAGGGGAAAGCAAGAATAAGAAGACACCCAGATGTGCCTGAGGTCAAGAGAAAGCTAGGGGGAGGGCAGGAGGGATGGGGACACACAGAGGTCCCAAGGGGCAGGAGAGGAGGTTCAGGAGCAAGGGAGGGAGGGGTGCCAGGGCACAGTGTGGACTAGCAGATGGGTAAGTGGGTAAGTGCACTGTAGTGGGGATAGGCACAGGCAGAGCATGAGGCAGAACCAATACATTATGGTGAGCAAGATCCCAGGAAGTAGTGCTGTACAGGTAGGAGTAGGAAGTAGTGAGGGCATAGGTCCTCTAGAGGCCAGCAGGTATAACCTGCAAATGGGAAAGTGGGGAGATAGGTTCTGGGCAACAGGACGTGATATCATCGGATGTGATGTCACGGGGTTGATCCTTAAATTGACAGCTGCCCCTGGGTGGGAGGGTGGTTGGGATGGGCGGGGCAGATGGCGCGAAGCGCCGTCGGGCTAGCACCCCTCTGCAGGCGTCCAGATGAAGAGAAGAGGCTCTCTTTACCTCAAAAGTTATCAGGCTGGAGATTTGGCTTCCTCAGCTACTCAGGTGAGCTGCTTGTTGCTTCAGTTGCTTGATTGTCCCGAGTGCCTAGCTTGGGGGGGGAGCTGCCTATGTTGTGGAGAAAACAAAGCCTCTCATTACTATGCAGCAGGAGAATATGTTGTGACTTACACAAAGGGCTCCACTCTAAGCAAACAGGGCTATTCCAAAATGAGGTCACACTAGGACCCAGCTAACCTAATGCCTTCAGTAACAAGCACAATTAGCTCAATACCACCATATTAAACAAGTCTGATCTATATTAGCTGCTTGGTATATCTGGCTTTAAGATGAAATCAGCAATTAGCTCCAAATACCACCATATTAAACAAGTCTGATCTATATTAGCTGCTTGGTATATCTGGCTTTAAGACGAAATCAGCAAGGCAACTCTAGAAAAGCCAGTGAGTCCCTAGCTTTACACTTCAGCATTAGTAGCACAAAGAGAATCAAATAACAAGCCCACCCAGTGGTGAACAGGAACAAAGTTCATAAAATATAAGTGTTCATCAGGTAGCACCCCTCTGCAGGCGTCCAGGCGAAGAGAAAGGCGCTCTTTACCTCGAAAGTTTTCAGGCTGGAGATTTGGCTTCCTCAGCTACTCAGGTGAGCTGCTTGTTGCTTCAGTTGCTTGATTGTCCCGAGTGCCTAGCTTGGGGGCTGCCTCGAAAGTTATCAGGCTGGAGATTTGGCTTCCTCAGCTACTCAGGTGAGCTGCTTGTTGCTTCAGTTGCTTGATTGTCCCGAGTGCCTAGCTTGGGGGGGAGCTGCCTCGAAAGTTATCAGGCTGGAGATTTGGCTTCCTCAGCTACTCAGGTGAGCTGCTTGTTGCTTCAGTTGCTTGATTGTCCCGAGTGCCTAGCTTGGGGGGGAGCTGCCTCGAAAGTTATCAGGCTGGAGATTTGGCTTCCTCAGCTACTCAGGTGAGCTGCTTGTTGCTTCAGTTGCTTGATTGTCCCGAGTGCCATCTGTGCAATCATACAGTTGAATCAATGCTTGTTGGAGATGTTGATGGTTTTGGTATTAAAGAGAGTAACAGCATTGTAGATAATAGCAGAAGTACTGCTACAACCCCAGATAAGTTATCGAGTGGGAAAAATGTTGCGGAGACAGAAGTCTTGAGGGTAGATGATGTCTCACTCCCCACTAAACATGAGCCTGATCATCATGAATCACATGCTCGTGTCTCCCTCTCCACATAGTTTCATGTTAGGACATCCAAAAAATGAGATGGTGGTGATGAAAAAAGCTTGGATGATGAAAGGGAGGTGGAGGTTGTAGTATCTCCACAGGACAGCATCCATAATGAATGTGCGGATGATGATGAGGATGATGCAAGTGACACTCCATGGGAACCTGAGAAAAAAAGTTAAGGTGGCTGTAGGTGAACCGTTTCTTTGTAACCCCCCCCTTCAAAGTTCTTCTAATGTGGTTGTGTCTGTGGGTTACCTTGAAGTCATAGTACCAGATTGTGATGTCCAGTCAAATTCAAAGTTGGCACCACACCATAAATCATACATCACACCCCCCATTTCAATAACCAAAAATTGCAGTCCAATATGCAGCAGAAGCTGCAGTAGTGTCATGTTCAATATCAAATCAGATCAAATCATAATGTATTTATAATGCGCTTTTCGAAATATCAAAGCGCAAATACAAAACAAATGTAGCAACAGATAACTATAATAAATACAAATATAAAACATTTAAAAGGCAGCAAGACAAGTAGATATTATATTAAAAAGCTATAAGGCAATATAGGGCAACCAAATCCCTAGGTTTTTTTTATTTTTCGTCTGCAGAAAAGTCAAACATGTGAGCTGGAGTCTGTTTCTTACAAACTTCGCCTTTTCACAATGCAACTCAAAGTTAAGGCAAAGTTGGAAGGTGAAGTCCATTAAAGCAAATTTGGGCATTTTAATAGGAACTTTGTGAATGGCTTTGCAGATTCAAAGTGGCTGAGTTTGTGCTAACTTTGCAGGAGTAGTAAAAATTCACCGGATCTCTAGCCAGGAGCAGGGGTTCCTTGATAAGCTCCCAGGTACCCTTATAAAATTCGACTCCGAAGCCATCGAGGACTGAACTCTTTCCATTTTTTTTAGATTTCTTATTGTAGAGTAGATTTCATGTGCCGTACTAGGATGGGTTAATTGTGCTGCTCACTGAGGGTCTAAGGTAGGGAGCTTCAGTCCCGGGATGAAAGGCTCTATGTCCTGCAGGGCCAGGACCAAAGTCTCTGTATACAATTCCAAGTAATATTGACAAAATATGTGTAGTATTTGAGAGGAGATGGAGGTCATTTTTCTGGACTGAGAGTCTTTGATCTTTGGAATGGAGATTGCCTGTAGTTGTTTTCTTAAGCCATAAGCCAGTATACAAGATGCCCTCGCCCTTCCCTCATAATATTTTTGGCATAGCCAAAGAAGTGCCTGTTCTGTTTTTTCTGTTAGTATTTTCTGGATTTCGTGTTTGTTAAGTGCAACCTGACCGGCCAGAGAGTGGTTCCCCAGCATATGTGTGTGTTGTAAGAAACTCAATTCATCCTGTAGGTCCTCGAGTTTTGTCTCAGCTTGTCTCTTTTTATAGTGGCATATTCTAAGATGTGGCCATGTAGAGCCACTTTGAAGGTGTCCCAGACAATCTGAGGAGACATCTGATGGGAGGAATTATCACTAATGATCTCTGGGAATTTTTCTTTTAGCATATCTCTGAAAATGGGATCTTATGATACAGAGTTCTTGAGAAACCAGTGTGTGTTTTTCCTTTCTTGTGTTGTTATAAGTTCTAGGGCGATGGGGGCATGGTCTGAGAGGTAGATATTCTTAATGTCCACTGAGTGTATTTTTTCCACATGTTTGCTGCTCACGAAGAAGTAATCCAAATAATAGCGATGTCTGTGTTCATGGGAATAGAATGTAAATTGTCTGGAAGTGGGATGGACGTGGCACCAGGTGTCTAACAGGCCTACTTCTTTGAGCAACTTTCACAGGTGTTTCCGCCCCAATGTGAGTGACGGAAGTCTAGATGCTGAAGTGTCCATGGATGGATTTAATAAGCAGTTTAAATCCCCCCCCCCGTAAAATCACCATGCCCTGTTTATCTGTAATGATCATATCTATCAGCTGTTGAATCAATGATGCGTTATTGCCCAGGGGCACATAATGCTGCCCACAGTGTACTGTTGGTCTTGGACCATAACCATGACTAACACCGATCACCCCTCCTTATCAGTATAAGAGTTAGAGTTTGTAAATGAAGAAGCCTTAGATATCAGAACCACTGCATGCCCCCCCATGTGTAAGCCATGTCATAAGGCTGAATCCATGACCTGGGAAAATCCAAACTTAGCCAATTTCTGATGTTTAATGGTCATGAGGTGAGACTTTTGGAGTAACAACAGGTCTGGCTTAAACTTTTTTGAGAGTGATCAGGGTTCAACCTCTTTTGACCTGCCCAGACAGCCCATTTACATTATGGGAGATTATTCTAAGTGGGATGCTCATTTGTCTCTGTTACCTTTTGGGTCTCCCCGGTCCCACACCCATTTAAAGAAATGGAAAAAGTCAAGTACAACTTATAATATAGGTTCCAACTATGATACCTTAAGATAAATAAATATAGTCATGTAGTACAATTGAAATCAGTGGTATTTTGTGGCATGCCTCTAGAATATGGTAAAATATGCCAGAAAGATGCATCAGTTTGTAGGGTTCGGTGAGTATACATTCTGAACCAGCTAAAAATTAGGAAAGAAAATGGGGAATATGGGAAGTAAATCTTGCCAACTATTGACATGTAAATACAGGGCCAACTGGTCCACAAACTAGGGAACATGGAAGATGGGGGTCGAAACCCCATCCATTGGAGAATAAAACAAAAGTATCTGAACAGGACTTCCAACTGAGAGGACCCTGTCAGCAGTCATCCTAAAGAATGTGACCTAAGTGACCACCTAGGAAGAAAAACACTACCATTAATGGGAATGGCTCCCTTATAGACTTTGATGGCAGATAAGGACCAATTGGCCCACCCAGTCTGCTCATTTCCCTACCTATTGGATAAGCTGCAGATTCTAGTTAACCAGCAGCCTACTTCCTGCAACCCCCCACTATAATTGCCTTATGTCTGTCCCGTGCATGTTTGAATCCCCTCACTGTTTTAGACCTCACAACCTCTCCAGGAAGGTGGTTCCATGCTTCCACCACTCTCTCCATGAAAAAGAATTTCCTCACATTACCTCTGAGCTGTCCCCCGTCTAACTTTAAATTGTGTCCCCTTGTTCTTACACATCTCTTTTTCTGAAAGATGCTACCCTCCTGGACTTTGTTGATTCCCTTGAGGTACTTAAAAGTTTCTATCATGTCCCCCCGTCTCTTCTTTCATCAAGGGTATACATATTAAGCTCTCTCAGTCTCTCTTCATATGGTTTCTTCTCTGGACTGCTTCCATCCTGTCTATGTCCTTGCATAGATGAGGTCTCCAAAACTGCACGCAGTACTCCAGATGGGGTCTCACCAACTGTCTGTACAGAGGGATAACCACTTCCCTTTTTCTACTTGTGATGCCCCTCCCTATGCATCCCAGTATCCCCCTGGCTCTTCTTACTGACTTCTCACATTGCTTACCCACCTTTAGGTCATCTGATATGACTACACCCAGATCCCTTTCCATTATTGTTGTTGTTAGTACCTCCCCTGCTATTGTGTACTCTTCTCCTGGATTTTTATTTCCCAGGTGCATTACTTTGCACTTCTTTGCATTGAATCTAAGTTGCCATATGTCTGACCATTCCTCCAACCTTGCCAAGTCCCTTCTCATCCTTTCTACCCCCCTTGTGTATCAATTCTGTTACAGATCTTTGTGTCATCTGCAAAGAGGCATACCTTTCCTTCCAGACCCTCCGCAATGTCACCTATAAAGACATTAAAGAGGATTGTATCCAGTACTGAGTCCGCAGGTACTCCACTAGTAACCCCCATTTCTTCAGAATGTGTTCCATTCACTATTACCTTCTGTGTCCTGTTGTGCAGCCAGTTTGCTACCCAGGCTACCACCCTGGGATCCACTCTCAGGCTGGCTAACTTGATTATTAATCTTTTGTGCAGGACTGTGTCAAATGCCTTGCTAAAGTCTAGATAGGCCATATCCACAGCCCCTCCCTGATCTATTACTTTGGTCACCCAGTCAAAGAAATCGATCAAATTTGTCTGACGACCTTCCTGCTGTGAATCCATGCTGCTTTTGGTCCTGTGCCCCGCTGGCCTCTAGGTACTGAACAATTCTTTCTTTCAGAAGTGATTCCATCATTTTCCTCACCACTGAGGTCAAACTAACAGGTCTGTAGTTTCCTGCTTCTGCCTGGCTCCCACTTTTGTGAAGGGGAATCACATCTGCCCTCCTCCAGTCCTCAGGTACCACCCCATCCTGCCATGATTTGTTAAAAAGTGTGGTTAGTGGTGTCACTAGGTCCTCCCTTAGTTCTTTTAGGATTCTAGGGTGAATCCCGTCAGGTCCCATTGCTTTGTCCACCTTGAGTTTTAGGAGTTCTTTCATGACTCTTTCTTCTGTAAATGGACCGGCATCAACTCCACTACCCAGAGTGCTTCTATTGTTTGGTTTAGGTAACTCCTCCTCTTCTTCTTTTGTGAATACTGAGCAAAAGTATTCATTCAGTATCTCTGCCTTTTCACTGTCTCCCTCTGCCCGCCTCCCCTTTCCTTTATTAATCTTCACTATCCCTCCCTTAACCTTTCTATGCTCCCTAATGTACCTATAAAAGGTTTTATCCCACTTCTTAACTGAGTTGGCTATCTTTTCCTTGGTTTTGGACCTTTGCTTTTCTGACTACCTTCCCCACTTCTTTCTGCTTTAATTGATACAGTTCCCTGTCATGCTCCTTCTGTGATTCCTTATACTTTCTGAATGCAGTCTTTTTCTCCTTAACCTTCCCTGACACTTCTTTTGATAACCATAGTGTTTTTTTATTCTTCTTTGTTTTCTTTATTTGTTTCACACAAAGGCTTGTTGCCTCCATGATGTCAGTTTTGATTTTTCTCCATTGTTCTTCCACCCTCCTTTCTGGCCATTTGCTAATGCATTCCTCAGGTATTCACCCATTATGCCAAAGTCAGCCCTTCTAAGTCCAGTATCTTTGTCTTTGTATGGCTTGTCTCCATGGTTGTGTTTATTGTGAAGCACACTGCAGTGGTCACTTGTTCCCAGATGTCTACTGACTTCTAAATGTATGATCCTCTCTCCATTTGAGAGTACTAGGCCTAATATTGCCCCCTCCTGAGTGGGTTCCACCACTAGCTGTCTAAGGCATGCCCCGTGTAGGGCATCAAGAATGACCCTGCTCTTGGATGTGGCTGCAGTCCATGTCATCCAGTTAACATCTAGCATATTCAGGTCCCCCATCAACAGTATCTCCCCTTTTTCAGCCATTTTGAGAATGCCCTCTATCATTTTCTTGTCCATTTCCTCCCCTTGAGATGGGGGTCTGTATACAACCCCTGTGCAGATTGTGATGCCATTCCCTGTCTCCAAGGTAACCCAGAGTGCCTCTTGTCCTCCCACTTTACTTTTCAGTTCTGTAGCTTTGATCCCTTCCCTTATGTAGAGAGCTACTCCACCTCTTTTACCCTCCCTGTCCCTTCTGTTGATTGTGTACCCTGGTGTGTTGACATCCTAATCATGGTTCTCTGTGTACCATGTTTCTGTGATTGCCTCAATATCCAAGTGTTCCTCTTCTATCAGGCCTACTAGCTCTGGAAGCTTGTTTCCAAGACTATGGGCATTGATACTCATTGCCCTCCATTTAATGTTGGCTTTATCCTTTTCTACCCCATCCCTGCTCTTATTGCCCTTGTCTATTTTTCCATTGACCCCTGTCCTGCCCTCTGTCAAGCTCTGTACCTCAGTGTTTACCCTACTACTTACCATGTTTTGTGGGGGAAGACTTGAACTTTCCTATTTCCTATCAGCACCTCCCCCCTTGGCTAGTTTAAAAGCTTGCCAAGGAAGCCTTTAAACCTGTCACCTAGGAGCTTGTTTCCCTTCCTGGACAGATGCAGACCATCATGCCAGGATATACCTTCATCTCTCCAGGTGGACCCCCAGTCCCCAATGAAGCCAAAGCCTTGTGCTTTGCACCAGTTTTGCAACCATTCATTAAAATGATTGGTGTGCAGTACCCTAGCCTCTCCCCTGCCATAGACTGGCAGCACCTCTGATAAGGTTACCGTGCTTGCTACCTGTCTGAGACCCCTCCCCAACTCCACAAATTCATCCTGAACTGCACTGATCTCATGCCTAGCTAGGTCATTTGTCCTGAGGTGGATAATGATATCTAGTTCCTTCTCCTGTGATGCTGCTTCTGCAATCCTGAGGATTTTCTTCCTGTCCCTCCAAGCCATGGTACCAGGCAGTCACCTTACTTCCCTCTCCTCTCCCTTCCCCAGGTCTACACCCCTAACAACTGAGTCCCCTATCAGAAGCTGTTTCTTTCCCCTGTGGTGTCCCTTGCCACTCTTTTGTGGGTCTCCCTTGTGGATGTTCCAAGCATTCTTCTTGGTCTCCACTGAGGGTGTCATCATAGAGGAACCTTGATTTGCCAGACTGACTATGACTTGTGTAGAGGTACAACTAGGGGGCTACCCCTCTGTTCCACCACCCTCACCCTCCCAGAACCCACTGTGGTCCATCTATTCTTCACAAATGGCAACCTCTGAGGCAGTGGTTGTGGAACTGGTGCTCTTTGGGTTGGGGAGGCCTCCTTAGTCCTTGCCAGTTCAACCTGGAGGTGGACAACCTCCTCCCTCAGAGCTGAGAGTTGCCTGAAAACAGGACAGCAATGCAGGTTCCAGAATGTCTCCTGGAAAACTGCTGCCCCACAGCCAGTGCATTGCTCCACTCCCCACACATCCCTCTTCCTTCTAATATACAATGAGTAATATATAAAACATTTTTTTTAGGTGTGTACTTACCCTTTATGCACTGTGCTGGGTTATTAAGAATATGACAGTTTTGCCCCAAGACCTGTTGAGGAAGTGATGTCAGAACTTTGGCTATAAAGGAAATGCCATGCCTGGGGTGGGCGAGGGTGAGGGAAGGGTGGGTGTTTGGGTAGGCCACAACCACCGGTGAGTGTTAGAAAAAATCAAATACACCATTGTTCCACCACCCTGGTGAGTACTGCCCTTTATAGTAAGTCAACCAGCACTACAATTTACTAGACCACTGCTCCTACACAAACCACTCTACTGAGTCCAGGGATAAAAATGAACTCACTGCTCAGCCAGCAGGACACTTTTAAAATGTTACACAAATATCCTTCCAAATCCTAGGTCTCAAGCACAGGAATCAAGCAACTTCAATTGTATTTCACCCCCTCTGGTTATAAAATTACTACACTTTAATGGAATCCTGCAATTCTCTTCTTAATGCCAATAAGAAAAAATGAAACTTTCTGTAGAACATGTAGCTTACCTTCCTAATAAGTCCCCAACAATATTATGTCTTACTAGGTTCCCAGTTCCTCAAATGCATTCTAGTTTGTTCTCTGCAGTATAACAAGTTTCTCAGCCTCCAACAGAAGCAGGCAAGTATTTTCTGACTGGCTTCTTACTGTGTAGTTTGCCCAAGACATCTCAGTGATAAAAGCCACACCCAGAATCAATTGATTGACTAGTGACACCTGTGATGTAATCAGGCCTGTCAATGTAGACACTTTGCTATGTCTGATTCTAATACACAAACCCTTTTCTGAAACCAGGTATAAACTCACTGCTCAGCCAGCAGGACACTTCTAAAATGTTGCACAAATATCCTTCCAAATCCTAGGTCTCAAGCACAGGAATCAAGCAACTTCAGTTGTATTTCACCCCCTCTGGTTATAAAATTACTACACTTTAATGTACACTTGTACTCTAGTACACTTTAGTGTACATTTGTACTCAATGACCCACCTGTTCCCCTTAGGGTACCACTGACCCTTAACTAAGGGGTGGGTACAGTGAAGAGATAGGACAAAGACACAAAGTAAAAAAAGAAATAAAGAATGGGTGGTTGGGGTATCTAGGAGATCTAAAAATAAAGGTGTGTCATATCCTTGGATCACCTAATGTTTCCTCTACTGCCCATTAAAGTAATTATCAGGTTCTTTAGGAGGTGGCTTATTCTGTCCCCCTTAACTGACAGAATAAACACACGTCAAAAATAAAGTCCTTAATAAGAGTGTTCTTTGCCTCCTCAAACAATGAAATAAGCTGCAGAAGATCAGCTTCAACTATGTACAGTTCATTTAATGTTCCATAGAGTGATCCTTGGTCTGTGAATTAGTGCAGGGCTAAAGGCAGCGTGTCCATCTTGTACTCAATGACCCACCTGTTCCCCTGCAGGAAAATAATAAGGGTGGTGTATTATGCAGCAGTAACAAAAACAAACCAAACAGACAAGCAGGGAGACATTTGAGAGTATTCTTCACATGAGAGGAGACCCACACCAGGCAAGAGGAAACAACTGTCTCGATACTCAGCACACTAAAGGGTACTCACTGCATCAAAAAAGGTTCGGTAGATAGAGATGACTGGGAGGCTCAAGTGTTCAGTGATGCAATCTGCTGCAATAGTATTTTCAGGGAGTCCAGGGTAGATTGCTGAGTTGTCAGGTCCTGCACTTGTAGGCCTCCAACTACTGTGTGAGGAGCAGGCCATTGTGGTAGAGACGTGGAGCCTTTGGAAATGAGTTTATGACTCAAAGGGTTGTAATTCCAAATTCCTAAATAAATAAATAAATACAATGAGTGAGGATGGTGAATCCATGTTTCTGTATGTGCAGGTATGCTGTTGCCGCATTGTCATAGCTCTGCTGTTCTGTGGGATACTGCTCTAATAGTTGGTCTGGATAGGGAGTCTAGAATTTCAACTTATTCTGTCTTAGCACTGTGCATAGTGGGATATATTCCCATCTGCATTGCATCATGTATGGTGCATACTCATTATCTAAAAATATTTGAGTGTCACCATAAAAGACTTTTCCTTGGGCCCGTGCCTTTATCAGAGTCAGCTCCTTTGTCTGGTATTTCAAGAAATGGATTATGATGGATCTGGGTCTTGCATTTGGATTTGTTGACTTGGGCTTGAGAGCTCGGTGAACCTCTTCAATTTCTAACCAAAAATCTGTATCCATGATAAGTGATGTGCACAGTAGAGTTTCAGTGAAGTCTAAGATATCTGCACCATCACTATTTTTGAGGACTGAATAGATTATAATATTTCACCTCCTGTGGTGGTTTTCAGCATCTTCTTGCTTATCGATGGTGAGTTGGCATACTTTGGTGATTAGCTCTATCATTGATTGTAGCTTGTTGAAGCATGTGGCTTGCTCTGTATGGGCCTCTTCCAGTGTGCTTAACCTGTCCTCCATTACAGTGAGGTAAGAGCAAAAGGATGATAAATGTCCTGGAATGAGTGGAACTCAGTTTTGAATTACATTAGTTCGTTTAAACATTTTTCTATGTTTGATGCCATGGAACTTTCTTTTTTTGTAGTGTGGTTTCCTTCTTTTAGTAGATTTTAATGTTGTGGAGTGAGTAGAAGTCAGGAATGCTTCTGTGGCCACTGATTCAGTAAAGTAGTGGTCTGGGAGATCACCATCTTGTTGCAAAATGCTGAATTTATTGCTACCTCCTTTTTCCCTGTTAGATGCCATACCTCATTCTCTATTTTCATAATTGAAAAATTAATTCAGAGTTACTAATTGTGAGGTAATGGTGCTGATGGGTGGAGAGTTCAGGATTCTGGTGCCCATTAGTCAGGTGACATTACCGGAAGTCCAGCCTGTACATTCATGTGTGACATTAAGAAAGGATATAAGGCAAAAATGTGCCTCTTTGCAGATGACACTGAAATCTGTGGTAGGGCAGTCAGGAAAGATAGGGTATGGGATAGAAAAAGGGACTTGGAACATTTTAAGAGTTAGTAACAAATCTGGCATCTCAATTTCAGTACCAAGACATGCAAGGTTATACAAATAAGCAAAATGAATATTCAAACAAATTATTTGGTGGGTGGGGTAAAGGTGTTCTGGATCTCTTGAGACCTTGATGTAATTGTAAGTGTTAGCACTGAGTCTACAGGTCTGTGACCCAAATCACATGAGAAGGTCAACAGGATACTCCTGTGTATAGGTAGTATTTTTCTTTTCCAGCAGAAGAAAAAAGGTGACTCTACCCATCTATAGGTCCCTGATGAAGCTCCATCTGGAATAATGCACACAGTTCTAGAGTCATCACCTGAAAAAGTATAGGGATAACATAGATTCAGTCTACAAGAGTGTGATCAAAGTGACACAAGGGCAGAAGGGGATATCATATGAAGAGCAAATGAGCAGTCTGAGCAGCTCTCCAAAAGAGTGAAAGGATGATCCAGGAAATAAAAAAAAAACAGTTAGCCTGACATCTATAGTGGGGAAGGTAATGGAGTCTATACTGAGGAACTAGTGGACTTCCTAAAAGTATTTGAAATATAGGACCCCTGGCAGCATGGTTTATTGAGAGGAAGGACTCGAGGAAAGGAGGGAGAGGGGGGACATGATAGAAATTTTCAAGTACCTCAAGGGAATCAACAAAGAGCAAGAGGGTAGCATCTTTCAAAAAAAGAGGTGTGCAAGAACAAGGGGGCACAATCTGAAGATGGGGGGTGGCTCAGAGGTAATTTAAGTAAGTATTTTTTCACAGAGAGGGTTGTGGATGCATTGAACAGCCTTCCAGAGGAGGTTGTGGAGTCAAAAACAGTGGTGGAATTCAAGCATGCATGGGACAGTCATAAGGCAATTCTAGGGGGTGGGGGTAGGAAGAAGTAGGCTGCTGGTTAACTAGGATCTGTAGCTTATCCAGTAAGTAGGGAAATAGGCAGACTGGGTGGGCCAAGCGGTCCTTATCTGCCATCAAATTCTATGTTTCTATGTTGCCAGACCAATCTTTTCAACCTCTTCAACAGACTGCCCTGGGGGTTCTGGCAGGGGACAGAAAGTCAATGTAGTATTCTTTGATTTTATAAGGCTTTTGACTCTGTCAGCCACATGAGACTGATTAAGAAGTTAGGATTTGGGGTGAAGGAGACATTGGCAACTTGGAAAGAAAACTGGCTGAGGTGAAGGACACATAGGATTATAATAACAGGGCCTTGTGAGAGGTAATGGAAATTACAAGTAGAGTACCACAGGAATAAGTGCTGTGTCCTATCCTTTTTAATATGTTCATTTGTGGCATATGGAGGCTTGGATATTGAATGTTAGCTTTGTATTGAGAAGGTGGAAACTTACATTGCTGAGCTTGTGACCTGATGACCAGGGAGGGCAGAAATGCAGCTTTTGTTGGATTAGGTTTCATTTTGATTTATACATGGCATGCCATCTATGCCACCTTAGTGTCTGCAGCATCTTATTTATAAGATTCACATATTTAATGTCATTGCCTTGGCAAGATCATTCTTTTATAACTTTTTCAGGTCGCTTTATGGCTTTGCTGATGAAGTTATGGGACTGGTTACATATCTGGGTCCCTGTGAACACAGGAGTTAGAGAGAGAAGGAGTGAGACAGTGCTGCAGAGAACAAGAGTGAACACTGAAGTACACCACAGTCCAGAAGAAAAGCAGATAAGGAACAGGACAGATGGTTTGGAGTTGAAGAAGATTCTATGGACACCTGTGCTTGGAAGTTACAGGGACTGACAGAAGAATGCCAAATGTGAACAATTAATTAACTGGGAGAGTGTGGTTAATGTACCCAATTTTCTTGTCTTAATCTGATAGCTCCTGGTCTAGGACTAGTGCAGTCAGTGACCCTAACAACAGAACTTGTGAAAAGATAATTTTCCCTTACATATGATTGGGTTTAATAGACTGATATTGCAGTCCAAGTGCTTCTTTGGCACTTGAGTTTATGGAAATCTGGCCTGATTTTTGGTAGAACAATCCACTAGCTTCATGTGGGAAAACAGATTCCATTTTTGTGTTTCCTTGCACTTGCACAAGAAACACCTTGGGACAGTACCACATTTGAGAGGTGTGTCAGGGATGAGTCCAATGCAGAGCACTGTATAGTGATTCCCAACCCTGACACACCAATGACCACTGAAGCCTAGTGTGGCAGCTGTCAGTATTTCACAGCAGGGAACCAGCTTGCACTTGAGAGAAAAGAACTACACCAATGAGAGAGTGCACTTCATTCCTCTCATTTGCATAGCCAGCATTGCAAGTCTGCATACCCTCCCTCTCACTCCCACTGTTGCCGTCTGCCCCACACACACCCTCCATTCCCCCACCGACCTGGCATCTTTTATTAAACTCTCCCACTGCCTCCCACTGCTGCTGTCCTCTCCATTCCCATACCAACCCTAGGCATCTAATAAAACCCTCCCACTCCCTCCCATTGATGCAGTCCACCCTGCACATCCATTCCTGCACCAGCCCAGCATCTTTCATTAAACCCTCCTGCTGCCTTTGACTGTTGCTGTCCTCCCCGCTCCCATCCCAGCCATGGGTTTACAATCAAACCCTCCAGTCCCTCCTACTGTGTGCTGTCTATCCTGCAACCTATGTTCCTGTACTGACTTCAGGTTGCCCAATCCCCTTGTTGGCATCATGCACTCCCCCAACTCATGTGGCACACTGGGAGCCCACCCCAGTGTGCCCATTTTTCTTTTTTGTACCAGTAAATAAAGAAAAACATTCCCCAACCTCTTTTTTTAACCTGTAAAAAATGCTCCCTCGTTGTCTCCCCAGTCCCTCCTTCTCCATCCCCACCCTCCCACTGAGCACCCACCTGTCTGCACCCCACTTACCCATACTTTCCTCTTGAAGTTAGCCCTGTCATCTTTTGAGGACTGGGACACTTCTGCACTCTTCAAAGATGACCGGCAAACTGAAGAATCAAAGGTAAGCACTGTATAATGGCAGTCAAAGGGGTTTTCAACTTAAGTTGCTCTCTCAACCATTTTTAGGAATTTTGGCCCCAAATTTTGAACATGGGGTTCTAGGGAACCCACCTCATGAACACTGTCACTGTCATTTCATTACTCGGTCCCAAAAGGTGATTTTGTGATTGCTGCATGGAATCACCTTTCAGGATGGATTAATGAAATGACAGTGCCACTGTTCATGAGGTGGGGACCCAAAAAGCTCTTGTTGAATATTTGGTGAAATAATTCCACAAAACGACTGCATTACAAGCATACATTGTGCAGTTTCTATGCACACTCCTAACTTCACCAATTTTTAATATTTTCACTCCAGATTTTTAACACTGCCATTTTTTCACATCTCTTTATAAACAGCACAGCTGTCTTTTTATACATCCCGCCTGAAATGTGTTTTTGCTCATGTGGTGCAGAATGGCACAATCACTCCGCAAAATCACCTTTTGGGATAAGTGAATAAAATTATAGTGGCACTCTTCATGAGGTGGGGTCTCAAAAAAGTCATGTTGAAAACATGGGGTGAAACAACTCCAAACAAGCATTTGTCAATGCCGAATGTTTGCTTGCTGGCATTGGCAGTGGTATTGTAGAAGTTACAGAGCTGCGTAATAGGAATGGCAGTGAAGTATTTAACTGAAGCCAACCCACCACCACCCTGCAAAGAGTGACAGGGATTGGGGTGTGCCTTTGGGTTGTCAGGCATAATGGCCATGCCATTTCACCACGCCCCAGCCTGCAGACACTGGCAAGTGTCACGGTGTTCCTTGGGGTCTTTGGCCCTTATGCGCACCCCATTCTATTAGGAAATACGGTGAGATTGGTGCAATATAGGAGAATGGGGTGAACTTTGGGGCCAAAGAGTCCAAGGCATACCTCGATGCCTCTCACTGGCTGCAGGGTGTGGAATGGTATAAGCATTACAGGCAAGAATCCCAAGTCACACCCTGATGCCTGTCATTCTCTACAGGGTTGGGCGTTATGGTTGGAAACCCTAATACCTCAGGCATTCATTGGTATTTTCACTCCAAATTTTCAACATGTTTTTTTTGTGACCCCACCTCATGAACAGGGGGAAAATCAGTTTGTTAGCCTAAAGCTGCTTATGCACAGCGACTATGGCATTTAGCACCACAGGTGCAAAAACATTCCGAACAGGATGTAAAAAATGACAGCTGTACTGTTCATGGGGAGGTGTAAAAAATGGCAATGTTGCAAATCTGCAGTAAAAATATTTAAAAAAATGGTGAAGTGACGAGCGTACATAGAAACTGTGCAATGCACACCCGTAATATAATTAGGTTGGGGATTTTTTACAGCAGATTGTCAACTAAGGCATTTTGGTGCCTCCGATCATGAACAGGGTCACTGTGATTTTCTTTATCTGTCCCGAGCAATGATTTCCCACAGTGACCACGCATCTCTGCACTGAAAGAGTGAAAACACACTTCGGCCATGTTGTGAAAAATTACAGCTGTACTGTTCATAAGGAAGTGTGGAAAAATGCCACTGGAGAAAATCTGGACTGAAAATATTACAAAGTCATGAACTTACAAGGGTGCGTGGAAACTGCGCAATGCTCACTCGTAACACAGACATTTTATGGACTTTTGTCACCAAATTTTCAACATAGCCATTTTAAGACCTCTGCTCATGAACAGTGTAACTGTGATTTTCTTAATCTGTCCCAAACATTGCTTTCGCACACCAACAGCACCATTGTGTGCTACATGTGCGAAAACACATTTTGGGCGACATATGATAAATGGCAGCTGTACTGTTCATAAGGAAGTGTAATAAAATGGCAATGTTGAAAATCTGGAGTGAAAATATTAAATTCGCAAACTTATGAACATGGATAGGAACTGCGCAACGCACGCTCGTAAAACAGTCATTTTTAGGAATTTTTTCACCAAATTTTCAACATAGACATTTTAAGACCTCTGCTCATGAACAGTGTCTCTGTGATTTTCTTAATGTGTCCCATACATTGATTTCACACATCGACTGCGCCATTGTGCACTACATGGGCGGAAACACATTTTGGCCAAGATGTGAAAAATGACAGCTGTACTGCTCATAAGGAGGTGTGGTAAAATGGCAATGTTGAAAATCTGGAGTGAAAATATTAAATTTGCAAACTTAAGAGCATAAGTAGGAACTGCGCAATGCACGCTCGTAAAACAGTCATTTTTAGGAATTTTTTCACCAAATTTTCAACATAGCCATTTTAAGACCTCTGCTCATGAACAGTGTCACTGTGATTTTCTTAATTTGTCCCGTACATTGATTTTGCACACTGAGCATGCCATTGTGCGCTACATGGGTGGAAACACGTTTGGGGTGAAATGTGAAAAATGACAGCTATATTGCTCATAAGAAGGTGTGGTAAAATGGCAATGTTGAAAATCTGGAGTGAAAATATTGAAATTTCACAAACTAACGAGCATGCGTAGGAACTGCGCAACGCACGCTCGTAAAACAGTCATTTTTAGGAATTTGTTCACCAAATTTTTCAACATAGCCATTTTAAGACCTCTGCTCATGAACAGTGTCAGTGTGATTTTCTTAATGTGTCCCGTACACTGATTTCGCACACCGACTGCGCCATTGTGCGCTACATGGGCGGAAACACAATTTGGGTGAGATGTGAAAAATGACAGCTGCACTTTTCATAAGAAGGTGTGGTAAAATGGCAACGTTGAAAATCTGGAGTGAAAATATTGAAAATTCGTGAACTATTAATGAAAGGCCCTGGCGAAACTGGCAATGCACGTCGTAAAACAGTCATTTTTAGGAATTTTTCCACCAAATTTTCAAAATAGTCTTTTTGAGAGCCCACCTTATGAACACTGGCAGTGTTGTTTCATTAATCATTCCAGAAAGGTGATTTCACACAGTGGCTGCGAAATCACCCTTCGGGCCCAAGTAACACCATGACAGTGAAAGAATTCATGAGGAGGGATCCCAAAAACCTCATGTTGAAAATTTGGTGCAAAAATTCCAAAAAATTCCTGAGATATGCAATAAAGTTGAAAAATCCGTATCTATCCCATTATATAGCTTACCAGCATTTCCTCAGTTCATGGTCAGCTTTGAAGAGTGCAGACGTGTTTCCGGTCCACCGAAGATCGTCGCGCTGAGCTCCGGAGTTAAGTATGAGGTGAGGGGGTGTGGGAAGGCAGGGTGCACAGTGGGTGGGTGCAGGTTGTGGAGGGGCAGGAGACTGCATGGGACCGTTTGCTTTTCAGGGTTTTTTAAGCGACGATGCAGGGCGTTTGCCATGGAGGGTGGGCTCCTCAGCATGGCACAAGGATGGCTGGAGTGGGGTGTGTAGTCGACGGGGACTGGGGCACCCCATCGGGTTACACGATCACTTGCCAAGCTGGGGTGGGCACCCGAGCATGGCATTTGGAAGGCTTTGGAGGGGGAGTGCAGCACAGCTAATGGGGGATTGGGCACCGCCAGCTATAGAGTGTGTGTGTGCGTAGGCAGCATGCAGTATGTGCATGTGTGTGTGAGTGTGTAGGGGGAGCTGTGCATGAGCAGGCGATATCTTATCACTGCTCACTGAAGCGTAGCTCCCCCTTTCAACTGTATGCCACTGCATTTTGGAGTTTGTCATAGACAGCTCCAGCATGCATTGGCGGACAGGGGCTGCGCCTGCCAACACACCAACTGAATTGGAAGAGGGGGTGGCACACCTCCGAAAACTCAGAAGATGGCACTATGTTTCTTGCATATGCGTGCAAGCAAACATAAAAATGGCCGAGTTACACCCGGTCATTCTAAATTTTCTATGCATGCATATAACTTTGATCATTTTCAATATTTTCACTCCAATATTTTCATTCAATATAGCCTTTTTATCACACCGCCTCATGACCAACACAGCTGTCATTTTTAACGTCTTGACCATAATATTTTTTCACACCTGTGCTGTGGTATACCATTTTCCCATGGTTTTGAAAATTTTCACCTGCAAGGTTCATGAAGTGTTGTGATAAGAACACTACATTCACCATTAAGGTCAAAATATGAAAAAATGACAACGTTATAGCTACTTGTTGCAATTTTGGTACTTGTTGCAATTTTGGTATGCATGCTAGTAACTGTGAAAATCATAAATATTTGCACTGCACATTTTTTTTTAAATTATTTGTACTCCTGCTCCATGGCCCTCTCTATCTGGAGGGAGACCCAGCCTCCCGATGTCCACCAGCCAATGCCAACCAGCTACCCCAGGGCTTACCCCCCCCGGCTGAGTCAGCGACTGGGCCCACCCCCACCAAGACTGGATCTAGTACAGTAGTCGGTGCCATGATTATTTGGGGACAGGACCTGCAGCGAGCTCCATCATCATCTGCTGTGAGCTTTTTTCTTCCAATTTTCTTCCCTTAAGAGGTAGAGTGTACAAGGATGCCAACGAATGTGCCACCACCTCATCAGGCATCTGGCCTGCCTCTGTCCTGGTGTCTGCAGTGTTAGTGTGCCAGCCCCCAGTCACCACTAGGGTCCAGGTATGCACTGACAACTGGTCACCCCCTCCCCAAAAAAGGAGAGCTGTCTCTGGGACATTTGATTCTTCTGCTCCTTTGCCAACCCCCAGCAGCCTGTGCTCACTCCTGAACATGGGTCACCAGCCTGGTGTGAGATTTGGCGTCCTCAACCCTTAGTGCTACCGGGCCGAAGATGCACCCCACATTTTCAACATAGCCTTCTTATTACCCAAGCTTCTGTATTCAGCAGCTGTCCAAAATATGTCACCTTGTCAAAACATAGTTCAGGCAGGTTTTTCCTTCCACCAGAAGTTCAACTAACACAATACACACCTGCCACATAAATCATGCAAGGAAACATTTAGCATTGACGAATACTTGTTCTAGTATCCTTTGTAGTGTTTTTCCTAAAGTACTAAGACTTTCTTTTTGTTTTGTTTTTGAAAGCTCAGAGTTTGCTTTTATTCAAATGTTTATATGTAGGTTTATATATTAAAACAATTATGTTTTTATCTTTTCACATTCATAGACTCCATATGACTCAAGGCCTTATAAGACAGGCATGATACAGGGCATCTAGTACGCTGTAGTGTCTGATGCCAGAAGCCAGTCAGGGTAGAGAGAGAAGAGAAAGAACTGATACTCAGTGGGTCTTCTTTAAACACAATTTTAGCATATAGCTACAGTAGGTTTTCTAAAACTGTGGGTAGGTTTTCAGACAGTGACCTTAAAATGTCAGTGGCTTTTATTTTGGAGTACACTTTGCAGCTGGTAGAAAAAAAGCTTAATACAGAGATTTTTTTGTCTTTTTTCTTTGTGCTTCTAGATGCCATTTGGACTCATTCTAAGTTATCTTGCATTTTACGGTTTCTATAAGCAAAACAGGACATGTTTATATATTTGTAGTTCTACTGTGTTTCTTTAATTAAGAGGTCCTAGGTACCAGAAACTTGGTGCAGTGATCTTTTATTTGAAGGTTTTTTTTTTGTTTGCAAAAGAAGTGAACAGATATTTGCTGCAGAGGAACTGGGATTCTTGTATTAAGGACAACACCACTTTATAACCAGGACAGGGCTAGGACATTTTACCCTTCACAACTGCTGGAAGGCATTCCTGACTATACTGATGAAAAAAAGCAAACTATTAACTGCACAGTCTTGAGAGCTCTAGTGTCTATTCTTTCAGTACTGTATGTCTGCATTGTTTACACTTCATATTTGTTCTGTTGCTCTTATAGTAACCAGTTTATGTTTTGAATGATACTTATCTATTATGAATCATAACAAACAATGGTACAGACAAGAGAGGCATTTGCAATTCTCCAGTCACTATAGTATGAATTTTTCATGCAAAGGAGTGATTTGACTGGAGAATAGTATGAGAAGTGAAAATATGTTTTGCCAATTTTATGACACTCTCTGGTCCTTATGACCTGAGCAGGAATAAGCCACAGACATGGACCTGAGAGTCAGAAGGCTGGCCTGGTGGAGGAGGATGGAGCATCCCTTGGACTGTTCTCCTCCTTTTGGGGTGAGAGTTGAGGTACATTTAGTGCCTGACTGACCCCTGGTGGAGGCTGCAGGATTGGTGGTTTCCTCTGATGCCTAGACGAGGAGAGGGGCATGCCAGATGTTGGTGCTTCCTCACCTCATGTCATTGCATGTCACACCTCTATGGAGTCTTTGGGGAAAAAATAGTGGCCTCCATTAATGATGTCCCACTCCTCTGGTCCCAATTTCCCACCATGGCTCCTGCCAGCTGACTTAGTTCTGCTATCTGTCAATCCGGCCTGACACCACATCCCACTCTGAAGGGCAATCCAGGAAAGCAATGCCAGTAGGTGACCCCTGCTGGTATCCTTGTACTGGTGTCATGATGGGATAATATCAGTGGGATGGCCCTGCCCTGTGGGGCAAGCCAAGTGGATCACCGAACAAAGGAACAGTAAGTCCTGGGGGCAAGGAGGGGGCTTGCGGAGAGTGGGGGATGAGCCTCTGATGTGATGCATGAAAAGCATATGAAATAAAAAAGAAATAGCCAAAGACAATGTGATTTGGGGGTTCAAAATTCATTCACTTTAAGGTTTTTTTTTGTTTGTTTTGTTTTTTAAGTAGGAAAGAACATGTGCACATGTTATACTTATGAACTTTTTGGTAAACTTTTTATGGATATCTAATTGTTGGTTTACAACATAGGGATTTAATTCAAAATAATTAGATGTTGCACAAGTGTGAGTAAGAATGAATAATATGAAAGTTTATGCATTTAATGTTTTTAGAAACTTGTATTAATGGAGACACATCAATATTCATGTGGTTATGGGGTATTGTATATTTCTTTTTATGCTAACTGCACACAATTGTATAAAATGGTGCATGCATTCAAATATTAATTAACCTACTGTATTTTGCATATAGAAAGAGGCAGTTTGCATTCATGCACCACCGCCAATGAAGTGTCTGGAATGAGGCACTATGTAGATGTGTTTTGGTGCCCTGTGTAATTTTTATCAGTAAATAGTCGCTTGTCATGAAGGTGTGTGTGTCCTTGTGTATATTTTAGTTTCTCATTCAAGGATAAGAATGGGAAAGCCATGATTAAAGGGACACTGCCAGCTTTACTACTCATTTTTTGATAAGTTTCTTTGATTGGGTTTATGTGCATACAATTGTTCCACGGTTACTGTGGAATGCCTCTCAGTAAAGCACAAATGAATCTGCTTACCAGTTTTTGCAAAATATGTTTTATTTGTAGTCCTGCCATCCTGACTTAAAGTCTCCATGTGACCAGAAGCTGAGTTACATCGAGAATGCGCATCTGCCTGTAGCGCTGTCCCATCGTGCATATTTTTACATGGCCATGGCAGAAAATATAAAGTCTCTTAGCCCTAGTTATTCTAAATCCATCCTGGTATCTGAGAATGAAAACTAAGGGCTCCTTCTGGGGCAAAATACTTTTAAAAACTGGTGCCCAAATCCTGTGCATGCACAGCAGTGACCAGGTTAAAGATCCCCCGCATGCACGAGAATGTGCCACTGCTGCGCGTGCACGGGATTTGGGTACCAGTTTTCCAAAGTATTTTGCACGAGAACAAGCCCTCACTTTTCAAGCTCAGATACCAGGACAGGTTTAGAATAACTAGAGCTAAGAGATTTTATGTTTTTTACCATGGGCATTCTAAAATATGCATGACAGGACAGTGCCACAGGTAGACCCGCGTTCTTGGCACGTCCTCAACATGACTCAGCTTCCGGTCACACTCAGACTGTAAATCGGGATGACAGGACTACAAATAATATATATTTTGCAAAAACTGGTAAGCAGTTTCATTTCTGCTTTACTGAGAGGCATTCTACAGTAACTGTGAAAAAATTTTGTGCATACAAACCCAATAATAGAAAATTATCACAAAACGAGTAGTAAAGCTGACAGTGAACCTTTACAGGAAAGAAGAAATTGTTTATTCAGAAATAGCACACTAAGCTGGAGCTTGTTTCCTGGTGTGACTTGGGAGCACAAAGAATTTAAGTGACTTGCTCAGGGTCACACAGTATGCAAGTGGGATGGTTTGTAGTGCTCCCAAATACCATTTGACATGTTTGTTACAACAATATTACGTTTTGTAACAACACTGGTCTGGAACACAGAGGCAACTGAAGCCAAGTTAAAGAAATAGATAAAGGTCTACATAGTACAATTAAGTGATTAAAAAGTTTAACCACCCTGAGGCAGGGAATTGATCAGGATGTACAGATAGCTGTCAAGGATTCCCCTTAGAAATCTATTGTCCCTCACTTCTGTCAAAGACAATGGGGGTGAAATGGAAGACAAATCAAGGTTTAATAGCATTCCACATTATATACCTAGTTATGTGTGCAGAGACATTATTTCTTCTTGCTCTGGTATCAGTATGCAGCTAACCTTATGATTACAGAACAGGTAATTATCGAAAGGAATGAAATATATTCTTTAAGTGGATGTTTGGCCACACCTGATACAAGATTGGAAGCAGTTAATTCTCTGATAAATAAAATAAGCTAAACAGAATGCTCAGCCTTACTTCAGATATTACAGCAGCCTAAACAGTCAATCAAAAATTCAAAGGTATGGCTTGATGTCACAGTCTTTACAATTGATGTGAAAACAGAGGACTTATGAACTACAAAGAGTAAAAAGAAAAGTAAGGATAAACTAAGAAAGGAAGATAAAATAAGGAAGTCTAGTAATAAGATATAGTAGGTGAAGATCTGGGTAGGAGGGGAGTATCAGTACTTAAAAAATAAACTGGAGGAAGTTGGATAGCGGTATTGCTTGCTAATGGACTGGACATTCAGAAGGAATTGCAGAAAAGTGACCATACAAAAAAGTGGCCCAGGAAGTCAGTGGCTTATTGAGAGAGTAAACCATTTAAGACATGGACAGCTATACTCTTAAGGAAGTAGGCTGAAGTCAGCAAGAAATAGTTTTCTTGGACCATGAGATTTAGGAATGGTCTTCAACAGAAGATTGAAAATCATGCTAAAGGGTAAGAAGCAATGAACATGCAGGGGAGATAAAGGTCAAGGTGCCAATGGATAAGTCACAAGAAATTAAAAAGAAAGTCACTGAATATCAAAGTGGCAGAGAATGAGAGCTTATAATAATTATGGGGCTTATACAGAAAAGAAAATGAGAGTAGAGAGTGATTATTGTAAATAATTAAAATGTTATTTGGAAAAGAAATAGGATTGGAAGATATAGAAGGTGATATACCATAATGGATGTACAAAGATGTGAGGATTCATAGAATGTCGACTATGTACAGATTACGCATGCTAATGCCAGAGTTACAAATTACTTTTCGATAAACATTTTGTAGTTAATGGAATATACATACAAATGTGCCCTCAAATTTCAGTAAGAAAATTGCACTTATATTCTTAGATAGTATCCAACAATTAGAAATGGGTAAGCAGCCCAATATTGGCCAAACTAAACTATTTTTGGATAACCATTTGCCAGTGAGTTCTATTCTTGGCTTAACTAGGCCTAAAACAGAATCATATAAATCATTCCTCAAGACAGTATGCAGTTTGTTTCCAATGAAATTGATAGTCCTTTTGGGTAGAGTATTAGGAATTCAGGATGTCATTAGAATTGACACTCTTGGGGGGCGCTAATGAGCTGACAAGACTAAGGATGCACCCTTCCCTCGCTCCACAAACCGCTGCAAAATAAAAGAATAAAACTGCTAAAAATTTAAAACAAACATCATCTACAGCCAGGGGAAAGCTAGGGGAACAGAGGATGGATGAATATGTGGTTTTCACAGTGGTGAAAAGCTCATGTAACACAACAAAAAAATCAGAAGAAGCAACCGCCAGTCTCACAAATGGAAAATACAGGCCACATTTCTCTCTCGGCCGTGGAAGTCAGCGCCTTAGGCCATGAAGTTACCCAACAGCTTCTGGCCGCACTGGAGCTCAAGCATACCGGCCTTGCCACTAATTTTGATTGTAAGCTGCAAGAACTTGTTGATTTACATGCCACCCATGTCACCAGATTGAACAAAGCTGAGCACTGGATTTCTGACATTGAAGACACTACAGCCCCTCTACCAGAACAAATCATTGCATTGTAACGAGAACTGGAGGAATTCAAAAGACTTTTCAATTATCAGGAGAATTATCAATGTAGGCTGAATTTGCGGTTATGTGGGCTACCAGAGGGACTGGAGGGACCCAATGTGATTGATTTCTGCGACATGACTGTACCAGAGCTCCTCCAACTCTTCCCTAAAAACGGCCACCTGAAGCTTGAGAGGGCCCATAGGCAGTCATTCCTAAACTTGCACCAAATCAACCTCCATGACAAATAATTATGAGGTTTCATAATTACCCTGACAGAGAGACCATTCTGAAGGCTTGTCGGGAACATCCTGGGCTGCAATACGAAGGACACTGATTATTTCTCTCTCAGGACTATTCTGCCCGGTTGTTAAAATGTCAATGGGCCTTCAGTCCTGTAATGGAACAGTTGCATGAGGCTAATGTGGAGTGTTGCATGCTATATCCAGCTACCCTCAAAATCAAACATGAAGGGGCTGTATACTCCTTCTGGGAGGTACCAAAGGCAAAAGTGTTTGTTTAAGATGTGAAAAAGAAAATTGGGTGAATGAATCATGCAGCAGTGTGCTGCTTCAAGGTTTTTACTGTGCGATTGGCCTAATCATTTGAGCCATGTAAGAAATTGGACTTTCCACTTGGCTAAGGTACTATAACTGTTTTTTGATGTTTATTAGGGGAAGGACAGGCCACTAGAGCAAAGTATATTGCCAACATCGATGGGAAATGGAGATCTGAAGGAGAAAGTTGACCATCCCAGAAACAGTGAGATTGCTCTTCATGCTGGATTGTTATGCCCCTTTTTTTTCTAGATGGCATTTGGCCCTTATGGGGTGAGCTGGGACATTCTAGGGGACAGATGGAGCTGCAGTCTCTGGTGTGGGGCTGGGGCTTGCTGCCCTCGAGTATGTGTTTATTCCTTCCTTAATTTTTTTTCTTCTTCTACTCTCCTCGAGATCTGGATGCTGGAGATACTGAAAAAGAAGACCCTGGATTACCCATTCTTTGTCTCGAGATTGATGGAACTCTCATTTTGGGGCACCTCATATGTTTAAGAGGGAACTATACCCTAATTTGGCCAGCTTTATCCATACATTTGTGGAGAATGCTGATGGAGAGAGAGAACTGATCTAGGAGGGCAAGATGGGGTAGCAGTCAGGGTGAGGGGGATGCAGTACCTTTTGCTGGCTTGTGCTGTGTGCCCTCTGCTTGGGTGAGCCCTGCCCTGATCCATGAAGCACTTGGACTACCTTTTTCATAACTCATTTACATAAACTATGATTATCCATTTAAGTTGAGTTTCATACAGTATGGCAGCAGCAAAGAATTAGTTGCATCTCAAAATATGCTGGGGGGGGATTTATTTTTTACTCTTTTCCTGCTCACTTTTGTTTTAGATTAGGTGGCTTAGAAGGGGATCATATTGGCAGTTACAGTTTTAAATTTCTAAGGGGACTTGCAGTGGGATGAGGGGCGGGGGATACATTCCAATTTCATTGAGGGGAAGGTGTGTAAAATTTCTGCTTTTGCAGCTACTGTTACAAGGGGTGGTGAAGTACAGAGACATGAGGGTGGGGGGTTGGGGAGGAGTACCAGGAGGAAGGGTCTGTATATAGTTACTGTTTGTTTGTTCATTTGTAGTTTGATAACAGTTCTAAGTTCCATATATATTATCAATCAAAATTTGTGGAGTCATGGGATGAGAGGTTTGGGGGAGCTCAGGATGGCTACTGGATGGAGAACATACAAAGGTTTGAATTATGGCTAATCTACAAGATTTGATTACAGTGTCATGGAATATCAGGGGAATAGCCACCCCTATTAAATGTACAATGCTGATAACTACCCTGAAGTGACAAAACACCCATGTGGACCTGCTCCAGGAGAGCCACCTCACAGATAACGAGCATGCCAAATTAAAGAGGGGATGGGTGGAAGAGTGCTACACAGCAGCCTTTAATTCTCATAAAAGAGGGGTGGCTGTTCTCCTGCACAAGAATCTGCCATTCCAGATGGAATGGGTGGTGGCAGATCTGGATGCTGGGTGTTATATATTCATTGTTGGGACCCTACAGGTGGAAAAAATCATGTTTTGGAGCATATGCTCTCCGGCTGTTCATGACCCACCTTTTTATAGAGCTCTTATGGCCCTGCTAATTGAGGAACAATTCCTGAATCTAATATTGGCGGGAGATATGAATTGCCTGCTCAGTCCAACATTTGATCATTTGGAGGGTAAAGGAACTCCTAAAGGAGCCATCCATGAATGGTTAGCAGGAATGACTGACCTAGATATTATAGATGGGTGATGCACAGCTAACCCTACTACTAGGGAATACACTTTTTTTTCACACCCACATCGAACCTGGTCATGGCTTGATTACCTGTTCCTCCCTAGAGAATGGTATTTTCAGCTCACTTATATTAAGTATAGCCCAACTCATATATCTGACCATGCTATGGTCATCATGTTATTACAATGGGCGAGGGAAAAATCCACCTAAACAATGTGGAGATTCTCTAACTATTTGTTAGCTAATAAGGAATTTAAAGAGCATATGCAAGATCAATGGAAACAATATGTACAAGCTACCTTGGAGACAGCCCCATCTAAAGCCATCTTTTGGGATGCAGGAAAAGCATTCATGACAGGGGCCATAATTAGTTTTGTAGCCCATCATAAAAAGAAAGTTAGGGAGCAGAGGGCAAATTTATAACAGAGACTTAGAGTCCTAGAATGAAAGGCTGCCCAGGGAGTGGGGGGGACAAAATGTGCACCACCGGTTGACAGGGGCATGGGAAGCATTAAATAATTTATTGATGGGGAAGGAGCGGAAAACCTGCTTTTTTGTTCAGAAACACTTTTATGAATGGGGAAACAGGCCTGGCACCATGTTGGCTAACTTAATATTAGGGAAACGTGGGTCACATTTGATACATGCTATTAAGGGGGAGGATGGTACACTCCAGAAAGTAAAAAAATCTATTGGGGATAGATTCATGAGATTCTTTCAGGAACTCTATTGCTCACAGACTGGAGATGGAGGAAATAGAATGTTTGAGTTCTCGAATGGGGTCACATTGCCACAGATTACAGAGGCGCAGTGAACATGGCTAGGTTCCACAATGATGAGGAAGGAAATCTCAAAAGCCATTGTAGCCCTTAAAAGAGGGAAGACTAGTTGGCCAGATGGCTTTCTGGCCAAATATTATAAGACTATGCAGGCCCAATTAGTCAAACATTTAGAGGGAGTATTTAAAGAGGCTCGAGAGGAGTTAGGAGAGCTACCATGTTCCTGGGGGGAGGCAACTAATTGCCTGATTCCAAAGGCAGTTAAGGACTTGCTTGAGTGTGCTTCTTTTAGACCAGTCTCCCTCTTGAATTGCAATTCTAAAATAATGGCTAAGATCATGGTGAGTAGGTTGGATTAACCTTTGCTGGGGCTGATCCACCCAGACCAGACTGGGTTCATCCGAGACAGATTTTCTTATTATAACATGAGAACCCTTATAAATGTGATCTGGGGGGCAAGAAATAGGCAAGAAGGGGTGCATATTCTGTCAATGGATGCAGAATAAGCATTTGACAGGATGAAGTGGCCATATTTAATGGAAATCTTGGCCTGGTTTGATCTGGGTGGAGAATTTATTGGCCTAGTACAGCAAATGTACAGGAGCACCAGGGCTAGAGTCCTTGTTAACGGTACTCTCTCTGACAGTTTTGAATTAGGTAGGGGAGCCAGGCAGGGGTGTCCGCTGTCACCCATCCTGTTCACTATGGTATTGCAACCTTTGGCCATAGCCATCCGAGCACAGCTTGATATTTCAGTTGTCCTATGTAAGACAGGCAGGGAGAGCAGACTATCATTGTATGCTGATGCTATGTTGCTATATGTACCTAAACCACAGCAGTCTATGCCTGTGTTACTAAAATTGATTGACCAATTCTCCAAATTTTTGGGTTATAAATTAAATCTATAAAAATCAGAGGAGGTGAGAATTGGTGGGCCTGATGGTGAGAAAATGCTGGGGTAGGAATGGGGCTTTTGTATAATCCAGGAGGATTTTACGTATCTGGGTATTAGAGTTGGGAGGAATATTGAAGCCCTATACAATCTTAGCTACACTCCGCTCTTGCAAATAATAACAGCAGATCTAACCAGGTGGCATAAACTTCCTATCACATGGTTGGGCAGAATAAATTTAATTAAAATGAATGTCCTTCCCAGGATACTCTATGCTTTACAGATGCTGCATATAGGGCTATGGAGGCTGATATCAAGAGGTTGGAGAAAGCCTTTTCGGATTTTATTTAGCAAGGCAAATGTACAAGGATAGGCCTGGCTCTGATAAAAGCCTTAACAGAGAAGGGAGGGCTTGAATTTCCAGATCTGGGGGTTTATCATATGGCCATCCAGTGCCAATATATACAAGATTGGATTGGCAGACCTAGAGAAGCAGGATGGCTGGATTTGGAGGAGAGGGGATGCCCCTGCAGGGCTTCTGCTTATCTCTCTATCAGAGGCTGGAAGGCATATCTTAGTTTATCTGAGCCAAATCCTTTGGTTCGGGCTGTATCAGAGAGCTGGAGGAGAATGATTAAACAGAGAGGTATAGGGCAAGAGGATATATTGCTTTTACCCCTGGGGGGAATCCATTCTTCCTACCAGGACTGGAAGATAAGGGATATCGGGAGTGGGAAGAAAGAGGCATCCTCTGTTTAAAAAAAACTCTTTACTTGCATTGGGCTAGACTCGTTTGAGAACACACAGGCTAGGACTGGTCTGGGGTGCCAACATTTCTTTCACTACCTGCAAGTCAGTGCATATAGTAGAGCTATTGGCAGACTCCAAGGTTTAGACTCCTCATGGGACCAACTCGAACAGTTAATACTGACAGGTCAAAAAAGCCCAAAGGGTACTATTCGCAGAATGGCTAGGGAGGGTAAAGCCTTGCTTCCAGATAAGACACAGAAAATTAGACTACTGTGGGAGAGAGATTTGGTGATCTCTATATCAGAGGATAACTGGAAATTACTATCTCAGCTTCACCAAGATATTCTATTGTGCAATACATATAAGGAATCTTATTACAAATTCTGCCATAGATTATATTGCCCACCATTGATTGTTCACAAATATAACCCTGCAGTGTCCCCTACTTGTCCTAGATGTAACAATAACCTAGCATCCTATTATTATTATTACTTCTGGGCCTGTCCTGTTTTGCAAGATTTTTGGAGGGATGTGGTGAAAGAGGTGCAAAACATTACAGGGCAACAGTTCCCAATGTCCCCTCTGTTGCTGTTATTTGGAGTGAAGAATACTGGGGAGGAAGAGTGGACCCCTGTCCAGAGATGGCTTACAGTCATACTATTTATGGCCAGACATTGTATCCTTAATACATAGGTGATTGCTGTGAAACCCACCATATCACATTGGAAAGCCCTGATATTACATGCCCTCACTTTGGAACATTTGATTTATGTTACAAAAGATAAAGAGGAAGTCCTTCATTGAGCGTGGCAGCCATATCTGGCCTCCCTGTCAGCTGCAGATAATATAATGCTGGGAGAGGGGTGTCTTTAAAGCCATATTGATTGATTGGTTTGGCTGTTGGCCCTGGCCAGAAGACAAATGTAACCCTGACCCTACCATCACCTGGATTACTGCTTGAATAATTTTATGATTGGTTCTTGTTCTGTAATTAAATATTTAAGTGGATCTTGATGTATATAAGTTATGAATTTATGTTTCTGTATGTCCTGTTTGTATCCATACATACATGCATGTATGTCAATTATAATGGAAAACCTAATAAACAAATGATACAAAAGAAAAAGAATTGACAATCTTTTATGAATTGAGACATAGATAAAAATTCCATTAAGAGACACAAACAATAGCACAAGAAATTTTAAATAGAAGCCCGGTGGGTTGGGGGGCATGGCCTGACCACCGAACAAGTGGTTGCCTAACTCTGTCTCTCTTGGCCTCTCAGAAGCAAATCCACCAATATCCACTCACAAATCATAGTGTCAGTTCTTACTAAAGACCCCTTGGGAAAGGTGTTCAGATAAGTATCATGAAAAATTAGACAACTCGGACTTATCAAACTCTTGCAACACTCACAGATTTTTATTCCTAGGTGCAAGGCCTACTACCCCCTTACTGATCTACTCTGTGATGACAAGAGGCACAGCACATCTAGCGGCTTATGCCAATCACCTTTGAAGCCATGATTACCTGCCTGCCAGTGATGGCATGTAGGCACTACTGGCCTGGGAGGGCTGCATGGTGGAGTCAGTAAAGGGGAGATCTGAGGAGCTGGGGAAGTTATCCTTGGAAATTGGGAGCTCCGTAGCCTTCTCGGAGGTGCTACCAGTCCAAAAGATGAGCAAAGCAAAAAAGGAATGGATAAAGGAGTTCAACTAATGACTGCGGTAGTGGTGCACCTCACAAGGGTATGGGTTGGTAGGAGGGTGGGGGATACAAGGAATAACAGAGAACACTATGTAAGGGACAGTTTACACTTCAGGAAAGGGGGTGTTAAAGTTCAAGTTCAAGTTTATTGCAGGAAAACTCCATTGAGCAAGCTAATTCACAAGGAGGTCCTGTGACATAAACACTTAAAGTACAAACACAGATAGGTAATAACAGTATATACATGAAATGCACGTTACATGATACAGGCTGGATATACATACAAGGGTACCACATAGGGTGACCGCAGGTGGTAAACATTGATATGAGACAGGGAAGCGACTTACAGGTTGCATACTGATAAATGAAACATGATGACTGGTGTGTGCAATACATATACAGTATTTTGGCAGCTAGAACAAACAACAGTCTACAACTGATATGGGGGAGGAGTGATTTGATAGAGTAGCAGTGGAGTGTAAGCAAAGATAAAGCCAGGAGTAGAAGGGAAGGAAAGCAGTTAATATGACAAATCAATTATACCTTACCAGTGGATAAATATGGCACACATGGGGAAGGAAGAGACTTAATGACAGTTACAGGTGTCTTTTATTTTGGCTGAACTTAGCGATTTGTAGAAGTTTATTGAAATTGTGCTAGTTAGTTTCAGTACGGTTTGTAATTGGTTCCAAATGGAGGAAGGGCATATGCAATAGCACGCTTACCAAAGGAAGTCCGAGGCCCTGATATGTCAAGCATAATAAGTCAGATTTTCTTAACGAGTATGCACTATGTGAGATACTAATAAGGGAAGAGAGATAGCATGGCAATTTCTGCAGGAGCAGTTTAAGAGTCCATAGCCCATCATGGAGCAGGCATCTAGTAGTAAGGGATGTCCAACCAACAGCTGCATATAAGTCACAGTGGTGCGAACGGTAAGGGGAGTTGGTAATGAACCGTAATGCACGGTGATAAAGAATGTCCAGTTTATTTAGATTTGCAAGAGTGGTGGAGGAATAGATTACATCGCCATAGTAGAGTAGGGGGAGAAAAGTGGCCTGTACAAGCTTGTTTCAAGTTTCAAGGGGGAAAAGGGGCCTATTTCTGTAGAAGAAACCTAACCTTGCTTTTAACCTTCTAGAAACATCTTTGACGTGGTCACTGAAAGATAATTTATCGTCGATCCAGATACCTAGATATCTAAATTTGGTTACAACTTCCAGAGGCTCGTTTAGCGTGGTGACAATGAAGTCTTGGGCAAGGCTATTGGGGGGGCCTGAGACAGCACTGCGGGAGAATATCATCACTTTAGTCTTCTTAGCATTGAGCAGAAGCTTTGCCTTTATTAGATTATGCTCAAGTTGTGCTAAGTCCGCTGAAGCACTCCCTGACTTCAGATAACGATGAGCCAGAAGTATACAACACAGTATCATCTGCAAAAAGTGCAGATTGGACATAGATATGTTAGCATCTAAGTCATTAATGTACAGAGAAAACAAGATTGGCCTAAGATGGATCCTTGGGGACTCCTCTGCAACTGGCAAGGCAGCAGAAAAAAGCCTTCCACCTTTACTTTTGGAATCTTCCAGTTAGGTAGCTAGAGAACCACTGGGTGGTATGGTATGTGGCACCCAACTTTGCAAGGCAATTGACTAATAGTTTGTGATCAACAGTATCAAAAGCGTTGCTGAGGTCCAAACAGACTGCACCAGTTACCTTCTTAGCATCTATAGCAGAGATCCAATCATTGGTTACTTTTGTAGTGCAGTGATTGTGCTATGATTAGCCCGGAAGCCAGATTGAGCTGGGTTAATGATGAGAGAGAAGGTTTCCAAGTGAGATTTTAACTGAATATGGATAAGTTTTTCGAGAACTTTCGAAAGAATAGGCAATATGGAGATAGGCCTATAGTTGTTTACATCGCATGGGTCACCAGATTTAAATAGAGGGAGGATATGTGCTGATTTCCAGCAGGACGGCACAGTAGCAGATGTAATGGAAAGTTTGAAGATGTGGAGAATTGGGGCAGTGAGATGGGCATAGCCTGACCTTAGGAAAAAGGGTTCCAAGCCATTGTCCCCTGCGCTTTTTTTGGTGCCTAAGTCAAGAAGAGACTCTTCTACTTCTTTATAAGTTATCTCGGGCAGTTGGCAGGGGCTGGGTGCAGGACTAGATGTGGCGGAATGTGTATGCTGGCTCACCGCAGCACCAGCATAAGGTGACGAGTCAAAAGCTAATCCAGCTGTGGCAAAGTGGGAGTTAAGTTCCTCCAGGATTAGGGACTTGTTTACCACAATCTTGCCACTTGCAACTATCTTTGTTGGGACAGAGGGGGGCCATGGGCCATCCTTCTATAGCTTTGATAGTCTTCCATATATTATGAGGGTTACCTTTAGCTTGTTCGAGAGTAGAAATATAATAGTTAGCTTTAGCAGAGCGAAGTTTTTTCACACAGTTATTCCTGGCTGTTCTAAAGGCCTGCCAATCCGAAGATTCTTTGGAATGTCTAGCTTTAGCCCAGAGCTTATCTCAAGCTATAAGGGCTGCCTTGAGATCCGAGGTGAACCAGGGTTGGAATTATTCCTGCACTTACTTTGATGAAAGGGCATGCTTATTTATTATTGTAGTGAGTTTGTCATTAAGGATGCAAGCTGCCTTGTTGACATCTTTGGCTAGGTAAAGATCTTGCCATCTGATCATGCTCAGGTCAGATAGGAAGTTTACTGCACTGAATTTGCGAAAGGATCTTTTTGTTATAAAGATGGGCTTGCCGGCCTTAATTTGAGATCTTATGCAAGCAACAATTCCATGATCGCTCATGTCGCTGTGAAACACTGCCAAATGAGATATTTTGTGTGGATGGGTGGTTAGTACCACACTTAGAATGGAACTGTTGGCAGTATTTAGAGTGTTGTTCTAGTAGGTTCACTGACTAATTGCCCAAGACCCAGCTCGTCACAAAGGGATTTGAGGCCGTGTGATTTAGGTGACAGCCAGTCCATATTTAGATCTCCTAGAAATATTGTTTCAGTTTTTGCATCTACAAACATGGATTTCAAAAGATTAAGGACTTCATCACCACCAGACGGGGGTCTATAGCCACCTAGGATAATGATACATTCTGAGGAGGGGAGATGAAGGCTCAGCGAAACTAACCCAAATTCCTTGGCTAGAGATTTGCAACTAATATTGGTGACCAAGTACTTAGATTTGGCATAGATAACCACAACCCCACCTCTAGACTCTCTATCTGCTCTAAATAAATTGTAGCCCTGCAGTGATATTTGTTGATCAGTATTTGTCTTTTTTAACCACGACTCAGCAATTATGATAAGGTCTGGGTTAATGTGTGCAGCCCAGGCTTGCAGCTGTACAAGTTTTTTAGGCAGGCTTAAAATGTTGACCATCATCATTTTGAGATCTGTGGCCTCAGCAAAATCGATAGGCGAGGTAAGTTGTGTGTGGGGGCCCAGGGTTGAGCTCCACATTTCCTGAGCAGAGAAGAAGCAGAAGTATAACTTTCTTTAAGGAGCTTATAAGAATGGAGACTGCTTTTTTATTTCTTCGCGGCAACCCATATCGTGCTGTGCAAGAGGCGGCACCACTGTAATGACAGTTGATCATGATCAATGTAAGTGCTTGGGTAGACATAGGTGAGGACAGTAGCAAGGGGGTGTAGGCTAACCGGGGGGAATAGGCTAAAAGAGGAGAGGAGAATGACATAGTGTCTGCACGGTAGACTGTTATAACATTAGGTATTGATAAGGTACATTGGAGAACTGAATTGCATTGAGGTACTTCGAATTGCACTGTATTGCTGAAAACTCTGCACCTTAGGAGCAATAAAAACACAATAAGGAGAGCCATGGTCCCAGATTGAGTGGTCTCGTGATTTGTATTAGTGCAATATTTTCTAGGCAAGAAATTTGCCCACCTAGGTACTCACTTAAAACCTAGATGAGAAAATACAGCAGAAAGGGGAACAAGGAGAGCAGGAGCAGCTTAGTTAGTGGCCATCCACCCATCAGACTCAAGTCCCCTTGTAGCAGCATCGGGAAAGAAGTAGGATGATAATGCAGGCCATATTGCCCACGAATGAATACAGTGATTTATGTAGAAGACCAAGAATCCCTCTAGTGGCAGGTCTGTATAACCTGCTAATGGAAAACTAGCCACTGCAGGAAGAGCAGTCAGACAGAAGAGGTGTAAGCACTTTAAAACAGTAGTAGAAATTACAATCCAGCTAATACAGTCGAAAAAACTCCTAAAAACACAGTTGAAATGTGCTTAGTTCTATCGAAAATCTAACAAAGTGCCAGGTGTCTATAGCAGGGGAAAACTCCTGGCCAATCAGAGTGGGTTTGCTGGAAGCACCCATGTTCCGATTGGCTGCGCTGTCCCATACCTTCAAGGCACAGGCAGGTGTCCTGGTCTTGGTCGGTGGCTTGCTGGGTGCCAGCCGACCTTGGGTGAGCTGAAGCAGCCCTGTTCAGGGGCAAGCAGCTAGAAAGAAGAAGACAGAGCAGGTCTTAAATAGCACAGAGGTAAAGGGGGTTAGATTTGAGCAGTTTATTAAGACAAAAGGTAGTTAGACTTATCGGCACCAAGGCAGGGTGCTTGGATGGGGGGAGCGCTGCAGGAAGAGCAGTCAGACAGAAGAGGTGTAAGCACTTTAAAACAGTTGTAGAAATTACAATCCAGCTAATACAGTTGAAAAACTCCTAAAAACACAGTTGAAATGTGCTTAGTTCTATCGAAAATCTAACAAAGTGCCAGGTGTCTATAGCAGGGGAAAACTCCTGGCCAATCAGAGTGGGTTTGCTGGAAGCACCCATGTTCCGATTGGCTGCGCTGTCCCGTACCTTCCAAGGAGCTACAGGCAGGTGTCCTGGTCCTGGTCAGTGGCTGGCTGGGTGCCGGCCGACCGTGGGTGAGCTGAAGCAGCAATGTTCAGGAGCAAGCAGCTTCCAAGGAGCTGCAGGCGGTTGTCCTGGTCTTGGTCGGTGGCTGGCTGGGTGCCGGCTGACCGTGGGTGAGCTGAAGCAGCCCTGTTCAGGGGGCAAGCAGAGTAAGCTGGAGGAATATATTGTTTCAAGAGGGTATTTAAACTAGATGGGAGGAGGCTAGTGCACAGCTAGCATGCATGGTTGGCAGAATGGGGAGCTGAATGAGCTGTCACCCCATGGAAACAGGGAATGCAAGAAGAAGGGGAAGCAGGGTGGAAGAGGGAAGGATAAGGAACCAAGGGAGGGGATGGATGAGAATTGGTGAAGGGTTGTATCCCTGAATGCGAGGAGCATCAGAAACAAAACAGCTGACCGTCTTGTTCCTTTAGGTGTGGGGAAGCTGGATGTTGCGGCTATTACTGAGACTTGGGCCACCCAACACCAGTATTGAGATCTGGCAATCCCAGGGTATAAAATTCATAGGAAGTACCAAGGGGTAGGGAGACGGGAGGGGTTGCACTTTATGTGAGAGATGGGATCAGATGCATGAGAAAAGAGGGGGAGGAAGGGATGGAGGACTGAGGAGCTATGGATGCAGCTCCTGGACTCCGAGGATAAGAAGCTGAGGCTGGGGGTGGGGAACAGATCACCAGACCAGTCCGAGGGGCTGGATAGGGAGTTAGCAGAGCAGATTAGGAGGGTATGTAGGAAGGGGAGTGTGGTGATTATGGGGGACTTCAATCTGCTGGGGATGGATTGGAGCACACCTGACACCTCCAGCACCAGTGAGCAGGTGCTCCTGGACACTTTCAGGATGGTCTCCTGACACAGCTGATCAGCTGGACAATTCAGCTAGGTAACATGCTGGATCTGGTACTCTCGAATGGAGAGGTGTTGAGGGATATAAGGGTGGAAGATCCACTAGCTGGAAGTGACGGCCAAGCTGTGTGGTTCACTCTCAAGTTGAGTAGGGAGACTGGAGGCTCAGAAACAAGGGAGGTGGACTTCAGGAGGGCTGACTTCGGAAGGATGAGGGAAATACTGCAGGGCAACTAGACACAATCAGAACACAGATGGATGCACAGAAACAGTGGGATATTATTTAACTTGGGCTAGCAGAGGCTACAGAGGCCTGTGCCAGGACCCAGATCAAGAAGAGTAGAGCTAAAAGGGCATGCTGGATGAAAAACAAAGTGATGAAGAGGGTGAGGGCAAAGAGGGCTGTATTCTGGATGCTGACATGGACAGGGAGGGAAGAGGAAAGGGAGGCATATGTATGTTGGTCCAAGGAGGTTACCAAGTGGGTGAGGGAAGCCAAAGTCTCCAGAGAGCTAAGGTTAGATCAGGGCATTTAGGGAGGGGAGAAGGACTTTTTTAGATACGTCAGGAAAAAAGGAAGTGCAGGGACCACATTGCATGGATAAAAAGGGATGGGGAGTGGGTGGAAAAGGGGGCCGAGCAAACAAAAGAACTGAATGAGTACTTTTGCTCCATGTTCATACAAGATAGGGTGGGCAGCTACCTTCATAGACTGGGAAGGTGGGGTGGGGATGAGGAGAAGACAGAAAGAATGATTGAGTAGAGTAGAGTACTAGAGGGAGTGAGAACACTAAGGGAGGACAAGGCACCAGGTCCTAATGGCATTCATCCCAGAGTGTTGAGAGAGATGGTGGAGGTGTTGACCAGGTTGCTGACAGACCTGTTCAGCACCTCACTGGACAAGGGATATGTGCTTCAGGAATAAAGGGTTGCCCTTGTGTTCCCATTCACAAGAGCAGCCCATGGGATGAGCCAGGCAACTACCTTCCTGTCAGTCTCACTTCCTTAGTGGGGAAACTTATGGATGCAATACTGAAAGAGAGACTGGTGTCACTTCTTGAGGGAAATTACCTCCAGGATGGGCAGCAGCACAGCCTCATCTCAGGGAAGTCTTGTCAGACCAATCTAGTAGAATATTACAACTGGGTAACAAGGGAGCTGAATGAGGGCCATGCTATGGATGTCTCTATTTGGACTTCAGCAAGGCCTCTCATTCAGTGCCTCATCGGAGGTTGAGGGGGAACAGACTTCTGTGTGGGTGTGGACAAAGATGGCAAACTGGAAAGAAATCTGGCTGATGGGGAGGCATCAACATGTGGCGGTGGTGGGGGGACTCTCTACACCTAGACCAGTGACGAGTGGCGTACCGCAGTGCTCGATGCTGGGTCCGGTGCTGTTTGGATTATTCAGTTCGGATATCTCACAGAGAGTTGGGAGCAGGATTAGTCTGTTTGCAGATGATACTAAGATGGGGGATGTAGTGGATGAAGGAGAAGGATGAAAACAGCTACAAGGGGACCTAACCAAGCAGGAGGAGTGGTCAGAGGGGTGGCTGCTGGGCTTCAACATTAAGAAGTGCAAGGTTATGCACTTCAGGGCAAAGAACCACAAGAGAGACTATTGGTTCTGTGGGGTGCTGCTGGGGGTTACTGTGGAAGAGAAGGATCTTGAGGTGTTGATAACTGAGAGCATGAACAACTCTTCTTAGTGCAGGAAAGCTGCAGCTAAGGCTAACAAAATGCTGGGGTGTAATGCAAGGGGATTTTCATCTGGGCATAGCAAAGTGATCCTGCCCCTTTACAGGTCATTGATCAGACCACACTTGGAGTATTGTGTGCAGTACTGGTGGCCATATCTGAAGAAAGGCATTAAGCTACTGGAGGGGGTGTAGCGTAGGACAACAAAAATGTTATGGGGGATGGAGGCCAAAGCCTACAAGGATAGGCTAAGTGAACTGAATATGTACACCATGGAGGAGAGGAGGAATGGGGGGATATGATTGAAATGTTCAAGTTTTTGAAGGGGATAAACACAGCTGGTGTGAATTAACTGTTTAAGCTGAGGAAGGGTTGGGTCACGAGGGGGCAAAGGCTAAGATTAGAAGGTAGTAGATTTAGGAGAGAGATAAGAAGACGTTACTTCATGGAGAAGGCGGTGTCTAGGTGGAATGCCCTACCAGAGGGGGTGATGGCAAATAAGATGGTGCAATGTTTCAAAAGGGCATGGGACAGGGAACAGGGGAGGGTCTGGGTGAACAGTGCTGAGTACGTCCTGAATAGGAGACAAGGGGAGGGGGTTCGGGCATGTGCAATCTAGAGGTGTTAGCTGCACACTCAAGCAGACTTTGACAGACCATGAGGTCTGTTTCTGCTGGCAGATTCATATGTTTGTATAAACAGTGCAATATACGCCACTGCAGAAGCAGTTACAGCCATTAATTTGGGGGAGACAGATACTCATTCCCATGTGGCCCACACCGAAGACTCATGTCACCATTTAACATCACACCTGTGAGACCAGGCCAGGCTGATCCTCTCATTCCAAAGTAAGATCAGTGAACTGCAGAGCCATGGTTGGAAAAACAACCTTTGATTCTTCAGATTTACTGAAACCATAGAATTGAAGGACGCAGTTTGTTTCCTGCAGCATGTCCGTCCTTCTGTACTAAAGCTGCTGGGAAACCAAAACTTTAAAGTAAAGTGTGTCCACATCTATTAGCCCCCAATTCACTCATTCATTCATTCATTCATTCATTAATTTGTGACTCTTAAAAAAGCCTTCATAGATGAAGTAAACAGCCATATTTAGTATAGCAGTGAAATATGGGGTGTTCAGAATAAAATAGGAGAAGCAGGGTCTATTCAAAATTATTTCCTTAGACTTGCACTTGGACTATCTAAAGATACTCCCAATGCCATTCTTTGCCTATGATCTAAGATGAAAGCCTTGGAACTGGCTGCATTTACTAGAGCAGATAAAATACAGAGGGAAATTGTTGTGTAACACATATGTCTCCATTTTTGTAACATGGGTATACATATGTATCTACGGGTTCAGGGAAGGATGAGGTTACCTGGCACAAGAGACATAGGTTTGGCTACTCTGCACAGGGGCACCCAAGTAAATCCAACTACAGGAAGCAATAACTGTAATGTCCAGAACCAGAATTGGGATTTTTCAGTGTGGCTTTATTTATTAACTCACTGAACATAAACAAAGCACTGCATGGTCCCCCAAAGGGCTACGTTACTGTAATGCAGATTAGAGGTTAAACACAGCGGTCCATTTGAGGAATGAACACATTACAACAGTTGTCTGGCTTTGGACCCACCAGGCACTCAGCCCGGACTTTGCATGCGCATTGCATACATAGCCCGACTGGCCCGGCCCCCCTGCCGGCCACTTGACTGATGGTCCACTTGGCGAATGAACCCAAACTTTACTTGGAAAGACATCCCATCAAACAAGGAGACTCCCAATCTGTGGCTTCCTACACCTCTTGAAGTCTGCGACTCCTAGAGAGATTTTGTTTTCGTACTTCCAATCGAAACCCCCATCAAACAAGGAGACTCCCATCCAACAAGGAGTAATTTTCCCATCCTGTGGCTCCCCACATCACTTAGAGTCTGCGACTCCTAGAGAGATTTTCAAGTTGTGACCCACGTCTGGGTACCCACCCCATCACTGGACAAGCACATGAGGCAAGTAGCAAAAACACAGAAGAAATCCGTAGAGGCGGACCTGGTTACTAAAGATGGGGGGTTTTTCCACCTCCAACTCCCACAGCCCATACCCAGCCATTTCTCTGGACACACAGAACTTTAGACTTTTAAATGTAGATTGAATGGTGGATGACCTGAAGCACCTCCTCTACAGTGAACTTTAAATCCATTAACACTTTGAACAGATGACTGCTCTATTTGTTTGTCCTAGTTGACATAGTCCTCCCAAATAGCAGTCCACATTTACTTGAAATGCAACTGAAGAAAAGAAGTTGTTTGCCCCTTCCAATGGAGCCAAACACTCACCCATTCGTTGCAGGTGCCCCACAGGCGAAGTACTGTAACCTTTGCTGTTATACATGAACAGACTGAACTTAAAACAGGCAGCTTTCTTCCCAGGGTGGGAGAAGGGGATTGCTCCTGGAACCCACAGAGAACTCCGCCCCCCCGAGGGAGGGGGGCACTGAGACCAGGGGAGCGGTCTCCACCACTTTAAAAAGGTAAAATACAGGAACAGTTCCTTTTTTCTGAGTGAGAAATCACACTGCACACTAATGCTTCCTTCTTGCTTAAGGACAAATGGAAGACTCCCTTTGAAATTCCCAAAGTTCTAAACTTCACTCTCTGAGCTGAAGATTCCAAATGTGGCTCATGCAGCTGTGACAGTTCTATAATGATGTCATCTCTCAAGTCTCAGCTGTGACTGAGGACAGAGTGAGACAGTGTGAAACCCATTTAACTGGAGTTTCACAAGCTGCTTTCCTTGCCTACCACTAGGTCTTACTGGGATTCTAGTAACCCTGGGTAACAAAGGGGTTACACTCGCCCTTGACTAGGAAAATGACTGTCCCCAGTCATTATGCACCCGGCCTTAGGCCATCCCACCCTATGTGCTACCTGTGGAGGGGGGTGATCAGGCCCCTTCCTACCATGTGCGAGCAGAGGTAGAAACATATAGAAACATAGAATTTGACGGCAGATAAGGACCGCTTGGCCCACCCAGTCTGCCCATTTCCCTACCTACTGGATTAGCTGCAGATCCTAGTTAACCAGCAGCCTACTTCTTTCTACCCCCACCCCCCAGAATTGCCTTATGACTATCCCATGCATGCTTGAATTCCACCACTGATTTTGACTCCACAACCTCCTCCGAAGGCCATTCCATGCATCCACAACCCTCTCTGTGAAAAATACTTCCTTAAATTACCTCTGAGCCGCCCCCTCTATCTTCAAATTGTGCCCTCTTGTTCTTGCACACCTCTTTTTTTGAAAGATGCTACCCTCTTGGACTTTGTTGATTCCCTTGAGGTACTTGAAAGTTTCTATCATGTCCCCTCTCCCTCCTTTCCTCGAGGCTATACATATTAAGCTCCTTAAGTCTCTTCATATGTCCTCCGTGCAGACCCTGCACCATTTTAGTTGCCCTCCTCTGGACAGCTTCCATCCTGTCTATGTCTTTGCGGAGATTGGGTCTCCAGAACTGCACACAGTACTCCAGATGGGGTCTCACCAGCTGTCTGTACAGAGGGATAATAACTTCCTGTTTTCTACTGGTGATGCCTCTCCCTATGCATCCCAGTATCCCCCCAGCCCTCCTTGCTGCCTTCTCACATTGCTTGCCCACCTTTAGGTCATCTGATATGACTACCCCCAGGTCCCTTTCCATTTTGTTGTTGTTAGTATCTCACCCCCCATTGTGTACTCTTCCCCTTGGTTTTTGTTTCCCAGGTGCATTACCTTGCACTTCTTAGCATTGAATCTAAGCTGCCATACATTTGACCATTCCTCTAACCTTGCCAAGTCCCTTCTCATCCTTTCCACCCCACCCTGTGCATCAACTCTGTTGCAGATCTTAGTGTCATCTGCAAAGAGACATACTTTTCCTTCCAGTCCTTCTGCAGTGTAGCTTATAAAGGTAGGCAACACTAAGGACCTAGAGGCCTATAGCTGACATATCAGCCTCTACTCTATCCACTTACTATGGACACCTAGTGGCTCTGGTAGAACCATCCAGAGCATAGCCCTGATAGATCAGCACTGCGGCCCCTACTGCAGGTCAGGGACACAGCCTGTCCATCCCCCCTAACCCTCTAGGGAAAACCTATCTGCCTCTAACATAACATCCTAAACAAAAACAAAACCCAGGGACCTCCCCGACCTTGGGCAGCCTGCAACTACAACCTCTAGCAATAATAATGCAGTACATTTAAATTCTACACCATAAGCACGGACGAGGGACTCCGATTAGCCCCCCCTCCTCTTCTTGTCTTCTCTTCTGTCTTCCAGGAACACCTGTAAGAAAAGATAAAAAAAAAACAACAAAAAAAACCCCATCCTAATCTGTATGTACAGTCTATCTAAACAACAATGACAATAGCAACAACAACAACCCTTACCACACAGAAAAAGCACTGAACAATCCCAAAAAAGAAAAAGATTTTTTTTTTTTAGAAAAAGGGTAGAAAACAGTATTTACATTAAAGTACAATGACATTGGTAACAATACACCTTTGGGGGGGATGGAATGCCCTAAATGTCCCACTAGTGACTACAAGGCCCGAAGGCCAGTCCATTAAAGAGTCTCTCCTGGGCCGGAGCCCCGTGAAGCATAGTTCTTTAAGGCAATAATCCCGAAGGGGAGAGTCTTTGAGGACAGTTCACACACTGTTTGAAGTCTGTAGTGTAGGGTGTGTATTGCAATGTCATAAAGATAGAATAAAAAGGGTTTTGCGGACTTACCAGCCTCTTGAAGTATTCGGACATCACAAACCTGGTCCCTTCCAAAGACTCTCCCTGGCAGCATTTTTTCTTATACAGCTGGGCAGACATCTTCCAGGAATCCACAGGAGTGCACATCTGGAAACAGCTGGGCTGATGTCATAACTGGAGAAGGAACCTTAGAACAGGAACTAAAAGAAAAAACAGCTGGTCCGGCGTCATCCGATTACCAGGCGATGAACAGGAAAACAGCTGGGCTGGTGTTCTCTCTGGATCTGAAGTCATCTGGTGGTACCAGTAGATGGTTGCTGAATAGGGCAGTACACTGTGGACTGAAGAATATGGGGCACCTGATTTCTTGTTTATTCATATTGGCAGTTCAATAAGGGCACTTCACAGTCTAGATGTGGCAGTATTGACTACCACTGCTCGGCTCTCCGTTTTGTAGGCACGGGCTTAATTACTGGGAGGTCCTTGCACTGAGGCCAATAGTAGAGGGGTTCAGGAGCTTGAATTATTACTCCATCTGGACGCACATAATTCACACAGTGGGAGACTTCGCGTCCCTCTCCGTCCACTATTCTCACTCTGTCCACAAGAAGTGTCCTGCCTCTCTTCCACTGTGTATACTTTTCGTCGTGGAACAGTCTACTCTTTACATGCTGGTTAGCCCCAGGATGCACATGTTTCATTGCTTCATCCCAGATCCAGGATTTCCTGTAGTTCTCAATCTCCTCCCAGACTCTCCTAGGAAAGGAAGGAAAGGTCATACCAAAGATTTCATTGGCCTTTCTACGAACCAGTCTCTCCTCTTTACTTGCTTTGGTCAATCTGAGACTGCTGGCCTGGCTTGGGGGTGGCCAGTCCTGGTTCTGCCAGCTTCGCATCCTCAAGGAATTTAAAAATGGATCCCTGACTTCTTCTTCTTCTGGTGAAGCCAGGGCAGTGGCATCACCACCTTCTTGAACACATTCCTCCGAGGCACGATCTTGAGGCTGTGTACCCGTTCCTTTCTCACAAGGCCACATAGGTTCCCCCTCATCTTCCTCTTCACTGAGGATCTGAGCCCAGGAGTGAGCAGTAGTTCTCTCCCCTGATACTATCCATTCATCACTGGGAGTGGAGGTCGACACCTCCCATTCAAAGGCCTGCCGCATCTCATCTTCACCTTCAAGACTTGGGCTAGGCCCCCCCACCCAGGGGACTATTGTTGCTTTATCTGAACTTGCTTTCTGAGATCCAGCATCCAATGCTTCAATTTCAGATTCAGTTTCTAATTCAGCACTCTCTAACTTTGTGCCACACTCCCCCGAGGGACCTTCCTCCACAGGCTCCGTCTGATGCTGTGTGCTGCCAACTGCAGATTTTTGAAGTTGTATCCATGTGGGAGCCAAACGAATTTGAGGCACTTTATACAAGCCATATTTTTGTAGACATCCAGCACAGTGAGAAATCATGAAGACATCCCCTCCAGCACTCAAGCACATCTGGCATACATGCACTGGATAATTATGAATTGCCACATCAGGAGGGAGTTGCCCTCTATAGCACCAATTTTCAATATCTCTCAATCTATTTACTGCTGCTGTTACTGCAACCCAGGCATGATCCGGGTAACGAGCTGGTCCTGTGGCCATAACTGCAGAAAAACAAATAAAAGTTCACTGTAACTGAAAGTCCCACTTTAAATGAACACACTCTGTAGCTTTAAAATGGCTCCTCTGCTGCTGTGTTTACTTTACTACCCCACCCTGTAATGGTGGCGGCAGCACTCCTGTGCATCAACATTCAGACTCTGGGTCAAGCCACTGCGCACCCGATTTACATCAGCTACTAATAACTTATTTCAAACTGCACAACTTGCTCTGTTCTGGCTGTTCACACATTTACAGGATTTTCCTTGGACTTTTCACTTGCTGGCAACATTCATTTAAATACAGTCCCTTTTAAAACTTCAGGTTTCAGCACAGCCTGCTTTTGCTAGTGTTGCACTTATTTTACAACCCACAGTCTCTCTCTGGCTGCAAACTTTAAACTGAGGCTACTTTCATTGCTATGCACACATTTAATGGCTTTACAGACTTGCACTTGCCAGCAGGACATCGCACAATCGCTACTTGCAAAGCGACTATACAGCTGCACACACATTTTATATGGCATTATCTGAAAATCGCGATTTGAGCAGTTTTAATTTGTTTACTCACTGTTATTGAAGCAGATTGCTGCGATGGGGTAAAACGGCCTGCAGCCAGATTTTGAAGGCCTCAGATTGCAAAGGGGCGGGCAGTCTCCATGATCATAGTATTAACCATACAATTCACTGATCCCATGATCGATAAGTGGGTTGAGCCTGATTTTTAACTGGAAAGTCTTTTTTTTACTGTTACAGCGCTTTGAACACTTTGCAAATGCTTCTCCACTGCCAGTACACGCACTACTCTCTGTCTCCCTCTCGAATGCTGAAGCAGACTCTGAAGAGCTGGCTGAAGGGCGGGACTAATGGCAAACTGACCAACCACACGACGTCATGCAAATGAGCCTCTTCTTCCTCACAAGGGCTCCTCTCCTCACGGCGATCGTTGAGCAGGCAAATTTAAACTGAAAAGATGCACTTATTTTTTTTCAACTGACTCCATGGCGGGAGCCCATTTCAACCATGTAACATTGCCATTAACTCTGCAGTCTCAAGTATTGCACAGAAAGCATTTCCAACATCCAGGGCATAATTTCTCTGTTGCTACCCATAGTTTTCCACACTTTCCTTCACAGAACTTTATTTTAAAACTGACAAACGCTGTAAACTATGTTGATGCAGGACAAGGACACACACTTTGGCTTTACAGCTCCTTGGTAAACAGTTGGCATTTTTTAAACAGCAGCACAAGATTCACAGCACACAGCACACACTAGGGAAATTGTTTCAACTTTTTGGGGCTACCGACTGCCAGACAGCCAAAACGCTAGCCTACTTGCCCAAGCACCTTCCTTCCCAAACAAATCCAAAGCACTGCCTCCATTTTTGTAAAACCTATGTCTCCATTTTTGTAACATGGGTATACATATGTATCTATGGGTTCGGGGAAGGATGAGGTTACCTAGCACAAGAGACCTAGATTTGGCTAATCTGCACAGGGGCACCCAAGTAAATCCAACTACAGGAAGCAATAACTGAAATGTCCAGAACCAGAATTGGGATTTTTCAGTGTGGCTTTATTTATTAACTCACTGAACATAAACAAAGCACTGCATGGTCCCCCCAAAGGGTTATGTTACTGTAATGCAGATTAGAGCTTAAACACAGTGGTCCATTTGAGGAATGAACACATTACAACAGTTGTCTGGCTTTGGACCCACCAGGCACTCAGCCCGGACTTTGCATGCACATTGGATACATAGCCCGACTGGCCCGGCTCTCCCCTGCCGGCCACTCGACTGACGGTCCACTTGGTGAATGAACCCAAACTTTACTTGGAAAGACATCCCATCAAACAAGGAGACTCCCAAATTGTGGCTCCCCACACCACTTGAAGCCTGTGACTCCTAGAGAGATTTTGTTTTCGTACTTCCAATCGAAACTCCCATCAAACAAGGAGACTCCCATCCAACAAGGAGTAATTTTCCCATCCTGTGGCTCCCCACACCACTTAGAGTCTGTGACTCCTAGAGAGATTTTCAAGTTGTGACCCATGTCTGGGTACCCGCCCCATCACTGGCCAAGTGCATGAGGCAAGTAGCAAAAACACAGAATAAATCCATAGAGGTGGACCTGATTACTAAAGTTTTCCCCACCTCCAGCTCCCACAGCCCATACCCAGCCATTTCCCTGGACACACAGAACTTTAGACCTTTAAATGTAGATTGAACAGTGGATGACCTGAAGCACCCCCTCTACAGTGAACTTTAAATCCATTAACACTTTAAACAGATGACTGCTCTATTTGTTTGTCCTAGTTGACATAGTCCTCCCAAATAGCAGTCCACATTTACTTGAAATCCAACTGAAGAAAAGAAGTTGTTTGCCCCTTCCAATGGAGCCAAACACTCACCCATTCATTGCAGGTGCCCCACAGGCGAAGTACTGTAACCTTTGCTGTTATACATGAACAGACTGAACTTAAAACAGGCAGCTTTCTTCCCAGGGTGGGAGAAGGGGATTGCCCCTGGAACCCACAGAGAACTTTCCTCCCCGAGGGAGGGGGGCACTGAGACCAGGGAGCGGTCTCCACCACTTTAAAAAGGTAAAATACAGGAACAGTTCCTTTTTTCTGAGTGAGAAATCACAGTGCACACTAATGCTCCCTTCTTGCTTAAGGACAAACGGAAGACTCCCTTTGAAATTCTCAGAGTTCTAAACTTCACTCTCTGAGCTGAAGATTCCAAATGTGGCTCATGCAGCTGTGACAGTTCTATAATGATGTCATCTCTCAAGTCTCAGCTGTGACTGAGGACAGAGTGAGACAGTGTGAAACCCATTTAACTGGAGTTTCACAAGCTGCCTTCCCTGCCTACCACTAGGTCTTACTGGGATTCTAGTAACCCCGGGTAACAAAGGGGTTACAGTTGCAATAGAAAAAGAGAGACTCCCCAAGATATGCTAGTCAGAGGTCATCTCCTTCAGTGATAAGTCCTCCTGGTTCCATAAATTAAAAAAATAAGATAACACATATTGGTTTTCCTGAAATGTCGTCTTTTAATACACTAAACAATATTAAAGGTTATATCAGCAAGGCTGTGCAATAATTAACTGGTGTGTTTAATCAGAAATAAATTGTTAAGTTTAGTGATTTGCCTGTCCTCCGTTTTAATACATAAAATATAAAGTTTGTAAAGTTGTAAGTCATTTGTTATGCCTAAAAGTCAAAGTGTGTTTCAAAGCAGGGCACTCATTATACCTTGAGGCATGTGTTAACATAGTTTCAATGTTATATTTTGCATAATTGCTTTCTTAAAACGTAGATTAGAATACATTATTTTCAGAAGGATGGGAATACTAGTTCATGTGCTTGTTCTGACTACCTGTGTCGTACTGTAAGTGTTCTGATGCAGATACCAATAGTGAGCAGTTTGTAACATTCGATGTCTTAATTGCCTCTTGGACCGTTTGCCACACATGTAGCATTATTGTACACTGTATGCATCAATACCAAACTCTTCAAATTAGTTTTTCTCATTAGGTCCACGGTCATGAAATATTATGGCTCAATTATTTGGCTAAAACTGAAGGACTGTCTTCTAGAAGCATTTGCAGGTTGCCCTCACGTGGTGTAATAAAAGAAGAAGAGTCAAACATTGTCTAGTTATGTGATGTATTAATGCCATGGTTCTATCTTCTGTTCTTGGAATTAAGCAGTTTTCTTGATAATTATATCATTAAAAAGTTATACAGACAGTGTTAAAAAATATAAGGTTTTAAGCAATTTGGAGCAATATCTAAATTTTTTTCTGAAAATGACAATAACAGGAAAGCCCTTTGCAACTTCAGATTCGGGTAATGGGGGGTTGCCCATTGTGTGTTTCTGGAAATCACCTAAATCTTTGAATTTGTGGAAATATGACTTTTTTTTTTTGGGTTATTGTTAACCAGGAAAGGTAGGATAGGCAATTCTGCTTAGTTTCAGCCTTGTCCCAAGGGAGGGGAAGAGATACTGATGCAAATAGATTTTTAGTTTTTTGGTTTTTTGCTAGTGAATGTGAGAATTGAGGCTAGGAGATCAGAAAATGCCACTACTTTTTCTTAAGTGCCATGGGATTATTAATGCTAACCTCAACAACCACCAGAACAGGCAGACTGGACATCAGTTTGAAGTCTTAGCCAAAAGACTGCAATTCTGGAGTGCAGCCTCCCCCCCCCATACTGCATTGCATTCTCAGTATTGGTATTTTACCTCCATTCATGGTGTGGTGGTAGAATCCACAACTTTCTGATGTTCCATATACAGAGGTGAGTATGCAACCTGCTGAGCCACTGATTGCTTCAACAACAGATTTACTGTGCATTTGATTGTCATCTTTTGGAATACTCAAGAAAACCATGGGTGTCAACAATTCTAAAATAATACTGAACATACTCAAGAGGACCCTCTTAGAAATGAGGTGCTATTCAAAAAGACAACTACCTTAACATAAACAGTTTGTTATTTTTCTCCTGAGTTATCTTATTTCCCTTTAGGTATGGGTGAAGTACAAAACTTTTGCTATGTACAGTTTTTACTGTGAAGTTGCACAGTTTGAAGTGTTCTACTTCTGCACTTTGTAGAGAAAGAGTCATTGGCTGTGCATTTTGTGGAGAACAAGCAACTTTGCTTGGACTTTTTGTGAATTTTTTTTTATTTCAACACCCATGTCCCTTATCCCAATAAAGCTGGTCACCTTAGGTGACTGGTTGCCTAATAACAGCTGATGCTAATGCTTTTTCTTGGTCAGGCAGGCCAGCATAGTTGCACAAATGCTGGTCAGGCAGTGCCCTCTCTCTCTGGCTGATGAACACCCCTGCTCTGTGACCTGCTCAGACATCTGGCTACAGTGGGAGATTCTGGAGCTTGCACATGAACTCATGGCTTCCTGGTGGCAGTGAGACTTGCTGCAGCTGTGCCACTGGGTTATCCTTATTACATTCTTTAAATAAAATAATCAGAAAAAAAACTTTTTGTTTGAACCATTTATTCTCTTCAGAAAGGGAGATGATGGATTTGTACCAAATCAAGTGCATTACAAGAAAGAAAACCTGTCTAGCATGTACATGCTTATGCTGTTCCTGTCTTAGAGACATACTTTTTGACAATTAATTGTAATAAATGCAACAATTTGATTCTGTATGCACTTCAAAACTTTGTTTTTATTAGTTTTGAATTATTGTTCTCATTATGGCCTCTTTTACTGAGTTCACCTTCTTCTCTAGTATGACTTTCCTTTTCCACTAATGGTCTCCACCAACTAGCCTTGTACCATCTTCTCCTGGACAATCTACTGTGTTTCTATGCCTGTCACAGTTAACCCTCTGGGTGCAGTGCTTCCATTTCAACATCATCTGAGCTTATTCTTGGAAAATACAGATTCTCATTATACAGCACACAAAGTTCCAGGGATGGGGATGGGGTTCAACGTACCACCTGATTATGAGCAGTGCCAGGGGTTGCCTCTTCCTCCTGCACAAGCTGCATGGGATTTTTATTTCTTTAGTTAGTGCCCACTGCCCCAGCAATCTTATACTCATGACACCTCGTGAGGAGGGGGGGTCCCTGGCACTGGCAACATGGGAACCTCTGCTGCTAAAAGCAGCTCTGCTCTCTGACCATCAAGTGTTACTTAAGAGCAATGTGAGCATCCACCTTATTCAAGAAGGAATATGGCTACTTGTACACTATTACACCTTTTCTGCCAGCCTCTGCTCCTGTCATTTCTGGCTCTGGGCAAAAAGTAGGATAGCCAGTGTGTTGGAGCAGTCTCCTACTACTTGATGCCATGGAGTCAGCTTTCATGCAGTTATCTATTGGAAATAGAAAATGTGCACCTCCATTTCATAAAATGCTAAGTATGGCATTTTGTGGTACTCGGCATAACTTACACACATTTAAAACATAATTTTGTAGGGGGTCTGAAAATAATGACATATTCAGTAAAACAACTTCAGAAATGTGATTGCCTTGATTTGAATAGTGGAACTTCAGAAGGCAATACATTTAACTGTTTTTACTTTTAAAGCATCTTGACGTTTGTCAAGCTGCATCTTTTGCACATTGCTCAGCATTATTAACATGTGTACAGTGCCCAAAGTCATTTATTTATTTATTTATTTATTTCATTCTATCTGAATTAACCACTTGAGTTCAGAGCTCTTTTATATTGGTTCCACGTCAAGTAAACAATACAAACAGAATAGTATAAAAATTACACTGGAATAGCGGAGCAGACAAGACAATAAGGAAGGTCTTGGGGGGGGAGGGTAAGGACCAAGAACAGACTTACAGTTATTAGATGCCTAACGGTAAGTACCGGTCAGTTGTCAGTGGTAACAGGTTAGTAGAGAGGAGACAAAGTGAGGGGTGGAAGAGCCCCAAGTGCCCAGAGAGCAAGTGATACCATGAGAAATGATACTGGGCCATGAGGGAGGGGAGTGTGTGAAGGCAGGTAGTGAGGGTGAGGAAAGGAGGCAAAAGAGGGAGAATGGCAACTGGTGGGGGGCGGAAGGCACGGAGGAATGGATAAGTATCAAAGGAGATAGGGAGCAGGGGTGGGAGGTAAGGGGTAGGGAGTTGTGGGGAAAGGCAAGGGAGGAAGTAGGGAAAGGGGGAGAGTGGGTGGGGGACAGGGCTCAAAAAAGGTGGTGGGAAAGGGAGGGGGGCGTTAAGGTATCGGAGAAGTGGAGGCAAAGCTATGAGTGACAGTCACATCAGGAATTATTTAACAAGTGTCTTTTGAGGTGTACTTTGGAGGCACAAAACACATGCTGCTAAAGACGGTCTTCCAGAAGAGAGTTGAACCAGAGCTGGGCTCAGTACGTGAAAGACCTTTGTTCTTGAGAAGTGCGGCATTTTGACGTAATGAAGGACAGGTGCTCTGAGCTATGAGTATGCCACTGATTAATACAGGGCACCAGGAGTTGATTTACCCCAGGTGGGAGTGTACCAAGACTGATCTTTTTTGCCAGGAGGCAGGAATGGAATTTTAGTCAGGCAGAGAAAGGGAGCCATTGCACCTTGGTATACAGATCGCAGGTATGGGTCAACCTAGGTGCCCCTAAGGTTAGCCGCAAGCTTTGTTTAAGGTTGTTTTTAGGTGACGGAGGGCAGTGTCAGTAGCTGAGCCACATATAGGTAGGCTGTAGTCAACGAGGGAACCCACTGAGCTGTGGACTGCTATTGTGAGGGCTTCGGGGGACAGGCTGTGTCTGTGACGATAAAGCAGTACAATACGTTTGTTGATTGCTTTTGCGGTGTTGTCAATGTGGGCAGTGTAGGACAATAAGTTGTCAATAGTGATCCCAAGGTATTTAAAATGTTGGACCAGTTCCAGGGAGGCCCCAGAAGCATTACATATTAATAACAGGAAGTTATGATGCTTGTTCTGATGGCTGGCGAACAACATGGTCTTAGTTTTTTTATAGTTCATGATTAACTTATGATCTATGACCCACTTCTCAAGACAGGTGAAATCCCTTTGAAACTGATGCTCCAGTTCAACAGGATTTGAGCTATGTGTGAAGATGACTGCATCGTCAGCATAGAGTAGGACGTGGCACTGGCTGGCTTGAGGGAGACTATTCAGGAATAAGCTGAATAGGAGGAGACCTAGTATCGATCTCTGCGGGACACCAAAGCTGACTGATTTACTATCCAGGAGGGTTGAACCGATTCTAACTTGCTGGGATCTATGGTCCAGATAGGTGCAGAACCACAAAACTGCTTCAGGAGCCAGGTCCGTTGATGACAGTTGCTCAGTTAAAAGGGCGTGGTTTACCATATCGAACGCCTTAGTCAGGTCGATAAAGATAGCTCTAGTGAGTTGCCCATGATCAAGTGTTTCGTGAATGTGACCAGTGAATTCAATCAGGGCTGTAGTGGTTCTATTCCCAGCCCTAAAGCCATGCTGCTCAGGGCAGAAGAGTTTGTACTTGTCCAAGTATTCGACCAGTTGGTCTGTAACTATTTGTTCGAGGGCCTTCGATAGGGGTGGCAGCAGGGAGATGGGTCTCTAGTTTTCGGTAAGGGCCCAGTCCCCACTCTTATGCATGGGTGTGACTATTGCAGCTTTCCATTTATGAGGGAATACAGCTAGTTGCAGTGATAAGTTAAGGATATGGGTGAGTGGTGCAAGGATTTCTTCCAGAGAGAGAGAGATTAGATGCAGGTCAAGGATGCCCCCACTGAATATCCCCTTTCCAAGCACCTTCCGAAGACATTTCTTAGCATCCCCAATTGAGTTGGTCTTGAACCGAAAGAGTGGATCCACGGCTGACTGAGGGCTAGTGATGAGTTTACTCGGGTAGAAGAAGTCAGGAGGGAGGACATGGCTGATGTCTGTCAAGGCTAGGTTGAAGGTGTCGGATATAGTTTTTGGATCGAGGACAGGGGAGCTATTAACACTGATCCTATCAGGGGCGGATTTATTCACCTTGCTAGTGACCTCTTTAGGGTTAGCCCTATATACGGCCATCATTCCAGTGTTTGGACAGGGCCTCCTTGTAGTAGAGGTTTTTAGCTACATGGATGGCCTTGATGCTGCTATTTTTGGCTTGTTTGTATTTGAGGATGTCAGGAGGCTTTCCTGTAGCTCTAGCAGTATGCCAAAGATGATCATGGTCTTTCATATGATCAAGGATGTCTGGGTCCATCCAAGGGCTATAATAACCCTTAGTTTTTTGTTTTTTGAACGGGGCATGGGTATCGCAGATAGTGTTAAATTGGAGGATGAAATGGTCCAGTGCATTGTCGACATCAGGTGCCCCATATATGGTGGACCAGTTGGCGTTGCGGAGATCATCTCTCAGACGGGTCAGCATGGCCGAGATTTGAGGGGGTCTGTTTGTGATCTACCGGAGACGTTTGGTGAATTTGTTGGTCCAGTTGAACATACCATCGGAGTGGTCACTAATGTTATCTGGGAGGACAGAGGAGTTAGAGGTGTGGTCCGGAAGATTGGTGGGGACCCAGTCAATAAAGCTGATTGTGCCAGTCCGGTAGTTAGTCCGGGTGGGGGCGTTGAGAAGCTGTGTGAAGTGGACAGCCTGGATAGCATCCTTGAAGTTGTTTGCCTCAGGGGCAAGTCAGTTGGTATTAAAGTCGCCAAGCAGTATAACCTCAGAGCTTGAAGACTGGCTACTTAGGTAGTGGATGACAGCTTGGAGACCTTGGGATGTGTCCTTGGGGGGATGTAGATGGATAGCAGCATAAGTGACTTGCTATGGGCCCCAAGGTGGACCGTAATGGCAAGGGTGTGGGCAGAGGTCCCAAAGCTAGGAGGATTAAGTACAAGGCCCTGTAGGCTATCCTTGAGGTAGAATGCACAGCCTCCACCTCTTTTTGACAAGCGGTCCTGTATGAAGATCCTGTAGCCAGAGATGCTGATGTCTGCATCAGGAATTTGAGTGGAGAGCCATGTCTCAACAACGGATAGTACATCAGGGTTATAGAGGGCAACCCCGACTTGGAGGTTATCAAAATTAGCAACTAGACTATGCATATTAAGAGAGGCAATAGTTACAGTAGTAAGCCAAACTTCCAGGTATGTATCCCATGGTTGTGGGGAGGGCCTGGGTTAGGGTGTACATTTCCAAAACGTAAAAGCAGCAGGAAGGCAATTCTAAGCAAGTAATTTTTGAGATGTTTAATGCTGACCTTGTGCTGTTTCCTGGTGCAGATTCTACCAGTTATTTTGTCAGGTAGCAGGACCAGTTTGAGTGGAAGTAAAGGAGGTGGGGGCCGCTCGCGGGTCCGATGGGTCCAGAGCCAGGCAAACCAATGAGTGGTGAGGGGCTTACAGGTAGGAGGCAGGCCTGAGTCAAGCACTGAGGTGACAGTGCAATAGGCATAAATGGGGGTGTGCTCCAGGGTGAGAAAGGCTGGCAGCATAGGCCCAGTATGAGGCAAACCAGAGATCCCGAAGATTATAGGTATGAGCCAAACAAGAGATCTTAGACTTGAGGGTGGATACATACCTACAGAAGGGGGTTGGGTAGGGTCAAGCTGTGCCAAGGTGGGCAAGGATGTGCAGGGAGAGATATAAGGAGGGCTAGAGAAGAGAAAGCAAGAAGTATCAGTGTGGAGGAAAGAACTAACTGAAAGCACAAGTTTATTTAGTGGGAAAGGACAGAAGAAACAACTGGTAGAGAGTCAGAAGGTGTGAGAGAGAGAGGGAACCAAAGAGCAACTGGGGGAGTGGTTTAGGAGTACAGCAGGGGAGGAGATGTATTTAATAGTGGTCGGGGTTGGGGCAGGTGGGTGGGAAGAAAATACAGAGGGAGTTTGAAATCAGCCCACAGTAGTCTAGGCTACATACTACAAAACTGAAACAGCAAGGGTGACAGCCCGCTAACAGAGTCAGCTATGGATGCACTAATCAGCAATTAGCCAGGGCCCAAAGTGTCCAATCAGTGCTATGTGGTGGAGCAAAGTGCCAATCAGAGGCCAGAGCCATAGTTGTTGAGGGGTCCTGGAGACGTAACTTGAAACTGCCACAGGAAGGCTGCCCTAGAATGGGCAGGAGAGAAGCGAGTTGTCCACTGGTTGTAGGAGCGGCCCCGGCCACATGGACAAGCCCTGAAACAATGGGCTACAGCTGGATCTAGGGGGAAGAGAGACAGACATTAGGTGGATTTAAGTAGTGTAGCTGGGGATTGGCAATAAAATTAGACAAAGGAAGGGGGTGGAGGTGAAAAAGGTAGGAGGAAATCAGGCCACAGAGTGAGGCGGAGGGGGGTACTCTGGAGATAGGCACCACCAGAGGAGTTAAATAGAAAGTTAACACATGGAACAAAAGAGAAATGTTAATTTAGGCTGAACAGAGATAGCACGCCAGAATAGCAAGACAAAGCGGTGGCATCAGCGGCAGTAGTTGGGGCAGGAGGGTGCGCGAGAGAGCGCTTGAGGGCAGAAGAGTAGGAAATTTGAGAGAAGGAGAGAGTTGCACCCAGTGCGGTCTAGGATCACAGAGTGTATGGGTCAGAAGTAGAGCATTGGTAAAAGGACACAGAGATTAGCGAGGACAGGCAGGTGAAAAATAATAGAGTGTAAACAGAGCAGGCAGGTGACTGCAATGAGTGTAAAGTAGGGAAAAGTAGGAATTATTACAGAAGAGGTAGGGTAAAGTTTAGAGCTAAAACAACATTTCCAACATCGAATCAGTAAACAAATAGTGCAGTTCAGGAAAGCAAGAACTAGGTAGGTTAGACACAGGCAGTACAATTCAGGATAAATCGCAGGTATTACAGCAAATTAAAGCAGCAAAGGTAAATTGTACAGGATTACACTGGGCTGAATTTTACAAAAAGAAAATAGAAACAAATACTGAGGGAGTTTGAAATCAGCCCACAGTAGTCTAGGCTACATACTACAAAATTGAAACAACAAGGGAGAGAGCACGCTAACAGAGTCATCTATAGAGGCACCAATCAGCAATTAGCCAGGGCCCGAAGTGTCCAATCAGTGCTATGTGGTGGAGCGAAGAGCCAATCAGAGGTCAGAGCCGTGGTTGTCGAGGGGTCCTAGAGACATACCTTGAAACTGCTGCAGGGAGGCTGCCCTAGAATGGGCAGGAGAGGAGCAAGTTGTCTGCTGGTTGTAGGAGCGGCCCCAGTCACACAGGCAAGTCCTGAAGCAATGGACTATGGCTGGATCTTGAAACTGCCACAGGGAGGCTGCCCTAGAATGGGCAATAGAGGAGCGAGTTGTCCGCCAGTTGTAGGAGTGACCCCTGCTGCATGGGCAAGCCCTGAAGCAATGGGCTATGGCTGGTTCTTTGGTTACTATAGGAACAGAGGACTTGATATTGACAAGCAAAAAGGCTCTACAGTTCCCTGAATTAGAAATGACAAAATAAAATAAAATTTAACAATACTAAACTACACTGTTATTGTACACGTTGTTTTCCAAAATTTAAAACAAAAGTATGTTTTGCTACTGTCTTCCACTCACTGAGGACATAGTTCTTCAACACTGTATGGGATGCAAGACAATGTTATTATTTTACAATTTGTTTTTTATAATAAGTAGTTTGCTCTGTATATAGAACTCAAATGTCTCCTAGAAAGCATGTGTAGTTATGGTACTAGTGTTGCTGTGCACGAACATGTTGTGGAGTGTTTTTTTATTACAAAACAATGTTTGAGATATGTGCTTTAGGCAAGGCAAGGCAATTTTATTTTTAGACACCCTTTCCTGGAGGCTCAGGGTGTCATAAAAATCACAATTCACATAAGCAACAAAAGAAAATCATAACTAAATAAACAACTAAATACAAGAATAAACATGTAACATCACAGAAAAGAACAACCTTGAGGGGATCATCAAATTCAAATAATCATAAAATCTGAATAAATCAGGTCAGGCAGCATTCCAGATGGAACAGATCAAATCAAATCAAATCAGTTTTGTTTATAAAAAGGTGCCTTTCTAAAACCAAGGCGCCTGAATAATAAAATACATAAAATAAAATAAATTATTATAAAACAAACATATAATTTCCACAAAAGGCGATACAATAGCAGCATAATAAAGTAAAACGACCCCATCAATCAACAAAAGCCAGTTAAAAAGATAAGTTTTTAAAGGAGTTTTAAAACTCTAGATGGTTAGGCAATCTCGTGCCCGATGAGGTAGAGAGTTCCACAGGGACGGAGCAACAAAGCTAAATGCCCTTGCTCCCAATGTCTGAAAACGTACCCTGGGAACCTCTAGCAATCCCTCATCAGTGGATCGGACAGGACCGAGGGGACACTCGATCCCTGGTCTTGTAGGGCCTTATAGGTTAACAAAGCAACCTTAAAGGTGATCCGCCACTGTATTGTCAGTCAGTGCAGACTGCGGAGCACAGGCATTATACGACTGGCTCTCAAAGCACCAGTCAATATCCTGGCTGCTGCATTCTGCACCAGCTGAAAGCGATGGATATCAACCCCCGGCAGCCCTAGGTAAAGGGCATTGCAGTAGTCAAGGCGGGAGGTAACGAAGGCATGAACCAACATTGGAAGATCATCGGGAGGAACCAGATGTTTCACCCGGGCAATATTTCTCAGATGGTAAAAGGAAGTTTTAACAACTGTTGACACTTGTGATTTTAGGTCAGACATTCATCAAATATAACTCCCAGGTTCCGCACCCGGTCTGAGATGGCCATTTAGTGCTCTTTTAAAGGTCTCCACTCTGCTAGTGGATTGAGTGGAATAAGGAAAAATGTTCCATAGCATTGTGGCAGCCACCACAAATGCCCTGCCCCGGATAACTTCAGTTTTGACCAGGGAACTGCTAATAGGCCTGCATCAGTGTAGTGAAGTGGATGAACAGAGGTGTGCCAGGGTCAGAAACACTTTCAAGTAGCTAGCTCCTGTATCATACAGGGCCTTGAAAATCAACAAGCCTGTCTTGAAGGTGATATGTCACTATATTAGCAGCCAGTGCAGGTCGCACAACACTGGGGTGATATGATTATTCCAAGAGGTACCATTTATTTATTTATTTATTTCAATTGCAGAATTAACACCTTTGTGCCAGAAGGCTCTTTTACAAAGGTTCCATGTCAAGTGGACAAGAGACAACATTTACATAAGCAGATTACATAACATTCAAAGTAAACAAGAGGTTACATGCTGATTAGGTAGCAATCAAAGATATCAAACTGGCAACTGCATTTGGACCAGCTGCAGTTGACACAACAGACACACAGATAACCATAGGTAAAGAGCATTACAGTAATCAAGATTGGATATGATGAAGGCATGGACTATCAAAACCAGGTCCCCGAGCACCAGATATAGTTTAATCCAAGTGAAGTTTCAAAAATGGAAAAAGACACTACAGATGACCGCCAAGACTTGATACTCAAGTGTTAGCCTACAATTCATAGTGGCTCCCAAATTTTTTTTCATCATATGCACAGCTCCAAGAGTGACACTGTTTAGAGATGGTAGCCAGGCATCACTCCTTGCCATTGCCAACCCATGGGAACCAGGTTCAACAATCATAACCTCAGTCTTTCTTGGCTTGAAATTTAATCAATTGGAGGCCATCAAGTCAGCATGGGGTCATAATGTCTTAAAAAAAAAAAACAACACACTAATAAATGCCTCAAGCAAAATACCATGCTCCGACATAATGTCAGACAAAACACTGATCCCAAAATAACAGCGCACACCATTGACTGCAATAGGACTTTCTGTTTTTTTTTTTGTGGGGGACTCCAGTTCCCCCCAACCCAAAGGCTAAAAATAACCAACTCTGAGGGGGTGTGGACTTCGGGAGTGGGAAGAAACTCGGGAGGATGAAATTCCATTTTTGGTAAAAAAAAAATAGTTAGGACACCTGGGGAGAACTGAACCATTGTCCCGGGTCTCCAACCCTGCCTTGAGCTGGTGCCTTAGCCACTCCAGCACGGGAGTGGCTTGACCAGGCACCACACCACGCAGCAACTTGATCCATTCACAGTTAACATGCACATCGACAGGGGTAGTGGAATTCCCTACTGCTATTATACCCCCGTCACTCTAAATGTTTTCATGCTTTAAACAGTGCAGTTCTTGCCACGCTATTTTAGCAGTGGCATATTGACCTGGTACCCACCCAGTCACTGATCTCCAGCAAACACTGGAACTGCATAGGGCCCGAGTTACAGTTGTGACTACAACATGTAATGAACAAGACCTCACTCTAACACCTTGGTTAACAAAAGTTCCTTTTAGACTAATAGTTAGAGCTTATACCTCTGAAACTGTGGATACAAAGACTGATCCTGGGGCCTAGAACTTAAATGTACAAGACTGTAATTCAGTATGAAGAAGAGGCCCCCTTCATGAGCTGTGGAACTTACATTATATGTTTAAAAAAACACTCATTACAATTATGATGAACTAACATTACACATTGCAATGACATCCAGCAGAGAAAAAAATTAAGTTATGATGCTCAGCAGAGAATTAAAATAAGTAAGAAGAAGAAATACCATCATGCTGCATGCCTTCTGTGAAGTAATAGAGGCTTGTTGGAGAGCGGTACTGTTGCATTGCATCCTGCAAACCTCTGGAATTCTGTCTTGATGCTGGATAGCCATATCTAGGCCTATACTTTGAGCTGAATAGGGTCGACGATGAACTTCCCGGCTTAATTCGTAACACAGCAGCATATGAGGTGGGCTGACCAACAACAGCATCAGAAAAATCTGCAGTGAAATAATAAAAATGTATGACTCATTTACAATAAATGCAAAATGCTTTCTACTGAGATATTTTTGTTCATACACAAATGGTGAAGTTTCTCAGAAAAGTTCTTACATTTTTTTGCAACAAATACACCTGTTACAACTTTATATAAACTGGCAGGATGTACAAAGGGGACATAAATATATATTCATTTTTTCCACAAACAAATTCAATGTATTAATAATGTAGAAAAATAAAAAATAAACTGCACTCAAAGTTAATGATAGGATGCTCCAAATTCTTTATTCAGCAATGAGGTGAACAAATAATGGTCCTAGCCACAAAATGCCACAAAATTTCGCACAGTCTTTGACAAAACACACTTGCGTGTAACACTGGGGCATTTTGTGGCTGAGTCTGCTGTTTGTTAACCTAGTTGCTGAATAAAGAATTTGGAGTATCCTATCACTGACTTCAAGTGCAGTTTATTTTTTATTTTCCACATAAGTCCATTTTAAACTATGCACCATGGTTCTTTGAGCTGCCTTTCTGTTTTCTATATTAATAATGTATCTTATCTTTGTTTATTTTGGTAACTGACTGTGTCAACTGAACCGAGATTGCTTTTTAAGAGCAACCCAGAATGTTCACAAACAAAACATCAATTCATACATAAAATGCAAAGGTCAGAGATAAGATTAGACAAGAAATTTAGAATTCAAAAGACTGTTAGCAGCATATAGTCAAAAAACAAAAGTCAATGACCATCAGATTTTGGAGAAACAGGAAATCGTAATAGTACAGTATGTAGAAAATGTTCCTTACATGCAGAGCTAAACAATGGGATGGGCAGATATCTACTGGTAAGAAGTATTTAGCTCCAAGTTGTGGTCACACAAAAGACAAATGGGCACTGGAGCCTTTATGTCTGAGGCATCAGTAGTAGAGGTGGGCGACGCCAGGAAAATATGCATCATAAACAACTGTCAGAAGTGCTTCTGCTTTGCATAGCAAAAAATAACACTTCCCATAGTTCTTCACATGGCAAGGTGAGTGCTTTGCTAAACAAAGACTTCCCAAAGTGGTACTTTGTCAGTAAAGAGCCACTTTGTGTAGTTGTCATACCTTTTTCAAAATATAAAAATAACCCTTCCCCCACATTTATAAGTTCCCTTACCATCTTCTAATCAATGCCCTGACCTTTAGAAAGAGCCCCCACCCTTGTAGCTTCCAATCCTACCTCACTTCAGTCATAACAAAGACAAGCACATTTTAGAAGTAAAGAACAACTACATAGAAACATAGACTTTGACAGCAGATAAGGACCGCTTGGCCCACCTAGTCTGCTCATTTCCCTACCTAGAGGATAAGCTGCAGATTCTATTTAACCAACAGCCTATTTCTTCCTACCCCCCACAAAATTTGCCTTATGTCTGTCCCATGCATTCTTGAATTCTTCCACAGTTTTAGACCCCACAACCTCCTCAGGAAGGCTGTTCCATGCATCCACCACCCTCTCTGTGAAAAAATACTTCCTCACATTGCCCCGGAGCCATCCCCCCTCAATCTTCAAATTGTGTCCCCTTGTTCTTGCACATCTATTTTCATGAAAGATGTTACCCTCTTGGAATTTGTTGATTCCACTGAGGTACTTAAACGTTTCTATCATGTCCCCCCTCTCCCTCCTTTGCTCAAGGGTATATATATATATATATATATATATATATATATATATATATTAGACGTTAGACATATACATACTAGCATTTCGTTTGTGCTTTTCATACACGTTGAATCATAGAGTGCCTTAAAAGCAATGAGAGACTGCTAGTAGAAGTGAAGTTACTGTACATGTGTACTGTAGTGGCAGCCATTTTGCATATTAACACACACACACAACCTTAGGCCATTGCATGTTTTATGGGAAAGTGAATGTTAGCCAGGAATCTAGGGAAATTCTAATACTGGTATGTTATTTTCTCTGTACTGATTATGTCAAAGTTCTGGAAACCCAAGAACACCTGGTTATATCATGCACCTGTGCTCAAGGCTTTTGATAGTTTTGGGCTGACTGCTGGTGATTGCTGTGAATCTTGACTATTCCTTCTGAAAATCAGATATTTGGGATAATTCCCCACCAGTGAGAAATCTGCAATAAACAAACAAGGGGCACTATGCACAAAGGGTGTGGAGGTTCGCGGCAAATGCACTTATCCCACATGCACCCCTGCACACTCGTGGACAGATGCATGCCTGCGGTACGCACAACTGCCAGCCACCTGTGCTCAGCCCTGCCCCCCCAGCATGCACGTCTGCAAGGGGAGCTGGGGGAGAGGGTCACTGTCCCGGGTGGGCATCCAATATGATGACCCCCTGCGGCACACAGTGTATCCCTTGCGCTGGGTGGTGTGAATCTGGGACTGTGCATGCTGCTTGCATGAACCCAGACCCATGCTGCACTCACTGGTCCCATTGCTGCTAGCAGCAATGTCTGGGGTGCTCACCCATCCGGCTGCCCCTGGTTGCCCCCTGCAGCCCAGTGGTCAGGGTTGGCACAGTGCACCCCATCCCGGTCCCCCGGCAGCTCACTAGCAGTGCCCATGGAGGTACACAGTGCATGATGGCAGGGTTCACTCTGGTATATACTGAGCTGCCCAGTGCACCCATGTGGCCAGCACTAGCGGGTTAGTGAATCCCACATAGTGCGGGCACACCCCCATAATGCCCCCTGCATGGAACTGTCCACAGATGTGGGGGATCAGGTGCAGTGTATCTCTGTGCCCCTTTCCAGAATGCCGTGCTGGGGGCACAGTGGGTACAGAATGCCTATGTGCTCATAATACATGTGCATAGCAACTCAGCACCCTTTGTGCATAGCACCAATTGATAGTATTCTTTGGAACACAGAATTTGTTTTCCAGATTGCTTTTTTCCCACTGTGGTAAGAGGACAGCCCTGACCCTGTATCTTCCCCTGCAACCAATGTCTACCTCCATCAAGTTCATCATGGGCCAAGTCTCCCATGAACTTCCCCTCATGGTGGGGTCAGTAGAGGGAGGGCCATCCTCCCCCAGTCAACTATCCAGATTTGCCAACAGTAACTGAGTGGTGGCGTTGGCCATGATGGATCAGGCAGGGCTTCATGAAGCCTTCCCTCCATACTTTTCCAGGTTTTCTCCCTATGGACCTCTGCCATGGAGACACATCAGTATGTACACATGGAGGCATGCATGCCCTGAAGAACTGTGGTCCATCCTTCAAGCTGCTCACCAGCCTGCACTACCACCAGGCATCCTCCTAGTGGCAGTCAGAGGCTGAGATTGCTTGCCACCACTTTCTTGGAAAGGAGAATAATCTCTGGGATGCTGAATCTTCTCCTTCCTCACTGACCCCCGGCAACTCATGCTCATTTCTGACCCTGGGTCACTGGCATGGCAGGAAATAAGACATTAAATGCCTTAGCCCTCTATGCCACTGGGCCAGCTGGAAGCCAGCACTTTTTTTATGTGGCAAGCAGGACGTACATTTTCTTTCCAGCAGAAGGTGGTATTGAAAATTCTGTTTTTAAGGCTCTAATTTATGTCTTCAGGAGTGGTAATGTTTGATTTCCAGCTTCTAAAGTAAAAACATTATGGATAAATTTCCCAAGACAATTGTTTTTTAGGTAATAAGAGCAGAATTGATGGGTTGCATGCCTTCTGATGGTGACATCATAATGATATATTATTAATGGTCTATTTTCCTGGTGTATAGCCTGTCTTTCATATGATGATTTTCATTTTTCATTTGCTTTGAACTTATTTCCTAGCAACTGATCGCTACCATTTTGATATGTTCTGATTTTGTGTAAACTTTGAAGGACAAATGTTTTGTGATTTTTCAATAAAAATTTGCCTCCTCTTGTGATAACTGCATTGGGTTCTTTTACTTTCATCTGGACACCCACCAGTGTAGAACCACAGATAGACTGAAGGGACCTCAGATTAATAACCCATCTGATGAATGTAAAAGCCTGACAGTACAGCATCCCTCTAATACTGCAATCGAGTGCCAGCATTTTTATGGTACAAGCTCAATTATTGTGTGGGACTAGAATCCATGACCTTCTGGACCAGAGTTGAATGTGCTACCAAGTGAGCCATGCTGACAAATAACATAATCTTCCTGCCATTGTACAGTAGCAGGAATCACAATCCCATCCTCCTTGCCTAGTCTTGAGCCAGTTAATGCCCGTACACCCCATGTTCCTCAGTCTTTAAACACGCTTCCTCTCCTCATCCCCCATGCAACCATTGAAACTTAAAGGGGAACTATCTGCATTCCATGGGCAAAAACATGGGACCTGTAGGTCCTGATTAGGTAAGACTCACTAGCTGTAATGTTTTTAATTCACTAACAGAGCTGCAATTGGATTTTATTTGGTTGATCCTGTGACCTTCTGCCCACCATTACTTTGCCAGAGTCCCCTGCAGCCTTCCTTTCAATGATGCAACTGGTGGGGTAAGCCATGGGGGATTCCTATATACCAGTAGAGCTGTCAAAAAACACTGACAGATATTCAGTGCATGTTTGCACTTCTAACTCTGATACCGATCAATGGAGGAAAGCGCTTTCCTTGGCCAGTCAGTACCAAAGTGAGAAGCACGAACATGAACTGAATATCTTTCAGTAATTTTTGACAACTGCACTGGTATATAGGAGTCCCCAATGACTTAGCCTGTCAGTTGGGTCATCAAAGTGCAGACCACAGGGGTAGTCTGGCACAGTAATGGTGTGCAGAGAGTTGCAGGATCAACCAGATAAAATACAAATTACAGCTATGTCTGTGATTTAGAATCATTACAGCTAATGTTTTTTACCTAATTAGAACTGATAGGTCCCTTCTTTTTGCCTAGGAATATGGACAGTTCCCCTTTAAAGAACACAGTTTAAAGACCAGTGTAGGGTGGCTGGCACAAAATCTACATCCACCCTGTCTGGGTGCTCTCTGAATCAACCAAAAGAACATGCATGCTTACATTAATTTTGAATGTGGCCAGTCAAAGGGGTGGAATGGTTTGTTACATTCACCCTACATTGTGCCTCAATCTGTATCCTTTAAGTTTCCATGGTGGCACTGGGGAGTAGTGTGGGATTTATTGCCTTAACGATGTAGGAGTTTATTGACTTGAACTGCATTGGGCTTGGGGATGATCGTGGACTGGGGTTGCTGCAAGGTTTGTGGAAGGGTATATGTTTACTTACTATGACACTCTGTTTCATTGTGCCAGTGATGAGGGAGATGAGTGTGATTGGGTCCTATGAGGGACAGGGTTCATGTCTAATGGTCAGGGTTGGGGTAATGGAGTGGTTAGGGTGCTACAAGGCTGGGTGGAAGGCTTAGCTTTATTTTCTATTTTTTTTTTAAAGAAAACTTTGCCAGACAGTGTTGTGGGTGCATAATGTTTTAACTAGCATGGAAGGGTCCACTTCCTTAGGGAAAAGCAAAAGACCAAGAGGAATTGAGAGGTTAAAATTCTTGAGTCATGGGTGGAGAAGGAAAAGCAGAAAACAGATATTCTGAATGAATATTTCTGACTGGTCATCAGAGTTAAGGAGGGGAAGCCACTGCCACTGTGCAGCATTCAACTTAGGCAAGAACAAATATGGCAATGTGTACAAGTACAGAGGAAAGGGAGCTCAAAGGTCTGAAAGGGTTAAAAGTGGGTTTACATCTAAGACTGGATAGGTTCCAGCTGTGTGTGGTCCAAGGAACTGGACAGTATCTGGAAGGGATTTTCAACTGCTCGATTGAGACAAGTGCAGTCACCTGGAACTGGAGAGTCGAAGATGTCATCCCCAGCACCAAAGTGTTAACAGGAAAGCCCAGGAAATTACAGAACAATTGGCCTGACTTCTAGTATAGGGAAGCTTCTGGACACTATAATCAAAAAGTAGCTGATCCATGATATGGGGACCCATAGACTCCAGGACATTATGCAGCACAATTTTGTGAAGAGAAGGTCCTGCTAGATGAACCTAGTTTATTTCATCAGTGCTGTGTCACACACACTGGACAAGGGCCACGTGTTGGGCATCCTGTAGCTGACTTTACTAAGACTTTGGCTGTGTGCCCCACAAAGTATTGTAAAGAATCCGGACAACTTAGGTGTTAGGGAAATGTAAATAGATATGTGGGGAACCGGGTAGGAGGGAGATTCCAAATGGTGGTACCTGTTCTGAGGTCAAAAATGCAGCATGCCACAGGTGTTGGTACTGAGTCTGGAACTATTCACTGTACACATTTATGACAGTAGAAGAGGGATCCAGAGCAAGATGTTTCTGTTTGTGGATGACACCAGGATGTGTGGTAGGGTTAATAAATAGGAAGGAATAAATGAATGAAAAAGAGACCTAGGCAAATTGGAAAGGTGTTCCTTGATCTGGTAACTGAAATGTAATGCCTGTTCCATGATATCCTGCCCATTCACAAACTTGGCCCTTTTAAAATTAAACTTTGCCAGCACCCCCTTTTGCTGAACTGTTGCAACTGCCCATAATTCTCCTCCACTCCACACTGTCTCCACTCACTTCTCTCTTACTTCTCACCTATCTGCTTTCCCTCTCACCCACTCACCCTCCTACTTGCCTTTTTCTGACTGCCTTTGTATTCTTCTCTCTCCTTGATGTACTTTTCAGCCCACTGATAGCACTTGATTGTAAATATAATCTTTATGCATGCAAATTGTATTTTTATACCATTTCTGTTAGTGGTTTAGCCTTTCCTATGCACTGTATCTTGGCCCCTCAGTCTATGTTTTGTAGTCATGTCATTTTGTATCACTGTATTGATGTAACTCAATGTTATTACCCTGTGTATACCTTTAAAATGTCCTGTATTCTATGCATGATGTGGAACCTCTGCAAAGCACCCTCTGGCTCAGAGGTATATCTGATATTTCAAATAAAATAAAAAAAAATGCCAGCAAGTGCAAAGTGATACACTTGGGAAGGGGGAGGATTAAATATTAAATGGGAGGGCACAAGTCAGAGGAGAATGAACTAGGTTGTTGTTAGTGATAACTTTATAAACTCTGCCCATTTTAACAAAATGTATGGGAAAGCTTGCAGGGTGGTTAGATAATACAGCTTTCTCTAGCAGAAGAGAGGAAGCCATCCTACCCCTTTGTAAGATAGGAAAGGAAGGAATTGGGAAATTATTGAAACCTTCAAGTACTTGAAGGGCAGAAAAAGTGTTGACAACCAGCAACCTTTTGAGCTTATTGTGGGGTCCATCTCAAGTGGGCAGAATTACAAGTTGTCCATGGGGCAAATTTAGGAGGAAAGTGAGGAATTATGTTATTAAAACAGTGGTGGTTATGTGGCACCTTCTGTTTGTGGGGCTGTGCAGTTCAATGCTAGATTCAAGAGAGGGTGAGATAGACACATGGAAGAGGTAGAGATAATGAAGAGGAGGTTGAGATGAACTGGTGTGGATAGGTTAGACCCAGCGGCATTAAGGGTAGATTGCTTCACTTAAGGCATGGCTAGTGTTATGCTAGTAAGGACCTAAACAGAAACAGAGCAGCCTAGATGGATCATGAGTGTTTTGACATCCATCAACCTGTATGTTTCTGTGTATCAACATCACTGACAGTGTTTTAATTCACAACAGTTCTACTTTAAAGTAACTTTTGGGAAGACAACAGGGAGTATAAATCACATTTACTGTAGTTTAATTCAGCTAATTGGATAAAAGAAAATCATCTATTCAAGAGTCTATGCACACATCAAACCATAGTATGAGTTGTTATAATTCAGCTGATTAGATAAAAGAAAACCCTCTATTCAAGAATCTATGCACACAAGCCATAGCATGAGTTAATATAATTCAGCTAATTAGATAAAAGTTAGAAAACCCTCTATTCAAGAGTCTATGCACACAACAAGTCATAGCATGATTTGAGACTGCATCAAAGGGCAACAAACTCAGTGGGGAGTACATCCCATTTATGTGTCCATTTGTTATTATGTAGCAGTTATATTTCCTATTATATGAGTCTTTCTTGATAAATGAACACCATATTTTACTGACTAAAAAGCTGGGATTACTGTACATAAGCTTCTTGGATAATATGCCACTCCATCATTCTGCAAAAGTTACAGATTGAAGACAACAAAGCGGTTGTTTCCTTAGATCTTACTAAGGTGCATAAAACAAGCTTACATTCAAACACTGAGAGTAATTAAGGACTCTGCTGTGTTATCCGTGAGTCAGTATAGTATCATGTTTACAGCAAAGCACCACAAATCAGAATATCGTGGTTAATTCCCAGCTTAGCGACTGTCTCAGTGTGTACTGGGCAAATCACTTGACCTCTTTGAACACCAATTCTCCCTCATGTGAAACTATTTAAGATCACATCTCTCTGTAAATGAGCTGCTGCATCTCATTTGGGCTGTCTTACAGAAAACATTTCTAATCTCTTCTGAAGGTGGATGTTTATACTGTACATTAAGTATATGGAGTCCCAAGTCTCACAGGAAAGTATGAATTTCACTTGTCTTGTACTCATCCTTCTTCAGGTTTTATCTGGACTATGGGTGTCCAATCCTTGCATCCACACACAAAGCCCACCAATGACTGTTAGCTGCTTTTCCATAAAGAATCAGACCCAGCCCTGGAGTGTATTCCATACCACCATTGGGTGCTGCTCCGGTGTCTCTATTGGTTCTTGTGACCTTTGGCTGCAAATTTGGGTTTAAGGAGTCAGTGTTACTGACCATTGAAGCTACTGGGATTGCAGGAAGTTTCTGCTGGTCCTTCCCTCTTTTTGTTTTCTGCTCGACATGGTAAGGGAGAAAGAATGTGTTCTGCAGATTCCAGGCATGTTCTGATGGTGCACAGGGCTGGGACTTAGAAACAATACTAGGAATATGATTTAGTTTTCTGACCAACTCTTTATGAGAGAAAAAAGTGTATTGTGCCAAGCACAAAATTTCTCTACCAGTAAAATGGTTATCATTTCTAGGTTTCCCTCACTGGGAAATTTAGCAAACTCAGAACTAAACCAAGTCCTTCACTGGCACAGTAGGTGAAAATGTCTGCAGTAGGCAGTGGTCCTTATGTGTACTGTAAGATTCTAAATCCTAGGTTATGCACTTATGAAATCTTGCCTCATCTCTGCACCACTTTCAGATTACAGCAGAAATTGTGGCAGAGTTCAGGCTGTAGCCTAATTTTTGACTGTAACTCTATTCCCCCAATCCAATCCCAAGCTGGTCATGAAGATGATAACCAACCACCAGGCTAGGACATATGAGGAGAGGTTGGAGGCCCTGAGCATGTACTCCCAGGAGGAGAGGGGGGAGGGAGAGAGAGGAAAAGATTGAGAGCATCAAGTATTTGAGAGAGATAAATATGTTGGACAAGGAGGGTCTCATCAAGCTTAATGGTAATGAAAAGCCAAGAGCACACAGTGTCAAGTTGGGGGGGGTTAGTAAGGAGGCTAGGCTGCACTTCATCATGATGAGGGTGGTAACAGGTTGGAATGTGCCTCCAGAGGAGGTGATTTCATAATTGTGGGTCAATAGAGTGGTGGTCAGAGGGGAAGGGTGGATCAGGGAAGGGGGGCAGGATCAGTAGCTTATGCTGAGGACCCTGCAATACAAGCAGATTAGATAGATCTAATGGCCTTATTCTGCTGTTTTCATCATGTTTGTATGGTCTTGTGTCTTTATTCCAAAAACAAAGAAAGCCATCACACTGTAGTAATTTGACCTCAGGTAAACACAGTGCAACTTCCACACCTATAGAATATGCATGCAGGACTGTGTCTGCATGTGAGATCAGCACGTCCTATTGTAAATATGTATCTCAACTGTGGTTATTAGTCTTGTGCTGTTGCTGTGGAAATAATTTAAGAATTTCTAGATGGATAGTCTCATTTTGCAACCCCCAACATTTGCCACTTACATCAAACAGAAGAGGAGAAGAATCAAATGTATGTTGTCATGCTCTTTGGCTGCCCAGTGCTCTAATGGTAAGTGTGATTCCTTACCAAGTCAGTGAATTAAGACTATACCCCAAGTATGAGCTGCACTGATGCAGTATTATCTTCAAATTTTGGTGGAAAGGAATTCTGTATAATTTCAGAAAATTTCATCTAATTCTATCACTGGTGAAATTCAATCATTTCAAAAGTGAAATGTGTACAATCGGTCAGTAATCCATGGGTTACATAAACAGCGGGTTCCTTTTCCAGAATCTGTGGAAAATAATTCTGTAATTTACATAATCTGCAAAAAGTTATTTTGTGGTTTACACGGAACTGCTTTTCAGAATCCCAGAAATTCTAAAAAAAAATAAACATTTTGGAAGTGTACATGCCATTCAGTATGAATCCTGCAAGCATCATTTTGCATTTCACACAGTTCTAGCAGCCACATGTCAGGCAGCACAGTCAACTTTACATATTCAACTTGAACAGCTTCTTTTTTGAAGACAGTCCGAGGTCCCTTGCAGTATATGATTTCTCACTGATAGCTCAGGAGAAGGGAGACAGGAAGGCAGAAATATGTATGCCAGATCTCCACCCTGCCACCAACGCTTCTTTAGTGTCTGATGATGTCATCAGAATGTCTAACTTGAATCTGTTGCTGTGCTGTTGGTGGAAATGGTGAGAGGGCCATTGTCTCAGCTACTCTGTGGAAGTCCGATAGAGAGGTGCAGGTTATGTCCCATGAAGGAGGTGGGTTGGACTGTAGGGAATGTCTGCTCAAAACTAAGCGAATGTGTTTTCATGAATATTGATAGTAACAGAAACCTTACTTTATAACTGCTGATAAAATTGTATATTGTAAGAAAAATGTTAGTTGTCATATTGGTCATTATACAAAAAGATGAAAAGAAATGGGTGATTGGATACATTTTACTGGACCAAAAAAAGATTTACACAAAGTTTAAGCTTTCCAACTTACAGAGTCCTTCAGTGAATCAGAGACATAAACACACAGTTTGTTGTGAGCCACATTTAGTACATTGCCTTTAACATGAAGATCAGCATCATGCCAATAACACAGTAATTCATGGAGTAAGTGTTCTTTCACTGTTTGGCCAGTTATATTTTTTTCTTACAGTATTAGGAGACTCCTCATGGGAATTAAAACACTAGTGTGTTCCTCCTTTGAAGCAGTAGACACAATACCTGTTTTAAATCAGTCACTACATTAAAATATTGCAATATAGTTACAGCCTGCAGTTAGGGTATCCAGAGAAATGTAACATGCAATCTTATATACATTGACATGCACAAATGAAGTAAAAAGTCAGCATACTGCACAAGGAAACTGCTTAATAGGGAGGATCTTCCATTTTCTAAATACTGCATATGGAATCTGAAAATAAGGTATGTTTCATATTTGTACAGTGTAATTATCTGTATCCTTCAAGCACCAGTAACTGGATAATTTGATACATATATATATATATATATATATATATATATATTTATATATATTTTTTTTTTTTACTTTTCCCAGTGCTCCTCTTTAATGTTTAACCAATCCTGCCTTTTCCTGAAATAATTTTTGACAGTAACTCCTATGAATGAAGTAATATGCAATCCACTGATTTATTTCATTCTGCAAATTGCTTTTTTTTTTACCTATTGGGCAAACTAGTCAAGACATTCTTCATCTGCTGCCTGTAGTCCCCTTCCCATCCATCAAGATTCCTTATCCGTGAAATTCCTGGGACTCTTGGGACAACTGTGTCTCCCTGTACAAACCTCCCTCCCTGAAGGAGAACGCACATAAGGATGTTTGTTCCTCCTTTCCCCGGCTGGCCTCCAATGCCTGAAGATCACTTCTGAACTTATGTCACCAGCATCCCAAGCGAAAGTGTTAACAATGCACATCACTGCTTTCTTTACTCTTCCCTTTTCAATTGTGCCTCTCTCTTCAAGTTCCAAACTCCACTGCAGCTCATTCATATATAAATTCTGGTTTGGGCCCCCCATCTCTCCTCAGTATTCTTTCCCATCCACTTCTCCTTCCACTCTCTCTGCTCTAGGAATTCATGCACCATCTCCATTCCTCACCCTCACACCTCCACTGGGCGTTCTCCTTCAGGGAGGGAGGTTTGTACAGGGAGACACAGTTGTCCCAAGAGTCCCAGCAGAAAGCATTGCAGTAATAGTAAATTGAGTCCACTCAGAAGAAAGGAGGGTTACTAGTGGGGTACCGCAGGGTTCAGTATTAGGATCTGTCCTCTTCAATGTCTTTATAAGCGACATTGCAGAAGGACTGGAAGGAAAAGTATGTCTCTTTGTAGATGACACTAAGATCTGCAACTTAGTTGATGCACAAGGTGGGATGGAAAGGATGAGAAGGGACTTGGCAAGGTTAGAGGAATGGTCAAATGTATGGCAGCTTAGATTCAATGCTAAGAAGTGCAAGGTAATGCACCTGGGAAACAAAAACCCAGGGGAAGAGTACACAATGGGGGGTGAGATACTAACAACAACAAAAATGGAAAGGGACTTGGGGTAGTCATATCAGATGACCTAAAGATGGGCAAGCAATGTGAGAGGGCAGCAAGGAGGGCTGGGGGGATACTGGGATGCATAGGGAGAGGCATCACCAGTAGAAAACAGGAAGTTATTATCCCTCTGTACAGACAGCTGGTGAGACCCCATCTGGAGTACTGTGTGCAGTTCTGGAGACCCAATCTCCGCAAAGACATAGACAGGATGGAAGCTGTCCAGGCGAGGGCACTAAAATGGTGCAGGGTCTGCACTGGAAGACATATGAAGAGAAACTAAGGAGCTTGATATGTATAGCCTCAAGGAAAGGAGGAGAGAGGGGACATGATAGAAACTTTCAAGTACCTCAAGGAATCAACAAAGTCCAAGAGGGTAGCGTCTTTCAAAAAAGAGGTGTGCAAGAACAAGAGGCACAATTTGAAGATGGGGGCAGCTCAGAGGTAACTTAAGGTATTTTTCACAGAGAGGTTGTGGATGCATGGAACGGCTTTCTGGAGGTTGTGGAGTCAAAATCAGTGGTGGAATTCAAGCATGCATGGGATAGTCATAAGGCAATTCTGGGGGCTGGGGGTAGGAAGAAGTAGGCTGCTGGTTAACTAGGATCTGCAGCTTATCCAGTAGGTAGGGAAATGGGCAGACTGGGTGGGCCAAGCGGTCCTTATCTGCCGTCAAATTCTATGTTTCTATGTTAATGCGCCAATGGGCAGCAGTCACTAACTACTTTATTACAGCAACATACCAAGAGCCCTGACCATTTTTTTGTTTATTTAATGAAAATTGGTAACTGGGAAAGGCACACTGTACCAAGGCTCCTTTCTAGGTGGACCCAAGGGAAGGGCAATACAAGCAAACAATTCATCAGTCCACATCAGTGAGCAGTATTGTGACAGTTTAGACTACAGGGCACACTAACAGGTAACATCAACTGAAAGCCATTCAAGAGGTAGCACTCTCAATTTGTCATGACAAGGGCATGGTAAATACTATATAATCACACAATTACTGAGTAATGTGTTTAATGTCTGAGATGGCAATTGTAGTGCAGTAGCCTGACAGAAGTCTGCCTCTGTCATAGCTAAGTATAGGGAGGAGATTGCTGGGGTGGATAGTAGGAGGATGGAAGAGTCATGAAGGAGGTTGACAGTGACAGGTGGGACTGGGGAGGTGCCTTAGGTGGTATCAAGGGCTGAGACAGATGAGGAAAAGCAGATTTAAGAAGGGAGCAGGTTTCAGAGAGAGAGAGGGGGGAGTCAGTAGGAGAAGGCAGCTTGCCCAGTGGAGGTGTGAGGGTGAGGAATGGAGATGGTGCATGAATTCCTAGAGCAGAGAGAGTCGGAGGAGAAGTGGATGGGAAAGAATACTGAGGAGAGATGGGGGGCCCAAACCAGAATTTATATATGAATGAGCTGCAGTGGAGTTTGGAACTTGAGGAAAGAGGCACAATTGAAAAGGGAAGAGTAAAGAAAGCAGTGCCTTAGGGGTAGTAGCACAGGGTCCTTCAGACCCAGCACTCCCACAGTATCTCAGAAACCAGCACAGTGACCCCACAGACCATGTGCTAAAACATCTTTAGGGCTTGGAGTGGACATTTTTTCAAAGAAATCATTTTTTTTCGTGAGGTGTCAAAATCCCTTTTTACGAGCCAATTCCTATTTTGTGAGGCAACAAAATCCTGTGTCATCATAGAAAAACAAGATAAGTGGCAGGGCCATGTGGTCAGGGAACCCTAATCCTGTTTTGCTAAGTTGATATAGAATTTTGCAGCCTTGTGAAACAGGAATCAGCTCGAGAAACAGGATTGTGATAGCTCATGAAACTGGATTTGGAAAACTAATCCTCTTTCGTGGGTTGTCAAAATCCTGTTCTGGGAGTTGCTTCCCATTTTGCGAGTCTAAAAAATCTTTTGTCATCATGGCAAAACAGGATTAGGGGTAGGGTCATCTGATAAGGGAACCCTAATCCTGTTTCACCATTATGACCAAGGATTTTATCCTCTCGCAAAATAGGAATCGCCTCACAAAGGAGCATTTTGACAGCTCACAAAACAGGATAAAGGTTCTCTGACCAGATGGGCCTGCCCCTAATTCTGTTTTGCCATGAAGACACAGGATTTTTTACCTTGCGAAATAGGAATCTGCTTGCAAAACAGGGTTTTGACACCTCGTAAAAGAGGATTATTTTTCCAAATCTTGTTTCGTGAGATGTCAAAATCATGTTTCAAGAGCCAATTACTGTTTTGTGAGGCTACAAAGTCCAGTGTCACCATGATGACACAGGATTAGGTTTCTCCAAGCAGATGGCCCTGCCCCAATCTTGTTTTGCCAGATGAATTCCTGTTTTGCAAGCTGTCAAAATCCTGTTTTGGCATGGTGAAACAGGATCAGAAGCATGTCCAGAAACAGGATTTTTAACAGTAAAAAATAAGCATTCTGAGGCTACCAAAGTAAAGAGATCCAACAATAGTGGATATCTTGATGAACAAAACACATACTTCCATGCCTGCCGAAGACATTTATAACAGTTTGTGCAAAAAAAAAAAAAAAAACAAGATGACAACACACAAAACATGAATTTTTTTCTCATGAACATGTATTCTAAGGATCCTGTTTCATGTGATGACAAAATCCTTGTCTGTCAGACCAAAATCCTGTTTTGTACCTTGCAGCTACTCCAAAGACTGAACTGAGCATGCTCAGAACCAATAATTCCAAAATTTAATAACTTTGAAACAGATGAGTATTTTTTTCACCAACCCAATGCTGACATGGTCTTTAGGGCAAGCATTTTCTACTCTGAAAATTTCAGCCCAAAATGCCAAACCATTTGGCTTCAGCGCAGTGATGTAAAAACTGCAAAAAAGGGCCAACGTTCATGTTTTTCACTATGTGCAGCATGAAATTCACCAATCCAACCAAAACACAACTTGGTTTTTCAAGAGATCTTCCCAAGTAGACTGCACATACAAGATTTCATGCAAATCCAATGAACGGTTACAAAGTTATCAAAGTGTAAAATTTGAGATTTTTACATTAAAGTGCCTATTCAACAATAACTAAAGAGGCACTACTGCACTACTATAATACATATATGAGAAGTAAATGTTGCCAAGGACAAAACTTTCTGAAGGTAAATCACCTGCTGAATTTAGATCCCCAGTGTTCTGTTTTGCTGGATGGACATAACCTCTATAGCACAGGAACTAGCAGCTTGGTAGAACACTGAATGTATGTACACTTAGCAGGCAAAGGATCAGCAGTTCAGATTCTGGTGGGAACTTAAACATTTTTGGGGTAAGATGGAAACTCACTGGAGTTGTGATTCATGGTAGTGTGATGCTAGAATAGTAAATTATATAAGAAGTAAATTTAGCTAAGAACACAATGTATGAAGGTATATCGCCTGCAAGATTAGATCTGCAGTTCCTTGTTTTGCAGGGTTACAACATACCTCTGCACAATAAGAACCACAACTTACTTTCCTGCAGTTCAGTGGCACACTGAACATGTGTGTTTGTTTAGCATGCAAAGGATCAGTGGTTTAAATCCAGCCAAGCACACAGTATAGTGCATTTTAATACATAATTATTTCACACTCTACAGACCTAATTTGGCACCTACAGTAGCACTGGTACTTTGATTTTTCATATTCTTTGGTAACTGGTTAACACCCACTATGTGCAAGAAGGCCTGTTTTCAGGGGCAACCTGGGAGCACAAGGGGAGTTAAATAATTTGTTAGGGTCACACAGTATACAAGTGGAGGTCATGAGAATCAATTCCAGGTCTGCTGGATGTACCATACTCCTTCACAGCCCATTACTTTAACCTCTAGGTCATACTGCCAGCCCAAACTAAACTAAGGACATTTCTGCACACTTTTGATGACTGTTGAGGTGAAAGTTAACAATTCCACAGCACTTATCATAAATTTGGGGAATTGTCCTGGCCAATATCTCCCCTATCCATGAAAGAGTTTTAAGCCTAGCCGCCTCCCCCGAATGTACCCTCATTTGAGCTTGCACAGCTCACTGTGCCTGTCCTAGCAAAAATTTACAACTAAATAATATTTCAACCTACATTACATGAATGATGAGTACTTACTTGACTCATTTTTCATAACAACTTCACATGTTATCATGGGAATTGGATTATTTCCCATACCCCCAAAACATACTCTGTTCTGGCTATGTTCCTGCAACTCACATGGTAATGGACAGTTTATGGCAATAATAGTTTCTGCAACAGGTTGGAATGTCACAAGCAGGGGACTGTGCAGTCAAGTATAGACTAGCACTAGAGCAGATGGAACATAGGGACTACTGAGCCCGTTTTCGTTTTATTGTGTACAGATATAAAGTGATGCTAAATAGAGAAAAAGAGAGGAAACAGAAGAGAACATATTTCTAAACACAAATTTGGTCCTGTCACAGAATCCAACACCTCAAACTTTGGGTGTTCATTTCTTATTGGCGCTAGTGAACTTTTGTCGACAAACTCAGATTTGCATTTAACTGGTTCCATCAGTTTGAAGCAGTTGAACTGGCTAAAATAAACTCCACCATCATTCCACCCTCTCTTCCCAAATTCTCTGAAATGCACAAACTTAAAAAAAAAACATTTAACTGCCTGAGATATTCAGACCCTGCACTCTCACCCGTAAAGATGTTGTGGTGCAGGGTCTGTGGGACACTGTGCTGGTGTCTGAAATACTGTGGGAGTGCAGGGTCTAAATGATCCTGTGTTGCCACCCATAAAGACATTGTACCATATGGTCTCTGAGGCACTGTGCTGGTACCTGAGATAGTGTGGGATCACAGGGTCCAAAGGACCTTGTGCTCTCACACCTAAAGATGTTGTGGTGCAGGGTCAGTGAGCCATTGTATTGGTGCCTGAGATATTGGTTGAGCACAGGGTCTGAAAGAAATTGCACTCCCACCCCTAAAGATGTTGTAACACAGAGTCTGTGGGGCACTGTGCTGGTGCCTGAGTTGCTGTGGGAGTGCAGGTTCCTTCAGATCCTACAATCCCTCCCCTAATGACATTACAGCATAAGGACTGTGGGTCAGTATGCTGCTGCCTGACATACTGTAGTGTGCTTCCACCCCTAAAGACACTTCCACAGCTACATACATATGCATATCTGTGGAGGGATGGGAGTGCAGGGTCCACCTATAATAAAATAAGGATGCTATTATACTATCTCAAAATGTAAGGAAATAAATTGCAAAAAAACTTGTTAATGCATCAGTTAGGGTTGCCATAACAAAGGTAAGGAAAACTGATGTAAGTGTTTCACTCTAATGCCCCGTCCCTGTCTGTGCAGACAAAGAGATGTGGGGGTGGCATTGGGGTTTCTCAACCTTGACACTCACCCCATTCTCTTATACTGTGCACATCCAGCTTATTTTACAGTGGAATGAGTGAGTTATATGGTTGACAACCCCAATGCCACTCCCCCCACACCTTTTGGTCTGCACAGGGCAGAATGTGGAGTCAGGGTGAAACCCTAATGCCACATTTCCCCTACCTTTGTCATGGCAACCCTAAGTAATGCATTAACAATGTGTTTTGCAAAACTATATATATATATATATATATATTCTATGCAAAAAACTTTGTTAATGCACCATTTAGGGTTAAAACACAAGAAGTCAGGAAATGAGACCTTTAGAGTTGCCCCATCCCCCCCCCACCTCATGGACCCACCCATCATTCCAAGACTGACAGTTGACAGGGTGTGTCATTGGGGTTGTGAGGCCTAAATGTCACCCCATTCCATCTGCAATCATATTCACAAGCCACAGTAAAGAAGAATGGGGTGACATTTAGGTCTCACAACCCCAATAACATACCCTGTCAGATGTCAATCTTGGGATGATGAGCGGGTCCATGGGGGGAACGGGGCAACCTAAAATGTCTCATTTCCTGACTTTTTGTGTTTTAACCCTAAAGGATGCATTAATGAAGTTTTTTGCATAGAATTTCCTTACTTTTTGAGAAAGAATAGAAAAGTAGAAAGTTGCACAAGTTAGTGGGAGCACATTCCTTTGGGCCCCATGCTCCCGCCAACTTGTAAATTCCTGCCTAAGGTAAGAGTTCAAGGTCTGAATATCATATGTATTGCTGGCAGCACATATGATTTGGAGTGTAGGCCAAACACCTTGAAAGAAAGCAAAGTGTCCGTCATCAGAGTGGCATAATTCAACACCTGTTTACATGTCAGACACCTAACCACTACAAATTACCTCCATGGCAGTAACAGTAGACATCCTATAAATGTGAAGCCAGTATCACAATGCAAAATGACATATGCAAAACATAAAGTGTGTCATGCAATATGGGTGCAGCAAATGAATTTTCCAACACCTAAACACCATAATTCACATAGACAGCACATCCCCTCAACACACTCCAAATTTCAATGTAAAAGACCAAACTATTTATGAGATATAAAATGTGAATGTTTCAGGTTTTCATTCATCACACTGGCAGAATTCCACACCTATTAATATTTTACTCACCTAATGACTGAAAAGTACATCTACGGCAGTAAGGCTAGCTACCCTAGTAATTTAAAGTTACTACCTCCATGAAAAACGCTCTCTGCAAAATGTAAATGACATCATGCAATATTTCCACAAACAATTTATTGTCTGACACCTAATTACTATAATTCAGATCTACAGGACATGCTGTCAACACCCTACAAATGTCAAGTTAAAAGACAAAACCGTTTCCAAGCTATTTAATTTGAAAAATTGTTAAAATTGTGCTATCTGGTCCCTCCCAATCTGGCCATCAAGTCCCTCCCTCATGAACAAAGATCATGATCAATGAATCTCATGATCAAAGAATTTGCAGGCTCATGATCAAAGAATTTGCAGGCTCAAGATCAAAGAATAAAAAATGTTAAAACAATTTTTAGAGAAAAATACATGAAACCACAGCCATGACTTGACAGAACAAATGCCCCATAGCAGATCCCATCCAAGTTTGCCTTTAGAAGTGACCCCTGTGCTGAGAAAATGTAATTTTTAATGTGAACATCTAGTCCTGCCCTCGTGATCAAAGATCGCAGTCAAAAAATCTCAAGATCAAAGAATTTACAGGGTCCTGATCAAACAATAAAAAATTTAAAAGTACGTTTTTAGGCAGAAATGCATGGAACCACAGCCATGCCTTGATAGAATGAAGCATCCTGAGAAAAACCCACCCTTATTTGGCTTAATAAGCCAACCCTGATCTGAGAAAATGGATTTTTTCAAGTGGCCATCTAGTGCCACACCCACAATCAAAGATCACGGTCAAAGAATCTCAGTATCAAAGATTTTGCAGGCTTGCAATCAAAGAATTTGCAGGCCATGATCAAACAATAAAACATTTTAAAATTAAATTTTTAGGGAGAACTACATGAAACCACAACCATGTTTCAATAGAACGAAGCCTCCTGAGCAAAACCTACCTTCATTTGGCTTAATAAGCAACCCCTGAGCTGAAAAATTGATTTTTTCAAGTGGCCATCTAGTCATGCCCTTGCAATTAAAGATTGTGGTAAAAGAATCACGTGATCAAATAATTTGCAGGCTTGCGATTAAAGACTTTTAGCGAGCCACAATCAAAGAATAAAAAAGTTAAAAACTCTATTTTTTTACCATTTTCAAAGAAACCACAGGCATGGCTCTATAAAGGCAAGACCCTGAGCAAAACCCACTATAGTTTTGCCACAGAAGTCCCCCCTGACACCCCAAGGCATCTGTCAGACTGTGGAGGATTGAGGTGGTGTGTGAGGGGGATTAGGGGTTCAACTCTAATGTCTCATTTCCTGACATTTTTTGCTTTAACCCTAAATGAACTATTAACACAGTTTTTTGCATAGAATTTCCTTACTTTTTGAAATAAAATAATATAAGTAGTAAACAACATATATTGGTGGGAGTGTGGAGCCCAGCTCCCACCAAGTTGCAAATTTTTGCACAACAATATGCATCTTGGCCCATGCTCCCACTTATGCAAAGCTACAGAGCCATTCAGCAGCACTATAGGGCACCAAACCATTGTAAAAGTAATTTGCACATATCTTGGGAACCGTAAGAGCTAGAAAAAAATTATAGCATCATTGTAATTGGACAGTGCATACTTCACACAACATCAAGAAAGACCATACCCATATCTCACATCGTTTCTGAGCTATGGGCACCAAAAAGCACTGGACAGATACTCTTTCAACCCTTGTGACAGTAGTTTCACAATATCTCATGAAATGTGCAACGTTCAAGCTTATTCTACAGTGTCAAATCTTTTTCCAGTGGCTTGATCACCTAAATGTGATCTAAGCCACCTGTAGTGGAAAGACTGTATCTTGCTTCATTTCTGAGATAATGGTGCCAAAATTCTTGACACAGACTGCAATGTAATCCTATGGGAAAAATGTCAATTACATTGTTGAATATCTCTGCAACCTATTACTTCCCCAACACCTAAACAGTGTAGTTCACATCTCTGTGACATCCCCTCTACATCCTGCAAATTTCAAGTAAAAAGACCAAACTGTTATTGAGATATGGTCATCCCAATTTGGGTCATCTGGTCTTTCCTAGGGGCCATCTGGTCTATCTCATTAACATTCCAAAAATACATACATTTTCCCATAGGATTATAATGGGAATTTTAAATTGTAATAACTTTTGATCAGATTAATATTTTTTCACCAAACAAAAATCAGCATATTCCTTGGCCCAAGCTCTTTCTACTTCCTAAGTTTTGGACCAATAGGCCACATGCAGTGCCACAGACAACAAATGCACAAAAGTGGGGAAAAGTGAATTTTTGGGCACTTCACTGCGCAAAACACATATGTCCGACTGAAATGCAATTTAGTAAATCAAGAGACCTACCAAACCAGGCTGTGCATTCCAAATTGTGTGCAAATATGTTCAATGGTTGCAAAGTTATTAACGTGCAAAATGTGAGGTTTAACATTAAAAGTGCCTACCACAATGCAAAATGCTATATGCAAAATGTAAAGTGTGTCATGCAATATCTCTGCAGCAATGTAATTTTCTAACACCTAAATACCATAATTCATATGTTCAGAACATCCCCTCAACACCCTGTAAATTTCAATTTAATAGACAAAACTGTGTCCGAGATATAACATTTTAAAGTTTGAGATTTTCATAGCTCAGAGTGGCAGAATTCCACACCTGTTTACATTTTACACACCTAACAACTGAAAAGTATGTCCATGGCACTAAGGCTAGCTACCCTATAAACTTCAAGCCACTACCACAATGCAAAACGCTGTATGCAAAATGTAAACTGCACCACATCATATCTCACACATAAGCACCATAATTCACATCTACAGGATATCCTGTCAACACCCTCCAGATTTCAAGTTAAAAGACCAAACCATTTCTGAGATATTTAATTTTAAAAGTTGCTAAAATTGGGCTATCTGGTCCCTCCAAATCTGGCCATCTAGTCCCTCCCTTGGGATCAAAGAATCTTTGATTGTGAGCCTGCAAATTCGTTGATCGTGTGGCGGGATCAGATGGCAAAATACACCATTCTTTGTTCACAAAATAGCCATATAAATTTTCCCATTGACTTACAATGGGAACTTAAAAGTGCTATAACTTTTGAATGCCTCAATATGTTTTCACCAAATGAAAAGTGGCATGTTTGACCAGTGAAGCTCTTTCAAACAAGTCATGTTGCAGAGCAGCATTCCACAGAATAACCACACAGCACCATGGAAACTATCACAAGGACTGCCTCCAAAACTGGATAATTTTGCATTTTTCAGCGTTTTCTTGCACAAAGACCGTAAGTTTGACCAAAACGAAATTTGGTAATTCAAGGGATCTACAATGCCCCACCATGCACAGCAAATTTCATGCAAATCCATTGAACGGGTTCAAAGTTATTAACATGCAAAAGTTTGAGTTTAACATAGAAGTGGCTTCATAACCCTAAATATAGGGGTGCGACTATGACCCTATAATACATAATAGCAGCACAGTAGTGCCACTATAGTTAGGGTTGAGTACCCCATTTAAGGTTAAATCCGAAATTTGGCAGCTTAATAACTTTGCCACCATATAATGGATTTACATGAAATTTGGCATGCACAGTCTCGTACCATAGTTCTCTGGACTTGCTAAGTTTTGTTACAGTCGGATGTACTGTTGCGGAGCTACGGAGTTCTGAATAACACACAAATTATAAATTATTGTGAATTTTTCGCTCGCAACTACAGGTTGCATGGTTTGCATGACTGGTCTAAAACCTTCAGGGAATATGAAGCCAGATTCCCCAATGTGCCTTTTGAAGATTTCATGAAAAAATATTAAACGGTTCAAAAGTTATTAAAAAAACAAGTTTCCCATTATATTCAATGGGAAAGTTAACAAAATATGCGAAAGTGTCGCAAATGCACTTTTTACTTTTGCAAATGACCCTTGTAGTGTTGCAAATAAGCCATCTAGTTTTCAGTTAGTGGTCACAGAAATGCATGGCATTTAAATTTGGGACCCTTTAGTGACACAATTCTTGTTGTGTTCAACTTTTCAAGCTCTGAACATGCTAGCCATGTCTTTTTTGGGGTGTAACATTTTTATAAAAAGTAATGTCACAAAGTACTTTCGCATATGCAACACTTTCCTGATTTAATTTGCAAAGTGTCGTGATTTTTGAAAGTACTTTGCAACTGTATCGCCAAAACAATATGGAATCTTTGCCACCCTGCTGCAAAATAAGGGTTTGGTCTTTTGGGCTGAAATTTGGAGGGAAGAAAGCCAAGATCCCACAGATGTGCCTTTTCATAGTTTGGTAACAAAATATTAGAGCGCTGCAAAGTCACGGCCCTTCAAATTTGAGGATTTTACCCATAGGCTAATATTATGTAATCACCCGTGCTTTTTCAGACACTGTATCTCGCGGCAGTACTGACTTTTCATCAGAAGAATGCTTAGTCCCCACTAGGGACTAAGTACAAAACTAGCCTAGGAAAGTCATAAATAATATGAGATTTGACATTTTTTTCTAAGTCATATGGTTACAGAGATAGAAGCAATTTAGTATTCCAAGTGCTCATATTCTTCTCCGATGGCCATTATAATGCATACATTCTTTGTATTCACTGTGTTTCTGAATGCACCTTTTTGGGAATCAAAAGGGTGTGCATTTGTGTTACTGTTACCTTTAGTATTTCTGTAACTGTTTGCATTAGCGTTTACGTTTACGTCAGCATGTGCGTTACCCTTTGCGTTTCTGTTACTGTTATTGTTTGCATTTATTTTTGCATCTGTGTGTGCATTACCATTCACGTTTGCATACTCGCTTGTGTTTGCATTTCTGTTTGCATTTGTGTTTTCTTTGGCATCATCGTTGCTGTTACCGTAAGCGTTTGCATTTCCAATTGCATTACCATGACTGTGTTTGTTGCCATTTCCATTTCTGCTGACCTTAAAGTTTGCATTTTCTGTAGTGTTTCCATTGTTGAGTGCATTACTGTTTCTTTCTGCATCGCCATTACCGTTACCGTTTCATTTCTGTTTGTGTTTGTGTTAGCATTTGCATTTTTGTTACCATTTTTACCATTTGCATTTCCGTTGCCATTAGCATTTGAGTTACTGTTTTCATCACCGTTTGCATTTCTGTTGCCATTAGCATTTGCGTTACCATTTGTGTTACAATTTCTGTTTTCATTTACATTTGTGTTTGCGTTTCTCTTACTGTTTGCATTATCATTTCCATTTGTGTCACTGTGTGCGTTACCTTTTGCACTTGCGTTACCCCTTGGCATTACTATTTTCTTTTACCTCACTGTTTCCATCACCGTTTGCATTAACTTTACCGTTTATGTTTTTGCGTTTGCATAATGCAGTGCAAAACATTGTTTTTGCTATTTTTCTGCACTGTATTCTGTGAAACATAGTGCAGCCAGTGTGTGGTTAATTGGCCTGAAGCTTGGCATGTAGAAAGACCTTTGTTCAAGGAACATGTCAGTTTTTGTTTGGTGAAAAAATGTTCTGTTCCAGAGTTATTGCCATTTGAAGTTGCTCCGCTTCAAAGTTACTGATTTTTTAGCCACCTGGTCTGCCATTTTAGTGCATTTACAGCCATAATTTTCACCATTTTGTGGTGAAAGACTTCTTAAAGTGCAGAAACATAAAAGTTGAATATCTCTGGAATGGTTTGGCCTTTTCTTTTGAAATGTGGAGGGTGTTGAGTGGATGTCCTGGGGATGTGAATGATGCTGTTTACATGTTGGAAAAATAATTTGCTGTGGAAATACTGCCTGACACAGTTAATATTTTGTGCATAGCATTCTTGAACATTATAGCGTAGATAGCCCTAGTGGTACGGAGGTGCCTTGCAGTTGTTTGGTGTGTAAAACATTAACAGGTGTGGAATTATGCCACTCTGACAAATGAAAATTTGGTTCATTACACTTCAATAACTTCTGAACCGTGTGTCCGATTTGTATGACATTTGGAATGTACAAAGATTTATAATACATCTTTGACTCTGACAATTTTCAAGCAACTGGCACTTACAGTTGCTGAATTGTCTATGTTATGTTGTTTGATCATGGCACTGTGCGACCGTTGAATGGATCTACATACAGTTCTGGACACACGGTGTGCTATGGTACATGTCTTCTTTTACCAATTTTTGATTCCATCAGATATATGGTTCTTGTGTAGCGAGGTGGCAAAAATGTTATTTGCAGCATTCCTGCACAGTTTCATAGTACATCCAGTGTGTGGTTGATTGATTTGAAACTTGCCACATCGAAAGACCTGTGTTCTAGGAACATGCCAGTTTTTGTTTAGTTAAAAGATGTTGTTCCATTCCAGAGTTATTGGCATTTGAAATTGGCCCCCCTCAGAGTTAAAGATTTTTTGGCCTCGAGGTCCACCATTTTAGTGCATTTTCAACTGAGATTTATGCTATTTTGTGGTATGAGACTTCTTAAAGGTGCAGAAATGTAAAAATTGAATATCTCTGGAATGGTTTCATCTTTTCACATGAAATTTGGAGGGTGTTGAGTGGCTGTCCTGGGGATGTGAATAATGTTGTTTATATGTTGGAAACATTATTCGCTGTGGAGATTCTCCGTGATGCAGTTAACGTTTTGCACATAGCGTTCTGCATGGTGCTACTGGCTTGAAATTTATAGTGTAAATAGCCCTAGTGGTACAGAGGTGCCTGCAGTGGTTTGGTGTGTAAAACATTAACAGATGTGGAATTGTATCACTCCGACAAATGAAAATTTAGTTCATTGCACTTCAATAACTTCTGAACTTTGTGTCTGATTTACCTGGCATTTGAAATGTACAAAGATTTGTAATATATCTTTGACTGTGACAATATTTTGGTCCCTGGCACTTAAATGGTTGTTGAATTGTTCATTTTATATTGTTTGCTTGTTGAGCTGTGCAACCATTGAATGGATGCACTCACAATTCTGGACAAACAGTGTACTATGGTACATGTCTTCTTTTAACAATTTTTGGTTCCATTGGATATATGGTTCTTGTGTAGCAAAATGGCAAAAATTTTATTTTTGGCACTCCGTGCAGTTTTCCCAGCGTGAAGCTGCACAACTGGTGAACAGATTCAGATAACATTTGTTATACATGTGGTATGGTACATGTCATCATTTAACAATTTTCATTTTAGTTGGTCATACAGTTTTTGAGCAGCAAAGTGACAAAACTTCACATGGTGGGGAGCACGGGGCCCTTTGCTCCCATCACTACTTTCCATTCACTATTTATAGTGCACATTCTCAAAAAGAAGAGAAATTCATGGCAAAAAAACTCTGTTTAATGCATCAGTTAAGGTTGTTCCATAGTGACAAAAGTGAGGAAATTTAGTGTTAGGGTTGTCACCCCTTGCACTCCATGCCCATCCCTCACCCACTAACAGGCATTGGGGTGTGCATTGGGGTCATCGGTTCTAACTCTCACCCCATTCTCCTATACTGCACCACCTCAGCTTATTTACACAAGGAATGGTGTGAGAGTAAGGGCTGATGACCCCAACACACACCCCAAACCCTGTTGGTGGGGGCAGGGTGGGCATGGGGTGCAAGGGGTGGCAACCCTAACACCGAATTTTGTTGCTTTTGTCACTGTGGAACAACCCTAACTGATGCATTAAACTGTGTTTTTTGCCATAAAAAAATAATATATATATATATATAATATTTTATTGATTTTGATACAATGTTTACTTATATAGCAGAGATAACAAAGCTAGTGCTTATTGTTTTGTCCAGTGCTTATATGAAATTGATCAATGTCCAAAGATAGAGTGAACATAAATTTAAACATTAATGATAATTCAAGATCATTTCATAGGTGGGGAGTCTTATAAAGTATGCACATGCTTTCATTTTTTGCAAATCCACAGTTACAAAAAAATATGTTATTTTATTTAAACATTAACATGCCTCCTTTACCCTAGCCCTTTAGTCCCAAGTTAAACAAACAATCAATCAAAAAAAGTATGTATGTCTCCTTCATTTTAGAAATTGAATTCAATTGTATATTAAATGATCATCTTGTTCATGAAAGCAGTTATATATTTCTCTGGATCTATTAGTGAACTCATCATATCATGTTTAGAGGTAGTGGAACACTGTGATCTAGAGAAGGAAACAAGTTGATCTCTTCCAAAAATATATAAGTTTTCCACTCCATAACAACTTGCACTTTTGCTGGGATGAGAAGACAGAACTGAGCCATCAATTCCAGGACTTCTTGTCAGTAAACTTAGAACTTGCACTATTGTTGTTGAGCCTGATACCAAAACTCTAGGTATATGTAGTAACAGCATGCCTTATTTTCCAGCACACCCTTCAACAGGGCAAACTTAAAAAGGGAGGCCCCATTTTCTGAATGCTGGAGATTGCCAAAAGGCACAGGGGTGCCAAAGATATGGCACACTGGGCTTGTAACAATCTAAAGGGAGTTGTGTCCCCTGTGGAAATTGACACACACTAGACAATCTTATTCTGGTCTTTTTTGTATTGATACTGGGACTGTTTTCAGAGAGCTTATACCTGAGATTTGGCACAAGCTGCAGTAACGTGTCAGTGATTGTAAAATTGGGCACAGTTCCAGCAAACAGGTATGGTACAAAAAAATGGTTTTACACAGGGTTTGATACAAGCCCTGTGCCACCCATTGAAAATATAGAAGATAATGCCTGATGTACAGGTGATAACCATGGTGTAATCACCTTGAGTGGTTGCTAGGGCATGAGTAAACCTTGAGAGCACAGCTTGAGAGATTTGCCATTGCCCTAGCAACCACGAGAGGTGATTACACCGTGGTTATCACCTGTACATCAGGCATTGTCATTTATTGTGTTTGGAACTCAACATGAGAAGTTACCCCCCCCCCCCCCAAACACAAGTAATTTAGGCTTACCTTATTAAGGAATCTGCACTATAGCCACTATGAATGTGTAGGAAAACAGTTTATTAGGATACACAGACTGAACTACAGCAGGACAAAATAGCACCAGAGTTAAAATCTCTATTAGACATGGTGATCTCTAGACTCAGTAACAGTAAACTGACAATTAGAATGTTATTTAAATGCTATACTAAGACTAACAATCACATTCTGGGTCTGAAGAATATTAAATAACACTGGAATTCCATTTTGTAAATTCACTGCTATGACATAGGTGAGAAAGGTTTATAAGGTTCTGACATCACAACAGTGGGATTACAAGGTTGCAAACAGCTTACTTTCAGTGGGTTATAAGGGCTACCCATACATTATATGACCTGTAATCTTGATCAGAATCAAATGTTAGGACGGCTCAAATAGTGGAGTTTACAGATGCACCAACTCAAAGGTGTTAGTTAAAATGTATTTTACAAGATCACAGTCTGAATTAAATTCAGAGTCCCAAGATTCAGTAGTACCAGCCATCTGAAAGTTTCTGTACCAGAACTAATGTTCATTCTGTTCCATTTTTTGATATATTAACATTCTCCTTGATGGCTCCTTGTAGTGTTGCATTCATATCTTGTATTTGTCCATCCTGATATTCAAGTTTAGCTGCTTGATCTGTAAAAATTTGCTCTGCCACCACTAACTTCTATTGCACATTCTTGACTTCAGCTTGCAGATAATCAGCTTTCTTAGTCAAAGCCTTAAATCACCAGTTGTACCTCCCAGTCCAGTCCAGCAGCTTGTGAATTGTTTTCCCCAAAGAGTCAATTGAGTATTGCTTTTGCTAGGCATGGGGTCATAAAGCCACAAATGAAACCAGTGTGGCACTAATGCCACAAGCAAAATGAGGGACTCCAATATAATGTCAGTCAAAACACCGATCAGCTGAAAATGCCAGTGCAACATAGGAAAGTATAGTGGCAACATAATAACTTTTTTAAGAACCTCCCAACATTGGAGGGGCCTTCACCCCTCACACCCCCGGGAATTAATATAATCAACTCTGATGGGTGTGGACTTTGTTAACGGGGAGAAACTTGGGAGGGGGGACATTTCTTTATTAACAAAAACAAAGTCTAATACCAGGAGATGGATAACCAATCCCTGGTCCCCAGGTCTCCTCCACTGCAGGTGATACTGCCTTAGCCACTCCAACACAGGAGCAACTCAACCAAGCACAACATCTACAGCTGATTGATCTCTTCCCCATCTCTCCATACAGTGACAGGAATAGTGGTAATTCCCTACCACTGTTATGCCCCTGTCAGTCTAAATGGTTTTGCAATTTACATAGCATAGTTTTTGCTGAGTTGTTATTGTTGCAGCATATTGACCTCATACCCTTTTGCTCCATGAGGGAGAAATTAATAAATGATTAGATTCTAGTAGACTGTGTCTCTGCTGATGCTGGGATGAAGGGCTTGTTGCCAGGAGTGAGAACAACTCTAGCCTGCAGGGTGACCAATGCAGACACCCCACTGCCACTTATTGGGCAAATTGCAGAATGAAGTCACTGCTCTATCAGGCATAACTTGGGCAAAATGAATTCATCCAGAATTGCTCATCTCTTGTTTGATATTGCTTTATTTAACAGCTCATTTATGCATAGTTGCTATGGACTACTTGATAATATACCCAGATCAGTAACAGAGATCAATAACAGAGCTGCTGCTAGATTTCCATCTTGACCATGTAACTTCTCATATAATTTGCTATTCCAAATCCACACCACCATGAATCACCACTCAAGTGAGTCACCATCTTACAAAAAATTTGAATAAATGCTAAGTACTTGCCAAGATTTGAACTGCTGATGCTTTCTCTGCTATGTAAATACACATTCAGTGTGCCACTGTGCTGCAGGTAAATGAGTTTATATATTGTGTAGAGAATATTTCACAATCTGCAAAGTAGGTGACTGGGGATTTAATCCCAGCAGATGATTTACCTTAACAAATAGTTTTTCTTATCTAAATGCACTTCTCGTGTAATTTTCAATTCCATCTCCACACTACCATGAACCACCACTCAAGTAAATTTCCATATTACAAAAAGAATGTTTATGTTCCTGCCAGGTTATGACTCACTGATCCTTTGCCTGTTAAGAAAACACACATCCCATGTTTCTCTGAGCAGTAGAGATTGGTGAAGTTGGGAAACTTCACTCCATGAATTAATCCATGAATTTAGTAAAATTCTCCATGTTTTGAGCAATAAGGGAAGTGTGATGTTCTGCCCATAAAGTGCAGAATTTCACCTGAGAAGTGTGGAATTTTACCTGCGAATGGTGGAATTTCACCACGAACAGTGAAGTTTTGCCATTTCTGGTGATATTCCACCATTCACAGGCAAAAGTCAACCATTCATGGTGAAATTCCACAAGACCAAATTGCAAAGTCACATAGGTGAATTTTGTGGCTAATAGCAAAATGTCATGTATTGCACTGTAGAGATGAGAATTTGCCAATTCCACCAGCAAATTAGAACATTGCAACATCTCTATGTGGGCAGCAGGCAAGTGAGTTGCTTTTCCTATAGTTTAGTGTTTATGTTACAACCTGCAAAACAGGTGACTGGTGATTGAATCCCAGCAATTTACCTTCACAAATTTTTGTTCATAGCTAAATTTTCTTTTCATATAATTTACTATTCCAATTTCACTTTACCTTGAATCACCACTCAAGTGAGTTTCCATCTTACAACAACAAAAAAAAAACAAAAGATTAAATCCCTGCCAGGATTTGACCCACTATTTCTTTGCCTGTTAAACAAACACTAATTCAATGTGCCACTGATGTGAAAGTAAGTGAGTGGCAGTTCCTATGACAGAGAGGTTATGTCACAGCCTGTAACACGAGTGATTCAAATTCAAATTGTATTGAAACCTAGACAAGCCCTAGCCAGGACTAATTGAATTGACTAACATACTGAAAAACTAAATTCAATTATCCAAAAGTCTTTTCTTTAGCTGTACTGAACCCCTCACTACAGCAGCAATGATATCAAAACATTTATTTAATAAAACATATGTTGTAGTGAAAAAAATGTTGAATACAGAGGATCAAACCCAGGCTTGTGCAGATATGAAATCTAATACCAAGCATTGAAGGCTTTTACTGACATCATCAATGACAGCCTGCAGCCAAATCAATCACACTGACTGTATCCTTAAACTTGACTATATGTACAAAAGAGTATGTGCGACCACACTAGGAGCCAACATCTGCTGGCTCCTAGAAACATTTCATATACTGCACCCCCCCCCATGCTGCAACCAAATGAGCCACTAGAAATTGTCTAACAGTTATGCTTCTCAAGTTTTCATCTGGTATGTTAGCAATTTTCAACATGCTATTTATGAATATGGGGCTCAGTTTTCAAAGGCTGATGCAGGGTTTGCATCAAGGCCTGTAACAAAGTGATAGCCTGGTACAGCTGTGCTAAACTCCTTTGCAGCAACTGGACCTGATATTCTATTTTCAGGCATAGTTGTGACAGTTTCCTTAGTTTATGTAATCTTGAGCCAAAGATTTGGTGCAAGCCCCATAGAAAGTCTCCCCAAAATAGTAAAAGTAGCCGGCCTGGTGGTGCTGAGGGTTAAGGTGCTGGATGCCACACCTCGCTCCATGCTGGTGACCCATGTTTGGGAACAGACTCAGACCACCAGGGTTGCTTGGTGGGAGAAGTATAGAGCACCCAATGGCTTGATCTCCTTCTCCAGGGAGTAATGGGGAGTTAGCTTCTCTACTTTACTACCACCACTTGGGGATCTCGAGGGGTGCCGGTGAGGTTGGGGACAACAAAGGGGTTGATGCTGGCAGAGGACAGGAGCAGACGCACATCTCAATGTGCATCAGGCTCATTGGTCCTCATTGCACGCTGACATCAAAGAAATCAGGAGGAGGAAAAATCCCAGAGATGGTCCTGGTGATGATCCTCTGCTTTGCTTCCACAATGCATAGGGGCAGACGTCACTGCATACGCATGCTTCCCTAATGTCCAAGGAAGGTAAAGGGGCCTTCCTTGCCCCACCCAAGGGTTTAACAGGGGGATTGAAGTAACTTGAAGCAGTGTGCACTCTAGGGACAGACTGCTTGGTGGAGTGGAGAGTGGATGACTTGGGGATCTGAGAGAAAGGTAGGTATGGGGGCTGTAGGAGGATTAACAAAGAGTAAAAAAAATGGCGCAAGTAAGATGAGTGAAAAGTTGGTCTCACTTGTCGCAGTTGAGGCTCGGAATTGAAAATCCTAATTGCCAGCCAATAGAATGCCTCAAGCCCCATTCACCAAAAGATCAGCACATTAGGTGATTGTGGCATTCTTAAAACTTTAAAAATTGAGCCCATAATCTGATTCAGATGCACAAACATTAGGTTTTGCAAAAAAGTAAAGGTAATGATCCCAATCTGAAGAATCCTAATGTCAGAGAGGACACTCTGAAAAAGCATAATGCTCAGACACATTTCCTGTTATGTTTAATGTATGTGAGGAGGAGGACCATGTAAAAGCATCTATCCTAAATAGATACTTCTGCTCAGTATTTACTGAAGAGAAGGTAGGGCAGGGCCCACAGCTCAGCACCATGGACACAGGGAGGAGGGAGGTGTGCACTAGTCTCTTCACAAAAGAAAGGGTCCTACAAGGGCTCAATAATCTCAGGGTGGACAAGGCAATGATACCTGATGGCACACACCCCAGGGTTCTAAAGGAGCTATGGGTGGAATGAGCAGAGTCATTATCAGAACTGTTTAGTGAGTCCCTGAGCACAGAAGAGGTCCTAGAAGACTGGAGAAGGGCTCATGTGATCCCACTCCACAAGATTGGTAACAGGGAAGAGGCAGGGAACTACAGACCAGTCAGTCTTACCTCAGTAGTGGGCAAGATTATGGAGGCAGTCCTTAAGGAATGGATAGTACAACACCTGGAATCCATAGAAGCATAGGATCCAAGACAGCATGGGTTTACAAAAGGCAGGTCCTGTCAAACTAATCTCACAGATTTGTTTGACTGGGTAATCAGAGTGGTGGACCAAGGGGGAGCAGTTGATGTTGCCTACCTTGACTTCAGCAAAGCTTTCGATACCGTTCCACATAGAAGGTTTACTAATAAGCTGAGTAGCCTCAGGGTGGGTCTAAAGTTGGTCAACTGGGTGGCAAACTGGTTGATGGGCAGAAAAAAGAGAGTGGTGATAAATGGTATACAGTCAGAAGAGATGCAAGTAACAAATGGGGTGCCTCAGGGATCAGTCCTGGGGCCAGTCCTCTTCAATATCTTCATCAGTGACATTGCAGAGGGACTGGAGGGTAAGGTTGGTCTGTTTGCAGATGACACCAAGATCTGCAACAGAGTAGATGATCCAGATGGGGTGGGTAGAATGAGAAGAGATCTGGATAAACTAGCAAAATCGTCAGTAGAGTGGCAACTGGGGTTTAATGCAAAGAAGTGCAAGATCATGCACATAGGGAAGAGAAACTCTGAAGCCACCTATAGGCTGGGAGGGGAGTTGCTGCCAGTCACACGGGAAGAAAGAGCCTTGGGCATCATCATCACTGATGACCTGAAATCATCCAAGCAGACCACTAAAGCAGTAGGTAAGACTAGGGGATGTTTGGTTGTATTAGTAGGGGTCTCACAAGTTGGAAGAGGGAGGTAGTAATCCCTCTTTACAAGATGCTGGTTAGGCTCCATCTGGAGTACTGTGCATAGTACTGGAGACCACTCCTTCTTAAGGACATTAACCAAATTGAGGCAGTTCAGAGAAGGGCAACCAAAATGGTGCAGGGACTGCATCAGAAAACATATGTGGACAGATTAATGGAGCTCAATATGTATACCCTAGAGCAAAGGAGGGAGAGAGGTGATATGATTGAAACATTCAAACCCCTTGAGGGCATTAACAAGGTGAAAGAGTCTAACATGTTTCAATATCAGAAAAAAGCAGGACAAGAGGACACAGCATGAGATTAGAGGGAGGCCAATTAAGGGGGTAATGTGAGGACGTTCTTTTTCACAGAAAGGGTGGTGGATGCATGGAACGGCTTACCTCAGGAAGTGGTGGATATGAATACAGTGCAGGGTGTCAAACAGGCATGGGATAGGCATAAGGGAGAAATACAGATGAGTATGAATAGATAGGCTATTGACAGAGCAAATGCCAATGGCACATTCATAAGGTAGAAAAAATTGGTAGACTGGATGGGCCTTGTGGTCCTTATCTGCAGTCAACTTCTATGTTTCTATGTTTCTATATTCTGTATTTAGCATTGCTTTCCCCTTTATATCTATAAACATTAGCATGGAAACCATATCACTGCCCCTAGCCATCATTTGCTTTGGTTGCTTGACATTCCAGTTTCTGAGTCCCACTTTAAACATCTTGTTAAAGATTTATTTGGGAAGTCTGGGGTGCTTTAAGAATAAAATGTATTAGCAGTGTAAAATTATGATTAGATCCAATATTCAATGGCAGTCAAAAAACAACATAAGATTGACAAATTAGTATCTGACAGGAAATGTGTTTGTTCCTACAGTAACAAACTTCGTTTTGCATTAGCATACAATATGGCTTCCATTTGTTTTACAATGTTGCCAGTACCTTTGGAGGTCAAGTAATGTACAGTACTACAGTATGGCTTCCATTTGTTTTACAATTGTGCAGTATCTTCTGCAGTCCAGCAATATACAGTACATTAACAAAGATATGTCAACTAAAAAAGACTATTAGCCATAAAACAGAAAAATACAGAAAGAGTACTTGGAAGGAGCATGCAGTAGACAAAACAAGAGGATATGATTAAAGTGCATAAATATACTATACAGTACTTGGCTTCTTTTCAGCTGTGCATCCAGGACTCATAGTAAAATTGTGCCATATCCCCATTGCTTACACCTATCTATTAGAACACCTTTCAGGTGCTCTATCATTTGTGCACACCTGCCATGACTTATGACAATATGGGAGACCTATTATGTTGCATGCAGGATTATTTTGTGTAAAGCAATGGCAACAGCTATAAATGCAGAGACATGTTTTAGAAAACCATTCAGATGTTTTTCACATCTACCCTTCCACAAACACACTCCAAAATCAGGATCTGTGTCTGCAGAAGGACTTTTGAAAATTCAGCACATTTCATAAGGACCATCAGCCATGAGACAGAGAGGAGGTGGAGCATGAAACCTGTGTAAGTATACATTGTTCACCATTCTGACCTAGGTGTGATTACAATAGCTGCGTGAGAGTGGGTTTCTGTTTCTATAAAAATGATAACAAAGTAAACCAAAGGCTTATTGGTATAAAAAAAGATCTGCATTTTATTTTGTTTTACTTTTCAAACCACATACAGTACTACACATGGACAAACATATACAACTCAGCTGTGTTTCCATCTTGAGGTTCTTATGGTATCAGAGAACTTTCATGCTTAACTCTCAATGTCCCTATTGTATGATGTAACCAGAAACCCTCAATAGAAAAGCAGGCTTGCTGTACATGGTTGTCCATGCATTATTCTCAATATATTAACTGGCTATCAAGTTTTCTATGAAGATGACCAGTTATTGTTTGCCATAATATCCTGCTAGTTTTTATGGTAAACACATACTATCTCACTTAACAGACTGTCTAGAGCACTTTTTCGTGAGTCAGCTGTCTGTGTTTCACATGGACACTGAGTGGCTCATCTGTCATCACTACATGTTTTTCCGGCATTTTTTTCTAGAAGACTTGATTAACAGCCACCTTGTCCTCTGCAGTTTATTTGTTTATTGGGAATCTACTAACAATCAAGGATGAATGCTACTCTCACTATGACCATGCCATCTACCTGACCTGACTCCCAGCTCAGTAAAGCAGTACTTTTACAAGTTTGCTATTGCAGATGGTAGTGTACTGCTGGTTAGACAATTATCACCATATAGTCTTGTCACAGCCTAACTTCCCACACACAAGTTCCCAACATCATTAACACAAATCCTCCTACAAAACAAGATCCACAGTGTACAATAAGGGTAGAGGGAACAGAACACACTGGTAAATGGGGGGATAAAGAAGAGGTGAGGAAAAATGATGTTGTGTAATTATAAAAAAAAATACATGGGGTCGTGGGTATGGAACTTGAATTTAATACACACTCTCAGTGTGATGCTTAAATATACCACTTGAAGTTCACTGTCAGGGTTTATGAACTATCACACACCTCACACTTGTGAAATTCTCATAATGAGCACAACCCCATCCATTAGTCTCAGCCATATTAGTGGCCAGCATTTTTTTAGCTACAGGTTAATAACCAATTTGTTATCTTTGGTTACAACTAGTCATGTGTAACTGCAAGCTCTCAATGAAACTGGCACAGCTGAAGCTGCACAGCCCAGTAGCATAACTACCACTCATTTCAAAACCATTACTGTTCCTTAAAGAAAAGCAGCTGAATTGCTGTAGTTTAAAAATAAATAATTTAAAGGTAATATAAAACAATTATGAGTTTTACAATTAGGTTATATAACTGGACTATCTCTATCTCTCTCTAAACCCCTCCCTTGTTAAAAATGCTGGACAGTAACTATAACAACAACAAAAAATAATGGTAGGTTTGTATAACATCCATGATTAAGTGCTTGTTTTGGCACAAAACATCAGGCTTCTAGACTGCTGCAGCACCTGTGGAGTGTTTATACCAATAAATACATGTATTTTCACATTTGAAATGTGAGTTAGAGTATGACATTTTGCTGGTAATGTTGGTATCAACCCTATTTTGTTTTTGCTTTATGAATCAGTACCATGAGCTCCAGACGTAATAGGAGCAGTCATTTTCCAGTTTGAGATGCTTTTATAAACTCCTTTGCTCTCAGTGTTTGTGAGCATCCCACACCTTGGGTGTGAAAAAAATTCTGGTTATGCACAACTACTCATGTATTATTCTATATATAATACACTAAACAGTGATGGGGATTAAGTTTAAAATCATAGCTTGAGTTGTGATTAAAAAGAATTTGTCAGACGCTTGTCAGATTTGTTTTGGCCATAGCTGTCTGCACCGCTCACTCATCTTTGTCCCCGCACCAATGCCAGAGTTGCTTCTACATGGCTCTTCTCACCACTGATGCAATCCACCTGCAAATGTAGCCATGTTTGAAGGTGGCAAGAGGGTCATCTGTGGTGCCATGAGCCACACATCCAAGAAGCTGTATGAAAACTATGCACCACTCAATGTGATAGAAGTACAAGCCCTCATTTCTTAAAAAAAGAGCTACTGCTTTCAGTAGATTCATTAAAAATATTTAAAGCCCCTCTGCTGCCAGCTGTCTAGCCATACCAAAAGTACCAAATGCTTCCTCCTTACAATGCAGGAATTTGTCAGAAAGTAGTCTGACATGCATTGTAAGTAACTCTTAGACAAAATGGATAGCAAAACAAGAGTAAAACAGGAAGGATTTCAATAGGTGTGTAAGGGCAAAGGTTAGTAACAAATAAAAAAATGATTGTTATGTTCTTTAACATACGTCAGGTAAGAAATTTATTTTTATCATGTTGTGCTGCTCACATCACTAGCACCAGCATAGCTGTTTGCTACCATTGAAAATAAATGTATTTTACTACATAAAATAAAAGTAAGGTTCCACGACAACCATGATACCTTCATATAGAATTGTGAAACCTTTAGTTAGAGATTTTGTTTTGCTTGTTAGTGTGTTCACTGCTACCCAGAGAGGGTTGTCTCATCTGATAGTGTAGTTGAAAATCTACCAAATCGCACTTAAGTACTGTAATAGGAATTGGCCTCTTTCTGTAGGTATAGCAAAAATACTTTTAGAGGATTTTTCCCCTAAATTTTGTGAAGGAAAAATAGGGAATTTCACAAAATTGCTTGACAAATTCGGTGCTACTACTGTATCTGTAATTCCCAGTCGCTCCTTCTTTACTAATAAGGACTTACTATACTGTATGCACAAAACAGGATGCAGTAGTTGTCCTTTAAACTTCATCTGTCCCAGCACCATGGCTACAATTCTAGAAACACAATTCTCTTCTTGCAACACTGCAACATGTTGCTGTGGAAATTGTCATTCTGGCAAAGGAAAAGTATCTGAGCATAAAATTCACAAAAGCAAAATGAGCAAATGAAATGAGATGGACAGAGATCCCATTTTCATTCATGTGCCTTTCTTAAGAAAAAAAAAGGAAAGTGAGAAAAAGAATGATAACAATTATGTGAAATTTAAACTGAATTGTTTCAGACAGTTCAGTTTTCCATGTTGGGACAGAGGCTGTTTAAATCTGTACAGTACTTACTAGGGGATAGTCTAAGAGCTGTCACATAGTAACTTACCCAGGAAACAAATTGCTTGCTAATCCTGTACTCTTTCAGCCCCACATTGCACCTGTAAAATACATGCTGGAGCTAATGGGCTGAGTGAGTTAAATTAAGTACAAAAGTTGTGTTTACACTGCCTATGTTAGCTGTGACACTCGCACATCTTTGCTCCTGCACCAATGCCAGAGTTGCATCTACACCCCCCAGCACCAATACAAGCCACATTCAAGAAGTGCTGTGTTTGAAGGGGGTTGAGGGTGACCCATGATGTCACATGATGTGCACTGTTTCCTGAGCAACATGTCAAAGAAGCTTTAAGAAAACTATGCACTGCTCAATGTAATAAAAGTACAGGCACTCATTCATTAAATAAAGGGCTGTTGCTTTCTGTAGATCAATTAAACAAAATTATTTAGCGCCCCTCTGTTGTTGGCTGGTCTGCCATGTCACTAACAGTACACTATGCTTTCTATTTACAGCACTGGAATTTGGTTGGGAGCTTGTTACAGCAATGCAAGCCATGCTGCCTATTAGGCAGCTTACGATTCTCAAATTGCTATGTTCTCCAACATTGCTGTGGCTTAAGGAGCAGCTCTGGGAATGAGTTACCACATTCAGGTAAGTGTCCACACTGCCACATTTGCATTGCAGCAACATGTCTGATCCTAATGTCTGTTCCTGCACTTAAATACAGTAGCTCCAGAATGGTGAGACAAATTATGGGCACACACACACACATTGTTTTAGTTTTCAAACCCAGTTTTTATTTTATAATTCCAATAGCCAACATTCATATGTGCAGAATTGCAGTATGTACAAAATGGCGCTTCTTATATTAAGTAGCTATTTGAAGCCTCCGTACCCACTCATATAACATATTGTTTTGGAGTTTCATAACTTTTCATATCTTTTTTTAGGTTGGGAGCTCTTTACCTTTGTACTGTACATATGTATTAGTCTTGCTGTAAATATGTGCTTTGATGTACATAATCCAGTTTGAATTTTTAACCGCCTATATGATATTGTTTTGGTTTTGTATATGTTTCTGCCTGTGCTGGTACCTGTTTGTCCTGGCTCTCAAATTTGTTTCCAACTGTATAGTTACTACAATTTGTTTTTACAATTTGTGTATGTCCTCCTCTGTTACATCCTGTACAGCTGGATGCTACTGTAAATGGGCATTCTTTCCCCTTTGCCTTTCCAATATAAAATAAAATTGAACTGAATTGAATTGAAAGATTACTGGCCTGAGTATATCCATGATCTCAGTGAACAGATATTTGAAGGGTTTTCAACCTCATTATCGACAGATAAGACAGCATGCTATGCAAAAATGCTGTTTTGTACTTCCTTTTGCAATTGTATATAGGTATTTGTCCATGTATTCGGTTCCTTGCCCAACAGATGAAAAATGTGCTGCCCCATGCTGTTGCTGTTGTGCAAATGTGGCAGTGTAAATGCACCTTAAGATGGTTTCTTTTGTTTCTGGCTCCTGAGGTTGCAATAAAATGGAGGAAAAATTTATTCAAGCAAGAGTGTCTAGATGGGTGTTTGTGTACCAAAAAGTGGGTTTACACTGCCTACCTTGGGCGTAGCTGTCTGAATAACTTGTTCCTCTTTGCTCCTGCACTGATGCCTAAGTTACATCTACACAGCCCCTCTCAGCACTGATGCAAGCCAACCTTAAGAGGGGCCATGTTCGAGGGGGGCAGGTGGGTGATCTGTGATTTCATAATGATGTGTACTGGTCCCTGAGCCACACGTCCAAGAAGCTGTAAGGAAACTATGCACTGCTAATGTGATAAAAGTGCAGGTGCCCATTTATTAAACAAAGGGCTACTGCTTTCACTAGATTAAGTTAAAAAAATTAGAGCACCACTTCTGCCTGCTGGTCTGCAATACCACTTGAAGTGCTGTATGCTTCCTGTTTCAACACAGGAATCATGTGTTGGGAGCCTGATGCAGTGATGCAAGCAGTGCTGCCTGTCCACACAACAGCTTGCACTGCTCGCATTGCTACGCATCTCCAAAATTGCTGCAACTTCTGCAGTGGCTCAGGGAGTGACTTACCACACTTGGGTAGGTTTCCACACATCCACATTTGCACTGCAGTAACATGTTCAGTCCTGTGGCTGATGCAATTTTGGCAGTGTAAACATGCCACAAGAAGTGATTGCACCAAGATTAAGAAGAGCCCTGAGAAAGATGATTCCTCCCAAATGTGGTGCTGTTTGTGTGATTCAGCCTAGAAAGAAACATTTGAACATGAAATTATAAGAAGAGAGACCCCAAAAGCACCATTTCCCCCAAATAAAGGAGTTTATAAACACAATAGTTTGCAGGATGTCTGGATTCTGCTTGGAGTTGTTGCACAAATCTGCTGAGCTATAGACACTTTAGCACTAAAGTAAAGTAACAGATAAGTGATCACAAATACTGGCTGACAATAATACTGAATATCTGTGAGTAAAGAATTATTGGTACAGTATACCACTATATACATTCTGTCACTAGATATTTTGTTACTTGCACAATTTTGTAACTTAGTTGGTGTTAGCTTTTTCACAGCACACTGTTAAACAATGCCAGACTGAAATGATTATATTATGCTGTTCATATTTCACAGAAGAAAAGTTCATTTTGAATGCATTTTCAACATAATTCCACAGTGCAGCAACTTTGTGACACACATCGATTGCAGAAGGAAGAATGCCTTCTTAGAAAATGTTCCATTACAAGCTTTTTATAAGTGCAAAAGAAGGCAGCTTTACTACTATGAGGCTATTTACCTGTTGCATTTTGGATTGCTAGATCTATAATTTTGTGTTATGATAATGTTTGGAAATACATAGCCTATAATGATATAACATTGACAAAAATTACATCAACATTGTACATTATCATCAAAAATCATAGGCATCAGCTGAGAGAACTGTGCTGCAGCATGGGGGCACTTAGTGTTAACAAACCCTATGGTCTCTGACTCCTTTTGGTAATACTGTACAGAGTGGATACTTTGCAGAGGTAATGTACAGTGTACACTCTTGATGGGAGAGTCATTGGATCCCAATTGTGGCTCATCAGTGGTGATGCTGGGGACCTTCCGCAGTAATCCTGAGTAGTGGAGGTGTTGTGAGGAACAGATATCCAATATAATTTGGGGTTTGGATCCAATGGTTGCTACTGACATTAAGCTTTCCAAAGGCTGAACATCAATTTGTTTATGAAAATATATTATATCGTATCAATTAATCCATGACTTCCATAAAAAGAATATCACATTAATCATGGCATTTAATAATGCATGCAAAATAATTCATGAAATCTCTTGCACTCAACAAATGTGCTGCTGTTTGAATCACACTGAAAATATGCTCATTATTGATAGAGGAGAAAAACACTGCAGGACTGCACAAACAAAAGAATCCCAAAGTAAATTGCTCCATATACACTGTGGCCAGATATGTAAAGCAGTGGTACATGCAAAGAGGTTGCTAATGACAGCTTAAACACATTTTTTGTCAGAAACGTGCCTGTCCAATTCTTCCAGGGAAATCATTAGAACAACAGTGTCAAATACGGCTGCTGTTCCTACAATTCTCAGCAAATTTCTTTTTTCTTCCCAAATAGGTGCTTTCTAGTTTTCATAACAGACCAAAATGCATTCTTTTGGCAAGTGAGGAAAAGATCTCTGGCATTAAGGCTTCCCTTTCTTCTTACTTCACCCTGGCCCATTATCTTCCCCCTGGAGCAGAGACCCCATTTCCTGACACCACCTATAGCTTTCTCTGAAGTGAGTTACAGGGACACTCTTGATGTGGTCTTGGAGGTCTGTCCCGTCAGTATGTCTGGTGGAAATGGACTGTGACAGGTCTGTTCTTTAGTCATCTAGTGGGACTTTCTCCCCATCATTCCATCCAGCTCATCTTCCTGTGGGATGTATGCATGCTCACGATGCTCCATGGGGATTCTAGCCAGTGTGTGGTCACCCATGCTACCATGGGGCCTTCAACATGCCACTATCAGTTATTGATCAATGAACAGTACAGTAATCTGATGAACTCTTCTCCAAGAAGAGAACATCTGCGCAGATTATCTGCACCCCCACCATTTGCCAACACTGCTGGCATCCTGGGCTATGGGTCTAAACTTCAATCACAAGCATACCAGAGAGGCCCCCCATGACTTGGCATCATGGAATCAACACATATATTTTTATTTTTAAAGTTTTTTTTTGCTTTTTTTTACATTTTTACCTTTACCAATTAGTAGATTTTCTATGTGAGGGTATTAGATGTGATATGTATAAAAGTACACTTCCTGAAGGCTGACATACAGAGTACCTAATTCTATTCCCCTTTGTACAGTACCTCGGAAGCACTGTGAACTCAATTATTGGGCTATCACAAGTGACTAATTAGGAAAATTTGAAATTAGCTCATAATAACAGGGGATCGCTTTCTCTCATTGGAAACCCATTTATAATTCCCCTGTTAAAACCTGTGGGTTATAATGGGGAACATGTGCTGGGTTTCCCTCACTCTGAGCATGTGCAGCCACCACTCTCCCATTCTTTGGTGCCCACCACCATTTACCCACTGCTTCAAAGCTTTATCAACAGTTGGAGTTGGTGGTATGTCAATAAAAAAAAAAATAAACAACTATTCACAGACACAAACTGCCTAAAAAATAATAAAAGTTTTTAACAGGAGACAGGGTTCTTAACATGAACCACGGGCAGGGCTGACACCCGACCATGTCTGTAGCTCCTTAGGGATCTCTTTATTTTATATAATTGCTTTGGCAAAAAAAAAGATCCCAGCAATTATAGAAAATAAAGGATGAGTAGGGGCAAAACTCAGATGTTATACACCCCTCTGGGTGGGATGCTTTAATAAACCCCCAAGCTTTGTTCTTGGGATTTATGTTGCATCCCACCCCTTGGGGGTATAAAATCCTCATTATGATCCCCTACCCATCCATTATTCTCCATTTATTTGTCAGTTGGTATGTTATAATAAGTAAAGTCACAATTCTGATAAATTATGTGGGAGGATGGGAATACAACTATAGTTGCAGCCAACAGCATGTTGAGGAATTTCCTGTAATTTATGTGATATCTATAAAGAAACTTCCTGTCTGCCAGCAGTACCACTGAATGGTCACCAGAGAGATTTCCTTTAGAAATATTGCAGAATATCTGAAAATTTTAAATAAACATAATAATTTGTTGGTTACATCTGTAGGTGTGTCAGCATACAGGAAGAGTGAGTGCTGTTCCACATACATGTGTCTTATTGCATTGAGAAAACATTTTTAATCAAAAAAGGGTGAGAAAAAGTATTTCAGATACAAAAAGTAATAGCTGACTAGTTATATATATATCATTATTACATTAAGGAAATAAATAGAATAAAATATGGGGTGTTGTACTTTATGATTTTTCTTAACATATCCAAGGTGTGTTAAAAAATAATGTCAACATCCCAAACATTTATTTCTTTATAATTATTTTTTTTTTATATTGGAAACAAACAAAGTAGCTGCTAAAACACTGTGGAAGTTTGAAGTTTTCATTTGCTTTGCCATTTACTTTTTTATTGATGAATATATTGCCAAATATAAACATTTACACATTGCAAAAGTATGTCTCTAACAGAAAAAAAAACAGACATTTCTATTTTTTTGGAGGGAGCAGGACACATTTTGAAAATGAGTCTGAAAATGATGAGAGTAACCTGAAAAACACACAGAAAGGAAAAGAAAGACTATGAAGCTATAGTTCAGTGTTCTAGTATGGTACTTCAAAACAATTGTGACAATTGTTTGTTTAAAGACTTTTCATACTGGGAGCAGAAACTTTGTAGTGAATGTGGTGGGAAAGGGGACCAGAGCCATGTATTCTTTTGACTGATTAATTCTTTTCTGAATATGCATCTGCTTCAGGTCCAAGATGGCTGCCAGATCACATGATCAAGTAGTATATCACAGCTTATGTCAGTCAGGGTGGAGGGACTAATGTACCTGTGAGAAAGCAAAATTGAAGGCTCAGGAGGAGGCAATAAAGCAATAACCCCAGAGGGAAGTCCTTCCTGGAGATGCTCCCATGTTGGACAAAGGACCCAGGTTCATGTTATAATGTTAGCAAGGAGGTGCTGAAGGGTACATACACACACACACCCGCACACACATACACACTCACTCAAAAAGGGTTGGGACAGCACAGAAATGTCACTCAAAGGGAATGACACCCCTTCCCATAGTGAGTAAGAAATACATTGAGGTGCAGTAAGAAAGCACTTCCTCTTGGACATAGAACATCTGAAGATCAGGTGCCTTGCCATACAAAAATTATCTGACTGATAAAATAGCACAGTAAGGAACAGTGCAATTCTGTAGCTAGGGCAGGTGAAGGATTTTAGGTGAGAATAGCTCAGAATTCTGCTATATACCAACTGTCTGTTCAACTTGTTTTATTATCTGCTTCTTAGTAAATGTTAACCCTTTTGTAAATACATCCTATTGTAAATGTGTGTAGCCTTTTAGTAAAGGATCATATTTTTATAGAATCAGAGACTGCTTGTTTTATTTAAAAGGGTAATTCTACTATTTCTGCTGGACTCTGTTTGCAGTCTGTCTCTGAAGGGGCATTCTATGTGTCTGACCTTCCTGACCTTGTACAAAGGAAGAGTTAAGAAACAGGTTTCATTGGGTCCTGTTGGTAAAATCCCATGGTGGTGGCAGTGAAATTGAAGTCCCTAGTGAGGAGTTTGTGTAGTGAGGAGTTTGTGTCACAGTGAGCATTTATAAAAATGTTGGTTTATGTGTCTTAAAAGTGCATGAGGAAAAAGTGTTTTCTTCACTTGAATGGGTTTGCTTGACAGCTACATATAACATAGTAACCATTGGGTTATTATGGCTAAAGCTGGCTATTATAGTATTTGAATGTGCTGACAACACAGTTATTAAATCATCTAACCACCAATTAAAGCTCTTTAAAGGGAAATTGCCAACTTTTTTGCATCATATTATCTCTAGTTCAAATCCCACATTTTATGATTGCTTACCTTCTCTAAAATTCATTGATTATGCTGGTTGATTTAACTGAATCCTTTTTTAGTAGAATTGAAATGCTTGCTAATGGTGTAATTTTACCCTGCCTAGTTTTGTTTCAAGTTGCTGATCTACTTTCATTGCATATTTTCTGAACATTAGGAATACCCACAACTGTGCAGCAACTCATGATGAAATAGATTTTTTTTACTCCTCCCACTGCATCATGAGTGGTTAGACTCTGTTAAGGGTGTTCCCACATCCAGAAAAAAGACGGAATGAGAATTGATTGATGACTGTAAACAAATATGTTTTTCTGTGGTATCACCAGTATGGTCAGCAATCTGTTTTTCACTTATAAAAAGGAAAAATGAATTTGAATCAAATTACCAGATAAATCAGCAGTCTCTACACCATAGAACAAATCAACCTGTTTTTTTTTAAAACAGAGACACTGTGATGCCTAAAGGGGTTGGCAGTGTCCTATTAAGGCTCCCCTTTTCCCACCTAATTTTCATTTATTTTATTACTATGGGTCTGTAACCAATAACATCAATAAAGCAGAGTTCTTCAACTTGAGATTGTATGTGATTCTTTTACTTGGTTGTTAATATTGACATTTTTAATAAAGAAAAGAAAGAGAAAAAAAAATAAAGCAGATTTCTTGAGTGAAGATTTCCATGCAGGGATTCTACTCAACTAATGTCACCAATTCAGGAACTGGTAAGAAATTTAAAAAGAACATGCTGCACTAAGAAAAACAGGGAAAACATATGACTACTTCAAAACATGCAGTATAAAATAGTAAACTGGAAGTAATAAAAAAAGTCACACTAAAGTTGAGCTGATACCTGATTTGTATTTGTTGAATGTGTCAGAAGTTGGCACTTTTACCTTTAATTAGAAACATAGAAGTTTACTGCAGATAAGGACCAAAATGCCTTTTTAATTAGGCATTGTTAAACTTTTGAGCATTTCAGGATCATTTTGATATTTGGACATATCATTAAAACATACTTTAGCCCTTCTCAGCTGGCTGGGAATACTCCTATTAACCTCCATTCACCTATCCCAGTGATGTTCCTCCTCGTCCTCCCTCCTCATACATTTATTTATTAAACAAGAAAAACAAAAGATTTCTAGCTCCTACAAATGTGCTAGGTACTGTTAATATGACTGGAAGACAAGGATTGCGTGAAAGAAGTTGGGATTAACTTTTGTATGTGACGGGTGGTTAAGAGGTGTTGCTTGCCCTTATATACAGCCTGCTAAGCAATCCTTCAATAATAAAGATCCAAAGTATCTCTGGCCTCAGAGTGGAAGATGAGCCAAACATAGGGCTCTGAATCAAAGCCAAACTGAATTTACCAATTTCTACATCTACACACCTTTACTTCACACAAGCACAAATTTCCAGTTATATTAAAAATTACAACTCAAGGTTTATGTTCCCTTTATGGATTCCAAAAAGAAAAAAAAAACAGAAAATTGAAAATGACACTTTACATTAGAGATGTTTCAGTTGTGCATGCATTGTTTCCTATTTGTATCCACAAGTAGCTCAAGTACCTGCAGTATATCCGGAATGACAGACATTAAGTACTGTGTGATAACTAATTTACCATAATTGTCTCAGATAATTGTAATGGTTAATTCTTTGCTGCTTACAAAAAAAACATTGTGGAATAAGATTGCCATTATCCTCCGTGACCTGAAAAACTGTATTGACTATCAGAGAGTTTCTACCTTGTTTACAGTTTATTGTATTGAATGCAGGGAACAAAGTCCCTGAGCCCCTAAAACACAGCATAGATTTTTTTTGTGCTGCATAACAAAAAAATCCTCCTTCCTGACCACATGATGTATTGTAACACTGATAATTGGTGTGGGCTTTATATTTGCATCTGCTTGTTGAATGTATTGAATATCTGAATGCTACTCCTTCCACCGAAACCCAATGCAAATAAAATGATGATTCTGATGAGGCTAGGCTGGTGAGCAGAGACATGTGAAATAACTTAAATGTGACCAGAATGTTGGCATCTGGAAATGCTTTTTTTGCCACAGGTTAGAATCACAATTATGTCTCTCTCAAGATAGTGGCCAATGCAGTTTATATCAACAATGCTTTGCTTATGTTGTACTTGATGATACATGGCAATGGAGACCAGAAGCCAGAAGGGTAAGGAAGGAAACATATTCAATTCAGTGCTTTAGAGTAACTGGTAATTGCTATTTTTCTTTTAAACTTAGATTGTGGGCTTTTAGTGACACTATACTTTCTTTGTTGTCTTTACTTATAATTGGTTTTGGGCTGTTGAAAATTTAAAACATAGTGGTGGTGTGATTCTGTGCTGTCTTTAATTGCTGCAAATTTTCACACCCCGCGTCCCTTCCCTTCCCCAACTCTTAATTATATGTCCTGTTAAATCTGATTGACAGGAGCTAAACACAGGGAATAGTAAGGGGTGTGAAGTAGGAGGAGCATAAGGGTGAAGAAGCCCACCCTCAGCACAACAAGTGTTTTGACTCATTTATTTATTTATTGGTTTCTTTTTCTTTAAAAAAAATTATCTGAGGATCTGTGGCAGGATTTTTAGTACAGTAAATTAATAAAAAGGGAACTAGGAGAGCTTCAGTAGCAGACAAGTAGTGGAACTGCAGTATAATGTGGGAGTGGTGCAATGCAGTGGCTGTGGGGCAGCCATATTCAGGCAGACCTTCTGGACACTGAGGTGCTGCCCTATCTGCATGCATCTCTCTGGACTGTGGGATGAGGTAGCCAGACTCAGAGTGGAAGTAATCTGGGTCAGAGTACCATCACCCCTATCCAGGGACCACCAGTCCAATGCAACTGCCTCAAGGGATGCCGAGAACGAGGAGCACTTGGATGACAGTGGGCTCAGGGAGGTTAGAACAGTCAGGCAGAGGCACATCCCAGATCCTATTCCATAAGAACTCATATGCCACACTGGCAAATGAGGACAACCAAATAAGTACCCAGAAGTGGAAGGAAGGATGTGGAGGTTAGCCAAGGAGGTGACCTCAGCAAGGAAAGCAATGGACCCCAGGAGGAGGAGAGTGAATCCTGGTGGGGACTCCATCATAAGAGGATCCAGCTAGGAACACAGGAGGGGAGGACAGGGAGGTGAGGTGCCTACCAGGTGCCACGGCATGGAGGGATGGAAGGAAGATCCTGGGGATCACTGGGAAGGCAAGAGGAGGGTGAGCTGGATGCTGTATCCACCTAGGTACTAATGACCTGGCAAATGGGGAGCCAAAGGAAGTTCAGGAAGAGTTTAGGAAACTGGGAGGGTCTCAAGCAAGTAGCTATTTCTGTCACTTTCTCAAGTACTACCTGTGAGAGGCAAGGGAGAGCATAGGAGTGCATGACCAGGAACTTTAACTCATGGTTGAAGAACTGGTGCTGTGAGGAAGGGTTTGGATTCATTGGTGACTGGGGACCTACCTGGAGGGATGGAGGTTTGTTCAAGCCTGATGGCCTGCATCCATCCTGGAGAGAATCAAGCACTCAATGATAAGTTTAAAAGATACATTGACAAGCATTTAAACTAGCAAAGGGGGTGGCAGGCCAGCAAGGAGGGTACCTACTTGCTCACCCCACAGCTAACAGTGGAACCAGTGAACCAGAGGGTGGCTATCTCTGCAAAGCAGTGTGCAAAGATGGAGATTAGTGCCCAAGAGGCGGATAAGCAGAAAAGGGCAAAATTCAGCAGAAGGGCAGACAGCAAGGAGAACCAGGGATAAATGACAACCAAAGAAGGGCTGGAGTAGAACAGTGAAACAGTCTAGGTAGGTCAAATCATGGAAAGCCATGTGCAAATGCCAGGAGCCTTAGCAACAAGATGGAAGATGTGGAGGCTGTCATGGTACAGTCAGACCTGGACATTGTGGCCATCACTGAAACCTGGTGTAATGATAACCATGACTGGGAGATGGCCATACCTGGCTACAACATATTCAGAAGAGACAGAGCAGACAGGAAGGGAGGAAGAGTGGCACTGTATGTGAAAAATGACAAAAGGGCCACAGAGATCCAGAAGGAACAAAATGGGGGAGAGATACTGTGGGTTAAGCTGGAAAGGAAAATGAGGACAGACATCCGCACAGGTGTGGTCTATAGACCACCAGCCCAGGGGGAAGAAACAGATAGGGAGCTGATGCTAGCCATCAAGGATGGCAGACAATGGTGAGTAGTACTGGTTGGAGACTTCAATATTCCAGACGTGGACTGGAGCATCCCAGCAGCAGCATCAACTAGAGCAGATTTATCCTGGACTCCTTCAGGGTGCCTTCCTCAAGCAACTGGTCATGGAACCAACTTGGCAGAAGGCAATACTGGACCTTGTGCTCACAAACAGGGACAGTGTGATGGGGGTAACAGTGGGGAGCACCTGGAAACAGTGACTACCAGTCATTGTGGTTTGAAATCACAGAAGAGCAGAACAAACCACACAAAACACGTATCCTGGATTTTAGGGGCAGACTTTGGGAAAATGGGGAGATACTTGAAAGAGGCATTAAGGGAATGGGACAGGAATCAGGGGTTGAGGAACAGTGGGAAGTATTTAAAATGGGGATTACAAGAACAACAGAATTATGCATTAAGCAGGTTAGCAAGAGGAAAAGGAGAGGAGACCATTATGGTTTCCAAAGAGGTAGCAAAAAGTGAAAGCCAAAAGATTTCATTCAGGCAATACAAAAGACACAGGCAGAGGGGATAGGGAGAAGTACCAGGAGAAGCAAAGGGAGGCAGGGAGGTCAGTAAGGGAAACCAAAGCTCAGACAGAAGAACACATTGCAAAATCAGTGGGTAGAGGGGACAAAACCTTTTACAGGTACATAAGTGAAAAAAGAAAGACAAAGGGAGGGATAGTGAGACTGAAGGGGGAGGATGGGGACCGTGTGGAGGATGACAACAGTGAAGCTGACATATTGAACAAGTATTTCTGCTCAGTCTTTACTGAGGAAGAGGAGGGTAATGGGTCTGAAGGGAGTACAAGGGGTGAGAATGGTGCAGAAATGGACACAAGCCCCTTTACATGAGAAAGGTCCTGAAGGAACTGGAAGTAATAAGAGTTGATAAAGCAATGGGGCCAGATGGGTGCACCCAGGGTCCTTAAAGAACTAAGAGGTGGTGGCTGAACCTCTGGCTATCCTGTTTAGCTTGATCACTGGAAACAGGGAGGTACCCAAAGACTGGAGGACAGTAGATGTAGTCCCCTTATACAAAAGTGGGAACAAAGAGGAAGCAGGGAACTACAGACCAGTCAGCCTCACCTCAGTAGTGGGGAAGATCATGGAAGCACTACTGAAGGAGAGATTGGTGGAACATCTGGTTGTCAATGGACTACAGGACCCAAGGCAGCATGGTTTCACCAGGGGGAGGTCATGTCAGACCAGCCTCGTTGATTTTTTTGACTGGGTGACTAAGGAGATGGATCAGAGGAGGGCAGTGGACATGGCCTATCTGGACTTCAGCAAGGCCTTTGACACTGTGCCACATAGAAGACTATTACACAAACTGGGGAATATGGGTGTGGGCAGGACAGTAGTGTGGTGGGTAGGTGGCACTGGTGGCAGGACACAGAGGGTGGTGGTAAATGGCTGTCACTCCACAGAGGGAAGAGTGACCAGTGGGGTACCACAGGGATCAGTGCTGGGACTGGTCCTATTCAACATCTTCATCAGTGACATTGTGCAGGACCTAGAAGGCAGAATTTCACTGTTCGCTGATGACACAAAGCTCTGTAACAGAGTAGACACACCAGAGGGTATAGACAGAATGAGAAGCAACCTGCAGAAACTTGAAGAATGGTCAGGGGTTTGGCAGTTGAAATTCAATGCAAAGAAGTGCAAGATAATGCATATGGGGCACAAAAACCCTGGCACAATATATCAGTTGGGGGTGAGGATATAGCATGCACCAAGCAGGAAAGGGATCTTGGGGTTATCATCTCTGATGACCTCAAGGTAGGGAAACAGTGTGACAAGGCAGCAGGTAAAGCAAATAGGATGCTGGGATGTATAGGCAGGGGCATCACCAGCAGGAAAAGGAGGTCATAATTCTGCTATACAAGACACTAGTGAGGCCCCACCTGGAGTACAGTGTACAGTTCTGAAGACCATACCTCACGTAGACATAGACAGGGTAGAGAAGGTTCAGAGGCAACAAAGATGATGCATGGATTGCATCACAAGTCCTATGAAGACAGGTTGAAGGAACTGAACATGTACTCCTGGAGGAGAGGAGGGGAGGGATATGATAGAGACATACAAGTATCTTACAGGGAGGAACAGGGTGCAGAAAACACTATTTTAAGCGAAAAAGATGTTCCAGGACTAGAGGGCATGGGATGAAGTTGGAGGAGGACGATTCAGAGGAAACATGAGAAAGAATTTCTTCACAGAACGGGTGGTGGACAAGTGGAACACCCTGCCAGAGGAAGTGGTGGTGGCTGAAACAATCACGGGATTTAAGAATGCATGGGATAGACATAAAGGAATTCTGGAGGTCGGGGTAAGGGGCAACAGACTTCTAGGAAAACAAACTGAACTTACAAGCTCAAATGGGCAGACTGGGTGGGCCATAGGCCCTGTCTATGTATCTATGTATCTATGTACTATTGTTAATGAACTTTTCTTCAAGTGTATAATAAGAAATTAAGACGGAGCACCGCATTTCCCTATAGAAGGACTTGAGTGGACCGGTGGCAATGTTTACAAATTTGTAGTAACTTTTTGTCCTATAGTTACCACTGTCATCTACTTTCTATGACCATATACCATAAATTATTTTGTGGTCCAAACAGTCACAATTCTGGTCCACAAATTGCTATGCCCAACATGCAGAAAACAAACCTTGCATGAAAAATTGTGTTTTCCAATTCTGTACCAAGTTTCCAACAGAGCACCAAAAGGCACAAAATAAATGTGAGGCTTAACATTAAATGTGTTGGGAGAAATTAGTATATTGGGGTCATATAAATTCTCTTACATTATAAAAATAGAAAATAAGAATATTTTAAAAAGCTTTCTAGGAATACTTTTGCATATGTGATGCTTACTAGGACTATACTAATGTTCAGTGTTTGCTGAGTTTATATTCAAATTACAGGCAGTTAAAGTCCAGCATTTTACTTTGAAACCACCCACAACTCATGCTATAAAGACACTACCAGTACTATTTCACTATAATTTCAATTTAAATATCATAACTGTGAAGCACAGTCTGCAGTGAAATGTTGCACTTAGACTTTCTGCACTTGAGAAAAATATAAGTTTCCTTTGGTAGAGGAAATTTTATTACATTTGTAGTAACACACTTTTTCACAACATCCTTTGACCATCTTTTTTGTAAATACACTCATACAGTAAGTTATGAACCAGTAACTTTGATGAGAAAGTATGTAGGAAAGCTATCTATCCATCAGTTAAGTAATTCCAAGAATGCAGTTTGTATTTAGCCATCACATATTTGATGGCATCTCATAAAAGTATAGACTGCAGGGGATTATTATGATTAACATGTAACCCTTTGAATATACACTGTATCATGGGTGGTTTTTCTCACAATAGTGGCCATTGATTTTATATATATATATATATATATATATATATATATATATATGTATATATACATAATTTTTGTATCTGTCTGTCTGTCTGTCTGTCTGTCTGTCTGTCTATCTATCTATCTATCTATCTATCTATTCAGCTATCTATCCAGTTAACCAGCTATTTGTCTATTTATTCAAGTGTTTCACCAAGTTGACATATAGAGATATGCAAACAATCTTGTTTAAATATGTGATCGGGGGGGGGGGGATAATGATATAGCATGCAAAGTAAATATAAATATAGTCTACAGAGAAACAGAGATACAAGAACCATCAGATATATTCAGCAGCTAGCGGACAGGTAGGCAACAACAACAAACAAGTAAAACAAGTCAGGTGCAGTTACAATAGGAAACACTCATATTTTTAGAAGCTGTTCAATAGTGGCAACACTGGTGGGAAAGCTGTTGCCTAAGGTAAGGTTTTCCAATACTTGAGGGAGTCAGTAATTGAAGGCCTGTTGCTGGGAACTCAGTTTCCAATATGGGAAAATGAACCTGTTGCCAGGGTGGGAGAGAAGATGGTGTGCAAGCAGGACAGGATGGAAAAGGTGAGTGCACAAATAATCTGGAAGTTTATTGAGCCAGTATTTAATTCCAAACAGTATCAGGTGTTGTATATATTTATTAGACAGTGAGGGCCAGAATAAACTATCATACAGTGTGCAGTGATGTGTTCAGGCATGGGCTTGAGGGATGAACCTACACAGGTAGGATGTGAAGGGGTAAAGAGACATGGGCATCAGTAAATGATTATAATGTTTATTTTCCTTTATTTGTAATTTTTGAGCAGGAAAGGACAACTGAGCTCTGACATTTAATTGTCATATGTGTGCTGGTGAGTGGGTTACATGGACTTGTTTTTCTGACAAAAGGAATGTTGGCCAGGCAACCACATAAAATTGCATACCCTTACAATAAGTGTCATGAATCTTTACCATCAATCTGGACAGCCACCAGACATGGGCATCACAGACAGGCAGAAGGGACCTCAATATAATGTGTCATTTGAATGCTGGTACTTCAACTGTGCAGCACTCACCCATGTGCTATACTACAGTGTCAGTGTTGAGTATTCACCCAAGTTCCTGACATGAGACAAGAAACCATGACCAGTCTATCTTCTGGCCCCAGAGACAACAGTACAATCTACTGAGACATTGGCACTGCTAATAACAATAAGAAACATTAAGTAATTGGGGGAAGAGAGTTATACTTCTGCATGACTTCAAGAAACATAAACAGATCTAAAACAACAGTGCATAACTATTGTATAATAACTGGCTTAGTCTTTTTCTCATAGGGAAACTGTGGCATAATTTGCCATTATAAAGGAGTGTTTATAATGGCAAACATGTGCATGGTTTCCCTCGCTCTGCGCATGCCACCACTGCTGCTTTTCCCTTCAGAACCGGGTGGGCCGCAGAGCAACCTGCATTCATTTATTTCATATATAATTGCTGAGGCAAAAAAGGCAAACCCAGCAATTATATAAAATAAAACATGGGTCAGTGTGTGTAAACTCAAAGTTTATACACACACCCTCAGGGTTAGATGCTTTTAATAAACCCCTCGAGCTTTGCTCTCGGGGTTTATGTAGCATCTAACCCCTCAGGTGTGTATAAATTTCTTGTTACACATCCTGACCCATACTTTATTCTCTATATAATATTATGGTTACAGTCTGTTCTGTATGGATCTCCATCCTAAATAAAAGCTGTTGTATCACACATCAAAGTTCATGGATCTCTTCTGTAGTATAACAACTTTTTTATTTGAATGGAAACTCATTCCACCTGCATTTCCATGCTATGCATGAAAGCAGTTTCCACTAACCTCACAATCAAACACAAACCCAGTTCCCATCACAGAAACTGGGTGTAAAACTATTTGAAAAAAAAAATATCTAACTTAATAAATCCACCTTGCACCCAGCAGCTAATACCCCACTCACTTCCCTTGATAGGATATTCCTAGTAAAATAATTGTGAAATGATCATAAATTTACAAAAAATAAATAAATAATGAAGAAGCCAGAGATCTGCAAGACTGTGAGCTGTGTTGTAAGCTTTTTCAATTTCAGTCTAAGCTGGATCACACATAAGTGGTGACAGTGTGAATTGCATTCATGCTCATCTCTGAGTTCAGTATTTTTTTCTAAATGCAAGATCCTTTTATTATTATCTTAAAAGGAAAATCCTATCTGAGGCACTATGAATGGTATCAGCTTGATCTGTGTGTGTGTGTGTGGGGGGGGGTATTATGTTAATTAACTTCCCAAAAATGGTTATTGTTTTTTTTTATGTGTAGCTAGTAAGGTGTGGGGAGGCACAATTTGTTTAAATTAAGATCATAAAAAAATGTTTGCAAACTGTAAAATTGTGACTGGGTAACCGCTGGAACAAGAAGCATGAATTCCTCTGCAGGATTTTGATTGCATCAGACCCTTCAGGCTTTGCTGTCTAGGTCAATGATATAATCAGAACCCCTCAGCGTTAACACAGGCAGGTTGTGCAAGGCTGCCCATTTACTATTCTATATGTATCATGACATGTCATCAAAGAGATTAGTGATAAAAAATCAAACAAAAACAACAATTTAAGAATGGTGGGTCTTCTTTCATCTTATCTCATGGAGTATCTTAATTTCTGAACATTACAAGATCCATATTAAAAATTTACTTACAAGAAAGTATACAAATAATGATTTGTGATATATCCTGGGTTCTAAATTTGTGTGCTGGTATTCTTATGATGACTGCTTCCATCATTAGCAATATTATATTGAAATTCTTGAATGTCAAATTATGCAAAGAACATATGCAAAGTTTAAAATTGGCTTTTTTGAATCTAACATGCTTAAGTGTAGATTTGAAAAAAAAACAAGGATCCTATGTTTGCCTGGTGTTTTTGTGGGGCAAGTGAAAATGAAGATCATGAGCATGTGACGATAAGATGCTCCTGGTATAGTTCAGCAGGATGTAGATGGTTAGGGCCTACTCTAACATCTTTAACATATTGTTCCAATGATATTATCTTGAAAATGTTATTCTCTTCTGAAGATGAATATATTATCAAAATGACTGCACTTAACCTTTCTAACATACAAAAAAATAAGGAGAAAGAAGGTTAATATCATACAGATTTGACTAATTATCAATGACACGTTATTGCTGTATATCACACGCTATATATTTATGCTTTGTATTTTAATATGCATGTTGTCTTTTTTCTGTATTTGTCTTTGTAATGATCTTTTATAATGATTGAGCAAATAAAATGAACACTACTACAACAACTACTACTACTACTTTGAATAAAAGAAAAGATTAAAAAAAAAACTTATTTTAAGTATTGAAAGGAATGGTACTGAATCACCTGACTATTGAATCACTGCTCTTGTTCAGTCTTTTCCTCCACTCCCTCCCTGTAGCCTGCTCCAGGCAGATGTTACTTTACATGGATGATGCAGTAATCTTTTGTAACCACCCTGATCCCACCCCCCTGCAAATTGATCATCAAAGGTTCTTCTCGGAAACCAAATTTTGGCTCTCGCATTATAACCTCATTTTGAATTACAAAAAAAACTAAAGTGATGATGTTTGCCAACCCACAAAACAAAAACAAAGGCTCTCCTATAACCATTCTTAACTGCCAGCACAAAACCCTGGAGCAAGTACATAACTTCAAGTACCTCAGGATCACTCTTGACTCTACCCTATCTTTCCATGCGCAGATAAAACTGGTCTGTAAGGTGGTCAACACCAGGATTGGTCTCCACTAAAGACATAGGTCTTGCATGCCAGCTGATGCCTTTGCTTGGCGGTAACCTGTCCGGTCCTGTCATTAGTCGACTATGGCATTGTTATTTTTGAATCGATGGCTGACACTGCTTTAAGCAGAATTAAGGTCACATTGAACAAAGCTTGTGGGCTTGTGGTTGGTTGTGACTGGTACATGCACACCTGCGACCTGTACCAACAAGCTAATTGGTTAAGCTTCTACGGTAAGCTTTGTTATCAGATCTGCCTGTTAGCCAAAAAGAGAGCCATTGTTCTCTCACCTCCTGCTGCTCAACACCTCCTAACTCCTGCCTCAACTACTCGGGCAACCATAAACTTTTTTTTATTTATTTATTTTTTCTTTAACCCGGAGAGACACTCTAAGCTGAAAGCTTGTTTACAGGTTGACCTGGGAGCACAATGAAGTTAAGTGACTTGCTCAGGGCCACAGAGTATGCAAGTGGGGGCTGTGGGATTCAAATACAGGTCTCCAGGTTTGCGGCTCAGAACCTTAAACCACTGTGCTATACTGCCCCCTTAGCCAGATAGACCCAGAGCCACCTTTCTTGTGCCATTTTGTAGGACCTCCTTTGGGCAGAGGGCTTTCATGTATAGAGCCCCACATTGGCTGAATGATCTGCCCCCTGAGGTTTCTTCTGTAAATAAAATAGGCCCTTTCAAACCAAAACTTTGGCAGCATCTTCTTGCCTTCTAGCTGCTGTGACTGCTGCTTGTCTGTCCCGTTATTCCTTCTACCCCAATTTTGTCCCCCTACCCCATAGCCACATCTTACGGGACAATGTCATTACTGACTGTATCATGTACTATTACTTCTACCCCCCCCCAGATCATCCCTATTCGTTTCCCCTTCTATCCCCTTGTCCTCTCTTCCCCTGCCTACTGCCCTTGCCTCCCCTGCTCCCTCCTACTCTTTGTTATCCTGAACCTTAGCCCACCTTGATTTTCACCCCTGATTGTTACTTGCTTTGTACTGCATGTAACTACATTAATTCCCTGTTTTGTACATTAACTGTTACTGCATCTTTTATTCTGTTATTGCTCCTTGTATTTCATTGTTGTTTATTTGATTTGGAGCCTTTGTAAAGGAGTCTCTGACCCAAAGGTTTATAATTCCAAGACTTTAACAATTAAATAAATAAATAAATTGAAATTAAACACAGATTTACTTCATTTCATTTGAAGAATGGATGTCATTGTTTTCTTTTTTTAATGTTGTTGTTTGCTTCAAAACATTATTTTTTCACTGTGCATGACTAGACACTCCTTCAGTGAATAAGAAACCTGCATCATAGAAATGTTGTTCTGATGCACATTTTAGATTTATTCTCAAAATATCTTAAAAGAAAAAAATGTTTGTATAACAAAGCACTTTTCATGCTTATTCAAGCATGGTACAAATTCAAATCACAAATACAATACTTTCCCTCATGACCTAGCCAATATCGTTTTAAGCAACAACCTCTTTCCCTGAGAGTTTTCACAGCCCATAATTTTATAACACTTACTGTAGTTGGTCAGCATCAGTAAAGTGAATCAACTCTTTCTATGATGTCCAAGCAGTATGCACTGACAATATAGATTCTGCCAAGGTAAGACAAACCTGTCGTGTTTTGCAGTTCTACATCAACCCCACTAAACAAACCACAGATTTAATTTTAATTTGCTTTCTAAGTGTTGATACTCATGAGGGATAAATTGAACATTTAAATAATTTGCTCCCAGGGTTGGTATTAGCAACTCAATTTAGTGCAGAGCTACTACAGTTAAACTATAATAGTACTACAGATATTTCTGCAAGGCATTTCTAGAAATATACCTGAAAGTGAAACAGATATATTTACTGTAAAGTATAATGGAAGGTACAATTCAAGATGCTACCCTTATGTAAGAAAAAATAAGATGTGAAAGAATACTTAAACTGTGTCAGTATGAATCAGTCGGAGCACTCCTTAAACCAAATTAAGAGTATGTTTTTTTCTATAGTAAAGTACTGTAAACGTAACCCTAAAGTGCAACAAAGGGTCTGTCAAATATGTAACTGGGAACTATTATAAACTGTGTAAACTATTTGTTCTCTTGTAAACATAATTTTATTTAAACTATATAATTGAATTCTACAAGTATTATTGCAAGTAAGAAAACAAAACTTCATTCTCAACAAGCAGTGAACTGTATTTCAATAAAGCAGGTAAATCAAATTTCACAAAGAAACATATACTTTGATGGCAGATTAGGACCTCTGGGCTTGCAGTCTGCCCATTTTTCCCTACCACAGTATCATCACAAACCCTAATCAATCTCCAGCTCTTACTCCTCCCCCCTTGGTTTCCAGTACAATTCCCTTATGCCTCTCCCATATATTCTTGATGCCCACCACTGTTTTTGCCCTCACCACCTCCACTGGAAGGCTGTTTAATGAATTCACCACACTTTTTGTGAAGAAGTACTTCCTCACATTTCTCCTGAATCTAAACCTCCTCCAGCTTCATACCCTATCCCCTTGTTCTTAATCTCATTTTTTTTCTAAAAAATACTTCATTCCTATACCATATATACCCCCATGAGGATATTTGAGTGCCTTTATCCCCTTTTAAAGAAAAGGTTTAGGCTGTCAAATCATTGTGTCATAAAATAAAACAGGAAAGAGTTTATGAATTGCAAAAAAGATTATTGCTGAAGTCTGAAATATTTTCTTATTTACCAGAATTTACCTATTACATGGCACACAGCTTGTCAGCTGATTCATAACTAGACACATGCTGACAGGTGTTATCTGTACTTACCAATGGCATGCCAAGAACTTTGTAGCGTCAGGATCTGAAGGGGTCATATAGTCAAGCAAATCAGTCTGAGATGTCAACATTAATTGTTCAAACAAAGACAGTGTTGAGGAGCCCAGTTTGCTATAATTTTATGGTGAAGCTATGTACTGGCCGAGAGGGGCTGCCAAGTCAGCTTGAATTTTACTAATGCAGTGTCTGACTGTGTTTGAACCTAGTTTCTATTATGTGAGTTAATGAATCCCTACTGCTATCCCTCTGAGCAACAGTTCTTCTCCTACCTACCATGCTGACTGATCTCCACATTTCAAAATGCCTGCCTAGTTTTCAAATCTCAGCCTGCATTTCTCCTGTACAGCCTGCTACTGTTATGAAAGGTATGCCATAGCTGTAGCTCTTGTAACAAGATTAATTTTAATGTGATTTTTATGTTGGCACACTTGCACAGCCAACATCTTGCGGTAGTGCAGATTTGGAGGCATGGTCACTGTTGGGTGAATGCAGGGCATGCATCAGTAGGTGCATCTCTCATTCCCCAATCAGCCTGCATGCCAGTGCCACACCATGCATACTTAATGTGGTGATGGGATCAAATGAAAGTTCTGCTGCAATGCAAACTAAGCTCATCATATGCAGCAGACCTCCTGACGTGCTTTCCCTGGTGGTGAAAAACAAAATGAACATGGCAGCACACTGCCTACCATACTGCTGACTTCGGGGGTGCCCAGTCCCCCTGTCGGCATGCCTTGCCCCAATGTATGTGCCAATGGGGGAGCCCACTCCCAGCCGGCATAATGCATCCCCCCCATTTATTATGTGCTGAGGGGTGCCCAACCCCCTTCAGCTCTTGCCCCCCCACTTTCATTGTGTTCTGATAGGGGTATCCAATCCCCCATCGGTTACAGCATCCCAACCACAAAACACTTATGTGACATGCTGGGAGCTCACCCCAGTGTGCCAAAGCCCTGCAAAAAAAAAGGCCCCCGATGTTTTGTTTTTTTAACCTGTAAAAAAGAAAATGGTCCCTCACTGTCTCCCTGCCCCCTCCCACAACCATGCCCACCCACTGCTCACCCTGCCTCCCCAAACCCCCCTCACCCCATACTTACCTCTGGAGTCTGGCGTGGCGATCTTTGGTGGACTGGGAACACGTCTGCACTCTTCAAAGCTGACCATGAACTGAGGAAATGTCAATAAGCTGTATAATGGAATAAATAGGGTTTTTTCAACTTCAATGCATATTTCAGGCATATTTTGGAATTGTGGCACCAAATTTTCAACATGGGGTTTTTGGGACCCCTCCTCCCTCATGAATTCTGGCACTGTCATGTCATTAATCAGCCCAGAAAGGTGATTTTTCATTCACTGCGAGGAATCACATTTTGGGATGGATTAATGAAATGATAGTGCCACTGTTCATGAGAGGGGCTCTCAAAAAGCCTATGTTACAAATTTGGTCAGAAAAATCCAAAAAATGGCTGTTTTATGAATGTGCATTATGCTGTTTCCTTGCATGCTCGTAACTTCATGAATTTGTAATATTTTCACTCCAGATTTTCAAAATCAGCATTTCTCCACACCTCCTGATGAACAGTACAGCTGTCATTTTACATAACCTTTGCCAAAATGTGTTTTCACATGTACGATGCAGAATAGCCCGGTCGCTGTGCAAAATCACTTTTCAGGACAGTTTGAGGAAATGATGATGACACTGTTCATGAGCAGAGGTCCTAAAATGCCTATGTTGAAAATTTGGTGCCGAAAGTCCATAAAATGACTATGTTACAAGCGTCCACTGTGCAGTTTCCACATACCCTTTTAACTTTGCAAATTTGCGATATTTCCATGCCAGATTTTCAAAACTGGCATTTTTTCACACCTTCTTATGAACAGTACAGCTGTCATTTTTCACATCCTACCCAAAATGTGTTTCCGCACCTGTGGCACGTAATGGCGTGGTTGCTGTGGGAAATCAACTTTTGGGACAGATTAACAAAATTGCATCACCTCTGTTCATAAGGGGAGGTCCCAAACTTCCTGTGTTACAAATGTGGCTAACAAACTCCCAAAAATAATTGGGTTATGGACATGTGTTGTGCAGTTTGTATGCATGCTCATTGCTTCACCAATATTTCATAATGTTACTCCAGATTTTCAATGTTGCCATTTTTTTATGCCTCCTCATAAACAATACAGTTGTCATTCTCCACATCCTGCACCAAAATGTGTTTTCGTCCCCCTGTCGCCAAATGGCACAGCCGCTTGCAAAATCAGCTTTCAGCTAACAAAGTGATTGTGCCGCTTTTCATGAAGTGGCCTGACAAGCAGCCCATGTTGCAAATGGGGAGTGAAACTGCCACCACACGCCTACGGTGTTATTGTTTCCAGCTGTAGCACTCCACCCAGTACAGACTGACAGGCATCAGGGGTTTGACTTGGGATCATTGGATGTAATGCTCATGCCATTCCACCCCCCAGCCCCACCCTGCAGCCACTGATAGGCATCATGGTGTGCCTTGCACTGTTCGGCCACAAAGTTCACCCCACGCTCCTATACTGCACCCATGTCAGTGTATTTCCTTATGGAATGGGTTAAGTATAATGCCCAAAGACCCCAAAGCACACCCCAACACTTGTCAGTGCCTACAGGGTAGAGTGAAGTACAATGGCATGAATGTTATAGCTGATGACCCAAAGGCACACCCCAATGCCTGTCACTTTCTACAGGATGGGGGTGGGGTTGGCATCACTTCAATACTTCACTGCAATTCCTATTATGCATTTCTAGCTCCAGCACTGCCAATGCCAATGCCAGCATGACAACATTCGGCATTGACAAATGCTTGTTCATTTTAGTGCTGAATAGACAGTTTGATTGGACCTCTTGGTGGCATAATGGTATGTATCACGCATCAGTGGTAGTCACAATATGTCAGTCAGTAACTCCAGTTAATAATGATTAATCCCATCAACTTTATGGATCTTATAAACTAACAATTACTAGTGTAATAAGTTAGGACAAGGGGGGACATGAGAATACTATCAGAATAATCTCTTATATTGGAACTAGACAATGAGCACTGTATTACCATTCAGATAAGCTATGTTTGGGAGACATTCTGGGTAGATTGAACTAAGGAAGTTAAAGCTGGAAAGATCACTGGGAATCAGCCATTGCTTCCCATTCCATTCTCTGGTAACCAGCAGAGGCAGAAGTGATCATTAAGGTTTCATACTTCTAATTCAGAACTTTCTTGTTATGAATAAAATATTAAAGTATGACCCGACTGCCTTTTTTTTTGCATTTCTACAGAGATACCATGCTACTATTCAGAAAGCATGGCGAATGTTGACTTTGTGACATCCAGCAATGAGAATCACTCTGGCATGCTGGCTAGCAGGGTTTACACACCAAGCTTAGGACATAATGAGTGGAGGAAAACAGGAAGGACTTAGAGTGCTTAAATGATGTTCTTCTTCTGGAGGGAGGGGTACTCAGTGTTGGGTTACTTTAGTAACTGCTGGTGGTGTCTTGAAGGCATGGGTGACCATGTGCTGCCTGGCACCTCCAGGCTGGCAACAAGCATGTGTAAGACTGAGGAGGATAAAAGGAGAAATGCAGTAGAAATGCTACAAAAATGCATTGAATTATGATCTTCCTCATCCTGCACACCAACAAACCCTGTAGTGGACCACCAGAGTGCCTCTTCAGCTGCTTATTCACAGGTTAGATAGCAGTTCCATTTCTAGGCCATGTGATGCCCCTCAGCAGAGAAAAGCCTGCAGCAGAGGTAATCAAAGTGAAATGTGTCCTCCACTAGGCTACAGGCAGCCCCATCAGGTACACACCAGATATTGAGGTGACCTGTTAACAGCTGGATATCTGGATGGCATCATAAATGGCAGAAAAGGATGAATCAGAAGGGCAGTCAGGATTCCTATAGGGCATAACAGACAGGGGGGCAAAGATGGGCAAAGATGGAGGCAAAAAAAGAACGTGGCATAACCTCCAATCTACTGGTCAGACGTTCTTTTTAAAATAAAAAGCTTTGGAATTCTCCAAACCTAAAGTATGTGTAGGATGTGATTAGCTTATACTAAATATTTATTTTACATCACACTTCCACAGCACCACCAGAATCCATTCAGAAACTGTATTGAGGCACTTTGGTATGAAAGAAAATGTACAAACACTGTACAATAGTAATACAGTATTGTGGTGGTGTAGCAAGCAATAAGTTATGATAGTGTGTGGGTTAGGCTGAGATAACCAACTGCCCATGGGTATAGTAAGGCTTAATGCTATGGTCAGAGGGCTTTACAGAGATAAGATGACCAGATAGGCTTTTTTGACGTGGTAATGATTATCAAACCTAAACAGCACAAATATAGAGGGGGCTTGTGATCATATTGTCATTTATATCCTTACAACACAGCCAGTAGATTTCCAACTCCGTTTGTTTTAAAGTAGAACACATTTACCTGTAGTTATAAATAATGACATCGACCTTTGGTTACTAAGCAGATTGTATTATTGACTATTCAGCCCTCTCTTATTTGAAACAAATGGGTGATTTTTCATCTGCACTATTACATACCAGAAAATGGACATCAGCAGAGGGTACAGCAACTGGGTAGACTACACATGTCCACATAGCCAGTTTCTTTTATTTAGTACATCACAGCTTGAACTTCATAAAAGATGAGAAACAGTAGATTTCCATACTGAAGACAATGGTAAAATCAAAACACAATACTTGTGCCAACAATCTTCATACCAGGAAGAACAGAAAAAAAGTGCCTATCAAGAACGAGTGAGCACTAATAATCAACTCACATGTAAAGCATCATTTAAGTTATAAGGCATGACAAGGTGTGTGTTATCATGTAACAACGTCACTCCTGGGGTGGTTTGAAGCACAAGGTGAAGACAAGTGCTTCCTCCACCCCAGGAGTGACGTTATTATATGATAATGCACACCTTGAAGTGCCTTATTGCAATTATACAATGGCTCGATGTTATACAACATAAAAAAAAACTGTTTTTAGTAGATTTTTAGTGAGGTAGCTTATTAGCTTTCCCAGCATGACTGTGAAGTCAGGTGTAGCTGTGACTCTCTTTGCCCATGAGCATTCTGCATGGGAGAGAGTTGGGAGAGAAGGAAAAGGAAAGAAGGGAACAGGCTTAATCCTCTCTCCCCCACCCACTAACCCAGGATTGGACTGCAATGGCTGGCAAGAATGGAGAGGAGGAGTGAGAGCAAAATGGGGGAGTTTTTTCCTTTTCTTGCTTCAAAAAAAAAAGTGTTGTTATGCGGAACAAGAATAACCCATACTTGAAAGGCTGCTTAGCAAATGTTCCTCCTGGTGAGAGCTGACTTTAACGGACTGCAGTTGGAGGTTTGCTTGTTGAGTGGTTTCCAGCCAGCCGGCCATGTTGTAGAAACCATTTTGGAACCTGACTAGGGTATTTCGATTGGGGGGAATTAAAAAAAATAAAGAGGACAGAGGTGGGCCTGTAGAATTTATGTATCATCTGTGGACAGGTGTGCCCATATATTAAAAAAATGAAAAATGTGAAAGAGGATGTGGCCACAATTTTAATGGGAGAGGCAGCCACTAGTAAACACAGTAGGTTTTAATTCTGGTGGCAAAAGGGGTAGGCATTGCTGTGCAGGCTTTAGATGCTTAGGTATCAGCCAGCTACTATGTTTAAGGACTAAAAGGAACAACAAAGCAAAAGTTAATAAAAAAAAAGGTTACTGAGAGTGGGAGCCGTTTTAGGCCGCATGAGCGGTTGCCATTTTAGAATGCACATGGTGGCTGCCATTTTGGAGCATTCAGCAAGCGACTTCAACTGGCAAGAATGGCAGTATTTGGCATTCTGTTGGGGCAGGCAGCAGAAATAGAAACACATTCTTACAACAGTAGGAATAATTAAAAAAAAAGGAAAGAAAAGGAGAAAGATACAAAGGAGGAATATATTTAAAAACCTGGTGAAGAGCTTCAGCCTCCCTATGGGTCTCAGGGAACATAGCAAGGGCATCTATAGCCATGGGGGGATTTAAAAAAACAACAACCCTAGGCAGTATCCCAGGGCAGCCAGGTGAAAAAGGGGAGTGGGGGATAGCATGGGTAAACACCACAGTGATCTGGATGCAGGTAAAACAAATATATATGAAATATAATATTATAACACATATACAAATATAGTTTGACTTACACTCCTTAAAAATGTAGCTGTGGGTGATGGGACACCAAGGGGACAACGCATCCTGACAGTTTATGATGTGGGATAAGGAACCATTTAAGGCATCATTGAATACAGGTACCTTGGATCTTAAGAGGTTTATTACCTAGAATGTTAACATATATTTTGTGATTTTCTCACAGCCTTTACATTTCTTGCAGTGGATACAAAGTCATGGCACCCAGAAAGAATGTAGCCAAGACTGAAGAGGACTGTTACAAGGCAGTCATGGAGTTGGTGGAGAGAGTGAACAGGTTGTTGGAGGATGCAGGGTAGGGACCAAAGCAGGCGAGGGATAAGCAGTAAGCTGATAAAGGCCAGGACAGAAAGGACAACAAGAAAGTCCCTAGGACTCCTCTGGCTCCTGAGCCAGTGGATCCTGCACCCCCACCAGTGCCAGAACCTGTTGCTCTGGTTCCCACACCAGCACCAGAGTCAAGTCTGTAGCCTCCTCCCCTGCCCATGCCTCAGCCAGCACCCCCTGCTCCTCCAGCCTCCATCGGTGTGCCAATGCCTATGACTCCTGGGAATGAGCCAACTCTTCTGGACAACAGCACGTCAGCCAGGCCTTTGGTGCCAACACCAAATTCTGAGCCAGAACTCCCAAAATCAGGTAATCTGGGTTTCTCAATTGAGTGCAGTGTAGAGGAATATGTTGAACAGATGTTAAACCCTATGTGGGATACAGCCATGGGCCAATTAGAGAAGGTTCTTGGGGAGATTAAAAAAGAGAAGGCGGAAAAAGAAGAAATCTGGAAAAAGCCCAGGATGGAAAGTAAGAAGACAGAAGTGTCAGAGATAGGGGCACCAAGTTTTAGAATCAGGGATCATGTCCCTTTAGTGACAAAAGAGAAAATCTGGAAGACGGAGTATGTGGACATATTTGCCTTAGCTAACACAGATAACCTAGACAAATATGAGGAAAAAGGAGAGTTCTGAGAATAAGGATATGGCAGCAGCCATAGTGCTACTGGGAATAGGGGAGGTGGATAAGACTCTAAAGGGGAAGACCTGGGATAATTGGTCCACGGGTTTCACTTATTACACTGCTATAATTATGGAAAAGAAACCCAAACTGGCTACACCCTTAGTAGCATATTCACTGATACTAAAGAATGCATACAAGCCAAAAGGTGGACTAGCTGGATGAAGTATGATGAGAAGTTTTGAAAGTGGATGGTGCGCTTTGTGGACATGAGATGGGACACCAGACAGGTGGATTTGTGATTAGAAATATGTACAGGTGTGGGATGGTGGAGTGAGACAGAAGTACTGGTCCCCTGAAAAAATGCTGCTGGGGTTTCAATAGCACTTTCTGCTCAAGGCCTCACTGTCCCTTCAGGCACGTTTGCTCCAAGTATGGTGGCACCCATCCAGCCCCGAAGTGCAGGACAGGTTGGGATAAGGGTAACAATAATAATCATCACAACCAGCCCTTTTGGACCTGCCATTCTGGGTATAGAGGACAGCCATAGGGAAGGGGAGGGCTGGGGCATAGGGTACAGCAGAGGTAGGGAATATGCACAATATGGGGGACAACAGGATAATTAAGGAACTGGAGACCAGGGCATTTAAAATGGCAGCCACACCCATAATGGTGCATGTATTGATAAAATGGGTTCATCATTACCCAGACAGAGAAGCAGCTAAACTATATACAGAGGGTTTCAAACAGGGTTTCAGCTTACATTTTAAAGGACAGAGGAAGGGGACAAAAGCAAAGAATTTAAAATCGGTGAAAGGAAAAGAAGATCCACTAGAACACAAAATAAGGAAGGAAATAGACGTGGGCAGAGTGGAAGGCCCCTTCAAAACCCCTCCTCTGCAGAACATGAGGATTTTCCCATTGAGTTTTATCCCAAAGAAGCAGGAGGGGGAATTGTGGGTGATACATCATCTGTCTTACCCAGAGGGGGATTCTGTTAATGACCACATCTATCAGGCAGACAGCAAGGTCATCAATGCCACACTAGAGGAGGCAGTACAGGTGATAAGGTGAACTCCTAGGGCATGGTTAGTGAAGACCTATATTCAGTCAACCTTTAGACTCTTACCAGTTAGACCAGAAGATTGAGATTTGTTAGGTTTTCAGGTAGCTGGGCAATACTTCTTTGATAAGGCCATGTTCATGGGTTGCTCAATTGCATGTGCTACATTTTAGACATTTAGTATGTGATAGCAATGGGCTTTTCAGGACAGGTATATATACAAGTCTGTCATTCACTACCTGGATGATTTCATACTAATCAGGCAGGGACAAGAAAGAACAGGGATTATGCTAGACAACTTCAGGGTTATGTGCAAGGAGCTGGGAGTACCGCTATGTTGGATAAGATGGAATGCCCGAGCCGGTGTTTGGAAATCTTGGGAATGGAAATAGGCACTGAAGGGGAATTATTCAGGTTACCCGACAAAAAGCTGAATAAGTAAAAAAATGTGTTGAGGGTGATTAAGAACCACTAAAGGGTCCGGCTACATCTAGTTCAGCAGCTACTGGGGCACATGAACTTCACCTGTAGGGCAGTAGCTCAGGGACGCATGTTTTCATGTCATCTCACTAGGACAACGAGGGGAGCAATTAGGCCACATCACTGGGTGAATATAACAAGAGATACAATGCAGGATTTAGAGATCTGGGAGTTATTCCTTCAGTAATGCAATGGAAAAAGCTTTTGGCATTATTACTGGGTTTTTAATACTGACTTACTACTATACACTGACACAGCTGGAGGTATCGGGATGGGGACCTATTTTAGGGGTTGGTGGATAGCAGAGCCCTGGATGGCTGAGTGGGTATCCATGGGGATTATAAGGGACATAACTTTCCTAGATATTTTTCCTATATGGGTGGCCACACTGGTATGGGGGAGGAAGAACTCAGGAACCAATAGGTCACATTTTGGTGTAACAATCAAGCAGTGATTCAGATATTGAACAAGAGGGGGGGCATGTCTGAGACAGTGATGAGGGTACTGAGACAACTAGTTCTGCAGGGCTTGAGTTTGAATATGTTTTTTAGAGCTAGGCATATGGAAGGGGTGAACAACATTATAGTTGACTGCTCCTCCCATCTGCAGGTTGACAGGTTCCACGACGTGGCTCAGGAAGCAGAGGACATATGGATGCCAGCACCAATATACATATGGGCGATTGGTTGGAAGGAGCCGAACTGCTTATCCACAACTCTTGGTCCCCATGAACATTGAAGGCATACGAAGATTCATGGTGGGTCTTTAAGTCTTTCAGAGAGAGCCTCGGCCATGAGGTAAGTGGAGTTGGTGACAGAAGATCAGGTGGCAAAATTTATAGTTCAGGACAGGAGAAAGCAGATGATGCACACAACAATGTGCATGCACTTAGCAGCTATTGGCCTAGTCTGCAACTTAAAAGGGTGGGGGGACCCGACGAAGGGTGGGGGACCCAACGAAGGGAAATTTAGTCAGATGGATGACGCAGGGCTGGACAAGGATAGTGGGCAAACCAGTAGTTACCAGATATCCAATTACAGAAGCGCTACTGGAAAGGTAAACGGTGGTGTTTGGCAAAGTCTGCTGGTCTCACACTCAGAGACTCTTGTACCAAGCCATTTCCACTATAATGTATCATGGGGCTTTTAGAATCAGCAAGGTTTTAGGACAGGGAAAAGAGGAGGACTTAGGGGGTTTAACATGGGAAAATGTGACCTGGAGAATGCAGAGCCTAGATCTGAGGTAAAAAAGGTCAAAAATGGACCAGCTAGGAAGGGGGAGCCAATATAACCTTACAACAGCAGCGGAACACTACAGTGTGCCCAGTGGCAACACTGCTAGTGTACATGGCAGTGCATCCAAAAGGGACAGCACCATTATTTATCCACAGAGATGGAGCAAGGGTATCTAGTATGCAGCTGATTAGTGTCATGAAAAAAACCCTGGAATTTCTGGGTGAAGATCCTAAAGGTTTTTCATCACACTCCTTTAGATTAGCTGCAGAAGGAGGGTCCCATGAAGAGATCAAACAGAAGGGTAGATGGGCATCAAATTCTTTTAAGAAAATATGTATGCAATACATCATAACAACAACTATAACCTTGTTTCTTTTCTCTCTCCCATACAGGAACAGGGAGCAGAAGATTTGAGTGGTACAGAGTAAAAAAAAAGGGGGGAGGGTAGAATAAAAGGGAGGGAGGAGAATCATTCTGTGGCGGGGGATAATTTGTAAGAGGCACAACACTCATTTATTTTTTTATTTTGACAGGGCACAGGCAGAGACTGGAGGTGTGGATCTGCGGGCACTCCTTCATATTTTGGGCCAAATAATTTGCATCCAGGAGGCACAGGGGGAGACAGCTCTATCAGGACCTATCCCAGATTAAGTTGACTTGGAAAGGAGTGCTGTGAATGTGATGGGCCCATCTGCTGCCGCTGCTACGGGAGATGAAAACGGAACATGCTAGACCAGACATGGTCATCATACACCTGGGAGGAAATGATTTATGAACATGGCCATGGGCTGGACATTTTCTTTCAAATAAAAAGTGATATCACCAAGATAAAAGAATAGTGGCAAAATGTCACATTAGTGTGGTCAGAAATAGTGCCCAGGAGGGTTTGGCATAATGCTCACAGCCATAAGGCCATTGAGAAAGCTAGAAGGTGGATGAATGCCAGGGTAGTAGCTTTACTCATGGCAGCAGAGAGTCACCTTCGGAGAGGATAGAGAAGGCATATACAAATATTGTGGGAGAAGAAGTTAATATCTCTGGTATGGGGTTGCCCTTTTTACTCTGAAATAGCCGATACCATTGATTTATGGAAAAAAGAGGCAGAATATATATATTAAAAAAAAGAAGAAGAAGGAAGTAGATTCGGGGGGGGGGGTTGATGAACCAAAGCAAACAGGGGAAGCCCACCATCCTTCACAAGTGGGAGGTGGGCTAATGGAAGAAAAGGGGAGGTAGGAGGTGGAGGCATTAGTGGACACATGGGGCCTTTTAGGACCACAAAACAGAAGAAGGGTACGAATGTACACTCGTACCCTGACATAAAAGAAAATGAGGAGAACGGCTCCTGGGTGTACATCTCGGGGCGGGGGGAGAAGAGATGTCAATAATAATAATAACATGTATTGTGACTGGAATGTACATAATGATATAGAAGACTGGATTAATGTATATATGTTATGACCTTTGATGGATGATTTGGAATATTGGAGTAAAATAATTGCCGATTGAGCACCCACACAATGGTTGTCTGGGTACTATTTGAGAAGGGGGGATCTGGGGACAAGGTGGCTTGCCTGATTAAGAGGCAAAACCTATTGTCAACAGCACCCCCCGCCATCCATCTGGCACTCAGGAGGGTGGGGTGTGAAGGGGTGAATCTGGAAAAGAAAAATATGGAAAAGACAAGGGATTAATAGGAAAGAAATGGAAGGAGACCTTGGGGGTGGGGTTAGATAAGGTCACAGAAGGAAAGGGGAGAAGGGGGAGTGGTGTGATGACATCACAAGTAAGAGGGTTATGATTGGATGGAAAAAGAGAAAGAGAAGGAGGGCAAGAGTGAGGGGTGGGGTTCAAAAAGAGAGGGCAAGAAGAGAGGAGATCACAATTTTGCAATCTTGTCAGATTCCCAGCTGCCCAACCCAAAAAGTGAAGGATAAGAGAAGGGAGTGAAAAATAAATAAAGGATGGCTGCTGATGGTGGACAACAGGACGCAAAGGCTATGCCGAAGGTGGACAACATAAGAAGGAAGCAAACATATGAAAGAGGAAGAAAGAAAAAGGGGAGGGGGGAAGCAGGGGAGCATTAGAGGACACATAGAGCCTTTTAGGACCACAAAACAGAAGAGAGTGAGTGACTGTACACTTGTACCCTGACATAAAAGAAAATGAAGAGAATGTGCATCTGGGGGGAAGAAGAGATGACAATAATAGTAACATATATTGTGTTTGGAATGTAAATAATGATATGGAAGATTGGATTAATACAAATATGTTGTGAACTTTGATGGATGATTTGGAATATTGGAGTAAAATAATTGCCAACTGAGCACCCACACAATGGTTGTCTGTGTATTATTTGAGAGGGAGAATCTAGGGACAAATAACAGTTCTCCCTTCCACTCACCCTCACAGCACCCTATCCCACTCTTCTCCCACCAACCACAACCAGTTAAACACAGCTCCACTTCTACCACCATTGTACAACCCAGTCTCAACATTCCCCCGCCCCAGGCAGTAAAGTGATTTACTACTGTATGACTGTACGAGGAGAGACTAAAGGAGCTTAATATGTATACCACTGAGGAAAGAAGGGAGAGGAAGGACATGATAGAAACGTTTAAGTACCTCAGTGGAATCAACAAAGTCCAAGAGGGTAGCATCTTTCAGAAAAAGAGACTTGCAAGAACAAGGGGACACAATTTAAAGATAGAGGGGGGGTGGTTCCGGGACAATGTGAGGAAGTATTTTTTCATGGAGAGGGTAGCGGTTGCATGGAACAGCCTTCCTGAGGAGGTTGTGTGGTCTAAAACTGTGGGAGAATTCAAAAACGCATGGGACAGACATAAGGCAATTCTTGTGGGGGATAGGAAGAAATATGCTGTTGGTTAACTAGGATCTGCAGCCTATCCTGTAGGCAGGGGAATGGGCAGACTAGGTGGGTAATGCGGTCCTTATCTGCCATCCAAGTCTATGTTTCTACATTTTTAATACAACCACTGAATTTACTGTTAGGAAATTTCAGCCAGCCAGCATTCTCCCAAACCTCATTGTATTTATTTTTATTTTATTTGTTTTTCAAGGAAAGTGGACTTGATCAAAGATCCATTTTCAGCCATGCTTGCCAAGATTGGCTTCACAATAAATAAAGACAATACATGACTTATCAACTCACATCACATACAGGATAAAAACTCTGTAAATATCATTTTATACAAAATGTACATGACAATAAGAATCTCAGTCCCACCTTCCTATTCCCAGCCATCACCAGTTAAACACACCCTTCCACCATTCTCATAGCACCCAATATCCACCAACCTCCATGTCACCTAAAATAATGTAGATGTGGTTGGAGGTAGCAACCAGTACAGACCCTTTTCTCACCACCTCAGCCGACCACCATTGAAATGAATGAGAGGGCACAAAGAAGCATTTCTTTTTATAGGAGGTTTGCAAACGTGTTAGTGTTGAACAGAACTTTAGCATATGGATTAAAATATACCTCCTCTTGTCTCAGTCTCAAATGTGCCCTAGCATACAACCATTTGGAGATCACTTTGCATGCCATTCACAAATGGTGCCCACTGATTAGTAATATGAAGTTTGGTTATGGATCTCCACAACTGTCTTATTTCTCAGGAACCATGATTGATTATTTTCAAAATCATCATCCAAAACTGAATTCCATTCTGTAAGATATTTGGAAGTGCTTTAACTAAGATCATCTGCATAAAGAAGAGTAATACACTTGGAACTATACTAGAGGAAGACTATTGACAAAGTGAAAACAGTAACTGGCCTAGTATGAATCCCTGTGCCATGTTGACCAAAGTATATGTAATTCAAGTAAAATGTTACCGATCGACTTCTTGACTTGTTGAATTGCTGTTTTTTAATATATATATATATATTTTTTTTTTCCTCCTTGCAGGCTTGTTGCAGGCAGCCGCTCAGCCCTGTCCCCAGCCTGGCACCCATCTCCCCAGTCCCCCAAGACCCAATTCCCCCACGGATTGTTCCCTATGGTGGGGCTGGAAAGGAGAGTGCCACCCTCCCCTCCACCCTGTGACTCTCACCCAGATTGTGCACCTGTTGAACTGGTGATGGCATGGGGACAGAGGTAGGCAAGCAAGGCTACACATAGCTTGTGACAGCCATTTTTCCAGTTTTCTCCCACCCTCGCCTGCCATGGCAATATGTAAGTTTGTATACCTGGAGGTGTACATGTGCTACAGGTTCATGGCTCCTTCCTTCTTGCCCCTCGAGCTGCTAGTGTTACCTCTGGGCTTCCACCCAGGGTCAGCCAAGCACCCCCCCCCAGAGAGAAGAGCTTTCCATTGCACGATCAAGCATCTCCCCCGGCCAACCCCAGAGACCCAAGCTCATTCCCAAACCCTGGTTGCCAGTGAGGTGAGAAGTAAGGCATACAGCACCTTAGCCCTCTGCACCACTAGGTCGACATTGCATTGTTCTTTTAAAGGGTCTTGGTGGTGGGAGACATTGAGCACACTATTCCTCAGTAAATGGAGTGGAGTCTTCATTGTGAAAGGCCTAAGAAAAATGCTCTGCATAGTTTTCACCAGCAAAGTGCTACTTGGCTTGCTGGCCTGGTGGTGCTGAGGGTCGAGGTGCTAGACACCACACCTCACGCCATGACGGCGACCCGGGTTCAGGAATGGACTTGGGTCACTGGGGGTCAGCAGGAGAGGGAAAGGATTGAGCATCCAGAGGACTGCTCTCCCTTCCTGGGGAGGGATCCGGGTTAGCACCGCTCCTAGGTGGCTCCTTGTAGTAACCAGGGGCAATGGCAGGAAAATGCAGTGTAAACAGACGAGGGAGTGGAGTAGCGGCAAATGTCAGCACACTTGTGCCATGGATGTTATTGCGTGTCCATGCTCCAGAGAACAACCATTACAGGGAAAACCCTCAGTGGACCAGGGAGGTGATGAGGGCTTCAGGGACCAGGCCTACATCCCTGGTGCCAGACCATCTCTCCTCTGGGATCCTTTGGCTCTCATCCAGGACCAACCATCTAATAACAGAAAGGCTGACAGGTGGGTGGGGTGGGCCCTCTCCTCCCCCGGGGAGGGTGATCCAGGGAGTGAGAAGGTTCTGGGTGGTGCTCCCCAGGGATGGAGGTCTCTGACAGGGAGTAGCAGCTTCCGTCACGTGGGAACCTCAAAGAGATGCCCTGGCCAGCCAAGGGCAGAAAATAGAATTGCAAAAAAAAAGTGCTACTTGACCCAGCAAAAACTACACTTAGTGGTACTTGGCTGACACTTTAGCTGGAAAAGTGCCACTACTACATGTAGTATTCACTAAGTGATGTTGGGCACATTGTCAAACAAAAGCTACACAAAAGTGCAGCCTCTGGTGAAAATTTGAAAAAAATGTTTGTGAATTTGTTTGGGAAGTGACTTTCCCCAATCTCAGCTGCCTCTAGCCCATTTCACAAGTGGTTAAATTATTTGTCAAATAAATCCTTCAAACTCTGTCATGCACTTTTCCCAATGTTCTGCTAAATCCATTCCTCCCTGCTCCTCTCGTTAGGGGCAACAAAAACTAAAGATGGATTTCAGTGCCCTCTACATCCAACATGAAGTAACAAAATAGTGTCAAATAAATATTTCCAAAATCCTACTGAACCTTTCCTAGACTACTGAGTTCACTGACTTGATATGCTATTGCAGCAGGACCTACAGCTGTCATTGCAGGCTCATGCTGTGTTATAATTCATCTTGTCTGCAACAGAATTTTATTAGTTTTCCTGCCTAAAAGTACAGTCCAGTGTAATGAATCAGCTGACTGGGATGATTATTTCAATAGTTTTATGATGACAAGTCAGTTTTTCAGATAAAAGGACTTCCTGTAGTCACATATTTCCCCTCTGAGAGACAAACAGAGAGAGTGAGCGAGAGAGAGAGAGAGAGAGATGGAAATAGCACTGAGCAGTACTTGTAATTCTTGATCTCTGTTGTTACTGTTTGGCTGATGCAGTTCATGTGGCTTGCCAACAATTTATACACGATCACTGTGTGCTCCCTGTAAAAAGTGGTGTATCATAACATCAAAGTGTTGAACTACCAAAGGGAAACTGGTGTGGCCAAAATTTTGGATTCAGTCATTAAATGCCAAGTTGGCATCAGATCATCCTTAGGTTGGTCAACCAACAACTGGCAATGTACATACATCGAAGATCCATTTTATGTGACCAAAAACTGCACAAAACTGACAGTTTCAAGTCATAAAACTATGCTCCATCACATAACTAATGAATGTTAGTTTAGCAAAAATCCAGTTATGAAAATAACATTGAAAAATGTCTGGCATAATGCATTTGCAGAAAATATCAATTTAGTTTCTAAGTAATTTAAAAGCTGCATATTTTCCAGTAAAATTACTCCTTAAAGAGTCATCCTTTACTCAACCTCTAACAAACCAAAACGTTTTATGGTTCAACTCCCAGCCATTTTTGTACTAGTTGAGTACTATTCATGAATGGGTCAGGGTGACAACATGCCACATAACTTGGGTGGGTAGCCACCCCACACCCATTCACACCCACTGTGCCCCCTCGGTGGCATGCATGAAAATGGTATGCTCCCCCCTGCACACCGGATCCCCGGCTGAGCACGGAGCTTCATGCGTGAGCGTGCCAAGGCCTCTATGGGGGGGCATGCCAGGAGTCTGCACCATTCACAAAAGTGTGGAGTGCTGTATGTGGGGCCGGTTGCTGCACATCTGGAGGGCAGCCATAACAGATACACACCGCCTCCAGATGCCACCGCTGGACCCGCCGATGCAGGCGGGGGGGGGGTCATCGAACCTGTACAGGATGGTACCACTGTTGTTCGAGGACAGTGATTGGGCCAGGGGAAGGTGACCAGCAAATCCACCCCCCCAAACATGGCACCATACCGATACAAGTGATCCACTATGGACCGGTGTAGGGCAGCTCATTGGTTGACAGCCTGGGTCTGCAATCCTGCCCCTGCGAACCTTCACACTGGGTGGAGACATGGAAGGGAGCAGGAGAGGGGCACTGCTTCATGAATGCGGTCCCTGCATGGATCTCCTGGGGCGGTGGAGCTGAATGCACCTTTCCATGCCAGCTCCGCACCTCTTAATGAAAGGGCCTATTGTGAGCAGAAAAATGCTAACGATGCCATTGCTGTCCATGGGTAATCCATCTCCAGACAAGATTGATCGGGTCACGGAGGGGGAGTGGCCATGTATATACTGTCCTCACTGCAGTTTACTACCACCCTAGCTACCTCCATCCCAGCTACCTATGAAGCCTTTGTCACCCGCATTGCCCTGCCTTTCTCAATCCCAATCTTTGTGGCTGGCATCTATTGCCACCCAAGCATTCAACCCTCAGTCATGACTTGAACTCTTGGCCAATATCACCTCCCTCTCGCAATTTGGTGAACTGTTCATAATGGGTGAGTTGAATCTAAATTGATTGTCTCCCAAGATAAACAAGCTACACAATGATGTCACTGCTCTAAACCTCACTCAACTTATACTAGAGCCCACATGCCCGAATCCCAAAACATAAAACCACACCCTGCTTGACTGAGCACTCACAACCCACCTGCACCATGTCATTAAATCTGGTCTCCTCCCTGATGCCCTTAGTGATCACAACCCCATTTTCATTGTATGTAAGTTCCATTGCCCCAAACCTTATCTCCCCCTAAAATCATACAGCTCAGGTCCTTTAAATCCTTAAACCTTACCCCACTCAGCTCAGCACTTGCTTCCATCAACTGGGCCCCCCCTTTCCACTGCCATTTCTGTTGACCAAGCCCTTGATTATATGAAGGATACATTAATTGCCACCTGGAATGCCTTTGCTCCATTCAGAAGGACCAGAGTCCATGGGTTTCACCTCCCCTGGATCACCCCCAAACTTCTGGCCTACTTCAGGAGTGTGATCAGGCCTGGAAAAAACACTAATCTACTAAACATCCAAACGACTACACCAAGTACAGAATGCTACACAATTCATATACTAAAGCTACTAGACTGGCTAAGACCGATTATTTCAACTCCTCATTCCTGACTAACATTAAATCTCCATCTAAATTCTGGAAGGTAGTTTATGCCCTATTCTCTCTCCCCCTCCCCCTCCAGTTCTCAAAATAAATAACTCCCTAGTTTTTGTCCCTGGCTCTGTGGCCAATGAATTTAATGCCTACTACACCTCGTGCACCACATCTCTTCTAAATTCCCTCTCCCCTTTGCTGCCTACTAATTTCAGCCCTTCACCTCAGCCAATACCTACCCCTCCCCCTTTTTCCTTTTCTACTATCTCCTCTGATGAAGCGCTTAGTGTCCTCCTATCCCTGAACCCCTCTAAAGGCACCTCACCAGATGAGCTTGATCCTAAACTTCTCTACCTTTCTGCTCCTGCAATTGCGTATCCTATCTCCCTAATCCTAAACCCCTCCTTTATTTCTGCCCAAGTACCCTCATCCTGGAAACACGCTGTAGTCCATCATCTCCCCAAGGGTGGTGACACATCTACTCTTGGCAACTATCACCCCATTTCCTTCCTTCCTAACCTTGTCAAACTTCAAGAAAATGTATTTCTTTTTCAACTATCATCCTTCCTCTCCAATTCCTCCTTCTTCACCCCCTTCCAATCTGGTTTTTGGAAGAACCACTCAGCAACCACCTCCCTCCTCAGGCTTACTGACTCCATCCTTTCAGGGATGGATGATAGCCTGATCACGTAGGCCATCTTTGCCAACCTAGCAAAAGCTTTCAACAGTGTTTCCCATCCCCTGCTTCTTGATTCTCTTTCCTCAGCTGGCCTTGCTCAGCCACCAACTGGTTTAAATCCTACCTCATTGTCAGGACCCAATCAGTGAGAATTTTTGATTCTATCTCCCCTCCACTCCCCATCAACACTGGTGTCCCTCAGGACTCAGTGCCTGGTCCCTTACTCTTCTCCATTTTCTGTATTGATCTTCCCACAGCCTGCTCATCCTCATCTAGCCACATGTACACTGATGATGTTGTCTTATATAGTTTCAGAAAAAACCCTGCTGCAGTGGAAACCAGCTTACAGCATGACTTCAACCAAGTTCAGCTCTGGTTTGCTTCTCACCAGCTTTTTCTAAACACCAAGAAGACAATCTCAATGACCTTTGGCACCAGGCAGAGACTCTCTAGGCTCCCAGAGCTACCCACCTTCCACACCCCTGAAGGGACCATCCTGGAGGACACCCCCTCATTTAGATATCTGGGGGTTTGGCTGAACCAGCATCTCAATTTCTCTGTGCATATCGATGCTATCCTGAAGAAACTGTGCTCCAAGCTTGGTGCTCTATACAGGAATCACAGTTGAATCCCACTGACTGTGAGGTGTGAAATTATCCAGATGATACTCCCCATCTTTGACTACTGTTACATAGTCTAAGTGCTGCTCCCAAATCTTCCCTGACCAAGTTGGACACTCTCTTTAACTCCTTCTGCCGCTTTGCTCTCAACTCCCCTTAAGGCTCCCACCGCTGCGAACTCTACCGCTCTCTAACCTTCCTTCCACTGTCTCACAGACTCATGTCTCACTGTGCCAAACTAACCTCCAAATTCTGGTTCAGAGTGCTCCCCATCAATCTCTTATCCTCTCTTTCCACTCCATCTCTCCCCTCCCACTCTCTCAGATCTAATGGCGCTCGCACCTTGATGGTCCCTCGCCACTCCACCCTCATCGGTCAAACTGCTTTCAGCCATTGCTTTCCTTAAATCTGGAATTCCCTCCCCCCCGAAATATGACACTCCTCCTCCAACTACTCCCTTACCCTCTGCCCTACACAATTACCTCTCCCTCAGCTGTTCCTGCTTTAACCCTCCTTAATACCTATTCCCAGTTTCTGCCTTCCTACCCTGACCCCTCCACAGGGTTCTCAACATCCTGAAGGGGGAATCAGGAAATAGCTACCCTTCTCCTCATATTCAGTTCTTGTCTCTCTCCCTCTCTTCTACACCTGCCCTCTGGGTCACCCATGTGCACAACCTACCCAGTCCTTTTTACTCCAACAGCACTTGTATACTACCTCAAGCCTGCTCCTAGTACACTCATGCACTATAATGGTTCTGTTGCATTATTACTGTTTTGTACATTTATATGTTCTTTTGTATGATTTTGGACGTGAATTGTAATTTACCCAATGTTCCACTACTGTTTATTGTACAATAACTTGTGTTCGAACTGTTGCATAATCTTACAACATTGTATTGTTTGTACTACCCACATACTAATGTAATTGATCATCCTTCACAACCTTAAGTAACTCCTCCCCCTTCCCAGGTCACACCGTGAGACAAGCAATTTGTTGTTCAGTATGCCCTCCTCATCTACACTTTGTTTTTTTATGAACGGTGTTTAATGTATATTAGAGTACAATAAGTGAGAGGCAAGATTGCGGATACTGCAGTGCTGGAATTATGTACAGCACAGTACTGCACTGTAACTGCATTTGAAAATGCATTACATTATCATTGGAGTGGGAGCAGAAGTGAATTTACTGTGGCTGGAAGTGCATTGCATGTGAGCTGATGAGTAGTTGAAAAAGAGTTTGTGCTTTAAGAATTTAGAATTGCTACTACATTCGAAGCATGAAATAAACAATGCCAGAGCACTGAGCTTGAGAAACAGTTTAATTTGACTTGTACTGTACTTGACAACGTGGGGGTTGAATGTGATCTCCAAAGTCTTACACTGAGTCTTGCTAGGGGTTTCATATAGATGTGGATCTCAGCTTCAGTGGAGGGGAGATGTGACCTTTGTGACCCCCTGCTGCATGTTTAAGGAGCACCAATGGCACTGGCATTGAGAACAGCTCTTTTCCCCAGCCAGAGGATGGGTACACCATAATAGCCATAGTCAGTTGAGTTGGAAACAGGGGAGCCAGGAAGTGGAAGAACTGAGTGAGAAAGCTCATATCTATAGGGCTAATGTTTAAAACAGTGAAGAGGAATAATTCTAGATTCCTTAGCAATGATGCTGAAGTGGGGATTTAACAATCTTGCTATTAATTGATTTATTTAAACTTATATGTGGCAGGCTTCCTAAGTACTTGTGAGGAGTTTAACACGCCTGTCTCTAAAGAATGTATACAAGGATTGGTCTAGAGTAAGTGGAATAGGTCTGAGGGATATTTTTAATGGAATTATAAAGTTTCAATAAGGTAAAAATAAACTAATTAAAAAAACATTATTTTTACATATTTAATAAAATGAATAGGGAAAGTATTGCATCCTGATGGGATGGAATGATTGCAAAACCATGTATACAATGAATAGCAATCAATTGTTTAAGTTTTCTACCAACAACCAAGATGCAACACAATGACACTTCATTTCATTCCAGAATAATTTTTACTCATCCCTAACTGACGTCACAGACATGACTATCAACTTTAGGTGCTACAATCTTCAAAGATACATAAAACAACATTAAAACAAAGTTCCCTTTAATCAAAAAACAAAATAATGTAACGTTCTTTCCCCTTCTGATCCCCTGCTTACACATATACAGAAAACAAAAAGTATAACTCACAGTTTTATTCCCAGTATTTCTTTGCTAACAATTAAAATCATCCTTGTTTCCTTATGGCAAATCTCTTTTAAGTTTATCCACTTCATGAGCAGAAAAAGAATGTGTATTTTTATGTGATAATGCACTTCCAGGTGCTGAAGGCAATGAGCCTTACAGTGCACTTTTGGCTTATAGTTAGCATACACCAATGTTGCCATAGAATGTCTTATTTGATTACTTACATTAGGCCAATTTAGTAAGGACATAGGTACTCCCTTATTAAACACAGGAAAATGCAATACTGTTTCATAATGGTTAACATGAGCTTCTGTTTTATCAAAAGAGCAGGGAAAGAATTTGCATGGGCACAACTGGGGTACTGATTTTCCTACTCATGCATGTGATTGGGGACTTCTTCCCTAGTTGTGCAACACCAGTTAAAATACTGTGTAGAAATATTGGCCCACCACCCAACTGTGCTGTTTGAAAAGAATAATTGCTTCTGTGGAAGGCCAGCCTATAGATATCATGCCTTCAGTTTTTAGGTTGTTTGATTGGTTTCTGGAGTAGACAGGTAGACACTGCAACATAAACTCAGAAATGTTTCTTGCTTGGTTATCATGTGTTCTATTTTAAGGACTCGATTGATGGGGATAGCTAATGAAGAAAATTATTTTTTTTCTCACAAGGGTTGTTGGATTGTTTGAGACTCTCTTTAGTTTTTCAGATTATTGCTGGAGGATAACCATTATCCTGGAGTTGGGGTCTGATATGGTTTAGCTCTCCATGGAATGCACATGGGCCACTGCTGCAGACTGCTCAAATTTATATATTTATCAAGGCATAACCATCAAACTCTGGAATCTCATTTCTAGTGGTATTCTGAAAAAGCAGAGGTATTAAGAATTAAGTTATACAATATATACGATGATACTAAAAATACTGAAATCACAGTAAATCTACCGATTGCAGTCACAGCAGTCATAAATAAATCATGAAATGGAAATCTTTTAAAAGAACATTATGTGGATATCATCAGTGGTAAGAGTACATTAACATGCAGATAATGTTTTTTACATGTGCCTTAGGAGTCTTTAAGAGTGAGGTTTACTTTGATATCAATGCTTTTGAAGAATGTGTTAGAATTAGATTAACAAAATATGATGTAGCTTACCATACTGTACATATTTTATGAGGAATGATCAAGTAAACTAAAGTACACTTAATTGTTATAAAACTGGGGTTAGAAATCCAGGCTCTTGATTGGCTGGTGCTCACATAACTACAGAAAGAAGGGGTTTCTCATAGGCAATCACAATATGCAACGCTTTCTTAGGCTGTGGTGCCAGTCCTTGCAAACATCAAATTTGGAATGTAAAAGAGGGTTGGACAACTCTGGGTAAAAATACCCATACATAACAGAACTTCAATGAGATCTGCATTTATTCACAGGCTCCAGTGTTTCTCCATATAGTTAACGGCTTCTTCTGGGGGATTCTTCAGATGCAATAAAAACATTAGAACCACATAAATCTAATGCCAAGTTTTACAGTTTTTCTTAATGATTATATACAATATTTTAAATGGATGAAACAATGCATATTCTTAATTTCCTAAAACCTTGGAATTCTATCTATAACTTTAAATAATTTATGCTGCAAATAAGTAAAGAGGCAAATATTTCAAAATCTTCCAAGACATTATGTATTACAATCATACACCACACCACATGCCACCATATACTGTACCAATCTCTCTTTTGCTGTGTATAATGAAATTATCCTCTCTAGAGCATCTGATCACTGAATGTAGGTCAGTGATAATGTTGTGGAATAATAACATACAGGCATAAGTAAATATGCATGACTGTACTGACATTAGAATAATAAGAAGAGTGGAGTCAATATATTAGAACATTATTCTAGAAACATAGGTTTCTACAATTCACATCTGTAAAAAAGTGCAGTCAGTGATGACAAGTATCAGATGGAAACTGTGAACTGCACAGCAAACTGACTTTGACTTTTGCACACTAATTTCAAAATCTGTTAGCAAGGCAGTGTTACATTTCTTCATAAAGAAGGCTACACATTTTTCAGTCCCTTGTTTCCAAAACTTCTAACTTGTTTTCATCTCCAAGGTTTATAAAATTCTGGTTGAACTCCTGTGCCCCCATGGCCTCACCACCTTTTTAAATCTGCATATAAATTATGTTATTATTTGTTGATGAGACAGTTTAAACAAGCAGTCACACTTTTCCACACATACTTGCCATACCTGTGCAGTTAATATCAATAAGATGTTTTGTTATACTGGTCACTGTTGATCATTTATCGGCATAAGCCCTAGAGACCTTTGAAAGGAACATACCTCAGTGACCTTCTATAAAGTAAACAGGTTTAACATTATCATATGCACAATACTGAGCATCTTGTGTACTGTGTAGTAAATATTAGGGAATGTGAAACTTGAAAGCATTATTGTTTAATACAGTCTGGGTTGAGAAATGGCTATAAGAGACAAGTGCCATAGGTGGCAACCAGGCCACAGAAGTTGGCAACAGGAAAGATGTAGCATAGTTATGAACTTTAGAGGTTGGTATGTGGTGGCATGTAGTGTGAATCATGTAAAATGTTTGTGAAAGGGGAATATATAGACAAATTTGTATGTGATAACTGCATGTTGGTTGAAACTTTACAACTAGAAATTGAATGCTGCTGAAAACATTACAGGTGCAGAGTGAAATAAGTAGCCTGAGTAAAATTATTGACCATGCAGAGCAGGACGTAGTAGCAGCAGCAGCAGCAGCCAGTACAGACACTCTTTCATTAGACAGAAAGGAAGATAATGTGAATGCAGTGAATGTTAAATGGGAAAGTGACAAAAATGATGGACTACTTGATAGTGGAGAAGAGAAAGCAGAAGACTGGATCAGAGTGAGGGGGGTAACAAAACAAAGAAGGAGGAAAAACTATAACTTAAATCTAATTGAAATGCAAAATAGATTTGGGATTCTTGCTACAGAAGATCACACTACAGAGGTAGTTGCAAGCATTTCTGTAGAAGCACATTGATCTCTGGTACAAAATCATGCAGACAAGGACCGAAGTGTAAGCAGAACTGAAGTTAAAAGCCAGAAGGGACATATGGAAACAAATACAGGTAATAGTGGAAGACAGGGTACGCAGATAAATGATAATAAACAAAGGGACATACTTGTAATGGGAGACTCAGTGTCAAGATATACTGATAACAGTATAAGTAAGGGGCAGGAAAGTATAAGCACCCCACCAGGAGCTAAGATAAGTGATGCTAAAAGGGATGATGGATGGATTAATGGAAAACACAGAGGAACCTATAGTAGATCTTCTCAGGGTGCTCGATAGGCACTGCGGATCCTGTGGTGCGCGATGGGGCTGCCGACCAGGCCCTCCACCACCCTCACCCCCCGAGAACGATCCCGACGACTGCCAAAAAGGGTGCTCGATAGGCACTGCGGATCCTGTGGTGCACGACGGGGCTGCCGACCAGGCCCTCCACCACCCTCACCCCCCGAGAATGATACTGAGGATCCTGTGTGACGGGGCTGCCGACCTGGCCCTCCACCACCCTCACCACCAGAGAACGATCCCGCCGACTGCCAAAAAGGTAACTCTGCAAGGGAGCGCCGATCAAATCGTGGTGCCTCCTACCTTGACTGCGTTGTCTGAGCTCCTCTCTGCCTGCTACTGGGTCAGTGTACATGTGGAGGCTGTTTTATTTCACGGCTTTTTTACCTGCCCTTGCACTGCTTGAAGCAAATCTAGAGGTTACCTTAAGGGGAAACTGTTTTGTCTGCCTGTTTTCATCTGTCCTAGCTCTAATCCTGTGGGTGCCTTAAGAGGTACTTAACTGTGCGTTATTTAAGATAGAACTTCAGGCGGATACCTTTTAGAGGCACTTGCATATGTAGGTGATTAAGCCAGTAACTTGAATTAACTTACCTTAACTTGCCCTTTAGGGCAACCGTGACCACTGCACACACGAGTTGCCACCATCTTGTCAGGGGTTCCGTTGGGGCTACCTGTCTGCCTCAACAGCCATCTTAAAGCTCAATTTTGTTTTAACCCTCTAGCTGCCGCTTAGCTAGCACAGATATCAACTATTTAGAGAGACTGTGGCGCTTTTATACTGTGTTATGTTAATTTTGTTTTTTAACCCTCTAGCTGCCGCTTAGCTAGCACTGATTTAAACTTTTAGAGAGACTGTGTAGCAATTCAGAAACTTTTTAGAGACTGTGTAGCAATTCAGACAGCATTCAGCAAACTGCCTGCACTACTTGGTGTTCCCTGACCTACTGCTCTCCCGTCCCCCTCTAAATTACTCCCTTACACCCACCCTCTCCCACTCTCCTTGCTGCATATAAAGGCTCACGTACTTTTTACTTATCTTCTCAGGGTGCTCGATAGGCACTGTGGATCCTGTGGTGCGCGACGGGGCTGCCGACCAGGCCCCCCACCACCCTCACCCTCCGAGAACGATACTGAGGATCCTGTGCGATGGGGCTGCTGACCTGGCCCTCCACCACCCTCACCACCAGAGAACGATCCTGCCGACTGCCAAAAAGGTAACTGTGTGAGGGAGCGCTGATCAAATCGTGGTGCCTCCTACCTTGACTGCATTGTCTGAGCTCCTCTCTGCCTGCTGCTGTGTGCAAAGCACTGGCCCCGCCGGCTGCGCCGGCTGCCCCACCACCCCCGCCACCACCCTTGGTCATCACTCGTTGATATAGTGGAGGGCCCGTGCTGCTGAATAACCTATCAGCCCACTTCTCCATAAGCAGGCTATATTATACATCCACTAGGGGCGTTTCATCTCTTCTTGCTTAACGTCCCTCCTCTATCCCAACTGATCTCAAAGCTGCATGCCCTCTTGTACCACTAGGGGCTTCTTCCACAAAGGGGCTTTGCTGTCTTCCTAATTCCTAATTCCTAATTCACCGCACTGCCAGCTCAGTACCACCTGCAGCCTTCCCTATATACCACATGTTTTACCCTTGGCTCACTAAATCCTAGCTGAGTCTTCCTCTCGATCTCGCCCCCTCTCAACCCCCCCCGACCTGAGCTACAATAGGGGTCCCTGAGTAGGGCTGCACACTCCTGGTGACATGCCACCCCTCGCTCAGGATAGTCCCACAGCCAGCAGATGGGGTCCTCTGGTGCACTCAGTCTCCTTCAGTCCTGCACCTGCCTGGGAGATGGCCAAAGGGCTAAAGATAGCCCACTTAAACATTCAAAGCCTCCTACAAAATCATGTGGAACTAACTGCCTGGACTGCCTTCTATGAGCCTGACATCCTGTGCATCACAGAAACGTGGCTCAAACCTCGCACCCCTGACTCTGCCTGCTCCCTCCCGGGCTATGGCATGGTCCGACTTGACAGGGCTGGCAATAAAAGGGGCGGGGGTGTACTCATTTACCACAAGGTCCACTTAAACATCACCTCTGTACCGCACCAAACCCTGGGACCCTCACCCTGCGAGTTTCTCCACACACTGCTTCTACTCGTAACACCAAGAAGTTGCACTTAGTGTGTGCATGCAATCCTCCCAAGGGGGGTCTACCCGGACTCACAACGCTCATAGAGCTACTCCGGGATAAAGTGGGCTCAAGCGAGCTCCTCATCCTTGGTGACCTAAACCTTAATTGGCTGGGGCCCAGTTCCAAATTGTTTGAGCCAATACTCTCAGGCCTCTCCCTCAGTCAGGTTATCACGGAACCCACCAGGCTCTCCTATCGCAGTGACAAGGGGACGCTCATTGATTGGGTCCTGAGCAACCGACCTGACAAAATCATCAACTCAGGGCTCCTTCCTGACTCTATCTCTGACCACTCGCCGATCTACTGCATTTGGGGCTCTACCCAGCCAAGCTCCTGTAGAGTGATACAAATGAGGATTACTCGAAACTGGTAGTCCCAAACTACCTGGAAGACCTTCAGAGCTGACTGGTCCCCGCGTCATGTCAAGCGGGACCCCATCGAAGCCCTCGACCGGTTCATTCGGCATTTGCCCGCTTCAAAATAGGCATGCTCCACTTTCCAAGAGGAGGGTCAGGGGCTCGGTCACAAAATGGCTTCATAGTGAGCTCCTCTCACTCATGAAGCAGCGAGACAAGTCCTGGGCTAAATACAGGGCATCCCGCAACCAGAAAGACCTCCAGGTGTACTGACAGCTAAGGAACTCCTGCAAACGGGCCATACGAGCCGTGAAAAGTGAGTACTGTAGTGCAGCACTGGTTGCTGCTGCAAATGACCCGAGAAGTTTCTGGAAGAAAGTAAAAAATCTGGTTGGCGGTTCTACCAAAGTACAAGTCACTGACATGAACATTGGTAATGCCAACTACAATAACCCCCATACCATTGCCTCCTCATTTAACCGCCTCTTCACTGACCTGCCGGCTGCCACCCCCTCACAATCCTCTGCCCCAGCTCACTCCTACGGGTCCCTGCCCTCTCGCCCGTCTTTCTACCTCAAAAAGATCACTGTGGGTGAGACCCAGGCTCTCCTTGTGGGTCTTTCTCACCACACAGGAGCGGGTCAGGACGGCCTGGAACCAAGACTACTCAGCCTGGGTGCCCCTTCATCGCCCCTTGCCCACATATTCAACATTATCAAGGCTATCTCAGGGATCATCCCCTATGTGAAAGTTGTCAGGGTTGTCCCGTTTTAAAAGTGGTGACCCTAAGGATTTAAGCAATTATCACCCTATCGCAATACTATCGACTGCCTGCAAGCTGTTGGAAAAAGCCATTGCATCACAATTATCCCACTACCTTCAGAGATATGGTGTCCTCTCCCCTTCTCAACATGGCTTCCATAGAGGCCACAGCACCTCAACGGCACTTGCTGAGGTCACCACTAGGATCAGGACTGCGACAGATCAGGGCAAGCTGATGGGGGCCATATTTGTTGACCTATCCAAAGCCTTTGACCAGGTGGACCATCCCTCCTCCTCCACACTTCAGACCCTTGGCTTCTCCCTCTGTGCCTTGACTGGTTCTCCCGAACTACCTCGGGGCAGGGAAGCAACTAACCTGTTTCAATGGACCTCTCACCCCTCTTACCCGTGGACAGTGGGGTACCACAAGATCTGTCCTTGGACCCATCCTGTTCTCCATGTTCATCAATGAGCTACCCTCGGTTGCCACAAAGGACACCTAACCCTGTATGCTGATGACCTGGTCATCTTAGCCGGTGCCCTGATGCCACCACCATCAATAACCAGCTCAACTCGGACTTCTCGCGTATCAGAGCATGGCTGGATGGTCATAAACTCACAGTAAACTTAGAAGAAAACCCAGGCCATGCTATTTGGCACATGACCAAAATCTCCGCCTGCACCACGCCCTCAAATCCATGGTCCAACAACTCCCTCTTGCCGACAGTCAACTCAGCCAAGTACCTGGGGGTCACCTGACCCTCTCCTGACCTCTCCGGACATGTCAGAAACACTTGTAATGCTACTAATGGCAAACTTGGCCTCAGCTTATAGGGCAAAAGACTGCCTTACCCCTGCCGCCCGGATGGCTATAGCCAAGGGGATATTACTTCCCACCCTTTCATATGGTCTTGTTGCCTTTGCCGGCCTCCCAGCCTCAAACCTTGCTAAATGGGACACCACGTACAACAATATCTGCCGCTTTGCCCTCTCGGCCCCCCGTCTCACACACCGATGTACACTCTACTCGCGACTGGAATGGCTCCCCCCTGAAAAACATCGGACCTATATCATGGGTAACTTCATTGACAACATAATTCGTACAGCCACTCCTGCCTCTCTTGCCCTCCCCCTTAAACATCCCTCCCCCGTCTACCACCTCAGGTCTTGCATGTCCCAGACTCACCTCGTCCCAAGACCTGCCAGTATCCATCTCAGGTGATCGGGCATTCGCCACCCATGCCCCAAGCTGTGGAACTCCTTCCCTACAAGTTTGTGCTTCCCCTCCCATTCCACCTTCAAAACCTCCCTCTGGAATTTCCTGAAACCTGCTGTGCCCTGCATGTGTGCTACTCAACTCCAGTCCATAGCCCTCCCTCCCACAATGGAACCCCAGCTAGGTTTTTCTGCCCCACCACCCTGGTGAGGCACCTTACCTGAGGCGATGCTATGTATTGTCTATTATCAACCTGGGGGTCCTCATACCTTGCTGCCCCTAGGCCTGTATGTACCATATGATATGTGACTCATTAGTGTCGCATATATGCTCATCTCTATACTATGTACTACTGCTTTAATTAACCACTGTTGTTCTACTTTTGTGTTGGGGCATGCCACTCCAGGTTTGTACTGTGACTATGTATTTCTCTCATGTATACCTTGCAACTTTGTAATTCTCTCATGTACACCTTTGTCACTAGGTATTTCTATCATGTATACCTTGTAACTCTCCCGGGTCGCACCTGAAAATAGGCACCAGCTGTTTAGTGTGCTTACCCGGTTACCAAAAGCAAATAAATAAATAAATGCACTTTGGGGTAAATGATATTAGAAGAAGAAAAATACAAGTCATCCAAAGGGATTTTGAGGAAGTGGGACACATACTAGTGAACAAAAAATGTGACATCATAGTCTCATGAATGCTAACTGTCCCAAGGGCGGGAACAGTGAGAATGAGTGAACTAGAATTACTAAATGGATGGATGAGCAGATGGTGTAGGAGGGAAGGATTTAGACTTTTTGACAACTGGGAAGCATTCATGGACTATAGGTATTTTGGAACTGATGGACTGCATTTGAATAGATATGGGAGTAGGCAACTAGCATACAGCACAAATAGTGCAAGTTTACATTATTTAAACTGATGAATGGGAGGACAGAGGTAGGACCATATATAAATGAGGAGACAAGGAAGGTGCATCAACATGGAAAAACAACTTGTAAATGTATGTTGATTAATGCAAGAAACCTAATTAACCCAAAAAGCAGAGCTGGAGTACATAATGAATAGTGAGTTAGCTAAGATCTGTGCCATCACAGACATGTGGTGGGTAAATGGAGTGAGTTGGAACAGAGATATTCTGGAATATACTGTCTATAGCAAAAAAGATCTACCAGGAAAGGTGGGGGAGTTGCAGTCTATGTGGCAGACTCAATTAGATTAGAGTTAATGAATATTACTCTAGATAATTTAGAGCAAGTTTGGATTAAACTTTATCCTAGAAATTCTAGGAAAATTATACTAGTAACCATGTATAGGCCTCTGTCCAGTCAAAGAAGGATGATGAATTATTGTTACAGGAGATGGGTAATATAAACCCCAATGAAAATATAATATTCTTAGGGGACTTTAACATGTCAGGAATAGACAAGGAACTATAGAAAATAACTAACTTGATGGAAGAAAACTTTGTATACATCACACAACAAATGGGCTTGGAACAGCATGTAAGGGAATGCACTAGGGGGGGAATGTCCTCGATTTGGTGTTAAGTAATATGGGGGACAAGGTTTATAATTGTCTGGCCATAGTCCCCTTGGGAAATAGTGATCACATAATAATACAGTTTGAGGTGATGAAGACAACAGTCAAGGCCAAGTGTAACACAGAAATCAAACGATATGACAAGGCAGATTTCCTAGCAATCAGGAATGAGATGGGGAAATGGAACTGGAATTTGGATTTTCAAAATAGAACATTAGAAAACAAATAGAAATTACTAATTAATAAAACAAAGTGTTTACTAAATAGATATGAGTCAATTATTAAGAGATACAAAACTAAAAGGAGACTACAGGCCTGGATGAATAAAAAACAAATAATAGTAACACTAAACAAAAAAAGGAAATTGTATAGAAGATCAAAGAATAGTGGGGATAGTAGAGACTGGGAGAAATACAAGGACATTCTCAAACAATGTAAGAAAATTATTAGACAGGTCAAAAAGTAGTATGAATTTAAATTAGCAACCAGAGTCAAAGATAATTCAGCCGAGTGGCCCTGGCGCTGCTACCTGCTGGTGGCTTCACCTCTGCATCCAGCCCACCACCCCCCCGACCAAGGAAAGCAGCCAGAAGCCCAAAATAGGCTCTCCACTTCAGCCGAGTGGCCCTGGCACTACTACCTGCTGGTGGCCAGATCTCTGCATCCAGCCAATCACCCCCTGACCAAGGAAAGCAGGTATGTTCAGTCAGCTCCTAGTTTGGAGCTGTCAGACTTCATTCCCCATAATTGGACTGGCTCCTGGAGACTGTGGCTGCTTCCCCATTGGATGCTGCAGATCCGCATTGAGAAAGGAAGCACACAAGGCACCTTTTTCAAACCACAGCTCGACCACTGTCTTGCTGCACTGCTCTCTGGACAATTTTTATGCCCACCCCCCCCTCCTCCCTCCTTTATTAAGTACACTTCCACAGGGATCCCCACCCCCTGAGGCCTCACACTAGACAATTACAGCAACTCCTTAAAGGGGCTCTCCTTTCTGTAACTTCTTAAAGGGGTGATCCTCCCTCGTGCTCAAATAACTTATCATCGTCAATACATCCGGGATCAAGTGCATTGACACTGACTATGGTCCTCCTCCTACTTCCTACACCAGCCCCACCTCATTTAGGACCATCATCCTCTATGCATAGTAACCCTCTCTTATCTGCAACACCTCTACCAGCCCCCCGGCGCTCGATCACCTCCCCAGTACCCCCCACACTTCCACCACTACCACCTCTTACTTCCCACTCATACCTTGGTCTCTTCTCCTCAATGCCTTTCCCACCCTTTGTACTCTACCCACCCCTTGCATCCCAGCACCTGGCCCCATGTCCAGTCACAAGGAGAGATGCCACAATCACTACCACGCTTTGGTGCACCTAATCACCCTCCTGTTGCTTCTACCAGGTAACATTCATCCAAACCCTGGCCTCTTGCCCAACCTTATGAACAAGCCTGCCCAGGCTCAAGGACTCCACATAGCTTCTATGAATATTTGCAGCCTCCTTAAGAAGCCTACTGCATTCCAATGCTGGGTTACTCAGCACCAACCAAACATTGTCGCACCCCTTAAAACCTGGTTATTCAAATCCACCCCTGACTCCTTCGTCTCCCTTCCTGGTTACACCTTTTTCAGGGAAGAACGGGTGGGTAAGCATGGAGGTAGTTGTGCTGTCTATATGCATCATTCCCTCCTTGGACATGCACTTCCACCACCCAAGCTTGATACCGGGGTGCAAGCCCTCACTAAAAATCTCCTCCAACCTTGGTAAGGGCCCGCTCTTTCTCACCATTGCCTATATTCCCCCCAGAAAGCAAGACCTCACCATTCAGGTGCTTGCTGACTACTTCTTTGGCCTACTACCAAAAATGGCCCAGATAATTGTTGGTGGCCTGAATATCAACTGGCTCTCTGCCAAGGCCTCCCAAACCAGAGATATCTTTGCCGCCCCTTGACATACCACAGCTTGTTACCACCCCAACTAGATTCAACCCCTCTACTGGCTCCAGCACCCTACTGGATATCACCATTACCAACTGCCCCAGAGGGTGCTCGATATCAGTGTACTTCCCAACTCACTTAGTGAACATTCCCCAGTCATATTCTCTTGGTCTGCTGCCAACAGCAAACCTGCATCACAAACCACCCAGTAACGTCGCCTACTCCCAGGCAGCCTGCATCTCCTTAAACTGTACCTCTCACAACTGGATTGATCCCCAATCAGGCTTGCACCATCCATAGATGAGGCATTGGATTTTTTCACTCGTACTTTTAACACTGCCTGTGACCTCTATGCCCCCTTCACTAGAAATAGTACCAAAAAGCGCGCAAAACATGCCCTGGGTTACCCCCTCCCTCCTTCACAAACTTAAAATGAGAGACAACCTATGGCACATTGCCATGGAATCTGGCAAGTCAGCTGATAGGCAAGTGTACAACGCTGAGTGCAATAAGTGTACTTGGGCCATTCGACAGGCCAAAGCCCAGTACTACCAATCCGCTCTTGTATCCTCCTGGGGGTTGGCTAGAAACAGCTTAATCTGGTTCAAGGTCAGTTGGCATTCATCTGTATCCCCCTTCCCTGGGTTGTGCCTGAAAATAGGCAGGATTTGTCTAGTGCACTTACCCGGTCAACAAAAACTAAATAATAATAAATAAAACATTTGGTATAATGTAAAGGAGCTAAATGGGAAATCATGCTCCCCACCCCCCTATCAACTCTCCTTTAATGGAACTGCCTGCTCTGACCCCCTTGGCATTGCAGACCGCCTAAACCACATTTTCTCAGACATGAGTTCAGTCCTGCCCAGTAACTTCTTTGACCCCACTCCAGTAGTACCCCTGCCCGCTCTCCAGAAACCTCCTTTCTGCCTATGTACCACCTCCCCATTGGAGGCTAGACCCCTTCTGCAAAAAGCCCTTAGTAGTAACAACCCTGGCACCGACCTGCTGGACACTAGGCTACTTTATCTGACATTGGATGCTATCCTGGTCCCACTTACTGAGCCGTTCAATCACTTTCTGTGCCTGGGGCATTTCTCCAGTACATGGAAAACTGCCATCATCAGTCCCATCCTAAAGAGCGGTGATCGAGTGACCCCAGGTAACTATCGACCTATCTCCATCCTCTCCCCACTCTGTAAGGCCCTCGAAAAAGTAGTTGCCAATCAGCTTGCCGAATACCTGGCCATGCACAATATCCTATGCCCTGAACAGCATGGCTTTTGTACAGGTCACATCACCACAACTGCACTACTTGAATTCTCCAACTTCCTGCACTCTGCTCTTGATGCCAGAAGTCCTGCTGGTGCCGTGTTCATTGACTTCTCCAAGGCCTTTGACATGGTTTGCCATCCTCTCCTGCTTGAGTCCCTCAAATGCCTTGGTTTCTCCCCCGGCCCCCTTGCATGGTTCACCAGCAACCTCTCTGCTAGAACTCAATGTGTAAAAACCAATAGCACCCTATCTGACACATGAACTGTCTGCTCAGGGGTTCCCCAGAGCTCCATTTTAGGCCCTCTCCTCTTCAGTATCTAGCTCAACTCCCTCCCCTTGACCTGTCCAAGTAAGATCCTCCTCTACACAGATGACGCTGTACTCTTTGCCACCGACCCCAACCCCAACATATTCCAGACCACTTTCAACAAGCTTTTGATATCATCACGAAGGCTAATCCTGAACCTAAAAAAGACCAAAGCTATGCTCTTCTTGCATTGCCAAAGCAAAGTCAGTGGTACCCCTCTTGTGATACTGCCTAGCACACTAAACCCCATAGAGCAGGTTTCCTCCTAAAAGTATCTGGGCATTACATGTGATTCGGCACTCTCCTTCCATTTCCATATCAATGCCCTTTCTGCTGCCACCAATGTCAGGATTGGACTCTTATACCACCATAGGGACTGCCTACCACAAGAGGCCCTTAGATTGGCAATCACCTCCTCTATTCTGTCACTAATCAACTATGGGCTGACCATCTATGTGCAGCCGACAACACTGTGCTTGCAAGAATCTAGCTCTCTATAAACAAGGCATGCAGGCTAATGCTGGGAGCCCCTAGGTGCAGCCATACATGCCTGCTTTACTCTACCACCAACTTGCTCAACCTTGAAGAAAGACTCCACTTCCAAACCTGCCTTCTTGTAAAAAAAACCCTGCTAGGGCTCTCCCCCCCCGGGGTCACCATCTCCCTGCAGCGTGCCTCCCCCTCAGTCTCCACCTGCAGCACTGCCAAAACCTCCCTTATTGTCCCCAGGATAAGGACCTCTATGGCCCAGAGATCCTTTTGCTATTGGGCTCCCTCCTGGTTCAATTCCCTCCCAGCCAATATAGCTGAATCCACTAAGCTTGGTCCTTTCAAGGTGTCCCTAGGAAGCCATCTGACAAGCACTCACTGCTGTAACTGCACATAATCCCCCACCTGCCCCTTACCTTCACCCCTAGACTGGGTCTGCCCTGTCTACTTTTGCTGTATATACCTGGGGTCTCAGGCAACATCTGCTGACTAATGTAATAAAATATCTCTGGTTGCTACCTGATGTGGTACTCATGTACCTATATTATGACTACTGTGATCTACCTATTACCAAGCGTGTACCACCAGTGAATGCCTGTAACACTGGTTGCTTTTTTAATCTAAACATTATGTACTGTACTGTTTTGTTTGCTGTGATGTATTGCTCTCTTGATGAGGTGCCTTTGTAAATGATCCTATGACTCAAAGGTCTGTAAACCGATGATCTAATAAATAAAATAAATATATAAATAAATAATTATAAATCTTTTTAAACTTATATAAATCAGGAACAAGGAGGAAAATCAGGGGTAGGAGCCATAATGAATGAAGATGGGAACACTATATCCAAACCTAAAGAGATTGCTGATATTTATAATAAATACTTTAGTTCTGTATTTAATAACAAAACAGGCAGCACACTGCAGGGCAGAGGAAATTCAGGTGACAGGCAAACAGAGGAAACAGCAAGGGATAAAATGATGAGATTGAGGAAGCTAGACCAGAGTAAGTCTCCTGGGACTGATGGCCTACATCCAAGGGTTTGTAAAGAACTGGCCAGTGAACTAGCCAAACCCCTAGCAAACATATTTCAGGAATCATTGGATACTGGTAATGTGTTAGAGGCCTGGAAAGTTGCAAGAGTGGTGTCTATTTCTAAAGGAGGCAATAGAGAAGAGGCAAAGAACTATAGGCCAGTGAGTTTGACCTCTGTTGTGGCCAAGGTCTTGGAGGAAAAAATCAGGGATCACATCGAAGACTATATGACTAAGGAAGTTATGACTGACAACACACAGCATGGTTTTGCAAAAGGGAGATCTTGCCTGACTAACTTGTTGGCATTCTATAACAATGTTAGCAAGGAAATTGAGCAGCGTAGTACAGTGGAAGTGATCCAGCTGGACCTTACTAAGGCATTGGATAAGGTCCCACACCTGGAACTAATAGACACCCTAGCACAGATGGGTATCCATACTGATCTGACAAACTGGGTTACCACATGGTTGCGGGATAGGAGGCAAAGGGTGAGCATCTGGGGAATACTGTCTGATTGGGTTGAGGTGAGCAGCAGGGTTCTGCAGCAGTCCATGCTGGGACTGATCCTATTTAAGATTTACATAGCCTTAATGACATGTAGTGACAACATATGGATTGCCAAATTTGCAGGCAACGCTAGGATCGGGGCTGTTTTTAATAACCATGAGGATAGTGTTAGGCTGCAAAACAACTGAACTTGAGGATTGGGCTAACAAAACAAAATTAGTGTTCAACATAAATTAATGTGATGTCATGCATTTTGGTAAAAGGAACATCATGACTGAATATGAGTTAAGAGGAGTTAGACTAAAAGAAGTTAGTGAGGAGAAGGACTTAGGTATCAGGATTACCAATTGATTTATCTTTTAAAAATCATTGTCATCAGATAGCTAAAAGAGCTGGAGCAGTATTAAACTGTACTTTGAGGCACGTAAATACTAGAAGAAGAGAGGTGATACTGCCACTCTATGACACACTTGTGAGACCACACTTGGAGTACTGTGCACAGTTTTGGGCACCGAGTACCAAATAAGAAACAACAGTCCTTGAGGAGGTACAGTGGAGGGCCACTAAGGTTATCACTGGAGTCAAAAATCTTATGTATGAGGACAGGAGAAAGGAATTAGGGCTCTTCTCACTGGAATATAGAAGATTACGTGGGGACATGTGCCTAGTATTTTGTGTCCTGGCCAATAACGATGTATGAGACCAATTAGGTCAAGAATTAAGTCCCTCTAACTATAATACATGCTCACAAGTACTGCAACTCACAGGTGACTATGCCACTCTAGAAAAAGGACATTTTGGTTTAATCAGAGAGTAGTTGTTCTTTGGAATTCTTTGCCAGATGAGGTTGCAGGAAGCACGATTATGAATGAGTTACATAGATACATAGATACATAGACAGTGTCGGCAGATAAGGGCCTATGGCCCACCTAGTCTGCCCAGGGAAAAGTTTGACACCTACTCTACCAACAACAATATGAAAGGGTACTGTTAAACTCACGGTGAGGTCAATGGACAACTCTGTCTACTGTACTTTGCTCTGTAGTCACCTATGATACCTGTGGTGTGGTGTATGGCTATAATACGTAAAGTTTTGGAAAGTTTTTTAAAAACTTGTCTTTGCACTTAGTTGCAGCTTAAAGTGTTTAAAGGTACAGATACAATTCCCAGGTTTTGTGAATGTTAGAATTAGAGATGCAGTGAATTTAAAATCCGCCGGCAAAGTGGACGCGAAGTGGCCACTTCACGTTATCATAATGCTTCGCAAAGTGGCCATTGGAAGGTGCTCACTTTGGCTTCTCATTATGACTTTGCATTGCCATTCTGCCTTAATGCAAAGTAAGGTGAAGTGACAACAATATAGGCAGCCCCCCACACATCACATGGCTTACAGTACTGTAAGTCACTTGCTTTAGCCAGGCAGGAAGGAAGTGAGTCATAAAAGCACTTAGTTTCACTTTTTCCTTTGTAGTGGTAGAAGGAGGAAGCATTTTGTATGTAGAGGAGAGTTTGGTGGTATTGTTCCTACATATCTTGCGAATTGCCAAAAAAAACCCAGCTTTTTTAAATGCTAAATCATTAGTTTTTTTTTTGTAGTGTGTTTTTTTTCAGTTTTTTTGCTAATGATTTGTTTTCTTTAATAAGTTTTGTGTGTGTGTGTGTGTGACTGTGTGTGCATGTGTGTGAGACTGTGAGTGCATGTGAAGCAGTCTTTTGAGTTGTCAGTCAGAGAGGGACTTAGTTGTGTGTGATGGACCTGGGAGGAGAGTCTGTGGCCCATGGGCATGGGCAGAGGGGAGTGCGCACACGTGGGGGTGGGCAGGAATCATTGGACCACTCCTGACTGTTTGGTGTTGCCTCTCCCCCTCTGGAAGCAGCAGCAGCACCACCAGCACCACCGGTGGTGGCACATCCACCAAGCCTGCCACCACTACCAGTAGCAGCTGAAGGGGCTCCAGCAGGACCCCCCACCACCACCTCCACTGCGGCAGGTGGAGACCCAGGTGCATGATGGTGCTGCTGGCAGTACATCTGCCCTTTCTGACCTGATCCCCCTGCAGCTCCCCAGTTTGACAGATTTTTAACTGTGTAGGGGGGACATTATCATTGTGGTTTACCATTTATGTGGTATGCAGGTGCACCATGGCCCCCGGGGGACACATTTGGGGACTGATGGCCAGTGCACACATATAGCAAACCACCACAAGGTGGAGTGGCAGGCTACCACAGAGGGGCCAGGCATCCACCTGCTGGCCCTTCTATGGCAGTGGCAGAGAGTGCTGGGGGTGCTGTGCCTCGCCACCGCAACAGAAGGAGGGCAACAGCAGCAGTTGCTCCACCACCACCTCCACTACAGCCACCAGCTCCACCCTCACCACCACCACTACCTGGCTTTCCTGCTGCACTAGACCCCGCCACAGTGCCTGCAACACAGGCAGACATTGCACTGTTGTGTGTGGCCCTTGAGGAAAGCAACAAGAGGGTGGGTGCTGTGCAACAGCAGGTGGAACAGATGTAGCAACAGCAGCTGCAGATACTGTCAATGCTCCACCTGATGCTGGAACACCATGGAATCCCCCATTAACATTTTTTTTCTAGACACCTCCCTCCCCCCACTGCTGTAGTGTTTTGTGATTTTTTTTAAGTTTAATAATAGACAGTCATACATGCTCCTATTGTCCTGTTGTTATAATGCAGTGCCTCAGTAATGTTTACTTTCTGTTGTGGAGTACTTGTGGAAAAGCTGATGTGAGCAGTGCAAGTATGATGTGCTAAATTGCATGTGTGCAGTCAGTGTTGTTTCCTGTGTGTGTGTGTGTATGTGTGACATCAGACATTGTGCAGCTTCTTGCAAACATATATTGCTGACTTGTAGTGTTTATGATAGAAAGAACAGCAAGCAGAATAATGCATATTTTATTGTCACCATCATCAGCAGCAGACTAAATGATATGAAACTTTTTCAGAGGTGTCTGGCCAGAGTGCACCTTAGTCACATACTGCACACGTGACTTTTAAGAGAGCATGTGCTTTTTGTGCTATGATCTCTGGTAAGTCATATGTGCACTGTGAGTGACTGAGGTTCACAGTGACCCGATACCGGTGAAAAAATATCATATTACCTACTCCTCTGATGCTGATGGTACAAATAAAATACACATCATGTATTTTTTATTATCCTTATTCTTGAGATACTGCAACAAGTCACACCATATTTATGTTTGCTTGAAGCTGGACAATATATGCACACACAGGAAAGAACACTGATGGCACACATGCAGTTTAGCACAACATACTTGCACTGCTCAGTCATGCTTTTTGCAAAACACTTCAAATCATAAGTCCTGACACAATTTAAACACTACTGAGGCTCCATAAATATTTTGTTTGTGAAATAGACATTAAAGGGATTCACCAACTTACAGCATTGCACCCAATATATGGGCGCCTTACTTCCAGGGGAATCTTTCTTGCTCCACCTGTCCTTACATAGTGTAATTCTTTTCTGGCAAAAACACCCAGAATTTCATTAAAGAGGGTCGTGGAGGACTTCCCATTCTGAAGAGCCACCCAAGTTCTGCCCCCAGTGCTCGACAATGTTATGACGTGATTCCAGGGAGAACGCAGGGGCATGCTCCATTATACTGAATGGTAGGCAGCTTTCTGAATGTTTCTTTATGTTATAATGGTTATCAACACCACCATCACCTGATCTTTTTTCACCACACTTTGAATCACTGCATGGAAAAAGCATGACCTGAACTGCAGAGGAAGAAATGTCACATTGTATGCTATCATTGACATAATTACCAGAATCCTAATGTTCAGTTACTCGGATGTTACTGGGAAGTATGACAACATCTACACTGCCATTCACTTGCACTGCTTCACACTCCACTACATTTTTGGACATGGTACACTGGTCAGAAGTGGGACTTGAAGCAGCAATACTCATACTACCACCACCAGCAACTGCACCAACAGCACCGACTGGGGCCACATCATCTCCTCCAACTATGACTGAATCTACTGACTTGGCTGTAAAAAACATCACAGGAGAAATACCTTTCCTGACATCAGCAATGCACTTCTGTGTCTGTGTACTACCACACCCACAGTCAGTTTTACGACTGGCAGCAGTGCCATGGTGAGAACCAGCTTTGCTTGCATGTCTCTTTGCAGGCATTTTGGGGGATCAACAACAATATTCTAAACAAATTTAGATTTTGGAACATTCACTGTACATGGAGCTTCAACAGATACATATAAAAATTCACAAGCAAAAACAACACCTTAACTAACCAATGGTGCTGAAGTCACAAACAGTGCAATCTGGAAAACAATTCCTATTGCGGGGGGGGGGGAACACTGACTGCAGATTTTTACTGCAGTGCAAGCAGCAAAACAAAGAAAAGATACCACAATGGCAGTACAAAATTAAGCAGCTGCAGTGAATAGCAGGTTCACACTGCTGCACCTCCAATTACACTGTGGCACAATAAAAGGTGTCATTTTTGCTGTCACGCAGCACCGCACACACACTCACACACACACACACACAATTTGTTTACAAGTAATGTGTAGCAAATTGAAAAGTTCAATAATATGCCACATAGTGTAAACAATCTGAAATTATGAAGCGCTGTACCAGATCCACACAACACACACTCAGCAAGAACATTTCAACAATTACTGACAATATTACTGTGTGTACATTAACACAGTCAGTTATATAACAAAAATATAACCAAAAAACAAAGAACTCCCTATTTCTCCAACTTAAATCTACCTACACCACAGATATGCCCCTCCCCCGAAGCACACTTTCACTGTCTCTTACTACACAGACTCAGCGTTGTACATTAACATTCAAAATCCACACCCGAACAAAAACGCTTGATGATATGAGCACAGGAGGGTTTCATACAATAGATGAACTAAAGTATGAGCAAAACAAATTACTCAAAAAGGATTTTTTAACAGCTTTTAGAAGGTTTGAATCACAGACAGCTCTCAGAGCACACTGTCTTCTACAGCTTCCTTCACACACTACCCTGAACTGAGGCTGTGCAGATCACTATAGAGCCCATGTGACCTGAAATCCCATGAATCACTGCAAACTCACCTTCAGAGCTTAAAAACAAGGTGAAGTGAGGTGAAGTGCATTGTTTTCAAAGTACTTCACCTTAAAATTTGGTGGAGTAGTGGCCTGGGAAGGCAGAGTAATGCAAAGTAATTTTTCTAAGTGGACTTCACATTACCCATTATAATGCAAATTGCTCCATTTCACATTGTGGAGTACTCTGTGAATTTGCCTTGGCTACACAAATCACTTCACGGAGCGAATTGAGGCCACTTCGCCCACCATTAGTTAGAATGTGCATTGGCAAATCTGTTTAAAATATTGTATAAAAGCTGTGATGAAAATCCCCTTACCAGGGCCTTCAAGCTCAGCGACGCCAACAGGTTTTTACCAACAGGAACCAGAAAACCTGCTTCTTACCTCCTTTGCACAAGGTCATGAAGGTCAACACAGTAACTATGGGTAGAGTGCCCCAGCAGAAATAACCAGATTACTTTTTTAAACAGTCAGTGACTTGTTCTATCAAAAATAGATTCTTTACTAAAAGACTACAGGTATTTACAAAAGGATTTATGTACAGTCAAACCAAAGGATTACAGTTTACTAGAAATTACAATAAATGGAGTTAAACCAAACAGTTAACAGACAGAAGAATCTGAGCTATTGTCACTCTACAATCCATTTACCTGCTGCTATCTGAATGAACACTATTCCTTAAGCTTTATTTCTCATCAGATCTCTAGCTGCAGAGCTCTGGGTTTTCAGATGTTATTGAGCTCAAGAGAGCGAGCTGAACCTCAGCTCACTGTTTTATTCTTTTTGACTGTGGGAGGTGGTTTTGCCCCTTTGAGTGACAGGTTACCTCTGCCTCTCCCACCCAGATGTGTGGATGTATGGAGGAATGACATCATCCAGGCCAGCTGGCTCCCTTCACACCCAAATGTGCTCTTTCCACTTTTATGATTCTGTATTCTAGGATGTTTGAGGTGTTTAACCCCACCACACCAAGGTTTTCAAAATGGCATGCTCACATCTGCCTTACAGAATCTGTGACTGAATGTTCCCAAGGTAACATTTCCCTGAGCAGCTTAGGCCAGTATTTCCCATAAGATCTGTTTGGTGATAGATAGATAGATAGATAGATAGATAGATAGATAGATAGATAGATAGATAGATAGATAGATAAACTTTATTTATAAAGCTCCTCTTCCCGGGGGGGGGGGGGCTGAGTGCTGCACAATGCATAAAATCTAATACAACAATAAGACATTCATGTTAACCTTTATAAAATCACCACACTACAGAGCATAAACATAGCTCAAATACAAATCACGATTTTAGCAAATAACAGGACAGTTTTTAACACATGAGTATTTTGTGTTATAGCAAGTTAAACGCTTGTTCAAATAAAAATGTCTTGAGCCCCCTCTTAAAAGCTTCCACCAAGGAGGCTTCTCTAAGATACCCCATGGTATATTGGAAGCCATGTTTTGTGTCCACTTATGACAAAAGCATAATTGCACTAACAAAATACATTAACAAAAGGAAACTAATAGATTCATCTGGTCATATGTCCATCATGCAAGCATTAAAAAACTGTAACTTTTAACATTAGATTTATGTGGTTTAATGGTTTTTGATTGCATCTGTTTCATGTCCCAGAAGAAGCCAATAAGCACATGTTGAAATGTTGGGGTCTGTGAATAACTGAAGATTGCATTGAAATTCTATGGTGTATGGATATTTTGACCTAGAGTGGTACAACCCTCTCTTTCTCATATAAGTAACTCATGGTATCCACATGGGTCATACACACCTTACTATTGCCCGATGCATGGGTACATGCATTGAAGCTGGCAGTCATTTTCTTTAATGTAAAAATGTCACCAAAATGTCTTACCATGAATCAGCAGTAGGGCAGCTACAGGTGAGGAGTTACTGATTGTTTATCTGACCCCACAGCAAATAAGGCACTCGGGGGGGAGTTACTGTATAGCAGCCTTCCCCATTGTACCTTACACTGAAAAGAGCACCACTTCAGCACACTGTAAAGAGGATTCAGAGATAGGTATGATATGAGCAATCCAAAACATATCTTGCTGCATTCATATCAATTGAAGTATGCTTAAAGGGAACATAAACACCATCATTTATTTTTTTTTATATAATTTCCAATTTGGGCATGCAGGACAACTACTTTTTATTTATTTATTGTATTTTGGTTACTGGGTGGGCCCAGTAAGAGTAGGTCCCTTTCTCAGGGGTGACCCAGGATGAACAAGAATAAAGCCACTGGTAGTGTAGACACAGAATATTGCAGTGCATTGATAATGTCCATAAACAGAACAAACAGAACAACAAAATACAAATTGTTAGCCAAATACAGACAAATAGCATTGCAATGCAGCAGAAGAAAACAGATACTGCGTTAAAACAGGTCAAATGTCTGACTGCTTCCAAATAGATACATAAGCATTTTGACTCTTAATTGGAGCACACCCCACAAACGGGCATACTCGATAGCATGAGGCTTATCAATAAATGAAAGGCTTCCCAAAGATACAAGGAGAATTTAAGGAGTCAATGGTTACTTTTACAGCAACTGCATCCCATGCGGTAATCCATAAACCTGCCTTTAATGGTGATGGAATTATGAATGTTTTGAATCTCAAAGGGGAGACTGTTCCATCAGTGAGGAGCAGTGTAGCCAAAGGACTGCTAACCAATGGCAGACTTGGTATTCGCAATGACAAGTACAGTAGAGGCAGTGGAGTGCAGGAGTCTTTCTTCAGGCTTAATCTCCAAGATCCTTGTAGTCAAGAGGGAGAGGAAGCTGTAATTAACCTATGGGCCAGGCAGATTATAAGATAACAATTGTCATTTAAGAGAAGGCCAGCTAAAGGAGAACATGTCACTGCTTAATTAACTGCATACTCCCAATCTGGGTCACCCAGTATTTCTGTTTGTATATCCATAGCCTTTGTACATTACTTCTTCGTTCACTGTGCTCAAGCTGACTTCTCCTTGATTTTGCCTACAACACTAGTACTAGCCTTTTGATTTTCTGCTTTTGCTTATGTACAATGTGTCATTTGTGTATAGCCTTGGTGAACAGAGACAAAAGTGTTCATTTGTCACATTTTCCCTCACTGCTAACGCATCTGCCTTCTGTTTTGTCTAATTACAACTCTTCTCACTATGCTCCATACCCTTCCCATCATACTTTTCTTCCCCTCCAATCCCTGGCCCTTCACAGGCCTACTCACATACCTGTCATGCCCTCTCCTCTTTCTCACTTCTCCACCCCCTCCTGTACCTCCATCTCACCCATCTCACCACTCCCTCCTCCACCCTCCTCTCCTTACCCCACTACCTCTTCCATCCACCCTGGACTTCTACATACCCCCTCCTTAAACCTTGAATTTCTTCATCGAGCCTGTTTCTCCATACCACTTGCCCATCCTTCTCACTCTACACCTCTCTGTTTAAGAGGGTGGATGTTTCACTACATTCTCCTTCTCCTTTTTATCCCTCTTATTCTTGCTGTTGATGTTGAACCTAACCTCCTTCCTAGCCCCCTATTTTACCCAAAGGACTCAGTTTCTTCCACCTCATTGCAAGAAGCTTCCTCCCCAAGCTCAACACCCTTAAAGTATGCATCTACCAGCAGTCTCCTGACCTCTAGTGCATTATTGAAACCTGTCTTTCCTCTAGGGTACTTGACTCCAGCTTAGCTCTGCCAGACTTGGACCTCATTCACCAAGACCGACAGAAGCATGGTAGAGGGGTTACCTTATATCTCTGTCAAACCCTATCCTGCACCATCTCTTTCAGTAAGGCACTCCCTTTCTCTCACAAGCTCCTGCTAGCAAAGTTATCCATCCCTTCCACCCTCCCCATTTTTGTGGGTGTTTTCTATGCCTTGCCTAAGATCTCTCCCTCCACCCTGGTCAACTTCCTCTCGTCTCTCGTCTCCCACTCTGCCTCCAGTGAGCTCATCCTCCTCGGTAACTTCAACTTAAATTTGCTTTCCACTGCTTTCAGACCCAGTCTCCACAGGATCATGTGCTTGAACATCTCACAATTAATCACCGAACCCACATGACTCAATCCTCACTCCCCTAATTACTCCCTCCAAGACTGGGTGCTCACCTCCCACTCCCACCACATCATTGCTGCAGGCATTCTTCTGGATGTCTTCAGAGAGCACTGTCTAACCTACTGCATCAGAAAAGTGCATCCCCCTCAATCCACCCCAAATACCTTTGGTATAGGTCTCTCAGGTCATGTGACACTGATGCTGTCCTAAATTACCTTGCTTACTTTGACAGGTTCTCCATCTACTCAGTCCTGGACATTGATACAGCCCTCTCACTCTTCATTGCCATTTTTAATAATATCTGGAATACGCATGCCCTCCTTAGAAAGTCCAGGGTTAAACACTCCAACCACCCTGGGATTACATCTGACCATATCGATTTGTGCAAGTCCAAGGACCATGCATGGGGATTTTACAAGTCTTCCCACTCCTGTCTGACCTCCTGTACTACAGGTCACTATGGAAACTGACTGCACTGTGAAGTTCCACTACTTCAAGTCCAACCTCCAGTCTAATCTAAACTCCCCATCAAAGTACTGTAAAGTTATTCACTCCCTATTCAATACCTCAGCCCATTCCACCCCCCCATCCTCCTGGTGGATGGGTCACTGGTCTCCACCCCCCGGCTCGTTGCTGATCATTTTAACAAATTCTTCACCCTGTGCACTGTCCTGTCATTCATCTTCTGATCACACTGTCTCTCCTACGCCCTACTTAGCAGAAGGCTTCCACTTCCCTCCTGTTTCTATCCAGGGATTCTTCCTCACCCTTATGTCACTTAACCCCTCCAAGTCTAGCCCTCGTGGTTTGGACCCTAAACTCCAACAAGTCTCTGCACCAGACATTGCCCTTCCTCTTTCTCACCTTCTAAATCTCTCCTTGTTTCTCCGTGCTCTCCCTCAGGCTTGGAAAGTTTCTGTGGTTCTTCCTCTCCAAAAAAGGGGGGTGACATCTCCTCCCTAGGCAACTACAGGCCAGTTTCACTCCTCCTCCTTTCTCTTGCTAAGATTCAAGAGACCATTGTGGGCCTACTGACTTTCTTAACCCATCAACATTCCTCTAATCTTACTAGTTTGGTTTTAGGAAGAACCACTCTACTGTTTTATCCATGTTGGTATAACTGATTCTGTCATTACTAGGATAGATCAGGGAGCTATCACTGCAGCCATATTCATTGATCTAGTCAAAACTTTTGACTCAGTCTCCCACCCGCTCCTCATGGACAAGTTGAACTCTTCTGGCCTTTCAGCACCCACTGTGGACTGGTTCCATTAATACCCTACTGGCCATCAACAGTCATTTCAGGTGGGTGATGGTCCTGTCTTCCCCCCAACCCTAGCTGGGGTCCCACTGGACTTCATCCTGAGTATGATCCTATTCTCAAATTTCCTAAATGACTTCCCCTTTGCCTGTGTCTCTTTGCATATCCACATGCATGCGGATAATACAGTCATCTGCACTTCTAGACCTTCAACCTCATCTGTAGAGTTCCTGCTCCTGCATGACTACCACAATGTGCTGCACTGGTTCCAGACCAACAAGTTCAGGCTCAACACAAAGAAGACTGTTACCATAACTATCAGCACCAGCCAGAAACCTGATATGCTATCTCCTTCCTGTCTTCTCCACCTTGGATGGCACTCACATGGAGGTTGTCCCTGCCTTCAAGTATCTTGGTGTGTGGCTAGATAGCAAGCATGACTTCTCTGCCCACATTGGCACAGTCCATGCCAAGCATGACCCCAAGCTTTGCACCTTGTAGCACAACAAGGACTGCCTTTCCTTCCAGGTTCATGGGAAGCTTGTAAACAATATGGTCTTCCCAGTTTTCGACTATGCAGATGTAGTCTACGGCACCTCTCGGTACTCTTCCCTTGCCAGAATGTTCACCCTCTGTAATGCCTTCTGTTGCATTGCTACCAACTCTCCACTCCACAAATATCATTGCTCCCTCTATTCCTCCCTTTCCATCCTCCCACCACTTTTACATCACCAGCCCTACTGAGCCACCTTCATTGCCAAATACTGATTTGGTTCCCTTCTCTTCAACTTCTAATCACTCCTCTCCCCAGCCCTCTCCTCTTCTTACTCTCTACACTCCAGAGATTCCTGTAACTTCTCCATACCCCATCCTCATTCATGTGATTGGCAAGCTGCTTTCTCCTACTATCTCCCCTTCCTTCAAACCTACCTGTCTTCCCTTCATCTTGCCTCCTCTCTCCACACATTTAGGCATCTGCAAAGTAATATTCCTGCTCCTGATGTACATGTCAGTCCCCATCTTGAACATTTCAACCTTTTTCTCACAGTTCCTTCTTACCTCCCACTTGTCTATGACTTCCTAAATCTGGGCAAACTATGCTCTTGGCCCTCAGTCTTCACTCTGCTCAGTGTGATGCATAAATGATGCACTCTAGCATGCACTGTTCATTGTATCTAGGTACTGTATGAATCCACACACTTCATTTAATTCAACGTAAGATTATGTACTATTGTTTATTCATGTGGGATTTCTCACTTAATCACCTCAGTTAGACTTCCTATGTATTTTCCATTTTGTATTTTTGCACATTGGCTGTTGTTATTGCTTTTATGTCTGTACTACCATCCCCCCTGACCTACGTTGCACCAGGAAATGAGCTTTGGCTCAGAGTGCATTTCCCGGTTATCAAAATTCAAATAAATAAAATAAATAAGTAAGTATCAAGGTGATTGTTTCTGGGGTAGTCATGAGCTGCAAAGTAAACAATTCTATTCTACCTGGAACATTCTTCTGGCATAGGTGGTGGGGATGAGAGAAGTAGTACAGCTCAAAAATGCCTGGGACAGAGCCAGTCCAATGACACTGAGGATTGAGTTACTGGACGCCATTCCTCGTGCTACCCCAGTGGCCTGGGTTTGGGAACAAGCCCGGGTCATCGGGGGTCAGCAGGGGAGGACTAGGATTGAGCTTTGGAAGACAGCTCTCCTGGTCCTGGGGAGGGCTGGGGAACCCACACTGCACTGTGGTGACCCCTGGGGATGCCCAGGGATACCGCTTGCCTGGTGTGACTGGGGGGGGAGTGTGACAGACGTCAGCATGCACGTGAGCAGACATCATTGCACGTCTGCATTCCCAATGGGAGAAAAAAGTGGAAATGGCTGGGCACAACCATGCAGCCTGACGGGCGTGCCCTGCAACGCTGGGAGGACTCATGTGGAATCGCACTGGGGGGGGTCCAGAGCCAGTCTGGCTGAATAGGTTATGGGAAGACCCTCCAGTGGCTCAGCGACGGCCGTGACAGATCCCCCATCATGTCAGTGAGCATGGTGCTCTCCCGGCGGGCAGGGCCGGTGGCTGGATGCCCCCAACGGTAATCGCTGCAGCAGGCGGATAAATAAGAAAAAAAAAAAAAGAATGCCTGGGACAGACAAAAGTGAATTGTATGAGTAAGGAAGGAGGGAGAGAGAGATTGCACTATAGATCTAGTAGGATCTGCAGCCAAAAATGTTTAAAAAAAATATCAATATAGTTATAGATACAGATTTAGATATACATTTAGATATAGATATAGATATAGATATAGATATAGATATAGATATAGATATAGATATACTATAGTTATAGATACAGATATAAAATAGGCAGACTGTATGGGCCCGGCAGCCCTTGTCCTTCATCACAGTCTATATTTCTATGTTTCTGTTGTACTGGACATTGAGGCTGTAAATCTATGCTTCTGTTAAGTAATAGAGGAATGGGGCACCACAGAGTAATTCCAGTGGCATGTGGAGATGGCCAATCACACCTCTTTTGAGAGGTAGGCCTGAAGCCAGCATATCAGGCCAAAAAAAACATTGTATTTTTTGCCTGTTTATTTTGAAATACCGCTATTTTAATCTTAATGTCAATTCTTAATGCAGCTCTTTTGCCATCTAATGTTAATTTTCTTTGCACTTAATGCTCTTTATACTTCTACTGGTCCAGGCAGCCCTCCCTTTGTGCCAGCCACCCTTGTACTGTTACCCCAACTTTGCTCCAGAACTTACCAGCGTGCTTCCACAGTGTAGCTTGGGTTCACAGCAGATGTGAGGCCTGTGGATTGCTGGAGTCATCTAGCTGCCTGGATTTTTTTCTCTATATTTCCTGCCCTCATATCATGAAGGAGCCAGTGTGCAATGATGCCAATGGCAATGTGTCGCATTGTCCTGTGTGTAACCTGCTGGGCATCTGCCACTCCACTGTACACAATTGCGGTCTTTGTACTCTGCCTCCCACCCACTACTAGGGACCCATCATGTGCCAAACTCAGCACCAGTCCCTACCCCAGAAAAGGAGAGCAGTCCAGTGAATGCTCAATTCTCCTCCTTGACAGACCATCTGACTCCCCAAGCTCATTCACAAACTCTGGTTGTCTGGGCCACAAGAGGTAATGCTACTTATGCACCTGCAAGAATTCCCATATATTCATTTTTTAATTACTTAGCAATCTCTGAACAATAAAGTAGAAACCAATGATGTCAGCTTAGCTGAAACCTGCAATGAAACTTTCTATGCAGAGTGTCAGCTCAACAGCGGTCACTTGGTTCCCAAATTGCTTATGAAGGGATCTAAATAATTAAAATATGGTTATTTCAGAACAAATACACACAATAATGCACTGGCGTTCTTAAACCAGTTTCACACAGGCTCAGCTTTGCAGTATGAATACAAAATGTAAACAGTGTTTATGTTCCCTTTGAGAGAAAAATGAATGCAAAGGTATGCCTTTAAATGCCAGTTAAATAAAAGATTGTCTTTACTGGAATAGAAGTAACAGCACAATGTGCACACATTAGTAGTGGTAGCCATGCTACTGAAAAATATCAGTAATTAAGAAACAGGGGTGACAATGTGATAGATGTACTGTAACAGTCATTCCAAAAATGCAAAGCATACTGAAGGGCATGAACAAAAAAATTAGAGTGACCAGAGCCATGGTAGCTCCATAAAGCCTCTCTATTTTCATCGAATTCTGTGGTTCTGCAGATTACAATGCCATGTGCTGTTACTGAACTATCATCTAAAAGACATCTAAATTATTTATTATAAAATCTGCCTAATCTAAAATTTAACAGTATTTTTCAGATTAGGGAGATATAATCTGCTAAATTTTGGATAAGTCAATTAGTGCCACTATCCATTCAGAAGTAAAACAAATACTTTTACCTCTTATTCATGGCTATCCATTTTGGATAATGTTTACCTTTAGATCAAAATGCCTCTAAATATGATGCCTCTTCACCTAACCTGTAGGACTAAAACTGCCTGATGGCCACATTGTGCACCCACGGGGGGGGGGGGGTGCTAGCAGCCATGAAAGTTTCTCCTTCCACATGCCACCATCATGTAATCAAACCCTATCCCACCAATCCCCACTTCCATCTACTACATCCCTATACCTTCATATCTTTGAATGAACAGTGTTCAAATCCCTTTTCCCAGGAACATTAGACAGAAAAATATGGTGGATAAAACACATTTATAGTAGCCCAACCCCTGAACATTGCAACCTGGACCTATTGAGCTGCAGTATTGAGGGTGCTAGTAGGCAACATGCATCAGTAGTGGATCTACATTGGCAGCCTGTGGAGTTCTGGGGGAAGAATGGGTTTGATTATATAATGACAGTGAAGGACAGGAGCTTTATTGCCTTCCAGCAATGGAGCCAATGGTATATTTCTCAGTCCTTCCTGCTGTTTGGAGTGGGTGTTCAATGGAGTTTAGGGTATATTTTCTTTGAAATAGCCTTCCTCTTTCTTCTAATCCCACCCAGTCTGCCATTATAAATCTCATCTCAAAACACATTTCTACTTTTTCAAGAATGTACCTTGAAATCCAAGCTTATGTTGCAGGCATGCAATTATGCATTTCATCATGTACTTTCTTAAACACTAACTTTGTTTTTTTCTCTTTTAGATGTTTTCTGAAGAAGACCTAAGGTCAAAATGTAGATTTTTAACTCTATTTTCTATTTTCAGCATGCGTTTAATATAACCATTTTGTTTTGCTTTTAGACCATATGCTGACACAGCACCTTGTTTTTGTTTATATATATATCTATATATACACACATTTTTTTTTAGATCTCCTTTACAAGGTTAATAACTCATATTCATTGCCGTTACAAAATTTCTTTTTTTTTTTTAAATTTAACAGCTTTATTGACTTTTTTTTTTACATGATAAAATGTGACTAGTACTGGAAGTGTGAACCAGTATAAATGACAGTATTTACACAATGGTTACAGAGAAAAACTACAGAATTCTACAAGTATCATTGAATCCAAATAAAATAATAAGGAACCACAACTAGAGGAAAAAATCCACCCCCATCCCCAATCCCACTATCCCTATAACCCGTTCCCCCCACCCCAGGATGTGCCTTATTAAAAGAGAGACAAAACCTACTACACAAAACATATATTGAAATATTATCCATATAAAGCAAATAATATAGTATAAGATAATACCAACCAAAGCAGCCAGAGGTGTGTGCATATAAACCTTAGTTCAAGTATAGAGCATACAATTTACCCCATTTCCGATCAAATGAGGTCAAGCGGTTCCGGGAGCTTGCTATTAATCTTTCAGTCTTAAAGCAAAGAGATATTTCCTTAATCCATTCTGCATACAATATAACCAGTTGGTCCATCCAATGTCTGAGAACCAGTCTTTTAACAGCTATAGAAATTAAAGCCATGTGGAATCTACGCTCCAAAACCTGTATATTGGAGAAAATCCCTAAAATACAAACTTCTATAGTAAATAAATCTCCCAATCCCAAAAGGGGGTCTAGATTGGACTGGATGGACTGCCATAATGGAGCCACCTTATCACAATGCCAAAAAAATATGTACCAGGTTCCCTTCAACTATGCCACACCTTGTACAAATGTTAGAAGGTAATCTATCTAATTTGACCAACTTAACTGGAGTATAGTACAAGTTGTTCAAAATATGATACTGGATGAGCCTATGCCTATCTTGAGTGAGGTACCTGTGCATATCCACCCAAATCTGTCCCCAGACTGAAAGAGAGTCTGGCAGAAGAGAGGACAAAATTTTGGAACCAGTAAGGGGGATTAGGAAATTTAGTATCTAATAGGAAGGAGTATATCTTGGAGATGCCATGGCCTTGTTTGCATATTCCTTTATCTGGTCTAGAAAAAGCTTAACTTGGGATGGTGTACAAGAAGACCCAAAACTGGAGGCCATTAGGTGTCTTAACTGAAAGACTTTAAAGATATGCTTCTGAGGCATGTTGTATTTAGCCATAACTTCCCCCGAGGATAAAGGAAAGTTATTAAGGAACAAACCCTCAATGCAGCAATCTTGCAACTGTGGAAGTCAATCCTGAGAGAGCGGAAGGCTGCTGATCTTAATGTTTGGGTTTAAAGTAAGAGGCTGGGTTATATCTTTCTTAGGAGAAATACTAAAAATGTTCCAGCACTGAGTCAACACCTTAATGGAGGTACCTATGACACTACTTTGTAGAGGGGGAGGCAATGTGGAAAAGGTATAGTAAAAGATTCTAAATGACTGGAGACTATGTTCATTTAAAATCTTTCTCTCGAGTTGTAACCAAATTGGGAGGTAATAATCTGTTTTCGAGTCATACCACCTCCCCATTTTTGACATGTGTCTTGCCCAATAATACAACAAAAAGTTGGGAAGATGAAGACCACCTTTCTCCTTAGGTAGGTTAAGCTTTAAAAAGGCTTTCCTGGGCTGCTTGCCTTGCCAAATGAACTTGGAAATGAACCTATGAAGGTGTTGGAAATAGGACATAGGGAGATAGATGTTCATTAAATTTAGTGGGTAAAAAACCAGGGGCAAAACATTCATCTTGACAATATTTATACGACCCCTCAAAGATAAAGGGAGAGCGGACCATCTCTGGAGGTCCTGCTGTATTTTAGACAACAAATCATCCAGGTTAAGTTTCCTGAAAGCTTCAGGGTCCTTGGAAAGGTATATACCTAAGTATTTCAAAGAAGAGGGGGCCCATTTCATGCCAAACTGTGTGAAATTAGCATGGGGTGTGTTGACATTTAGTGGGAATATGATTGATTTAGTCAAATTCAATTTATAATTGGCCACCTGGCCGAACCGGTCGATAATCTGCAATATGTGTGTTAGAGATGATTCCGGGTTAGCCAGATGTAAGAGAATATCATCGGCATAAACCAAAAGAACCAAAGACTGTGATGAATTGAACATCCTGTAACCTGGGGTGAGTTCTTAATGCTAAGAAGGAGAGGTTCCAAATATAAATTAAACAGAAAAGGCGATAGGGGACACCCTTGCCGAGTACCTGTAAATAATGAAAATTGAGAAGAAAAAACCCTATTGCAATAAATTCTAGCAGTAGGAGATTTGTAAACCATCTTAATCCATTGAATGAAAGTATACCGGAAGCCCATTCTCCCAAGTATAATCCAGAGAAACTCCCAGTGAACTCTGTCAAAGGCTTTCTCCGCATCTAATGATACTAAAGCCATAGGAGCTTGAGAGTCTTGGGCAGCCTGAAAAATATGCAAGAGAGTGCGCAGATGGTCAGCTGAGGATCTACCTTGAACAAATCCCACCTTTTCGGGGCTCAACAGACTAAACCAAATCCATTTAATTCTAAGGGATATAATTTTTGTTAAAATCTTGATGTCGTAATTTAATAATGAAATTAGATGGTAACTAGATGGGTCCATCAGAGACTTATCTGGTTTCAATATCAAAACAATAGTGGCCTCTAGCAGAGTGGGGTCTAAAGTATTGGAAGTAAACATGTAATCAAACAATTTCAGAAGGAGGGGAGCAAGATCTTTACAGAAGACTTTATAAAAGTTGGAAGGGAAACCGTCAGGCCCCGGGGCCTTGTCCAGAGCTAATTCTCTAATCACTTCCTCTACCCCGGCCACAGTAATAGGCCAATGAAAGACTCTCCTTGATGGGCCTGCAGGGAGGGAAGGGGAAGACCATCCAGAAATTGGTCAATATGAAAATGAGAAGGTTGGGAGGAACCACAGCTATAAAGCTCCCTATAAAAGGACTCAAAGACTTGTGAGATGTCCCTAGGAGAAGTTTTGAGCGAGCCATCAGAGGAAGATAGGGAAGGGATCCATCTCGATCCTTCCACTTCCCTCAAATGAAGGGCCAGCATCTTACCTGATTTCTCCCCTTGATCAAAATAATGGGCCTCGGTTTTGAGGAGAGCGTACTCTGCCTTATCCCTTACCAAATCGGAGTACTCATTTCTAACTTTCAACAGGATTTCCAAATCTGCTTGGGAAGATGAGGAGGATAACTTGTTTTCTGCCAACCTGATTTGATTCGACAATGACATGATCTTAGCCTCCCTCTGCTTGTTCCTTCTGGATGCAAGTTTAATAAATTCCCCCCGATGAAACATTTAAGGGAGCAGCAGATCAAATCTTCCCTCCCAATTGAGCCTGAATTGGTATCCATGAAAGAAGAGATTAGAGATCTGATATGAGAGACTATACGCTCTTCTTTTAAAAGCTGAGTGTTTAGTTTCCAGGAAGTGTCTCTTTGCACCTGTGGATCAGGGGAACCGAGATCCATGCCATGGAGTGATCTGATATCACAATTGGCTTGATTCCCGACTGCAGCACCCCAGACAAAAGGTTATCACTGACCAAAATTAAGTCAATTCTGGACCATGACCGATGGACCTGAGAATAGTAAGAAAAAAGCTGTCCAACGGGATTAATTAGACGCCATGGGTTGCATAAACCCAATAGGTCCATGAAATTCCTCAGGGCAAGCTGTGAAGGGGAAGGTGGTTTCAATGGCCTGTAGGATTTATCCAAATCTTGAGATGGAGCAATATTCCAGTCCCCCCCCCCCAGTATTAACATTGAGGGCAAAAACCCACTCAGTTTATCAGCTAAGGTCATAAGAAAATTTGGGTTCCCTTCCACTGGGCCATAGATTGCCCCTATTACTACTCTAACATTATGTAGCAAGCCCTTAACAATAGTGAATCTGCCTTCATGGTCCGTTAGACACTCTTCTGCCAGAAAGGGTATATGTTTCCTGACCAATATGGCTACCCCCCTGCTAGAGGATGTCCCACATGAAGCAAAACTTTGGGCATATCCCTGCCGGCGACTGTCATGTACGGTATGGGCTGCGCACCATTGGCTGTATCTCTGCACCAATGGGCGTGCAGCCTACAGACTGATCAGTCGGCCGGGTAGCGGGCGGCAGGCAGGTGGGATGCTGTCGCCCCGGCCGCCGGGGGGGAGGGTGGAGGGGCTTGTGGGTGGGGGGACACTAGACACCAGGGAGATGTTGGGGGTTATAATGTGACATTCTGCCCTTGATCGGGCTTTATGGTCCACTGGACCACAGGAGATATTCGGGTTGGGGGAAGGTTACATTCTGCCCGCGATCGGGCGCTGGGGGTTCATACACGTTCTGCCCGTGACCGGGCTGTGGGAAAGTGTGTGTGGGGGTTTCATGTAACTGTGATGCCCGCAGTCGGGCTGTGGGAGATGTGTGTGTGGGGGTTTCATGCTTAACTGTAATGCCCGCGATCGGGCTGCAGGGTGGCCGGTCCCCGGCGGCTGCTGCCTGACAGGGTAATGGCGCAAGTCCTCGGGATGAGCCCTACACTGCAAATAGCATGCAAATGGGGCCATAAATAGATGCAAATGGCCCCGCTACTTCTTATAAATTATAGCCCCATTTGCATGTCACCTTTTGAATATGGAATTTGAGCATGGCGCAATGGTGCCTGCACCACCTCAAGTTAATGCTCAACTCTGGCAGCTTGCGGTGGCGCAGTTCCACTCTTCGCCATTGCGCAAGTGCTGTGGCTGGGGGTGATATTCTAGGAGTTGCTCACAGCGCAACTCCTTTGAATATCACCCCGGCCACACCCCTGCGCAACTATTTTGAGCAGCGCAGGGGCTTGCGCCTCAGAATGGCGCAGTTTGAATATCTGGGCCACAGTCTCCAACAGTTGCACCCATGTGTACAGTGAGTATGCCTGCCTACACCAGTGGCTATTGTAAGAAATGAAACATTTATAGAAAGCTATGGCATTAGCAGATGTATAGATTTTGCCCCCATATTCCATGGAACGAAGGCAAGAGTTATGCTTTAGGGACTGTTTTCTGGTGCTGACATCACCACAGCTTTTGTTGCACTACAGAAATCCTAATATTTGGTGTGCATTTCTGACAGACGTATTAATGTGCTCTGTAGGAAAGTTAAGCATGAGGTGGAAACCCAGGAATTTAAAACACTAAACAGTTTCCAGTGGTTATCCTGTTGAGTGTACAATTTGAAATGAGTTGTAAGAGACTGTCTTTCCACTAAACAGAATGGCATTAGATGTTGATTGGTAATATCAAGGGGTTTGTATTCATCCATTTCCTATTTCCAGTGAATTCATCTTGCAGTGTGCTATATGATTTGAAGATTGACTACTTTTGTATATACTGTTGTGTTATCTATTTAATCATGGATATAGATATCTGGGTCCATGCAGATGGTTGGCAAACCATTTATGAAAAGGCTGAAAAAGTGAACCAAGAAATGGACCCCTGGGGAACCCCATGGTTGAGTGAACATGGGCAGGAAGTTACTCCTTTGACTTTAATTATCTGGGAGCAGTTTAAGGGATAGTTCTTGATTCTGGACCAAGGTATGTGAGTTTAACCCAAGGCATGTACCTTTGTATGAATGAGGATATGATACAGAGTTTCAAAGTCCTTAGTAAGATCGCTTCATCAAAGTATCCTTCATGTAGGACAGTTGCAGGGTCATCAAGGACTGTTCTGATGGTATACCATGATGACAGTGACCACATATGGGTGACTGTCAAAATGACAATCTATATGAAGGCACTATTATCATAGGTAACAGTAGGGGACAGCGATGATTGCGACAGCGAAGGTAGGGTGGGCGGCAGGAAGGGGAGGGTGGGTGACAGGACGTGGAGGGATGGAGATTTCTGCCAAGCCAACTGTGTGGTGTGATGGGTAGGGTGCTTGGCTCTGATGGAGCAGGCTCTGGGTTTGGAACAGAGGGAGGGTACAACTTTGCTGCGTCCCACAGCTGCGGGACTTTTTTTTTTTTTTCAACCGGGCTGTGTCCCCCTCCCCAATATGCAGCCCCCCTGGACTTGAGAATCTTTAGTTAAGGGGGTGCAGTGGGTGAAGCCGCCCATGGGGGGGGAGGGGTGTAGGATAAGCAGACCCCCCCCACATGCATAGTTTCCCGGTCACCTTTTTCTGCATATCGCCGTTAATTTTTTCGGCGATAATGCAGTTTGCGATAATAGCGATCGCCTTTCATGGTCGCTATTGTCACATAGAACTGTTCTGACTGAGTGGTTCAACAGAATCTGGACTGTGCTTCTTTGAGGAGACCATGATATATAATGAACTTCATTAGATGCATATGCACTTTTTTAAAGAGTCTGGTTAAACATAGATAACACTGTGATCAAGTGATAGTCATTGGGGTCAGAAGAATGGCCTGTTTTGTGGAGTGGGGTGACTATCACTTTTTTTCCAGATTTCTGGTGTTGCCCCAATAAGTATAATTTCAGCAGAAATTGTAAGCACTCAAGGCTCAGTACCATTATAGTAATACATAAATATGGTGAACACTTCAATCATTCCTGAGATGTCACTATAAATTAAGAAATATCATCAAATTGATTTCCTTGGTTTAGATGACCATATCAGTCCTTGATATTAATACAAAGACTCATAGCTTGCATTGCAGTGAATTTACTTCAATTGGAAAAGTGCATACAAATAAGTGCCACAGTGTCTAAATCCATTCCATATAGAGACATGTGCCAAGAAAGTACACACAGGGTGGTAAACCAGTTTTCAGAGTAATATGCAGAGTTGATACCTACCTCAGACAGTTGGTGCCAAAAATCCTGGTGCTTTGCTCAATGGAGCTTCATCAGGGGGCCAATAACATCATAACCTATACTTTTAAAGGGAAAGTAACATGAATTGTAAAATGTATCACTGTAGTTACCAAATGGAAATCTGCTTTACATAAGCTATTGGCTGAACCTGTAACACTTTTAGGGTCAGAATTCTAATACATTTAGTTGCTCCTCCATTTATAGCTGCAGGTATCTATCTGCTAAATCACAGACACAGGAAATGACTTCACATCAGGGGAAAACAGAGGGAAAATATAATGCTGTCAGTAATTTACAATGAATAGTTTCTGATTCCCTCAACTCTCAATGACATTTGCAGTAAACTGTGCTGATGGCATTTGGTTCTCTGTCATAACAGAGATTGTGGAACAGCAATTGCCATTTGGGCAAGTCTACATCACCGAAAAATGAATTACAGTGATGTACACTCGCAGTGACTAGAAAACCAGCGACTGGCTTTCTATGTTATGTCGGGGGGGGCTATGCCCCCGCACTCCCCCCACAGGGAGCTTTATCCCTTGCAGCAGCCCCCTACTTAAGGATTCTCAGCTCCAGTAAGGTGCATGTTGGGAGTGGTGTAAAACTTAAAAACCCGACCGAACACAAAAAACAATCATGCACAGAACTGAACCCGGTACCCTCCCAACCCGAGCCTGCCACCTACCCACCACACAACACTTCCAGCTCAGCAGTTGACTGCTGTGCTATGCCTCACGTACCCTCCCTTCTCTACCGCCAGGCACACAAAGTGGTCTGCCCCCCCCATATGTGTGTGTGTGTGTGTGTGTGTCTATGTCTATGTCTATGTCTATATCCTGTCACTGTACTCGCCTACCCCTGTATCTGGTTACTAGCCTGCCAGGTAGCCCAGAACACAGGCACCGTGATTGAGTCACCCTTTTTGGAAGCGCTCAATCGTGATTGCCTAGTTCACTGGAAAGCATGGCATTTTCAGGGATCAGCATCCCTGCCAGCTTACAAATTTGTAAAGCCACTGTGTTATGAGCTGCAAGTATATTACCCTTTTCTAAAAAAAAGTTGTATGCTGCCAGTGCCAACAGTTTCTGCACTCCTTTGGGGTTCTGTTGATTTGTACATGGTTTCATGATATTTCAGTTGAGTGAAATGTTTTGCACCTGTGTGGTTTGCAAAAAGTCCTACTAGTACCACTCTAAACAATGTTTGCACCAATGTTGTTTTACATTTCTTTGTGCTGAAGCAATTGTGTATAATTGTTTCACTAGCAGCATTTTGTGTAATAAGAGACAATGTGGTCTGTTGGTTTGAACACTAGATTTGCACCTTGGAGGTCACAGATTCTACCATCAGTAGAGCCAAACACTAACAGTGTGACCTTCAGCCCATGGCTTGACCCCCCTGTGCTCCATTCCAATCTGCTGTTCCAATGGGTAGAAATAGGATCCCACTGCAAACAAGACATTACATCTTAATTAGGCTACCTTTGATAAATCAGTTATTGTGTTGTGCTGGTGTGTGATAGGGAAGATAACTGGTATAAGTGATATTGGAAATGTGTAATGGAGGACCCTTTTAAGTGTTCAAAAATCAAAAGTATTTATTTGAACAATGTAGAAACAGGCTTTCTTCTATCAAAATAAAAAATGGTTTATTTTCTTTATAACTGCAGCTTTTCACTCTATCTTGCCTTTCCAACATGAGATGTACAGCATCTCCTCATCTCATTGAGGCATAATCATTTCAGTTCCCTGACCCTCCCAACTGCAATCAGTAAATTAGAGACTAGCTGAGACCAGCTCACCAATATTCCCCACAGTACTGCAGAAGGTGCTGTTTGCAATACATTTTCTCTGCTAAAATATAGCAGAACTGAAACAGGTTCTGATTGCAATAATGTTTCTGTGCTACAGTAAAGCAAAGCTTTTGTACATTTATAAAATATCAAATACGAGAGTGTTTATAACTTGGCAAAGAAATGGTTATGCCTCAATGAGATGAAGAGCTGCTGTATATTTCATGTTGGAAAGGCAAGACAGCGTGGAAAAGCTGCAGTTATAACAAAAATAAACCTTTTTTTTATTTTGATAAGAGAGCCTATTTCTTGATTGTTCAAATAAATATTTCAAATTTTTGAACCCTTAAAAGGGTCCTCTATTGAGTATTCCCAGTATCACTTATACCAGTTATCCTCCCTATCACATACCAACACAAAACAATAACTGATTTATTAAAGGTAGCGTAGTTGAGATGTAACATCTTGTTTCCAGTGAGATCCTATTTCTACCCATTTGTACAGCTGAGTGGAATGGAACACATGGAGGTCAAGTCACTTGCTGAAGATCACACTGTTAGTATTTGGTTCTATTGCAGTTGAATCTGTGACACCCTATGTGCAAATCTGGTGTTCAAACCAATAGACCACACTGCCACTTATTACACGAAATGATGCTAGTGAAACAAAAATTATATACAACTGCTTCAGTACAACAAAATGAAAACCGCACTGGTATAAACATTGTTAAGAGTAAAACTAACAGGACTATTTGAAAACCACACAGGTGCAAAGCATTTCACTCAACTGAAATGTCACAAAACATTGTACAAATCAACAGAACCCCAAAGGAGCTCGGAAACTGTTGGCACTGGCAGCACACAACTTTTTTTTTTTTACCACAGGGCAATATACTTTTAACTCCATGACACAGTGGCTCTACAAATTCATAAGATGGCAGATATGCTGATGCGTGAAAATGCCATCAGCACAGTTTACCACAAATGTCACCAAGAGTTGAAGGGAACAAAAACTATTCATTGTAAATTACTTTATTTCCCTCTGTTTTCCCCTGATGTGATGTCCTTTCCTGTGTCTGTGATATAGAAGATGGATGCATGCAGGTATAAAGGGAAGGGTAACTAAGTGGGTTACAGTTCTGACCCTAAGAGTGTTACAGGTTCAGTCAATAGCATATGTAAAGCAGATTTCCATTGGTAACAATACTGATGCATTTTATAAATCATGTCAGTTCCCCTTTAATGTCTGCGAAACTTACTAATTATGAATAGTTTACTTCCTTGAAATAGGGGTGGTTTTTGGTTTCTCATCAGAATGGGGGGGTAGGTGATTTCATTTATATGAAGATTCTGAATAGGACGACGGAGGGACTTGGATAGATGGAGGATGAGGTTGGTGAAATGCAAATTCAAAGTATTTGGTACTGCATACAGCAGTTGGCATATACAGTATATTCTGGTTAATGTAACAGCCAAGTTTCTGAGTCATTTATATTTATCCCAGTTCCCAACATTAGCAGTTCCCCTTTAATGTCTTTGAGTAACTGACCAAGACCAGTTTACTTCCTTGAAATAGGGGTGGTTTTTGGTTTTTCATCAGAATGGGTCGTAGGTGGTTTCATTTATTTGAACATTCTGAATAGGATGATGGAGGGACTTAAATAGATGGAGGATGAGGTTGATGAAATGCAAATTCTAAGTATTTGGTATTTCATAGTTGGTATATATAGTATATTCTGGTTAATGTAACATCCAAGTTTCTGAGTCATTTATATTTTTCCCAGTTCCCATCATGTTGTATGACCTTTAATGTGTCTCATGTTTGATCTCAAAGCATATAATGATCAAGCAGCTCAGATGTAATCTATCTGTGTTGACCCCCCCCCCCCCACAACTCTATAAAGTCTTCTTGGAAGCAGTTTGTCAGAAATCAATTTGATCTTGCCAAAACCTCGTTAGCGTCATGGATGGGTAACAGTCTTCCAGAATTAATTTGTCTCACTTACTCACATAGCTTGGTTGAGTATTATTTTTAAAGATTTTTTTTTTTTTTTTTAGATAACACCTGGGGCTCGATTATTCAAAGAGGCACAAAGCACAGTGGAAAAATTTGGGCTGCGGCTTGCAGTTGCCCGGGTGCCCAAAGTTGCTGTATTTAGCAGAGCAGACCACCAGCACTACTTGATTGCATATAGGGCCATTTCAGCCCAGTGCTAATCCACATAGCATTGGGCAGACATGGCTCCCAAAATAGGGCACCACAATGGCTTGGTTAGTGCTAACTTTTCAATATTCAAACAGACCCATGCAAATGAGCCCATTGGGTATGAAAGGCACTAAGGACCAATTTTCATGCTCATTATGGGCTCATTTGTATGGAAAGATAGGCTGGATTGTGTGGCACTACTCCCAGTTTCTCAGTCCCAGAGAGCTATCACTGGTGCTAGTGGTCTCCCCACCAATCGCCAGCCGAATAATTAAAATAAATCTTTCCCTGGTGCTAGTGGGCTTCTCCCCCCCCAATGATCACCAGCCTGATGCTAAACATAAATCTGTCTCCTGTCTCCAGGGGTCCCTCACACCACCCACACCCATGCCCAATATGAAATGCATTATTCCCTAGTGTCTAATGGTCCCTTCCCCCACCTGCACTATGCCCGCTGCTTAAATAATATGTTGCTTGTGTCCACTCATTCTCCCCCCCACCCAATGCCTTGCCAGAGTAAGACAAAAGTATTGATCTTCATCTACTAATTCTTCCTCCTGTCCGATCCACGTCCCGGGTTTGACCTCCCCCATGATTGTTATCCTGCCACTTATTCAAGAAAAAACAGGTGCCAAGTATCACCCCCACACAACACAGCCAAAGCTCCATTTATGCTCACTGATCCCTGCCCCAATGGCCCATCCTCATTGGTGCTAGTGGACCTCCCCATGGCACTGACACCCCCCCCACCATCTTCAGTAACTGTCTATCAGTGCCACGGTGAATCAACAGCAAATGAAACAGCCCTCCACACACCCTCAGCCACCCATTGTCTGAATGAAACTGGGAACCCTTTGCTTATTTATAGGACTGACTGCCCTATAAATAAGAAGTGCTCTCCCATCGTCAGTCAAATGGTTGACAGCTGAGGTGGTGTGTGGAGGGTTGTGTCACTTGCCATCAATTCACTGAGGCACCAACAACCAGATACTGGAGACGGGGGTTATTGGTGCAGCTGGTGGGAAGGGGATCCACTAGCATCAATGAGGAATGGGCTGAGGGGTGGAGAATCGATGAACATGAACAAGGCAGGGCTGTGTTGTGGGGGAATGATACTTGGCATCTGGAATTCTGAAAGTCAGTGACAGAGTGGTGATCATGGTGGAGGGGTTTAAACCTGGGACAGAAATTTGATGGGGGGAGGGACCACTAAACCAGGGACAATAGTATTGTCTTACTTTGGCAGGGCATTGGTTGGGGGAGGAACCACTGGAAACAAGGGATAATTTATCTGTCCATCAGGCAGGTGATACGGTGTGGCCTGGGACTTCTGGACACCAGGGACACTGTCTGTCCATTGAGCAGGTGATTGGGTGGGGGAAGGGACCACTGGACTCCAGGGAATATTACAATTGTACATCAGGTGGGGGGAGGGACCAATGGACACCATGAAATGGGTGTCTGACTATTGTTCATGGGTGCAGATGGGAGGAGGGAACACTGGACACCAAGGGCACTGCTGTTATGGATCAGGACTGACATGAAGGGGGGTTGCCACACCTTCTACACCATTTCTACAGTTGCATGGGAGTAAGCCAGGGTCTAAATCAATGGTATTTGTGCATAGCAAGGGGACTGCACAAAATGCCTTTGCACGGTGCAAATACTCTGAATAGCGGACTGCTCCAATATTCAGGTCTCTGCCCTTTCATTTGCATAGCGCCCCTTTAAAGTTTGCCTGGGCTCAATCCCTGTTTGCCAGTGTTAACTGGTTTTTTTTTTTTTTCCAAATTAAAGTTTATTAGGCATTTTTAAAGTACAAAGAACAGATCCATCATATACATGGGATTAACATCGGACACAATATGAAGGTCTGGGATCAACTGAGCTTTTCAATACACAATGTCCACACAAAACCTGATTTGTGTGGGTAAACTAGGATTTGTGCACAGGCAGACTTTTGAATATCTGCTCCCTGTCATTTAAACAGTGTTTTATTGACTCCCTGTGTCTATTTCCTCTCTGTGCTGTTCTGGGCTCTGCCACTCTGAATATTTCACCCAGACCTAGGGGAGTTGGCTCCCCAAATATACTAGGGAAGCAAGGCCAAGGTATTCATACTGATACCTTTGCGGAACAGTCAAAGGGAGTGACCTAGGCATCAAAGAACATTCCTTTTCAAACAATAAAGTGCAAAAGTTGCTTACTACTCTGAGTACCCATCAGCTTGTAATTGCATCACAGTTCTTACTGACCACCTTTCCAAAGCTTCAGACAAGCATGGCAGCAGGTAATACACCACCTACATACAGTAAAATTGCAAACATTGCAAAAAACTGAAAATGCTTGCAGGTTTGCCTTGGCCTTGAGGCCACTCAAAGATGTACCTTGGGAGAGTCCTGGAATAAGACACACTGTAACAGTGAGCTGTCAAATAATTGCAATGATCATTAAACAAGCCAATTCATGTGCTGGTTGGCCACAGCAGTCTACAAGAATGAGAGCACATGCTCCTTTTTATGAGCAGGCTCTCCCATTCATTTAGAAAGTGGCTGACTGAGGTGGTAAGAGAAGGGACCATGCAAGTCATTGTCTCTATCATCCCATGATGACCATTCATCAGGTATAGTCCAGGCTCTGAAGTGTTCTATTATTTACTTTGGGTTACATGGTGGGGGTGAAGAGTGTATTGGGTGCTGCTCAGTGGGTAGGTGTAGGAGGAGGCTTCCTTTTATTCTGTCACGTGGCCAGGTCTTGGGGGCAGAGGTTGGAATTCAAAGGGAGATGATGTAAGTGTGTGAGTGGGGGGGATTGAACTCCATCAATGCATGGATACTGTATCAACAGGACTAATCATGCAGAAATAATTTCAAGATGCATGGAACCTGTAGGTCATTTTTTTTTTTTTTTGTAATTACCAGTTCCAATTTCTTTGATACTTCATCTTAACTGGATTTCGCTAAGCTCATCATGGTGTTTCTGATTTATTGTAAACACTGGTGTTGAGTGCCACTTTATAATTTAATGATGTTTTATGTCTTGTTACACGAGGTCCCTGCACCCTAATACCCTCAGGGGTACACTGTAGACAGCTAATGTTTAGGCACAGGCTATACTAATACATAGGGCTAAGGGCGTCTACCATATAAGAGTAGATGCCAGGATATAAATGCATATTGTTGTAATCCACTTTGCTTGCTAATGCAGACATATTATACCATGTATTTTCTATTTCTTAATTGTCAGATGCCAAGACACCTGTCCTTGAAGTAATTATCATATGTAAGGCAACATTGCCATCCTTCGGTGATGTGCACCACCACACCTTGTTATGTAAGACTCCGTATAAGAACTTCTTTGTTCTAAAACTGATGACTTAACATTATATAATTCTGTAATCTTGGACCATGGAGCCACCTCTAATTTAGCTAATAGGGCTCATCTCTGTAACTAGAAATGTTTCTATCTTTTAGTAACCATAGTAATTATCACAGGTATATAATGTTATGCACAGACTTTACACCTTGGAGACCCAAGAGATCCCAAGAGACTACAGAGAAACCTCGAGGTGTAGGGAATGCTTAGCACTGGCTCACGGTTCGTATTGGTAAGAACTGCTTAGGGCAACTGTGATTTATCCCTTTTGTAGTAATAAACTTGTTTATTACTCGAATGCAACTTGTTTGTGATTATTTGCCTTCCCAATATTGTCAAGAATCTGAAAGTGAGGTCCAGACCTCTTACAGTCCCATTAAACCACAGGGTAGTGCTGGGCAGAAACTGCAAATTCTGATTTATTTATTTATTTTCCATTTTGTAAAATTCCTCAAATTTTAAAACATTTTCCAAACTTTTGACTTATGATATCCAGATCCTTTGATTTGTTACACAGATTTTCACTCTGTTCTGTGAATTTCTAGCTGAATTGCAGAATGATGCGCACAAACTGTGGAATGGCAGTTTTGCTGATTTTATATTCTGCATATTCATACATCAGTCAGTAATGCAAGTAATCATTCAGTTGTCAGTGTCGGTGGATCAGCAGGTAGCACACTCTCCTCTGAGGCCCAGAGATCAGAAGGCCATGGTTCTATCCCCACATCAGGCACTTGGGTTAAATCACAATACTGACACTGTAGTGCAACATGGGGGAGTGCTGCACACCTGAGGTGCTGTCTTTCAGATGAGATGTTAAACCGTGGTCCCATCTGCCCATCCTGGTGGTAGTTCAGGTGGATGTTAATGTTCCCACGGCACTTCTTGAAAAGAGTAGGGGAAGATTTATTGCAATAACATCAAGGTAAATAGATGAGAACAGTACAGTAACCAAGTGTATCCAGAGGCACAGAAATATATATAAAAAAAAAACACATCAGTATTTAAATCACACTCACAACTTAAAAGAAACTTAACAAAGTCAGGCATCAAAAATGGGAGTATAACAGAACAGTTTGACTATCAATATGGTGAAATCATGCAAGAACCATCAATCATTTAAACTTAATGAACAGACTGAATCATTTCCACCATAACAAAACTTTCTGAGAAGTATGAACACTAATATCCTTAAGATACACCTTTGTCATAGCTTGATGAATCAAGGTCAACAGAGTCTCATAAGGCATTTCCTTCTGATACAGAACCCACTGACATCGACTCTGCCATAGATAAAACGTAATACAACAAAGAAAAACTGACAGTTTCCTGATGATACTGGGATCCAAATCAGGAGCTGTCAACTACCACATGTGTCAGCATTGTGTCAAGAATTTCCAAAAAGGGGTCACAAAAGAATAAAAAAAAAAAAATTAAAATGCTCAGTAGTCTCCTCCTGATTAATACACTCCTTATAAGGACAGTTCTGTTCCTCCATGGCCTTGTATTTTGCATCGCCTCTCAGATTCAGTCTACCAAAAATTGAAAGCCAGAGATGTTCCCACATGAATTCTGGGATTCTAAGATTATTTAACTGAGCCAAAACCAGAATGCTCTAAGAAGAAGGACAATGTTTGAAGCTAGGCTCTATAGGGGATGTTGTTGACAAAACTATTTGATAGAGCTGCTGTCCTGTGCTTCATAAAATCAATGGTTTGGTCAATTCCCCATTTATACAACTTGGAAACAGTCTAAAATAATCCGGAACATGTAAATACATTGAAATCCTAGGAGGGAGGGAGGAATAGCCATGACTGAAAGAACCTACCCAAGACTAACTGTACCAAACTAGTACAAGTGGAGGCTTGAGTCCCCAAACCAATCCTAACTGTCTGAGATAGACCTAGTTGTTTTTTATACTTTGTTTATCATGCCAAGGTCCTTTTTTCTTTGGATAGACAGGTTAAATCGGCTGCCCCACAGCATCTGAAAAAGACTATTTATTTAACCTCACTTCCAGATGCTAAGTGGGAGAGTAAATCATGGCCACATGGAAAAGAAGAATGAGGATTAGGAATTTCTTTATTATTTGAATACATCTTAATTTGCATAATTTCCAGTGCCTCCACAGAAGAACTTTAGACTCGACAATTTGTAAATCATGTTCCCAATTCAACTGAGGTAAGTTTTGGGGTCCAAAAGTGATCCCCAAAATTTTTAAAGAATCTGAAGAAATTTTGATACCCCCCCCACCTGCACCAGGGTCAGGGTCCCGGCACCCACAAAAGTCATCTACATTTGATAGGGTTCAGTTTAGAGTTAGAAAGGTGAGACTAAAGCGTCATTTCATTCAAAAAGTAGGGTATCTGGGCATAATCTACAAAAAAGGCAAATATCATCCACATAAGTCTGCACATGAACAGTTACCCGCTGTATGGGTCCTGTGAACCCTAATTATTTAGGGTCCTCTGAAAGTACCTTAAGGAAAGGATCTAGGGTAAATATATGCAATAAGGTTCTTAAAGGGCACCCTTGATGTCTCCCCATTGAAACATGAAGGCCCTTAGTAACTGAACATTGAATTATAGGGAAAACAGTAATGGATGAATACAAAAGTGTGAGCCAATGTATAATCCATGGTGGTATCCCATATTTGTGAAGGGTAGCAAATAGAAAAGGGAGATATACCCTATCAAAGGCCTTCTCCTGATCTACTGACACAATCACCACTGAATTTCTCATCAGGGAGAGATGGTCAATCACATCCTTCAGAATCATGAGAGCAGATTAAATTTTCCTGGAGGGAAGACCACAAAACTGTCAAGGGGAGGTTACCAAATTAGCATTTTTTTTTTTTTTTAAATCTTGTATTAAGAAGTTGGGCAAGTAATTCATAGTCACAGTTCAAAATAGTAATTGGTCGACAATTTTCAAGTTGCGTTTTATCTCCAGATTAGAAAAGAAATATCAATAAGCCTTCCAGAAAGGCAGGAGCCATAGTGTTAGAAGTAAAACAATAATTAAAAACAGTTTCTAAACAGGGAGAACTTTCTCCTAGAAAAGGATTCATAAACCTCATATGGAAGGCCATCTAAACCCAGGGAGGTCTTTTTTTTTTTTTTTGTGTCGAATAGTGGATTCAATTTCTGTCACTCCAGTGGGTTCCTGTATTTCCAAAGCTATTGCAGAAAAGTGTCGAATAACCAGTGGCTCCAAGAAGTTATCAATGGCTTCATCAGTAGGGGGATCATCGGGAACATGGGAGTCTAAAAATTGTTTTATAACAGCATAAGTATCATCCATTGAACTGGCAGTCATCTTCCCCCAGTAGTCAAAGATTCCATAGTAGTGGAGTTTCATACAGATTTACAGGCCTCAAAAGGGTCTCCAATGGGAGATTTCTGCATCTCATTCTGCAATAATGCCTGAAGCGTATATGCCCCATCATATTGATAGCATGTCATTTCCTCTTATTTTAGAAATTTGCAGAGTATAGTCACAGGTGGAGCTATTTGACACAGTAAACAAATATTGCAACTGCTGTCACAGAGACAAATGCCTTACAAATTTATCATTTTCAGTTTGTTTACCAAACTGTTGGAATCATGCCTTAAGGTTGGCCTTAGTCTCCAACCACCATTCCCACAAATCAGAATAAAGAAGACTAACTGAGCATCTAGCTCATAATAACCGCATAGCACATAAAATTCCTGACTGAACCTCGGGTTTCTCCAAAATGGATGTGTTCAACTTCTAACGATTTGACTTAATATGCAAGTGGTCTGAAACAGTGCCAAAAGATAGTGACAACAAGATGTGATCAGAAAATTCCAGGGGAGAGGTGTGTAAGGATGCCTTAGGAAGATTTTTTGAAATGAACATATGGTCTGTGATTGTGGTGCATTTATCTCTCTTGTAGGTAAACAGCAGACCATTCCTTAGAAAATCCCAGTAGACCAATAAATCGGTGGTTTCCACAACCCAATTTAAGGCATTAGAGTCACAGTAGACTTTATTGGCAGAGGACTCCCTTGGTTGATTTAAGTGGGTAATTGAAATTCCCCCCAAAAAACGGTTTTGTATGAGGTGACGAGATATATCTGTAAGGATTGAAACAAGGCCACTTTCTCAGATTTCGTCTGAGAGCCATAGATGTTAATCAACCTACAATCCAAAGTCTTCCAGATACACTCTAATATCAATACCCTCCTCAGGCTAAGGTCAATCAATTTTAATAGAGTGAAGGAGTAGGAATTAAAAAAAAAAAAAAAAAAACTAACCCATCAGTGTGCTCCAATCCAAAGGACCAGTAGGATGGTCCCCACAGCCATTTTTCCTGGAATTGCCTGCCCTGGTCTCTAGGAAAAATCCAAGTCTCCTGAATAAAGCAAAAGTCATAATTGGAGTTGTGCAGAAGACTGAAAACTGCCTGATGTTTGAGTGGATTTAGAAGACTATGGATGTTGATGGAGCAAATCTTCAAATCTTCAGAGAATCAGCAGCTTTAAGCTAGTTTTTTCATTTTTTTTTTTTTTTGGCTCATTTATTCCCAACCAGATACTGGTTCTGTGAAGAAGGAACAGAGGTGTGAGGCTGCGAGTTGGCTTCCTCCAACTCCATTTCTGAGTCCTCCTCCTCCTCCTCCTCCTCCTCCTCTTCCCCTTTCATGGCCAAGGCCTCAAAGGGGTTTTTGGACTCTGTCCATGGGGAGGGAATCTGCAATAGGTTTTTTATCCTGGAAGACTTCCTTCTGGGTAAGGGAGGTTGAAAATCAAGGTCTCCTTCTGTATGAGACTCATTAGTGTAACACACTGGCAACATGGGAGCTGGTTCGGCAAACTGTACTGTGAAACATCCCTGTCATAGAGGGAGGGAGAATGGGAGGAGGTAGGGAAGAAAGATTCTTCTTCCTCAACCTGTTCATCAGGAACAGCAGGAGGCTGGGGGGGTGACTCTGGACCAGTGGGAGGTGGGAGAAGGTCTGGTTCCTGCTCAGACACTGAGTCCTGAGCCTTCTGAATAAGGAGCTCTGGGCTTATATATGCTGCCTTATTTTTGGCAGCCCAAGGGCACTCACCAAACACATGCCCCAAATCCTCAGAGATCACATTTCATGTGAGATGCACATTGAAGGGAGATTTGGCCAATTTCCCCAAAGTTATCACACTGCTGTTTGTCACAAGAGCTGGAAAGATGTGTTTGAGAGCCACATCTGAGGTGCCGTCTTTTGGATGAGACATTAAACAGAGGTCCCATCTGCCTGGATTGGTGGTAGTTCAGGTGGATGTTAAAGATCCAATGGCACTTATCGAAAAGAGTAGGGGAATTTCCCCGGTGTCCTGGCCAAATTTCCCTCATTCACTAAAAATACCACCAACAGCTTAATCTGGTTCACGGTCAGTTGGCATTCATCTGTACCCCCTTCCCTGGGTCATGCCTGAAAATAGGCAGGATTTGTCTAGTGCACTTACCCGGTCAACAAAAACTAAATAAAATAAATAAAAATAAAACATTTATAACATGCCCTAGGCTGACCGGCATAAAAACATACACCTCGGTCTCTGTTCAGCATAAATGAGTTAGGGACATGTACAATACCGGAATCATTTTGCAAAAGTTTAATTCTATATTTCCAACCACCCATCCAAAAAAATCCTGAGTCCAGAATGTCCTCAGGATCACTTAACACATCACCTTTCTGTTGCAACCACTAGGTGATATCATCCACATGAACTCCCTAATTCCTGAACATGACTAATATACTTTATCAAAGGTTTAGTAAGCGGGATAACAAAAAAGTGGTCCAAGTGGGAGAGAACTTGACGTGATTATATATTTCCCAAAAAAGATCCAGGGCATAAGCACTATGGAAACTAACATCGTACCTGTCCTTCCTGGAAATGTTAATGAAAGCAAAAACTTCCTGGGGGAAAAAATGCAGAGTCTTTTAGCAACCATTTTCCTACATAATGTCTGTCTGGTCTGTCTTCCAGGCCCCCCTTATAATGAATATGGATGGCATTCTATCTGGGGGCTGCTTCTTTACTTAATTTAGAAAAAAAACATCAGACAATAATGGTTTTTGAGGTTGGAAATGATCCTGAGAAAGGTTCAAAGCCTGAGGAGATCCCCCTGTTGACTGAGGAGCAGGCGGATTATACAATAAGAGTAGCAGGAGACTGTACATGAGGGAGATTGCTGTCCCCAGAATCAGTTTGAGAGGTATCCTGTCATGAAAAACCAGGCAGTGAAGACACACCACCCTGCCCTGTTATCGGAGGATGCCATTCCAGTGTAACCTGTGGAAAGTTCAATTTGGGGTCAGAGTTTGGGTTTGGCAACCACTGTCTGCTGGGTAGATGAGTCCAACCAGCCTCACACAGGGCCTTTTGGGGGGACCAAGGGCCACAAGAAGACACCAATTTGGTGTTAGGTGCAGATACTGGTTGCATAACAGATAAGGGGTGTAATGCTTTAATATGAGCAGGGGGTACAGAAATATACATTACAGGTGGAGCAGGAATGCCACCCAACCATGGATGATGGTTAGCCAGAGTGAAAGCAGTCCGCTTCTCCTTATTGCCATCCTTCAGGCCTAGTTTCTTTCTGGGTTCCTTGATAGAAAAGAAATGAGTAGTAACCCCTTCCTGAGTATTGGCCTGATTTTGAAAAGGAACTTTAGTATTCAGAGGTTTATCCAGACAGTCTGTACTTTTAGGTAGTGTGAAAACAAATGCAGCAACTCTGTTGCAAAGGAGTCGCTCAAATGTCTGAGGAATCAATAGCTAGTCCTCCCCCCCCCCATCTAAGGGTATTGAGGCAAACTCAGGCCACTAGAAGGCTTATCAGCTTCATTATTAAAGTCCTTTGAGGTTATCTGTCCCTGCTCATTGCTCCCAGGCTCTGGGCACCCACCAGCTGTAGTGGTATCACTGCCAGCCTGTTCAGGGAGAAGTGCTACAGTAGAAATAACAGAGGTAACATAGGAGGAGCTGATGACTCGCCCAGCCCCACATAGGCTCTTGATGCTTCTGCATCACCAACGCAAATGACAGGCTGGCTGGGTAATCTGACAGCCGCCTCTGCTGTTTTGCAGCATCACAAGCTGCATTCTCAGTTTATGTTGCTCTCGATAATGTCGTTCATCCTCCGAAAGCAGCACACTGCCTACAGTAGTTGTAGGATCAGTGAAAGAATTACCATCTGGACCAGCATCAGAAAGAAGCAGAGAGTTGGTAACACTTAAATCCTCCGTAGAGACAAAGACTTCAGGTAGGTCCCCATCATCTTCCACATTATAAAAAAGGGTTTCTAATTCCTCATGAGCCCCTAGTGAAGCAAGGGGAGGAGAGGTGGATATCTCCCCCACCCTGGAGACATCCATCTCCTCTGGAGTGCAGCTCAAAGTGGCCATCTCTACAGACCAGCATTTCCTAAAGGAGAGTAGAGGAATTTCCCATTTACCCTGGCCAGATTCCCCCATTCACTAAAAATACCACCAACAGCTTCATCTGGTTCAGGTCAGTTGGCATTCATCTGTAACTGCCTCCACTGGGTCGTGCCTAAAAATAGGCAGAATGTGTCTCGTGCACTTACTCAATCAACAAAAACTAAATAAAATAAATTCAGGAGTTCTTCAGATAAGAAGGTGATCAGTTGGCAAAGAAGTCCACAGTACCTATTTACATTCATATCACCATTCTATGATAGAAACTGATATAAGTTGTCAAAGTGGATTCTGAAAGTTTGTGGAAGGAATATTCTGTCTCTTGTGCTAGATCTGATGGTGGAATTTAATTTTCATATGGCACTAACAGAGTTCTATACTAAAACACAGATGCAGTGAGTAAACAATATAAGACCTTAGCAATGACAAACTACATCACACAGTTCTTTAAAGTTATTTAGTGCCCGACTGCAAGTCAGAAAAACTTGGACAATTTTCTGAAAGGGAGACTAGCAGAATGTGAACCAATAATTCAAAAACCACTTCAACAAAACCTATAGGAATGTAGGTTATAAATGCAGTTTTCCTACAAAACAAAAAGGTTCCTAATCTTAATGGTTCCAAAGTATACTTTTTTTTTTAATTTTTTGTGAAATTTATTTGTTTAACTTACTTTGAGTGTGTCACCTACTTCATGCTTTCAATGGGCTGAGTACTGTTACCTACCAAAACACCCACCATTGCCAGACTGTGTCTCAAGACTCCCTTGGGTCTTCCCCATTCTGAGTAAAGCACAAACCCAATGGGCTGCTTTCATACTTTTTCTCCAATTCCACCATCCCAGTGCATGCAAACTACAACATCCTGAAGTGATGCCCATCACTATACCATGACTCATGTTGCCGAGGCTATCAACAAGCCTGTTACTAGTATGTGCTACATAAAGTAATGATGCAACACAGCTCTCGTTCCCCAGCAACCTTTCCTGCCATCATCTGCATTCCAAGCTCCAGGTACAAACTGAAGTAGCCAGTATGCTAGAATAATTCTTTATTGCTTGCTGCCACAGAGCTGGCAAGTTAGCCCATTATATTTTGCCATATACAATTGTTTTGTGTTTTACTCTCCTTGGCAGCATGACCTCCATGTGCCTCCTGCCAAGTTCCAGTCTGCCACATCTTCTAGCACCCAGAGACTCGAGATTAAGGGGCAGTGGGAGACCTGAGGATACAGGGGGATGCCATCCTGGTGGCTCCATTTTTCATAGAGCAGGTTGTCTTCACTCGTCTCCCACCCACAACTTGGGCAGTTTCTTGAATGGCTGACCATGCACACAGTGATATCCTGGTAGAGAATCAAGCTCAAGGCCCACTGCAAGGATCATTGCAGAGGTGGAAACTAATGGCAGTCCCATCCTTGCTCGAGGGCACTGCCATATGGCAACACCACCAGAGCCCCTTTGACTGTCTGAATCAGCTCCCAAGTTATCTACTAAACACATCTCACTGGCAGTTGGGTGATAGGTGCTACATTTGGAGGGTAAAGGTGAGGGGAAGGGGATAGAGGAACAGTGGGAGACACTTAAAAGAGCCATAGCAGAGGCAGCAAGCCTCTGTGTAAAGCAAATCAACAAAGCAAAAATAAGGAACAAAAAAACACTATGATTTTCTAAAGAAGTGGCAGGGAAGGTTAAGGAAAAGAAACAGGCATTCAGAAAGTACAAAAAAATGCAGAAGGAGGAAGACTGGGAACTGTATCTGGCAAAGTAGAAGGGGAAGGAGAAAGCAGTTAGGAGCGCAAAGGCACAAACTGAAAGAATATCAGTCAGTAAAAGTAGGTAACAAAACATTTTTCAGGGATAGGGAGAGTAAAAAGACCAATGGGGGATTGTGAGACTAAATAAAGGTGGGGAAGTATGTGGAGGGCTACCTAGAAAAAGCAGACATTTTGAATGAATGCTTCCGCTCAGTATTTACAAAAGAAATGGAAGTGGAAGGACTAAAATTAGACAGTAGAAACACACATGGAGGAGAAGTGGACACCAGTCTATTCACAGACGAGGGTGTCCTAAAGGAACTTTCAAAACTAAAAGTGGACAAGGCAATGGGTCCAGATTGGAAACATCTCAAGATACTAAATGAATTCAGAGAGGTACTGGGGGCACCGTTGACGGCCCTATTCAACAAATCACTGGAGGAGGGAGTGGTACCATAGGACTGGAGGAGGGTGAGGGTGAGTGTGGTTCCATTACACAAAAGTGGGAGCAAAGTAGATGCTGAGAATTACAGGTCAGTCAGTTTGACTTCAGTGATGGGGAAAATAATGGAATCTATTCTAAAAGAAAGCACTGTAGCATATCTTGAGGCCAACAGGACAGAAAACCCAGAGCAACATGGAGTCGCAACAGGTAGAACTTGTCTAATAAATCTGAGATTTCTTTGACTGGGTGGCCAAGGTGGTGGTGGGGGGGTGGGGTGGACATGGCCTACCTAGATTTTAGTAAGGCATTTGACACAGTCCAACACAGGAGGCTAGTAAACAAGTTGGTAAATCTGGCAGTAGGTCCCAGGGTGGTGAACTGGGTCAGAAATTGGCTGAGCAACAGTACACAGGATGGTTATAAACAGAGTTGCCACCAGGATAGTAACCAGCGGGGTGCCGCAAGCTTTAGTATTAGGTCCAGTCCTCTTCAATGTCTTCATTAGTGACACTGCGGAGGGGCTAGAAGGGAAAGTAAGCCTCTTTGTGGACAACACCAAGATCTGCAATAGAGTGTACACTTTGGGGTGGGTGAAAAGAATGAGGAGAGATCAAGGCAAGTTGGAATGTGGCAGCTTAAATGCAGTACAATGAAGTGCAAAGTTATGCACTTGGGACTCAGAAATCCTAGAGAGGAATACAAGATGGGGGGTGGGAGATACTAACAACAACAAAGATGGAAAGGGACCTTGAGTTATCACAACAGATGACCTGAAAGTAGCCAAGAAATGTGAGAAGGCAGTGGGGAGGGCCAGAGGGATGCTTGGGTGCATAGGGAGAGGCATCATTGGTACATACAAAAATATGAAAATACTATAGGAACACACGAAATTGCCAGCAGAAACAGGTCTCATGGTCTATCTAGTCTTCTTGAGTCTGCAGCTAATGCCTCATCTCACAGTTGTTCCTCTTGCCCCCGTTTTCCCAGTATCCCTTACCCTGCCCAATCACTCTTGAAACTGACCACCATCTTACAAAACACTATCTCGTCTATTAAGATGTTCCATTTGTCCACCACTCTTTCAGTGAAAAAATGTCTCCTCTCCTCTGCTCCCTCCTGAGTCTTCCCCCTCCAGTCTCAGTCCATGCCATCTCATGTTCCTCCCCCCCTCTCATCTGGAAAATCCCTTCTGTGTTGATCTTGTTTATTCCCTTCAGACACTTAAATGTCTCAATCATATCCCCCCATCCTTCCTCTCATCGAGCGAATACATATTCAACTCTCTCAGCCTGCCCTCGTAGGACTTGCTCTCTAATCCCTGGATCATCTTTGTGGTTCTTTTCTGCACCCCCTCCAACAATCTGATGTCCTTCTTCAGGAATGGGGTGCCAGTACTGTACACAGTACTCCAGGTGGGGCCTGATCAAGACCTACACAGGGGCAGGAAAACCTCCATCCTTCTGGAGGAGATCCATCTTGCAATACACCACATTTTATTTGCTTTTGCTGCTGCTTTCCTGCACTGAGCAGAATTGTACATACTCTCCATAATGATCACTCCTAGGTCCTCTGTGGAGCTCCCCAACTGTACCCCATTCAAGTGATAATCCTTCCCCCTGGTTCCTGGCTTTGAAGTGCAGAATCTTGTACTTCTTGGCATTGAACCCCAGCTGCCATGTTTCCACTCACTCCTGCAGCTTAGTCAGGTCCTCCTGCAACCCCTTCAACCCCTCCGCATCATCAACCACAGCTCCCATCTTGGTATCATCTGTGAACAGACTGACCCTGCTCCAGATCCTGTGTGAGATATCTGCAATAAAAATCTCAAACAGCACCGGTCCCAGTACCGATCCCTGTGGTACCCCTCTCATCATTGCTGTCAGTGACAAAAGGTCCCCCCACCACCACCACCCTTTGCTGCATTCCCTTTAGCCAGATTGTGATCCATTTCATCATTTTTGGTCCTGCCCCCACATATTCCAGTTTGCCCCCCAACCACTCATGAGGCACTGAATCATAGGCTTTGCTGAAGTCTAAATGCAGGACATCCACTTCATGGCCCTTGACCAGTTCCCACATCACCCAGTCGTAGTACTCTACAAGGTTTGTCTGGCAGGATCTGCCTGCTACAAACCTGTACTGTTGGCCATCTTGGAGACCGTTTTCCTCCAAGAAGCTCACTAACCTGTCCTTTTTAGGATGGTCCCCATGAGCTTTCCCACAATCGATGTGAGGCTCATTAGCCTAAAGTTTCCTGGTTTATCCTTTGGGCCACTTTTGTGGATGGGCACCACATGGGCCATTCTCCAGTCCTGTGGTACACATCCTGTGTCCAGGAAGGTACTGAACAGTCCAGCCAGTGGCCCCACCAGGTCTTCTGCCATCCCCCCTTAGTCCTCTAGGATAAATGCCATCAGGTCCAGGTGCTTTGTCCACCCTTAATGCCCTCAGCCCATCTAGTACCCTGCTTTCTGTAATCCCTACATCTGTCTCCTCCCCCAACCCCTCTTGCCTGGGGTATTTGCCCCCCTTCTCCTGCATGAATACAGAACAGAAGTATTCATCCAGTGCCTCTGTCTGCTCCGTCCCTTCCTCAACCCACCCCCTGCCCTTCTTAATCCTCACCAGCTGCTCCTTGCTCCTGCTTCTCTCTCTCTCTCTAACAGAAGAAGTCTTTTTCTCCACTTTTGATTCCCTGTGCCAGTCTCCGCTCCCTGGATGCCTTGGCCATCCTGACCAGTCTGGTAACTTCCCTGGACTTCTCCATGTACGTATCCTGATCTTCACCCCTTCCTGATTTCCTGTTCTTTTAAAATGCTGCCCTCTTGGCCCTCACCCCTTTCATAACCACCTGTGTCAGCCAGCTGGATTTCTTTGCCCTTGCCTTCTTGCTTTTCTTCAGAGTGCAAGACCCCGTAGCCTCCACCAGCCCTTCCTTTATGATGTCCCATTTCTGGTCTGCATCCTTGTGTGGTTGCATACCTGCCAGGTGCCTGCCCAAAATTTCTCCCTTCTTAAAGTTCTCCCCCTGGACTCAATCACCTTTGCACCTGTGCCCCCTGTTTCCCTCCCCATGTTGAGCATTAACCACACTGAATAGTGGCCCCTCCCAACTAGTGGTTCCTCCACTTCCAGATTCCTTACAGCTTCCTTGTTATCCAGTACAAGGTCTAGAGTCCTTTCTAACTGAGTCAGCCCCTGGACCAGCTGTGTCAGGAAGCTGTCTTGAAATGCTTCTAACAGGACCCACTCCCTTGCACTCGTGGTGGATGGGGTGCCCCACTCCACCCCCGGTAGGTTGAAGTCCCCCACCACTATAGTGCTCCAATTCCTGCAGACCTTCCTAATTTGTTCAGCTAATTCCCTATCCAGGTCACTCCCTTGAGCTGGTGGCCTGTACACTACCCCCATCCTCAGTGACCTATTCTTTGAATCTTGGAACTGCATCCATAGTGCTTCTGTCCTCCCCTCCTTTCCTTCCCCCTTACACTTTATGCCCTTCCTTACATAGATTGCTACTCCCCCCTGCCATTCCCCTTAGCCCTATCCTTTTTGAATAACCTGAACCCCGGGATCATCATGTCCCAGTCCATTGTCATGTTACCCCTGAGTCCCCCCCATCCTCATATTGTAGGAAACAGGAGGTGATGATGCCACTGTATATACAATTGGTAAGGCTGCAGCTATAATACTGTGTTCAGTTCTGGAGACCACATCTGAGGAAGTACATAAACAGAATGGACATGGTCCAGAGAAGGGCTTAGGGCTTCAGATAATCTTTTTTTCGGTGGAAGTCAAATACTTCCATGGGTTGAAATTTGGAAGTCATTCAGTTTTGCTGGAGTCAAAACAATTCCAGCTGTCAATTTCTGGAAGTCAGAATAATTCCAGTCCACAAAATTTGGAAGTCAAAATACTCCAAGTCCTGTAGTTTTTGAAGTCAACTCATGGGTCTTCTGAATATAGTTATCTCATTTCAATCAATGACACATCCGCAAAAGAATGTACCTGCAAAAATCACATTTTTGTACCCTCACTGAGGTTGTTAGGCTGTCCCTCAATAAAACAGTTTTGATTAACTGAAGAATCCAATTACATCGGTTTGGTACCTTCTCTGGGTGTGTGTGTGTGTGTGTGTGTGTGTGTGTGTGTGTGTGTGTGTGTGGACAATGGTTTTACTTTAAGTAAGTCCATTGTATGCATACAGAGAAGGTGCTGATCAAGGGGTTCTGGCAGTTCATTTCTTCTAGGGTGCAGCTGACAGCTGCAGGGGCAACTCTTGTTTGCCAGAATGTGCAGATATTAAGAAAGTAATTTACTTTTCTTAGGAACTGTAATTCTGGAAAACAAGAGTTTGTCCCTGCAGCTGTCATCAGCAGCACCCTAGAAGAAGTGAACTACCTGCACCTCCTCCCCCAACACCACTCAGCAGTACCTACAGGTTATGACTTAAATTTCCTTATGGTGGTGCTGGGAGAAGGGCCATCCCCCCCCCCATGGTTTAGATCAGTTCAGCAGCAGGATCCTGGGCAGTGTCATCATGGCTTGAGTAGGTAAGCAGCAGGGCATTTTGTTTGCTCAGCTTGTGAGTTTCCCTGTGTTTTTTTTTTTCTTCCCCATCATAAGGTGAGCTTGAGCATATGTACACTGGCAGGACTGAGCAGTGCGAAGATGCCACACACACACTCTTATGCCTGTGCCCAACCATCTGAGATGTCCCTGCATGGTGTGCCAACCAGCTTCAACTGGGTGGCAGTCAAGCAGTTTACACACTGTCCCTCCTCCCTAATGGGAGAAAGCTGTCTATGGACTCATTGGATGGAAGGCGGAGGCACTGGATGCCTTACCTTGTCCTACCACACCAGTGACCTGGGTTCAGGAACATACCAGTGTCTCTCAGGATGGTCTGTAAGGCTGAGGTGCTGTTGCTGGATGCCCTACCTTGGGTATATACCCCTAGACCTGGGAGGGTGACAACTGGGCAATTGGCATACAGGTTGCACACTTTTTTGCCTATCTCAGGTGAGACACCATATGACTGGTCTGCAGGGCACAGTGATACACCTTCCCCTTAGATTGACCATTGAAGAGGCAGGTTTGATTTCCCCCTAGCAAATCCAGGCCCTTAGTCCTCATATAAGGATCAAATAGTTACAAGCTCGGCATCTGGGAAGGGTCATTATCTCATTCCCACCTAAGGAATGGGTGGTGCTTACCCAAGCAAGAAAACATTCAATTCCAACAAGAATAGCCGACTTCAGCAGAGATTCATAACATTCATTACATTATAATTTTCTTATAAGCGCTTATGTCACACTAGAAAAAGCACACAGAATTAATGCTCAGAACAGAAGTCTAACCATTTTCCAAAATGTAAAACTGGTGTAGGCCAGGGATCTTTTCCCACCTCTGCTGGACTTTCTGGTGTGGAGCAGTACTCACTGTTCTTGTTAATCTTCCTCTTTGCTTCCCTTGGGAGGGACTAGTAGGCAGCAGCACTTTCAGTTCTTTTTTTCTGCAACAGCTCACTCCTTGCTGGCCAGGCCTGGCTCAGTATCTGTGGGAACCGGAGTTTAGCTCCATCTAGGCTGGTTCTAGCCTCCAGTCCTTCACTTTCCAACTGAGCTCTGGCTCCATACACCACACCCCAGGCTGTGGGCTGCCCACACAACACATCTGGTCTGCAGCCCTCCTCTGCTTTGGATGCCTTGGATGGTCCTCAAGTTGACTCACAGTAGTCCTGAACTCCCATGCCGTGGCCCCAATCGATCCTCACTCCAGTTCCACCTCACTAACTTTACCGCATATATGCAGTAATCCGTGTACCTACGTTTGCAAAATTGAGGCTGTCTCGGTCACCTCACCTCACCTCTGCTGCTCACTAGTGGCTGGGCTGCTCTGCTCATGATGAGCTTTTGCCAGGCAGCATAGAAAGGCACCAAAGCTGTGCCAAACTAACTGCATGTGCTAAGAGAAGCAAACGCAGCAGGCAGTTTGATTGGGGGGGGTTGGGACGGAATTCAGAAAGAAAGAAAACCGATTCCATCTCATCTCCATGGCAATTGGAAACCGGCTGGCAGCAGTATAAAAAAACATAAAGATATGATGTCCACACTGAGAAAAATTGACATGAGCCCTTAAACATGGATTATTAAGTGGACATCAGTGACTCCAAATAGTAAATTATTTGGATGTTGTAAGCAAATTTTGGATGTCAAATATGTTCAAAATGGGGTTATCTGAAGGGCTGGAAGGGCTACACAAAAATTGTGAAAGTAATGCACCAGAAAACATATGAGGAAAGACTGAAAGACTTCAATATGTATACCCCAGAGAAAAGGAGAGAGAGGGGAGATATGATAGAGAAATAGAAGTAACACAAGGGGATAAACAGTATTCATGAGGGTAGCATTTTCAGAAAAAAAGAGATGTGCAAGAAGAAGGGGTCACAATATGAGGCTGGGAGAAGAGACTCGGGGGTAACAGCATTTTTTCACAGAAAGGGTGATGATGCATGAAACTACCTCCCCTGCAGAGGTGATAGAGGCTAAAACAATAGAGGAATTCAAGAATGCATGTGATAGACAGAAGGCAACCACAGTGGAAGGAAAGAGAAAATAAGCTGCAGATTATTTGGGATCTGGAACTTTGTAGGTAGGGACATGGGTAGACTAGGTGGACCAAGCGGTCCTTAACTACCATCAAATTCTATGTTTCTATGTTTGGCCCTTTGTTAGTCCGTTGTGTTTAAAAAAAAAAAAAAAATTCTCATTTTGGAACCATTATTGCTAGAAATATTGATAAATCTTTATGATTGTTTATATTTTAAAATATTAATAACTGCAAACTGTAGCATCACACTTATACAATTTTGCCTTGATTACAAGTATTTGTTAAAAAAAAAAAAAAAAAGAATTTCTAGCCTAACTGTGCAAAAACTGATGTTAAATCCCCCTGTGAAACCGGCCAAAGCTCTGACCGTCCCCTTCTCTGTATGCCTATCTGCACCCTCCTCCTTCTGTGTAGTACTTACTACCCCCCCTTGTTAGGCGCTTATTATATAATAATTTTTTTATCTGTCAATGTTTATCACAGATTGCCTTTGAGATGTGTTCAGTCTATAGTCATATTAGAAATCTTTGACTCCCTACATTGTTTTTGTAAACTATTGCTTGACTGCTTGCCTTACCATGCTTGAGCATGACCTGTACCTCCCACCTGTTGGAGCCTGTGGCTCCTGTTTGTAACCTTGACTCTGTATTTTGTTTCCTGTATGCTTTTGTAACTCTCCTGGGTCACACCTGAAAATAGGCACTTGGTTGTCAAGTGTGCTTACCTGGTTAACAAAAACAAATTAATTAATTAATTAAATTAGCACATACAGTACCAAAGAAATTGCCTTTTGAAAGAGCTAACTTTAGAACTATTTCAGCTAAAACATGTCTTTTGAATGAATGTTTTCAGTCAAGGAAATAGGGACTAGAGGTACAGTTTTCAATTATAGAAAATTAAATATCAATAGATTTTAAAGGTTTAACAATATTTCTAGCTCTCTCCATTCTAAAGCTGAACTTGTTCTAAGAAATTTACTTTAGAAAGGATTAACTTTGGGACCATTAAGGCTATTTTTTTTCTCCTAAATAAAAGCATGGAGTCAGGGAAAGATAAAATAGTTGTAATAATACAACTGTCAATAAAATTATCAATATTCTAGCTCCCACATTTGCAAAGTTAGCTCTTTTCTACAAAACAAAATTGACTTTTAGAAAGTGCTTACTTGGAACTGTTAGGGCTAAAATCTTTGTTTTCTTCAATGGAAAGCTTTGAGTCAGGGAAACATGTAAGTGTTATGATTATACATATTTTTGTTATTGATACTTTAACATATCTATTGTTACTTTAAAAAAATTTTTTTTTCAAACTGTTTCTACTTATTTTGGTTAAAATAGTCCATTGCCACTATGCTATAATCACATCACAATAATTGAAAAAAAAAATCACTAGTTAATGTTCGATAATTTCATTTTCCACAGGCTTTGCAAGCTTAACCAGCAAATGGTGTCAAAGAAAACAACTCAATCAATAAAAATGGTTTAATCATAAAACTGTCTTATTTGTAGATTTGGCAAAATTAGATTTAAATTGGTAATTGTCAATACATTTTGATTTAACTGCGCGCACACACACACACACACACACACACTGATGAAAAACGTTTTCCATTGATACTTTGCTTATCTATAAATTTAAATTAAGTTTGATTGCTATTTTGGCTTGTGATAATAACAATTTGTGTTTTTATCAGTTTGTAAATCCTCAATGTTTACTGTCATTAACTGCAACTGCAAAAATTTAATTGATACAAATTGAATTAAATGCTTAAAAACCCATAATTCCATGCAACTGTGGAAACTGAAATTGATAAATTGGGAGAGGAGGTTTAAAAATAACAACTATATTTTTCATCAAAATTATAAAAAAAAAAAAAAAATCAAATTTAGCCAACCCTACTTATTTCTAAGTCCCCCAGGGCTCATCCGTCTCTTTCTATTCTCACAGACATCACCTATAGTAAACATATCAATAGAACAGAAGCCACCCCTACAAAGTGCAGAAGACAACACAGCTGAAGCAAGTACATGGAAAAAACATCTAGATCCTCATGGTTGCATGATAAAATATGGTTTTATTTTCTCCAACCTCTCCAAATGTTTAAAGGATCCCTCTTTTAAGCTATATAACAGGGACTTATTAGGTCTATATTACTTTTTTTATTTAAAGAAACACAAGCCAGTTGCTAAACGTTTGTTCCATGCCAGAGTAACTGCATATAAAGTTAAAAAGGAAAAGAAAATAAAAAAAACTTTAATAATTCATGTAGGACAAGGCATATTGCAGCAATTTATGGAATACAATTTGAATACTTGCTTGAATTGTATTATGCAAATTGCAACAATACACACCCTGAGATGAATTTTACTATGCTAATTGCCATACTTCACAGCAAAAATCTACCACAAAATGCTAATTGCATCATTTCACATAATAAACATGATGCAATGAATTCTGAAGTATGTACTATGTAAATGCTATGTTTAACATAGAAACATAGAATTTGACAGCAGATAAGGACTGCTTTGCCCACCCAGTCTGCCCATTTCCCTACCTGATGGATAAGTTGCAGATCCTAGTTAACCAGCAGCCTACTTCTTCCTACCTCCACCCCCTAGAATTGCCTTATGACTGTCCCATGCATGCTTGAATTCCACCACTGTTTTTGACTCCACAACCTCCTCTGGAAGGCCGTTCCATACATCCACAACCCTCTCTGTGGAAAAAATACTTCCTTAAATTACCTCTGAGCCACCCCTTCTATCTTCAAATTGTGCCCCCTTGTTCTTGCACACCTCCTTTTTTGAAAGATGCTACCCTCTTGGACTTTGTTGATTCCCTTGAGGTACTTGAAAGTTTCATCATGTCCCCTCCTCCTCTTTCCTTGAGGCTATACATATTAAGCTCCTTAAGTCTCTCTCTCTTCATATGTCTTCCAGTGCAGACCCTGCACCATTTTGCGCTCTCCTCTGGACAGCTTCCATCCTGTCTATGTCTTTTGCGGAGATTGGGTCTCCAGAACTGTATGCAGTACTCCAGATGTGGTCTCACTAGCTGTCTGTACAGAGGGATAATAACTTCTTGTTTTCTACTGGTGATTCCTCTCCCTGTGCATCCCAGTATTCCCCCAGCCCTCCTTGCTGCCCTCTCACATTGCTTGTCCACCTTTAGGTCATCTGATATGACTACCCCCAGGTCCCTTTCCATTTTTGTTGTTAGTATCTCACCCCCATTGTGTACTCTTCCCCTGGGTTTTTTGTTTCCCAGGTGCATTACCTTGCACTTCTTAGCATTGAATCTAAGCTGCCATACATTTGACCATTCCTCTAACCTTGCCAAGTCCCTTCTCATCCTTTCCACCTCACCTTGTGCATCAACTCTGTTGCAGATCTTTGTGTTTAGTTTAGTTTGTAGTGTGTAAATTTGTTGCAGTTTGTCCTCATGTTTTAAATTTGCAATGATTTTAGCTAATGGGAGGAATGAGTCAGTAGCAAGCCACTCCACAGATAATGTTTTTTTTTTTTCTCCCCAAACAATCACAGACATCCTGCTTCAAGAGAAAGGGAGAGACACATCAGAGAAAATACACAGAAACACAATGAGAATAAGGTGATGCAGCAATTAAAAGAAAAAAAGAAGAAAAATATTAGTGATGTTCAACTCAGGACCCTACCACTAGGATAATACTGTATATTGTATATATTCAGTTATACAGTAATACAATAAAATATCACAGCATTATAAAACTTAAAGATTTCATTATGAAACAGCCATAACAACATCACCTGTCATTTAACTGAAAACATGTATATGGTATAAATTATAATTTGGACCATATTGCTTCCAAGAAGTATGGTAGATGAAGGCATGTTTAGGCTTTTCTTAGAAAATATGGGTACCATTTCAATAACTATGCCAGTTATTACATGTGCTAAACAAGTATGCAACTATAGACCACCATTTTAGTGTACTACTCTAAAATGGTATTAACAAAAAACTCACAAGTCTACATTTACTAAATGTATCAAATGTGCACATAAGTTGATGCACATTAACTTACTAATTGTGTGGGCACATTAATATATTAATTGTGTGATGTTATTTGAGGCTACATGGTTTTTGTGGGGAACTGTGAGATAGAGGGTCTTAATTTTAAATCCAATCCAAGCCACTGGATCACTGTGTGAAACTGATACATTACGTGCGTTTGTTTTCTCTAAACTGCAGAATTAGGTAAAAATAGGGACACACTGTAAAAGAGGATCTGTTTCTAAATTTAAATGTAATGGGGGAAATTTCTAAATGTTTGTGGTCCACACGTAATAGTTTTTAATGTTTGCCATTAAAATAACATAGCTGTTGTACTCAAATGAAATATACTAACAGTGACATAAACTGGGTAACCATCCAAAACAAACAATAAAAACAGAAATAGCTACTGTATGATTATTACCAGCAATGTTTATATAGAATAAAGGATGGGGTAGTATGTGATATGAGCATTTAATGCCCAGCCAAGGTGTGGGATGCTACATAAACCTCAAGGGTGAAGCACAAGGGGCTTATCAAAGCATCCCACACTGAGGGTCTGCATTCAATTCTCATTTCCACAGAACCCCATCCTTTAATTTTTATAAATGCTGGTCAGAAATGTTTTGCCAGTCTGACTTTAATAACCTAGAGGCACACACACACACAGTGTCTGTCTCCCACTCCCTCACACTCTCCCTCCCCTTATGGAATTGGCATTTTCGTTGCGTGTTTGTTTGTTTTTTTTGGTTTTTTTTTACTTACAGTTTTGACTTGTGGTCACCTTGAAATAGCACTACAGTCGGTCAGCCACAGCTCTATTGCAGTTTGTTGTGGCTACATCACAATATGGATGAAAAGCAGGATAAAGCAGATTTAGGTTTTTAAATCCATAAAAGGTAGGATCTACCAGATAGATTCATAAAAAAAGAAATAAAAACACAAGAGACAAGTCTTGTTGTGGTGGCTTCTTGGTAAGTGAGAGATGGAGCGGCCATGTTTGAGAAAGTCTTAAGCCTGCCCACACATAGAATGACAGCCAGTGAGGGAGTGCTACTATTTGAAAGACAGTGTTCATGAATGCCATAATAACCCACAGGTTATGGCAAATAACAACTGAGTCAGCCCATAGGAAAAAAAAAAACTGATGACCAATAATTATAAGATCATAATGGTTTAATATCAGCATCATCTATACTCTACTAATGGTAAAACATAATTTTATTTGGATTTATTATTACATTAATCCTATGTAAACTGAAATTTTCCTGCCATTTCATGTGATAAGTCCAATTGCTGCTTCAGAAATAAATATTTTGCCTAATTCTATATCTATCCATTAAGGTCTAGCATACAGTGTGTATTAAATAAAAAAAAAAAGTGCCTGTTCTTGAGATGTGTGTTTTTTGGTTTTTTAATATAATTTGGCATTAATGCAACTGAGTATCAGTATACAGCAACCTCATCACAGTAATAGCCAAAACAGAGAAAGATATCTTATGAAGGGGCCCATTCTTATTTACAGATGGAGAAGAGGTAGAGCAGAATGTTGGCGTGATGCCTGAAATATTCCCACACTGCTTTTTCATCTCTGAATATATGAAGGAATTGAAAAGCTTTTCATGCTTTGCCATCACAACAGAGGCAGCTAGATAAGTGCCAATTTGAGACAGAGTTATGATTTTTTGTTTTGTGTGTTATGAGGAGGTTAGTGAGTGCATCTCAACTCATTTTATTAGTGACCCTGATGCTGCCTGTCACCATCAGCATAAATTTGAGTTGCTTTGTGCTGAATGTAAAGTTGGGTGCTGAGTTCCACAGCTGGCCCATTAAATCCATGCATTAATTTACTGTCCTAATCAATATTCGAATGTCAGTCACATTTGTAAAGTAAATTATAGTGTAGACTGAAGCTTAAAGATTCTGACTTTTCTTCATGACATTTTTCTTTGTTTTCAGAACTGACAGTTGGTCAGTGGCTTAAACTCAATGACATTTATCAGCTCCTAATTAAAATGTAGCTTGTCTTATAATACTTGCAAATGTGACCTTCATTTGTGTATTTTTGCAAGCTGTAGCATGTTTAATCAAATGTCACAAAAGAATTTTGACAAACTTCTCTGGTAGCATTTAATTACACTGCTGGTCTGTAAATATGTGTTTTTCCTAAGACAAAATACTCTTAGGCACCTTGGCAGCTGAGCCAGCAAAACCTTGACAAAACCTAATGTATTTATCTTGCTATTATTTAAAGCACATTTATTATTTGTTTTATGTACTTCTTTAAAATGTTTTGTTTGCCTCTCTGCACTATCTGGCAAAAGCATGTCAGACCTTTCTTATTTTATCCACAGCTACTTACTTGCCAAAAGATATAGGGCTCAGTTTTCAAAAGTCCCTTGAGACTGACGCAAGGTGCAGCAAGCCCCACTTGTAACAAAGCCATGTGTGCCAGGGACCCCATGCCAGATTTCAGTATATTACAGGTCCTGTTGCCAAAGTCCACATGGCTGCTGTAAGCATAGTAATGTGCCAAACAGGTGGTGCAAGGGAGGGGTTTGGTGGAGGCTGCCATCATCCCCTGCCTGTTGAAAATCCAGCCCTCTTTGTCAATCCCGGGGGTCTTCCTTTCAATGTAAAAAGCAAATTCCCTTCGAATAGGGAACTTTTATTTACCTGGAAGGTGTGTGTGTATGTGGGGGGGTGTAAGCCGCAAAACAGTAAAGGCAATACCAAGGCTGAAAATTAAGAGTTCAGCTAGCAAGGAAGCCAGCATCTGCCAGAACACAGTATAGAGCTATTTAATTCAGTACTCACTGTACCACATCCTTCCAAAAAATTGCTGTCGGGACCAAGTCTTCACTGTAGAATATAACTTTTTTTGCTCCATTGTAAAAATACTTTATTTTCTCTTGGAAAGCACAAAATCAATAGATGTAGAATATACAAAGCTCCATCATCAGCTTGTGGTGGAGTTTTGCATATTTTTCCTGAGGATGTGGAACAGTGAGCATTGAGTTAAATAGCTCTATACTGTGTTCCGGCAGGTGCCAGCTTCTTTGCTTCCTGTACTTTTAATTACCCAAGACTAGAAAATAATAATACTTCATGCAAAACAATATGCAGTGTACTTAGGTGAGGAATAACTGAATGGTAATTAAAACAGCCCCAGCACATACAGGTTTTAAATAATTGATTAGCAGTTTTTTTTTTTTTTTCTTGGGACAATACTAACTGTACAGAAAGCATTTATACAGGTTTTCTAGAAGTGTTACATTTGTTAAACACAGTGAGGCAAGTGCTATGCATTTTCACAATGTTTTAGAACTGTTATGAGCAAAACGCTAATCAATTTTTGAAGTTAAATAAAACTCTGCGTCATTTGTAGGGAGGCTAAGTGAACATGGCCATGTGTAAGGGTAATACTGTTCCTTGTTAGTGGGGCACAGGTCACTGCTATGCAAAGACTAGGCACACATATAAGGACACATAAGTACATACAATGGTTCCCCTTACTGAGTGCACTGGGGGCAGAGCCGAGACGTTTTTTTTCTGGGTAACAGACAAGGCATGGATGCTATATACTGGATACAATGGTACCAGATTAAGGTTTTCTGCACTAACTGTATAGGAGCAAAGAGTGTGTATAGCCTGAGGGTTTCTTTATTCATGTATGAATAACAGGTTACACTCACACTGAAATAATGTCACATAAATAGTACCAGTACTGCAAAACCACATGAATGAGTGGGACCATGGGAAGCCAATAAAAGTTAGTGGCTTCCAGATGGGCAATGTCAATCACACCTGTGCCATAAGCGACACCACAAGGAAAGGGTTACAATGGTTTTGAGGTCATACAGTAGGACAGCAGCCAGAAAGTGGGTTGAACAGTGCAATAAAACCATAGAATACATAGTGACAGCCCCAAAACATCCATGAGCTATATTGTACTAGGGGGTTATGTTCAACAAGTAAATGTTCCTAGCCAGAGGATCATTCTGTAGCATAACAGTATGGGACATGTTCTCAAGGTGGGGCAGACAAATGTGGTGCTTGCCACTGCACACTGGTGGCATGCAGTATGTACAGGAGATGTGTGGGCACAGGATTCCTTGGGTAAGTGTCTGCAGCAGGGGAGCACAGGAGCACCTCCCATCCCAGTGCCGGCTCCAGGGGTAGTGCATGGGCAGTTACACTAGCTCCTAGTTGGTCTACACCCTGGAGAGCCCTGCACTATTGTGGCCCTTTGAGAATCCTGCATACTGGAATATTGCAGCACCACTGTGACAAAAGCCCCCATCCACCAAGGTGTAGCTGTGCATTTGCTGCAAGAGTAGTGCAAGTCAGCTGGTGCAGGTGGCCCCTCGATTTGGTGCAGGTCACATCATAAAATTGGGAATGGTGCACAATATAGCACAAGATGCCCCTTGTGCAATTTCTTGTTGGTGCAAATACTGTGCACCTTTCCCAACATTTTGCAAATCAGGCCCTTACTGTCTTGCTTTTTGTCTGAATTTTGAATCTTCTGAGAAGCTAAGTACTTCTAAATGTTCCATCTTTTTTTTTTGTAGATTGTGTAATTATTCTAAAGCATTTCTTTTTTTTTTCCTTTTCCTAGGAATCCTATGCTTCTGTAGCAGGTGAAGACCTCTTAGCCTACTATTGCATACTAAGAAGTAACTTAATCATAGCATGCAGCAGAGGCATCAAACTGACTAGAATGGAGCACTAGAAGAGTGGAGAGGTAGTTAGTTGCAGTGATTGTTTGGAGCACTTGACACCAACATTATCTCTTTGAGAAGGGGCACTGTCCTATCTGCAGAACCTTCAGGGAACTCCATGCTCAGCTGGCAGCAGCACTGGGGAATATTCAAGCAGTGACTCCAAGTAAGCATGTGCCCACTCCATACCTCCATGTACTGCCACTTCCTCAGAGGTTCACTGGCCCACGGGGTTGGAGAGTGGTTGGGAGGGAAGGGGAAGAGGAAAAGATCAGATGACAGAAATGGTTACACAACAGTCAGCTCTTCACATAAGGTAGCAGAACCAAACCACTTTGACACTAGAAGAGGCACAGGTGTCTGACTTGGACAGGGGGACTGTGGGTCCACTGGATCTGATTGGAAGGGACACATGGTGACACCGAGGTGCAAGGGTGCAGAAGTTAGCAAGAAGGAGTCTAGTGATTGGAGACATTATTGTAAGGGGGTGGAGAGGGTGGTAGGTAAGGTAAAAGGTTAAGAGGAGGTGATAGTTAGATGCCTACATGTAACATCAGCCATCTAGCATTGGGATAGGAGAAGGACGATAGTAGAGGAGAGGGGAGGAGGCAGTGCTGGTACACCTCTGTACCAGTGAGGTTGGAAAATGTGGTTCAAAGTCTGGCAGCTAACATTTAATGCCAAAAAGAGCAAAGTTATGCACTTAGGGCACAAAAACTCCAAAAAGTGGGGTGGGGGGATGAGTTGGTTAAAATGGACACAACATCAAAAGAAAGGGACCGAGGAGTCATCATTACTGATTCCCTTAAGCTAAGACATATAAATCTAAACCATTGGTAATGGTTAAAAGGGGGAGGAACATTGAAGTCTGCTTATGTAAATCGGAGCACAAGGTATCACATGTTGAGTCTGGAAGTGATTGGTTAAAATTGAAGATGAAGAGAATTTCCCCATATGGCAACTGTCTTCAGTGTTCACTGACAAGATGACTCTTATGTGTTTCTGATGTCGATGGGGTCCCGATCCCTGTTGCTGACAACTTTAAATACCTTGGGGTGATGCTGGACCCGCAGCTTGACTCTGGCCACCATATTCAGAATACTTGCAAGACTGTCAACTGCAAATTGGGTCTGGCCTACAGAGCCAAAAGCAATCTTACTCCTGCAGCTCATATTGCTCTTGCCAGAGGGATACTTCTTCCTTCGCTCTGCTATGGGCTCCCCTTGTTTGCCTGCTCCTCCAAAGTCCACCTCTCTAGGTGGTCTAATGCCTATAACAATGTCTGCCCCTTCGCTCTGGCTGCCCCTCATCTCACCCACCATTGTGACCTCTATAGCAGGCTAAACTGGCTCTCACCCTCAAATCACATAGATTTGTTTCTAGGGTACTTCACCGGAAGGGTCCTTGGCACTGTCACCCCTCCAGGGCTGGCAAAATTCCTCATTCTGGCTGCCTCCTCATCCTACTCCCTCAGGTCCCAAGGGCACACCTTCGTCAAGATACCAGCTACACAGACTCAAATGGGAGGTCGGGATTTTGCTGCATGCACTCCCAAACTGTGGAACACTTTACCTGTCCAGGTCCATTCCTCACACTCTCAGGTGTGCCTTCGCTCCACCCTATGGAACCACCTTAAACTTTCTTCGGCCTGTGGCTGTCCCAAACCCCCATGAACTGCTCCATCATAGCACTCCTCTGCCCTGGAGGTTTCCCTGGACAAGATCTCTAAGCTGTAAATAGTGTCATATCTGCTTCATTTCTAACTGTACCTCCGGTACTGCTTAGTTGCTACATGTGATATTTTGCAGTGTACATACTGCATAAAACTATGCCTTACTAAGATTTGTATGCTGTTTTTAATCTGTAATCATGTTGTCCTCTCATGACTAGTAACCTGTTCTAATCTGTACCATGTCGTCTTATGTATTTAAATCTGTTATTCCTGTACTCTCCTGGGTCATACCTGAAAATAGGCAATTGTCTAGTGTACTTACCTGGTTTAAAAAAAGCTAAACAATAAAATAATTAAAACAATTCAGAAATGCAGTGAGACATGAACATTTAGAATTAAAGGATTTGGGGCCTAATATTCAAAAATTGGCCCCAGGGCAAAATTGGCACTTCCCGGCATGTAAAAATAGTCTGGAACCATTTGCACACTATATACAAAGGAATAGCCCATGGGCTAAATCAATTAAATATAGTATGCAAAGGAAGCTATGCAAACAGGGCTGAGATTGTAGTGCAAAAATAGCCCATCAAACAAGACGGCACTGAATACAGCAACTGGGCAGTTCAAACTGCAACAGCAGCCCAGTGCAGACAGAGGTGGATTAATGCAGAGTTGCCATAGTTGGCCAATGTGGGTGATAGGAATTGAGTCCCAACAACTGCAAACAACATTGCAGGCCAAACACAGCAGAACTATGCAATGATTTTGACAGGCTTGCTCGTGGCAAACTCATTTGCCCGACGCTAACAAATTAGCTTGGCACTAAATTTTTCTATATATTTAAAGCTCCTATGCAAGTTAGCCTACTTAGGCAATCCATGGGCAAGCAGCCACATTAACATCTCATTATGTGCCTCTTTACCTGCAGTACCGTGTAGATTGCCCAGCGCTATTGCATAGTGCTCACAGCTCCACCTGTACGTCAGACTGGAACTACAGGTCAGTAGCTGCAGGCTGGGTATGATCATAGCTCCACCGGTATGTCAGACATGATACACAGTTTGGTTGCTGCAGGCTGGTTTGGACACAGAAGCACAGACTATTGTGGCCCAGGCTACTAGCTCCACAGAAAAGGGTGATTGTGCTGTATGCCATAGACACATTTTTATTCCTGCTACAGTCTTTTTCAGATGGTACAGTACCATAAAACTGGTATTGTGAGGGACACAGCAATGCCTATGGTGTATCATGCAGTGACTGTTGCTATCCACACAGTGACATGCACAACTGGCAGGTGTAGTCTGACAGTGGACACCACAGTCATACTGTCTTGTGACCCACATATGCTGCACCAGTGGCATGGGATTCCCACACTAACATACACATGGCTGGGGGTGTGTGTGATGGGAAACCTGACCAGGTGTGCCATATATGCCCCGGGGGGGCAGACACATACTATCATACATTCTTACTGCTATGAGGGGCATTCCTGTCAATGGCACACATGCACTGTGTGGACAGCACCAGCTGTGTGGCAGCACCTGCTATGTAGTGCAGCCTGGCCACCTGTACACCCTCTCCCTCAGTACCCTCAATTCCTCCAGTACTGCATGTGTTGCTGGATTGTGGTGGTATACACCTATGGAGGGACTGGACATGTGTGCTGTATGTGTGCTCTGACAAGGTGTCCACTGGGTGCTGGGGCATCCACAAATGCCTGACGGGGTTGGGACTGGTGCCAGATGATGGCAACATGGGCGGTGCCATCTCTGTGCAGCATGTCTCTTCCATGGCATATGGAGTGGTCCAGGGTGACTGTCTGCCTCCTCATTGGCTGCAGTCATCAGGTGCTCCATGATGCTTTTGTTGCTTATGGCAATGCTGCCTGTTGCTGCTGTGTCCATGCCCCTTTCCTTGTTTTATCCAGTGTTAAGACTACCTTTTTCTGAGCAGTAATTTGCGTCATGCAAAGTGTTACATAAAGTCATTCAAACACAATTTGTGTGGTGCTAAAATGCTGACTATAGCATAGCACCTGTATTTATTTATTCATTTATTTATTAACATCTCAGATTAATACCTTTGAGCTATACACTCATTTAAAAAGGCTCCATGTTAGAGAACACAGGACATACAATACATTGATTGAAATGTGCATCACAATAGAAATATTATACAGATCAGTTGCAATCTTACAATCAGTAAATGCTTACAAAGCATCAGTGAGTAGCCTAGGGGTTCGGGAGGGAGAAAGGGGAGAGGGGAGGAATTAGAGGAGAGGAGAGGAGAACAGGAGTAAAGCAGTGTGGAAACAGAACTGTTAGATGGTGTCAGGAAGTCAAGAGTATTGCAATGTAAGAGGAGTTAGAGTTTCTTGATTGGAGCAGCCCAGTGGTCCTTGCTGGTGTGAAAGTGGAGAAAGGAAGGAGGCAGGGAGAAGGGGGAAAGGAATAACTCATGGCAATGTGTCAAGTCAACCTTCGCTTAGGTCAGCGGTGGCTAGGAAAGAGGGTGGAGGGGAGGGTGAGTAGTAATGGGAGCCAGGGAACTAGAGAGGCTGGGGGCAAGAAAATGGGTGCAGCTATAGAAAAGCTATCTAAAAGGTGGAGATATGTGGATTAGATATCACAGTCACAAGTGTTGATTGCAGAAAGATAAGAACGAAGTTTGGATCTGAAAGGGCCGAGTTTAGGTTCTGAATGAAGGTCAGTATTGAGAGAGTTAAGCCATTTGGGGGCCATAAATGGGAAAGATCATTGCCCTTGCAATGTTCGAAGGGGATTTAAAGTAGCTTCCCATTAGTGCCTCTGATAAGATAAGTTTTTGAAAGAGTAAAGTGGACCTTGTACCCCTGTATTCATGTACACACACCCCCTCTTTTTGCCCAGTGCATACATTATAATTTTGCCTGGTGCTAATGCACTTTGCCCACTGTATTTGGTATTTTGAATAGAGGGGACCTGCACAAATCCTGCGTGATCCTAGTGCAAACAGTTTACACCCAGCGTAAAGTTTTGAATATCTGGCCCCTGATCAATGGTAGAACTATACATGTGGTTTACCTATTGAAATACCCTTGTGATCTCAACTATGTGGGCATAACAACAAGTGAGTTGTTTATAAGGGTTTCCAGACACAGAAGCTGCATAATGTAGGAAGATGAAAATTCTCCTGAGGTGTGACATTTTATGGGTTAGGGACATACAACCCCCTCAGCTGAAATTCATTAGCTCTGAAGCAGTAACAGTGCCATCAAGGATTCAGGGAGGTGATTGGGTGAAAAATTTATAAACCGATAGGCTAAATAAAGTGTCTTGAGATGTTTAATCCTAAATCTTAAATTAATGAGGATTTGAATTGGTTTGCATTCATTTAAATAAAGGGAAGTTCTCAGTTTTGTTCCTATCATAAATGAACTAAATGAAGATTTGCCACCTAGCTTTCATTGATGGTTTCTTCTGGGTCTTGTGGCCAGATTTCCATCCCCTTCTAACATGACCGTCCCCCCCCCACACACATTTCTATTAATAGTATGCTGCATCGTTTTTATAATTATTTGGATTTATTAATAGTCTGTATTTAATATGCTGACCTGTGGACTGTATCTAATTTGTAATGGGTAGCTTGCTTGGCATATTTTGATACATAGTTTAGTTGATTATATGAATTTTGGGTTATTAAAATATGTGAAGATATAATTTTGTAACTTTAGTTCATGAGGATGGAATGAGAGGACATGGTATAATATTAAACAATTGACTGAAAGTTACTGATAACTTTCAAAATTGTTTATAAAGGAAAAAGATGTTAAGCCACACATTTAAAGTGTACTGAGGTTGCTGTATTGACAGGATCCATGCACCAGAATCCATTCACCAGAGTGTGTGTAAACAAGTTGCACGTCTGACATTATTGCATGGTTATGCAATGTTCCATGATGTCACTGGGCACAGAAGTTCGGCAAGATGGTCTAGTTATTTAAACATGAAGAAGATCTTTGAGCTTTTGCTGGCAGCCATTAAGGAGACCCCAATCATTGGAAGTTTTTGAGAATGTAAAAAAGTAATTGAGTACTGTGCTTGTTGTTTTCACATCTTTACAGGGGTGAGTTGGCTCCATTTGATAACAGTTTAGGACAAGAGGATATGGTTTGTTTGCATTATAAAATGTTAATTGTAGTACAAATCATACAATTGGCAGTGCGCTACAAAACTTTATTTTTTATTTCAAAATTGTTTCATAATGGCAAGACAGGCAATTTAATACAGTTGTTACATATTTTCAGTGTATAGTGAATTATCTTGCATGGTTCAGTGCATATACCTGACAAGTATGTGTAAACCAATGGACTTAAAGGAAAACACTGGAAAAGAGACAGCTTTCCCCAGTCACTAGAAAAAAGCCTGATTAGTGCTTTCAGACAGTACTTTTTTTTTTTAAATTACCTGTAAAAGTTTTTTTAATGATTTACATGATGACCACTAACTTCCACTTTCTAATGCTAGCAGCTACATCTCATGAGCAGCAGTGACCTTCCCTAGCTCCCTTTATGCTAATATGTCCATCCGACCAGTAGCAGAGGTTGGACGGATGTATTAGCATAAAGTTAGCTAGGTAAGATCAGTGCTGATCATGACATGGTGACTGCCAGCAATAGAAAGTGAAAGATGTGGTAGCTGTTTGAATCATTTAATAAAGTTGTTATTGTCTGAAAGCACCAACCAGCAGTTTTTGTAGTGTCTGAGGAAAGCTGTGCCTTGTCCACTGTTTTCCTTTAAAGCTTTGTCCTGTGTTTGTCTGTTACCATACTAGGTCATCCTACTGTTCTGCTAGTGTTTGAAACATATGTTAAAGTCAGACAATTAAAGAACAATACAGAACCATTAAACAGTGGCAGTGATTTGAGATACAGCAAATCCTGTCTGTCTTTTGACATTCAGATCTGTCTAGGTTACAGCAGTTTGCTTTGATTTAACTCATAAAGTGATAGTGTAATCCATAAAGGTGACAAGATACTATCCTCACAGCATCACGGCATCAAACTGGAACTGTGATCTACCAGGCTGTGTGTCTTGTGATAATTTGCTCTCCCTTCAGATTTTCAACATTCAGTATTATATTCTAGCAATGGAGCTGACCCTAGGCATTAATCCTTCTATTTCAGGATCATCTACTTGTCATGTCTGGCGATATTGCAATGGCTGCCACAGGTATTTTGGAAAATGGAGTTGCAATAGGCTGTAATACACTCCATAACTTATAACTTTGTCTTCCAAAGATCCAGCGTGGGGGGGGGGTCAGCCAGTTGAGAGTAAGGCATTTGAGGCTGCTACCCTTAACATCTGGATCAGTTTTTATTTCTACTGCCCTGCAGAAAGTTGGGGAGGCCCAGGACCATGTCTTGAAAAATATTTGGGACTGGTACAGGGGTTAGGTTTTTTGTAGTTCTGAGAGCATGTCCTGCCAAAAGGGGTGTATTTTGGGGCAAGCCAAAAATATGTGATGGTGTGTCCCCTGGCCCCACATTGCTTCCAACATGTGTTTAAGTGGGATTGAAATGTTTTGTAAACTTGGAGGTTCTGAATGTGACTGCTGAGTATTGGACTCCACTACCTGTTTCCCAGGTGAGCCTTACTTAGTTCAGGAGTGGAGTTTTTGGTTTAGATCATAGTTTATAAAAATCAGATCACTCTGGATTTTGCCTTTTGTGCCATTAACCAGTAGGAAAAACTGCACCAGATCAGTCTGTGGCCTCGTGACTTGTGCTAGGTTATTCTGATCAAATTAAATATGTCTAACCTGAAGGAACTGGTAATGGTCCTCCTGCCTTAGCTGAAATTTTTTCTCTAAGTGTCTGAAGTGGGAGGTATCTACCATTAAAAACAAACTGCTCAGCTCTGTGTTCCCAGTAACTGACCCCATGGTGTAACTGTGGGAGGAATCCTTTTCATGATGCTTGATCATAGTAAGGGGTGCCAAAATATTCAGGGAGTCTGTCATCTTCTTCAGTTGGAGCAAACTTTTTTATTTTCTACTTTGTCTTGCAGTTGTGCATGTCCCCACTTCATCTGTTTGGCAAGAAACTTGTGAGAATAGTTCATAGGGGCAGGTTTGGTGAGTCTGTTTCCCATATTTGATACCAGCATAGTGATATCTTTGTTTTGCTTAAAACATGAGTCCAAACCCCCCCTTGCTTCTTTGATAGCTTAAGAACATTCTGAAGTGTTCTTGGATATTCTCCCAACCAGAGACATTTAGAAATTTCCTTTTTAAAAAAAAAAAACATTCTTAAAAGAGTTGGAAGAGAAATGGGGAGTGTCTGAAATAAAAATAACATTTGTGGGAGTATTTTCATTTTGTAACCTGCTTTCTGCCAAACAGTGTCAAGGGGATCCGTTTCCACCTCACCATGTCTTGTTTGTGAGTTTTGAATAGCTGTTGGTAGTTGGCCTTAAATAATTTACATGTGTCAACTGAGACTTCTGCCCAAATATAAAAGGTGTATGGGACACCCTGGAGAAAGTGTATTTGTCCAAAGGCCTGAGGTGGGGTCCCACTCAATATCATTGTTTTGAACATGGGTAGTTTATCTTGTAATACGCCAAATTTCCAAACTGTGTCAAGGCCTCCAAAAGGTGGGAAATTGAGTGTGCTGGGTCCGTGATGAAATATAAAGAGTCTTCAACATAGAGGGCTATTTTTGGTTTTACCACATCTACCATTACTCTATGTATGTTGGGATTTAATCTAATACTGACTGTTAAGAGTTCCAGGCTAAGGGCAAATTGGAGGAGCAATATGGGACAGTCCTGTCTATTGCCCCTTTTTAATGGGAATCTTTGAGAAAAGTGCCCATTGACTCTTACTGCAGCTTCGGCACACTGGTACAGAGTGGTGACCACAGAAGTGAAACCCTCACCAAGTCAGAATTTATGTAACACTTGGTGCAGGAAGGCCCAATCAACCCTATCAAAGTTCTTCTCAGTGTCCATACTAATGGCATGTCGGAAGTCCCTCTTTCCCTTCTGTGCTGTAATTATGCAATAATGACCAAAAAGCTGGTAATTTCCTGGCGATTAATGACCGGCTGTGGGGGAAGGGCCAACCCCACCCATTCAGTCATTAATTACAGCAAATGACTGGCTGTGAGGTCATTATTGTGATTTATAGTTGTCTAATCACAATAATTACATTTTTTCTTCTTTGGTTTTTAGTGCCAAAAACCAGTTTTGTTTAGGTGCCACTGCTGTCGGGGTACAGCACGTTAGCCGAGTGCTGCTTCTGTGCTGGTTATTTCTTAGAGATTTCAGACTGGCACTGCAGCCAATCGGTGAGCTAGTTTAGCTCATTATTAATTAGACTTGGTGTATAATAATGTTTAGTAAATACCTTATGTTGTCCTGCGTGAATCTGCATGGCATGAAGCCTGTCTATTTATTATTTATTTATTTTTTTTATTTGACCGGGTAAGTGCACTAGACAAATCCTGCCTATTTTCAGGTGTGACCCGGGGAGGGGATACAGATGAATGCCAACTGACCTTGAACCAGACTAAACCGTTGGTGGTATTTTTAGTGAATGAGGGAAATTTGGCCAGGACACCGGGGAAATTCCCCTACTCTGAGGAGGCAGAGGGTGCTGTGTGGCTGAGTGGATGCTCTGCTCAGTGGTGTTTGGAGCTTTGCACTAGGAGGACGTGTGGGGGCTGAGGAGCCGGTCTCCTCCTTGGCTCCCTTTACAACGGAATTATGCAGAGATCTGGTGAAGGAATAGTGGAAACGGAGCAGCTGGTGGCTCTCAATATGGAAACAGGAGCACAGTTCTTACCAGAGGATGAGGTTCCCCAGGTTTTATCACAGAAATCAAGTTTGGAATTGGAGGAGGTTGAATCGTTGGAGGTGCTGCATCAACAGGCTGTAGAAGCGGAACAACATTATCGGGCAGCAAGGTTCCGTTTTTGGTGGCAAGGTGGTAGGATGGAATTGGAGGTTGCACAGGAAGAGGAACAACGAAAGGAAGAAGGAGAATGGAGGCACAAGTCATCGTGAGAGGAACAGAGGAGAAGGTGAATCAGCAGGTCCCAGTAGATGGTGTGAATACTACTACCAAGAAGAGTTTCACGCTATGAGTGCACAGGGATTTGAAGAAATGCGAATGGACTCATCTGGGGAGGAGATGGAGATCAACTCAGTCAGTTCCAGGTTAAAACTTAACTGCCATACAACAGAGTGGAGTATCTTCTGAGACTGTGTTGTGGGTCTGCTTTAAAGACTCTCCTGTCTCTTTAGTGGAAGGGAGAAATGTAGTGAGGAAAGGACCTTCCACTAAATGACTCTTCAAAGCTCTAGACAGTGTAATTGTGGGAAAGAACCGAAGGACTGGGTGGCGAGCAGCCTTTAAGCTACAGGTTGGGTGAAAACCCCTCTGGGAAGGGTGGGATACAAATTTTAGTAAAGATGGTGTTGCTACTTCTCCTACTATGTTGCAGATACCCCCGGATGGCTCCCCACTATTAAATAGCATGGCTACTCCTTTTATACCCCAGGACAGCCTCCCTGAATCTACTGTAGAATTGTCCCTTCAGGAAGATACTCATCCCTTGTTACAAGTCATTAGAGACCAGGAAAAAGAAAGTACACTGGAGCAAGATTCGGTACAAGATAAGGCTGATAAAGTATGGCATGGAAAAGTGACTGAACATTTATTTCCGAATACTGCTGGGCCTTTGCTGGAGCCTGCAGAAAGAAGGAATGCAGTTAGGTTAAAATTTAGGGGTAGTACTGAAGAAATTCCGGACAGAAGATTTGTGGGTCGTGTACTATTAAAAAATAGCATGAAGTTCTTTGCTTATGAAATTTACGCTTTGATACATGTTCCGGGGGATGTGATTTTTGATGTTAGTTTTACACATCCTGGGGGTTTAGAACAGTTTTGGAAGCAGTACCTGTCTGTTAAAGCTCTCTCCTTGTGGAAGCCTTTTAGCAATACCACTTACTAAACCATTGACTAAAAAATTACAGTTCTTTTTCGAAATGAGGGGTAAATGTTGCAGATATTACGTACTGGTTAAGTGCAACATTGTACTGTTAAAGGTTGCCTGAACCCATACTGGATGAAGAGCGATTATGGATGGGGGGATGGACTTATCTTGTGGTATTACATCTAGTAAATGGTCAAACTAGTCATCTACCAAACTGTTTCTTTTTGGTTAGAGATAGGGGTGGTGTTTACCCAGGTCAGCCAAGAGCTTGTTTCAAATGTGGTGATGTGGGGCATTTGAGTAATGTCTGTGATAAACAAAATGTGGTTTATGGGGAATTGGGGCATGTGGGGCTCATTGTCGGCAACCTTTGAGGTGTAATTTATGTGAGGAACAGGGCACTTTTTCGACCTGCTCCTGGGCCTCACATAACAATGTGGATTGCTCAGTTAGAGCAGAACAGGATCATTTCATAGCTGCTGCTCAAAGGAGCAATTAAAAGTGGTGGCTTTATTATCACAAGGGCGGCTACTACTCATTCATCAAACAAAGTGTCAGGGTTACCGAGTGAGGCTGACGATACCGTAGTAATGAATGCTCAGGTTGTAGTGAGTGATGGTGAAACAGTGGTGCGGGTCAGTGATGGGGCAATAGTCACAGTGGAGGAGGGGGCTATGGTAGGGGAAAAGACGGTCATCTTGGGTGATGAGGTTGTGTCTATGCCCCCCCCCCACAGTACATTCTGAGCTAGGCTTCCAAAGAGTGACTAGATCAAAGGCGGGGAAAATACTTTCAGCTGCCTTGATCCAGACGGAAACATTGGGGGAGGTAGTAGTACAGAACTCGTATGCTCCTTTGCTTGAGGATGATATGGAGGAGGATGGGTGTGAGTCGGACCTTTCCTCAGTGGCATCCTCTCAGGCTGAGGGTGTTGCTGAGCCTGGCCCTTCTGAGAAAGTGAAATCGAGGAAAAGGAAAAAGAAAAGATGATTGCAGGTGTTTCTGTGTTCATTTTGTTGATGGCTATTTCCTTTTGTACTGTTAATGTTAATAGTATAAAAGCATATGGGAAGAGGCACAATACCTTTTTGAGCCTCAGTATTGGAGGTGGGAGTGTGTGTTTTTTTTTTTTTTTACAGGATACTCGGTTGAACTCTCTAGCTGAGGTGACAACTGCACAGAAGGAATGGAGGTGGGGTGTCTCATATTGGTCAGTCGGTGAAGAGCAGTGCTCTGGTGTGGGCATTTTGTTTAAGAGTCAGGTTAAGGTGTTGCATGTTTATGATTTAGTACCGGGAGGTTATGATTCTGGATGTATTATTGCAAAATGAGGTTTTCGGTTGATAAATATATATGCTCCTCAACTGAAAGCTGATAGGTCTATTTTGTTTAGGTATGTGGAGCCTTATTTACATAGTCCAAGATAGTTCTATGGAGGATTTAATTGTGGTCTTTCCCATAGGGATTGGGAAGAGCTACAAAAAGTCTTCTGTGATACCAATGCCCTCTTGGCTATTATGGAGCGTAATGATATACAGGATGTTTATAATATTTTACAGCGGGAACTGGTTCATACCTTCCATAAGGGCATTTGTCTACTAGAATTGATTTTGGCTAGTATCAGAAAAATTACATGTCAGTCAGTGGATGTAGTACCTTTGGAAACCTCAGACCATCTGATGGTGGTTTTGCAGTTGGGAAATCGGCAGAATTTGTTAGTTGGGAGGGGTTATTGGAGAATGAATACTTCAAAGTTACAGGAAACAGTTGTAGAACATACTATAAGGAAATTGATCTTTGCACGACAGATGATTTGTTATTTGTATGAGTCCGATAGAATGGTGGGAAGATATAAAGAGGGATGTGCAAGAATGGTATGGTGCATACACAAAGAGACAGGCTAGGGAAAAGTATATTGCTTATTTAGGCTTACGAGCAAAATATTTGCAAACGTTATCACAAAGTGAGATGGGGACCTTAAGGAAAAGGTTGCAGGATATAAAATCTCAAATGAAGAAATATTTGCAAGACTCTGTGCGAGTAATGGCTATATCGACAAAAATATAAGACTCGAGGTACAAAAGAAGAGGTAAACCCTTATGAGAAGGGAAGACAAGGTGTCAAAAGGTGTTAATGACAGGTCTGAGAGATGGACAGGATAAGGTAAAGAGAACATCCAAGATATCTTGTTTTTGGTTCAGCAATATATGGTAGATAAGTTTCAGACTGTTAGGAAGGAAAGTAAGTTTCCTTTACTGGCCTAGATATTCCAGGACTGAACAGGGAAGAGAAGGACAGGTTGGTTGCCCTCTATTTCAGGAATGGAAATTGACGCCATCCTCCAATTGACCTCTAAATCCACGCCTGGAAGGGATGGATTGCCGAATGATTTTTATAAACAATTTGTTGAATTTCTGGTTCCTTGTTTAGAAATATTGTACAATGCTATTTGGGAAGAGAGACGGCTTGCCCCCTCTATGCAATTGGGATTAATGTGTTTTCTTTATAAGAAAGGAGATCAGTATGATATTAAAAATTGGAGGCCTTTAACGCTGCTTAATTCAGATTATAAGATTCTTGCTAAAATATTAAATCAAAGACTGTCAGTTGTAGCAAGTAAGCTGATTATTCAGGAGCAAACTTGTGCAGTCCCAGGAAGGAAGGTAACACAGAATCTGACTTTCATTAGAGAAATTATAGAGCAGGGGTTAGGGAAGGGTTTAAGTGGATATTTAATAGTGGTAGATCAGGAAACTGCATTTGATTCTATTCAACAGAATTATCTTTGGAGTGTATTACAACATTATGGAATTCCGCAAGAATTTATAGAACTTGGGAAAGTGTTGTACACGGAAGCACAAGCAGTGCCCTTGGTGAATGTTTTTTTGAGGACACCAATTTTTTTAAAAAGTGGGGTCAAGCAGAGTTGCCCAATGAGCCCCTTGTTATATGTCTTTGGTTTAGACCCATTGTTAAGGAAGATTGAGCAGGCCAGAGACATTAAGGCAATAGAATCTGTGGCTGGATTTGCTTTTCAAAAAGTTTCAGCTTATGCGGACGATTGTATTTTTACTGTGGCAGATGTTAGATCAGGGGCTAAAGTTTTGTCAGTATTGCATGAGGCCTATACCACAACTGGTATTAGGATAAATACGAGTAAAAGTGTTGTTTTGCCTTTAGGGGATAGTAAAATTATTGATGATTTTCTGATTCTGATGACAACAGACCAAGTAAAGATTTTGGACCTATTCTTTGGTAATAAAGAGTCTGAGATACGTAATTGGAATGATGTTTATGATAAAGCAAAGCTTAAGGTACAGACGTGGTTAACTTGGAAAATGTCCAGGAAAAAGAAAGTGTATCTCATAAGAGCATACATTGCTCCTATGTTTTTATATATGTCTCATATTTTTCCTCTACCGTTTAGTATGCATACCAAACTTTTGGGTTTATTTTTTCAGTTTTTATGGGGCAGTAGGTTGAATCCAGTGAAGAGGATTCATACATACAGAGAGCGGAAAGAAGGGGGTTTGAATATGTTGCATCCTATAGTGTATTTATTTGGTAATTTCTTTTTTAGCTCTATCATTCCCTTATTTTCGCAAACTATGGGAATAGGGCAAATTAGCATGCAGCTTTGGGGAGGATCTTTTTTAGAAGCATGGGGGAGAGGGAGATGGCATCCTGTGAGGCGATTACTTCAGTTATGTACAAACCACTCTTGATACATTAGAACTTGGAAGATAGAACTAGCGTGGTGTAGGGATAAAGGGAAGAAAATGTTTTACAAAATCATAGTGGATAAATGAGATCGAGAGGGACCGGTGTTTATGGTACCTCCTTTTATTAAGATTTCCTTGTTGTTGGAAGGTATGACTAACCTCGAATACCTTTAAAGATGCAAGATTTTGCTTGGCTTGTGGTCATCAGAAATTGCAAGTAAAGAGCAATCAGAAACATAAGCAAATAACAGAAAGGGTGTGGAGAGCCTATGTGTGCAGGGATTGTGGAGACAATGCAGCATCTTTTCTTTGATTGTTCCCATATGCAGGGCTTTTGAAACGGTTATCGATTTTATGGGGGAGCAGTTATTGGTATTAATAAATTATGATGTTTTGATTTTAGGGCAAATCCCGGCCACCTGGGCAAAATGGACTAACAGTACAATCCAGATTATTTTGGTATGTATAAAATGGTCTATTTGGCAAGCAAGATGTCTTAGATTTCTGAATGGTAAGGTAGTTCAACAACAGGATGTTTTCTTCCAAATACAGAAAGAATTGGATGCTGTTTATGAATATGAAAAGCGTTCTTTAGGACAAGACTTATCAGTAAAGCTCTGAAGGAATGTTGATTGGGTGGGATAGAGGGATGTCTGTTACAATTGTATAGGATTTATTCTTTGTTATGGGACACTGTATGTTTATTTTTTCTTTGTGTTTCGAATATTGTGTTTTGTGACTTTCTGTATTGAATGAAGATATTGTTTATTTAATCTGGATTTTGTTTTTGAATATTGAATAAAAATTTCCCCTACTCTTTTCAATAAGTGCCATGGGATCTTTATCATCCACCTGAACTACCACCAGAACAGGCAGATAGGACCTCAGTTTAACGTCTCATCCGAAAGACGGCACCTCAGAAGTGCAGCATGCCCCTCATGCTGCACTACAGTGTCAGTACTGGGATATTAACCCAAGTGCCAGATGTTCACAGTGGACTATCTTCTGTATGTGACACTGCAGTCAGTCTGCCAGGATCCCTGTGACATTTTTTAAATCTGTAGTCAACAATGGGATTGCACAGTAGGATCCACATTTTTCAGGATCTTTGCCTGGCTTGGGTATCACAGATACTTGTGTCTGGCACCAAAAAAATCTGTCTCTTATTTGAGAGAACGGCATCTAGAAACCTTATTAAGGGAGGGATACAGAGACTTAATAAAGGGGAGGGAATGTGGGCAGAGGGTGACCGTGAAAAAGCAGGGATACTGAATGAATATTTCTGCTCAGTATTCACAACAGATGAGGAGGGGGAGGTGCCTAAACCAAACAAGGGAGAAACTCTGAATAGGGGGGTCGATACCATTCCATTCACAGAAGAAAGGGTTTTGAAAGAACTTCTTGAAACTGAGGGTGGACAAAGCAATGGTGCCTGATGAGATTCACCCAAGAATACTAAAAGAACTAAGGGTAGAACTAGTAACACCACTGACTACTCTCTTTAACAAATCATGGGAGGATGGAGTGGTACCTGAGGACTGGAGGAGGGCAAATGTGATTCCACTTCACAAAGGTGGGAGCAGGGCAGAGGCAGGAAACTACAGACCAGTTAGTTTGAGCTTCAGTGGTAGGGAAAATGATGGAATCACTTCAGAAGGAAAGAATTATTGAGTACCTAGAGGCCAGTGGGGCACAGGACCCAAGACAGCATGATTTCACAGCATGTCAGATGAACCTAATACATTTCTTTGGGTGACCAAAGTAGTAGACTAGAGAGGGGCTGTGGATATGGCCTACCTAGATTTTAGCAAGGCATTCAACACAGTCTCACACAAAAGATTAATATACAAGTTAGCCAACCTCGGAGTGGGTCCCAAAGTAGTAGCCTGGATAAAAAAACTGGCTGGACAACAGGATGCAAAAGGTAATAGTAAAGGGAGTCCACAGTGAAGAAAGGAGGGTAACTTGCAGGGTACTGCATGGTTCGGTACTGGGAACGGTCCTCTTTAATATCTTTATAAGTGACATTGGAGAGCACCTGGAAAGAAAGGTATGCCTCTTTGCAAATGGCACAAAGATCTGCAACAGGGTTGATAGACAAGGTGAGGTAGAAAGAATGAAAAGGGACTTAGTAAGGTTGGAGGAATGGTCAAATACGTGGCAGCTCAGATTCAATGCAAAGAAGTGTAAGGTAATGCATCTGGGAAACAAACTCGGTGGAAGAGTACACAATGGGGGTTGAGTTAATAACAACAAAAATCGAAAGAAACCTAGGAGTAATTATATCAGATGACCTAAAGGTGGGCAAGCAATGTGAGAAGGCAGTAAGGAGGGCTGGGGGGATACTGGGATGCATAGGGAGAGACATCAACAGTAGAAAACAGGAAGTTATCCCTCTCTACAGACAGTTAGTGAGACCCCATCTGGAGTACTGCGTGCAATTCTGGAGACCCCATCTCTGCAAAGACATAGACGGAGTAGAGGCTGTTCAGAGGAGGGCAACTGAAATGGTGCAAGGTCTGCACTAGAAGACATACGAGGAGAGACTAAAGCAGCTTAATATATATATATATATATATACCATTGAGGAAAGGAGGGAGAGTGGGGACATGATAGAAACTTTCAAGTATCTCAAGGGAATTAACAAGGTACAAGAGGGTAGTATCTTTCAGAAGAATAGATGTGCAAGAACAAGGGGGCACAATCTGAAGATGGGGGGACGGCTCAGAGGTAATGTTATAAAGTGTTTTTTCAGAGACAGAGTTGTGGATGCATGGAACAGCCTTCCTGAAGAGGTTGTGGAGTCAGGAAAAGTGGGAGAATTCAAGAATGCATGGCACAGGCATAAGGCAATTCCAGTGGGGGGGCAGGAGGAAGTAAGCTGTTGATTAACTAGAATCTGCGGCTTATCCATCAGGTAGGGAAATGGGCAGACTGGGTGGGCCAAGCGGTCCTTATGTGCCATGAAATTCTGTTTCTATCTTTCTAAGTATGGCATCAGCAGTTCTATGAAAGACATACAAAATTTGACTGGGCGCCATCGGGACCTGGAGACTTGCCATTTTTTAGGCTCTTAATTTTTTCCACCATTTTGTGGGTAGTAATGGGGCTGTTCAGCTCCCCATTTTCTCTCTTTCTGAGGCCTGAAAGATGGAAGTGATCAAGATCAGTCTGTAATTTTGAATGCTGGTCTGTCCCACTTTCTGCACTATACAGGACTGAGTAAATGGCTGCAAACTCCCTCTAAATTTTCACTGGATTTGTCATTGTTTCCCCTTGCCTGGTCTTCTGAGCCTGAGAACTGCTCTAGAAGTAAACAGTTGTATTAGCTGTCTTGCTTGAAGCCTCCCAGCTCTTTTACAGATTTTTCATAGAATCTTTCATTGAAGTAATGAAGAGCACCCTCTATCCTAGTTTCTCGTAGTCTAGTTGACTCCAGCCTCTTTTTGTCTACCTGTTACGTTACTTCCTTATCACTAACAATTTTCTGCCAAAATTCTAAGTCTGCAATATGCCTTTCTAACAAAAGCTGTCTGGTTGCTCTTTCCTTGTTGGCATGAGAGGCATATGAAATGATCTTGCCTCTGAGTGGGGATTTCAAAGCATCCCACTGAATGGTGACAATATCATCTGTTTGCAGGTTATTAGTTTCAAACTCCTCCTTAAACTCCTCTCTGTTTAACAGGCTGTTAAGTCTTCAAAAGATACTACAAGGGTCGGGCTTCATATGGAGTTCAAATACAACTAGGGCATAAACAGAGGCTGTAGTATTACCTATCCCACATGCTTGTACCCCATTTATCCTCTGCATGAGTATGAGGAAGTAATCCATCCTTGAGTACTGGGAGTGTTGTGGAGAGTAGTATGAGTGGTCACACACTTTGGGGTTCATTTAACACCAGACCTCCTTAAGGCCAAGTTCTGCATTCTATCATCTCAAAAGAGTTTGGCTGCTCTTGATTGGGTTGGAACTGAGTGACCAGACTTATCTGAAGTATGAGGGTAGTATTGAAATCTCCCCCAGTAGCTACCAGCCTATGGGCATCTTCAGTTGTTTCTGTGATAACACTTTTTTAAGGAAAGGGATTCAGATCTGTTCTTTGATTGGGGTATAGCTGTTCAGAAGTACACAGCTCTGAACTCCATATTCCCCTTTCTTTGAATAAAGTGGTCCTCTGGGTCTATGACCAACCACTCAAGACTGAGATGGAGGATTTTTTTTATCAAACATTCCACCCCATATCTGTGTGAGAGGGCCTCATGTGAAGAGAAATGTGTGTCCCCCACCCATTTTCAGTTCAGTTTTCTATGCTCGTTTGCTGTCTCATGCAGGAACACAACGTCCATCCCTCATCTTCGCAGTCACAGTGAGATCCTAAATCTCTCTATAGGGTTGTTGATACATTTATCATTACAAGATACAATTGTTAGATCTGCCATATCTATGTCACAGTCTTCATAACATATCTAGACTTCTGCACTCAAGAAAATGTCTGCCAAAATGTAAGATTAGAGAAATATTGCAAGTAGCATGCTGGGTTTGTGAACCTATAACCAGACAAATATAAAATATGTTTAAAGAGCTGGTGACGCATTCAGAAGAACTTCAACAAAACCTAATATTTAGACACAGTCCAGTTTGTATTTCCCATTAGTGCTGTATACCTCCTCCCTATTATTTATTACTGAGGTCATTTGCATGAAAACAGAATCTTTGCTCCTGAAGAGTTTGTCTTTTCCTGCTGCTTTCTCCCTATCTGAACCAACAGAGCACTGCTTGTGATATCAGTTGCTCTCATAGCAACAGATTATGATGTCACAACAGAGGATAATGTCTTGAAGTAGGGAGTAAGCTATAAAAGCAGATAGACTCTGAAGGAAATCTAAGGGATAACGATGATATATTCATGCACATTTCCTTAGTAATAAATAATGGGGAAGATAAATGTATGAAATATAAATGGAATGCAGGCAGAATTGTACCTAATTATGTTTTTTAGAGTTTTCTTTTGAGGCATCAAAAAAACCTATTAACTATTGCAACCAATGTCACTTTAAAGTGGTTCACCCAAGTGCACCCCTGCCTGTCAGGTTGGGGGTTGGTAGGATCTCTAGGTTGGGGACACTTTGCTGGCTATATTGTCTAGGCATTTGTGTAGCCAGAGGTGGTGTCTAGAGAAAATAAGTTGTGGTTTTGGGTGTAGTCACAAATATTCAGCTGATCACAACCTCAACGTAGCATTTGGAAAGTTATGGTTCTGGGTTCAACTTGCAAATCACATGGTAGTGATATGGTGGGGGAGGCAGGCCACCAGAAAAGTTAGAGAGGAAGCCTGCCAGGAGCAAGGAGCAACCAAACCCAAGAGGACCTGCTCTTACATTGATAAAGTCAGGGTAAAAGCCTACACAGGAGGAGTGAGTAGAGAGAGGCCCTCAGGCCCCAGTGCACTGACTCTGTTTCTGTGACAGTTTTATTTATTTATTTATTTTTTTTCTTGTGGCAAGCTTTATAAGCTGTCTGTTCAATCAATGTAATTTGGCCACAAACTCACCATAGGTGTGGGTTCAAGGGTAGGATGTGGAAAGCCACCATGCTGTATTGCTAATTTCCTCAAGCCTTGTTGGCTCCCCATGTTACGATAGCCATATTGTTGTGCAGGGAAGGATGTCAACAGCTATTAGGTTATAATTCATCCATTCATCCCAAGGAGGAATGATGCCACCACATCCGAACTGCCTAGGCCAAGACTCTGCAATGCCTTGCTCCCAGCCTTACCATGCCTTCATACTCGAGGGTGACCATGTAGTCTACCAGTCTGTTTTACTGAGGAGCCACCTGTGTCCATGAGCAACCCCCCCCACCTCCTAGTGTAATGGTCCAATGTGCCCATTTCACAGCCATGGGAGCTATTGATTGGTTGGAGCTTGAAAGTGACAGAGGTCTGTAGGTTACGATTTTTGTAGCTTGTTCAAGGCAGTGGTGGCACCCTCCCTTTCTGAGAAGGAGAATGAAATCCTTCACCCCAGCAATTACCCAACGTGTTTCTCTAGGTGAGTCTGAGAGAGAAGTCAATTATCTATGTTGTATTTCTTCTCCATAGGGGAGTGAAAGTCAGAGGGGAAAAAGTCACCATTCAAATAAGTTCAAAGGCTGTTAATGCAAGTTCCAATTAGCCCCAGTTCCAGGAAAAACTTCCACATGTTCTATGTGGTTCATGTCTGGATGGCTGGTACAGCTGTTGGTGTTGCAACTGATAAAGCTGTACATGTCATAGTCTGCCTTATCTCCTTAGGAGGGGTTTGGTAAGTGTGGGCAGCAAGGGATTTCCAAATGCCAGATGTGGGTTTCAGCTGGGCTTTGTGAGTTTGCTTTTATTGCTGCCAGGCTCTGCTTTGCAGTTCTTCCAGCTAAAATGCTTCTGGAGGTCAGCTAGTTAAATGCCGTGGGTGGCCAAAAGTCCATAGCTTCATCAAGACATGCAAATATGCTGGTGCCTGCCATAGTTTGTACTTTCAGCCAGGCAGGATATTCAAAAAATGCTTCAGCACCCTTGTGCTTTAGATCTCTTTCCAGCATGAATACTTGATGGCAATGTTAATCCAGTGACACGCAAAGTCATGTTCCAAATGTACCCTGTGGTCTCCAAGTAACACCTCTTTCTTTGTCTAGGCCATTCATAGCAGTTCATCTTTGGCTGTGTGGTAAAACAAAAGCCATCATAATGGAAAGAGAGTGTGCATCAAAATCCTTTGGTGGGGCAGCCAGGGTCTGTGGGCATTGATTATACTTAAGGGCTTATCTTTTGGGAGTCCCAAGATTTCTTGTAACAGTCTTTCCACATATTTGATCCTGTCCCCTGATTTGGCTTATTCATCACTAGAACAGAATAGAGAACACTATCATAGCATGGTCAACAACCATGCAACTAAACCACGGAAAGTTACAATGGCGCTTAACAAAAACACTAAACACCACAATAGTGGCAAACAAACTAAACTGTCTACACTGTACGTTCACAGGGGGATCTGCCCCATGCCCCCCCATTACAAGGGGCTTCAGCCCCAAACCTCCATCTCTAAACAATCACCTCAGTAGGGGAGGAAACTCTGGGAAGGGGAGAAACCTCAAGGGGGAATCATTGAGAAGGGGAACCATGCAGAACAACCGGGGGGGTTGGGAGTACACAGTACCACATAAGTCAGGAGGGGGGGTGAAATACACTCACACTCACACACACAAAAAATCCCTGGACAAATAAAACAAGTAAACAAGCGTAAGTCGGGACCAGGAATCAAACATCAGTCCATCAACATTTTGCTGCCTTCCACTGACTGGGGCACTACCCTCTACACCATGGCAGCTTCTCAGCAGCAGACCATCCAACAAACCCTTTGTCCTGTTTCTCCAAATGGCAAACAGCTACAGGGATGGTGCTAACCTTACGTGAGCTATATTATCCATGTCGCTATTTTCATTTTAGCTATTTTGTCATTGTGGTTCTCAACTGAGTTATTCAGGTTTCACTATTCTAACCTGGTACAGCTTATTCCAGTGCCTGTTCTCTAATTATTTCACCTTTTGCTCCAGTTCCTGGCTTCACTAGTGTAGTCCTCGGAGGGCTGTATTACGGACCTCAGCAGTGTGAGTGTAATCAGAGATAAGTCTCCACCTCACCCATTTGTTTTTCAATGATGCCACCATAGTCTTGAGCCAGCAAAGGGTTTACCTATACAGTATCCCATAACTGTGATAATAGTTTCTTGAAAGTTTTGGTAAATGCCTGTTTGTCTTCAGGGTCACTGCTAAGTGGGAGGTTGGGGCTGTGTGGAAGACAGTGTGACTCCTGCCTCATGGTTGATCTACTAACACTGTTTTAGTCATTTTTGGGCTTGCAATCACTGAACATTTCTTAACCCTCAAGGGAGTTGCCATAATTACTTCAGTCAGTGATTGTTTTCTCGTCAGATGGTGATTTTCAATTATCAGGATTAAAGTGAATTATGCAAGTCAAGACAGAGCTCTAGGTTTAGGATGCCATCAACTAGATGATGTTACAGGAAGTCCAATTTTATTATTTTTATTTTACAATTAAATGCAGCTTTAGCAAAATTGACTGAAACATTCTTTCAGGTCCTCTTAAGTGTTAGAGGAGAAACTAAAGGTATTTACTTATAGTACTTATTCGTACACTTGAAAGAATGCAGTTTAAAACAAGATGATTCATAGTGTGTTTTTCTATATTGGTATAGGCTGACAATCAGTTTGGGTGTATCGATAACCAAAGAATATTAAGTTTGAAGGAATATTTATTACCAAAAGCTTAAAGTATAGGCAAAGTCAGTACTTATGTCTATTATTTAACATTTAAATATGGATATATACACTATAAATGTCAGAACTACACTCGCCCAGAGGTCTTTTCTGGTCAGGGCTCCCTCCTACTTCAATGCTCTCCTGCCATCGGTCTCTAACCATCAAAAACTTGGTCCCTTTAAAAAGGCACTCAAGACTCACCTCCTTGCCACCCGCACCTGCACCTGCACACTCTAAGTCCACCATCAGCTGCTCAGAATGGCCACACAGCCTCTTTCACAGTCAATGACCTGCAATTCTTACTCAGGCACTTGGACAAAATCTACCCACAGACTGCTCTAGAATTTGCACTACCTGCCTCCCCTAACTTACCCAGTTTATTCAGCTCCAGCCAAGCATAGTAGTCATGTGCACTGTCCCCTGATTCACTCTCTTGCCACTGACTGACCTCTTACTGTTGGATTTATCCTATGTACTGTCAACAGCCACAACAATGTATTAGACATCCTTGTAAACTGATCAGGACATCCTTGTAAAATGGTCATGCTGTAACTGGAAGTCAAAGTGCCCTGGCACTGTATCCTGTATCGTACTGTTTACTGTGTTGCCCATAGCCTACAGCCTCAACTCTGTATTGGACATCTCAGTATACTGTTTCATGCTGTAACCTTGCCATCAAACTGCCCTGGCATTGTATATTGTATTGTACTGTCTATTGTATTTACCTACTTCTGTATTGTGTATTGACGTGGAGCTTTTGGAAATGAGTCTCTGACTCAAAGGTTGCAATTACAAGATTTTAAATCAATAAATAAAATATGAGTATATTAATATAATATAAGTTCATAAGAGTTAGTATTTTCTGTTACTAATGAATAGATAAAATATACTGTATGAATATATTTACATGTTAAAAGAAGATATATTTCTTTGTTGTAGAGTCAAAAGTCCTGAACAAGCAGTGTATTATGAAACACTGACAGATTATTGGCTTTTTACATTTAAGAATGAATAAAGTGAATAGACAATTTGGTGAGCAGTATCATTCACTGACACCCTTAGTATGTGTTTTGATCCCTTCCCATGGGGATCTATTTTACTCAGTTTGCAGATAGATGGAATGATGCACATTGTTAAGTGATCTGTCCATGATCAGACCAAACATAAGCTGTTCTGGTTGGATTTGAATCTGGATCTACTGACTCAGTCATATGCTATGTAATCTCCAGGCTGCTACACTGCTGACCAGTTATATACATGACATCAAATCACTCCACATTTACAGAGTGTAATCTTTCATGTTGTAGCATTGAAATATATTGTGTACTTTTTTAACAAAACTCTGTTATTGTTGAGCACCGATGCAGGATTTTAAAGAGCTAGACAGTCTTTATATCTTACAATAGAAAAAAATCAATAAGGGAAGTGTATAATATAAACAGTAGAAAGTCCTTATCAAATTCTGGTCAGATGTATTATTCAGTTTTTGTTAACCAGGTAGGTACACTAGACAAGCATTTGACTATATTCAGTATGACCTGGGAGAGTACAGCAACAATTGGTCTTTTTCTCATTCTTGTTACTGCTTCTGTCTCTGGCCTTCAGAGGCCAGGCCTTGCTCTACATTATTCTTTCTTGTGTGCATTTCTCATGGTCCCACTCCATCCCTTTAAATGTTCTTTGTGGTAGTATGCAGTAACAAACTCTGCTGCTGGGTGGTTGGAATTACCTTACAGGATACCTTACAGCAGCCTAACTGCCAGTATGAATAATAATTCAGTTGCATATGAGCAACTTAAAGATTGACACTAAGCCACTCATCATAACTACTAACTGTTTTTTTTTTCTCTTCAGATGCTGGTATAGGAAAGAGTGATTTTAATCATGTTGATCACTGTAAAATGAAACTCAGCAGATGGGGTGATGATATTTCATTGGATGAAGATAATACAGAGATATTTTACAGTACCTATGCTTTCAAGGTCTCACTAGTCCCTCTGCTGCCTAAATAGTGTTCTGTGTTGGCAAAATGCCTGTGTATTAGAAAATCATTTGAAGATCACTTCTCTTGCTCGGTATCATGAGATCTGTGACTGTGTTGCAACTGTATGGGGGATTACTCCTTAATATTACTACAAAATCTCGAACACAATTGACAACGATTTCTCTTAGGACTGGACAGCTCCTTGTCTGCACCTCTCTCATGCTGATGGAGCTGCAAAAATGAATGTGTTACTATATATTGCAGTGTCTTCAGTTTGCTCTCTTTCTGGACCTAGTTCCTAACATCTGAAATAAATTTCCTAGGCACATATGCAAGGTGCTGACATTAGTTAGGGTGTACAACTTTGGATTTGGACTACTCTGTGAGTATTTCATACTCGGCACCCAGTAAAACTTGATATTTGATACTTGATACCTGGTATTTGGACTAAACTTCGGTAAAAATAAAAAATATTTTGAAAACACTCTATCCCTCAACAGGAGGTATGGAAAAGTTCTGTGGCCATCCCCTCCCAAATGCTAGTAATGTCCAGCTCTCCCCAACCCCATCATACAACAGACTGATTAAAAGAAATGATAAGCCTCTTGTTCTTTGCACACAGCTTACGGTGTCCATTAAAACAATCCCTCTCCCCAACCCACTCTCTCATGCCCCCAAAATGACCTTTGCCAACAAATCAAAGAACCAACAGGCTCAACATCATTACAAAAGCCTGTTTTCTTTTTTTATTCAGAAATACTTAGTGATAAGTGAAAAAGGCTTTATACCGTTATAGATCCTTTTGTTCTCTTCCGGGTCATTCCTGAAAATAGGCATTGTATTGTCTACTGTACTTGGTATAGACAAACAAGAGAGAAATAATCTGGTGCTGTGTCTGCTATTTAACAAAAGCAAGGAGGATGTGAAATCTGAAATATATACTTAATGCTGCCTCTGAGTGGAGCAGCCTGCTCCTCCAGCAGCCCAGTATATTCTGAGAGGTGCTTCACTGCTCCAACAAATTAAAGGCCCAATTCTCAGTCACTAGTAGTAGCATTACATGGTCATTTGGAATTCCTACCCAAAATTTAAAATGTGCTAGTTTGAAAAGGGGCAATTTCACTCATTGGGCCACACAGGTTGATAAATACAGTGTATCAAAGCTCCAGAATAACTTCAAAGGAAAAAAAGAGAAACACATAAGACTGCTGAAGAATCATTTTATTTGTATGAAGTAACCAGTGTGTGGGAACAGTATGAAGTTCCAAAGAGTTATAAAGCATGCAGTCAATCACAAAACCAAAGGCCTCCTCACTAGTGTGGGGAAGAGAAGACCACAATGTTGCATCATATCCAATAATATTTTCTAACGGCAATCTCCATGCTGCAGAAAGTTGCTGTTTGGCCTTAGTTGGATGGAAACCTAAAAGTCAAAGTGCTTTCTTGATTTCTGCCCCCATCTGTTGGAACCATCTTCCTAATTTCCTTCAGAATATTAGGCCATACCAATCTTTTACAAAAATGCCTGCAGCAATATTAGTTTGCTGAATCAAAATGTAACTGTTGAAATTATTTAATGTACCTGTTCTTTCTATCAAGTGTGGTGTACCTTTTTTTATGTTTTTTATTATAAACAGTATGCGTTTTGGTCTTGGTTGAGACTAAAAAAGCACTTCTACCCTGTAAACAAATTTCAAGTAGAAATAAATTGCTTCATCTGTCTTTTTTTATGGTTGCACAGTACTTACTACTGGATGACCCACTTGATATAGCCGGTGTCATACACCATAACTTTACTAACTTCCCAAAGTCACACAAACAACACTGAAATAAGAAAATATGGACTGAGGACTCCCCTTCATCCCATTAGGCCTGCTTTGAGCATACCCTTCAAATCCCTACACTGTTCAGATGTGGATACTGCCCATTTCAGCCTATAACCCCCCTCACCACCACCACCACCACCACAACAATGTTTACTGGCAAAATAGTAAAATTACATTGAAGACCATTACAGCAACAAATTAGAGATTGTCATTGTAATGGTCCCACTGTACACTGGCACTGGTTTTGCTGGTGTTTCACCCCCGTTCAAATCAGCTCTGCCTTGGAGCTGTTTATTGAAGCATTGGGGGCTATGGGGGGATCTGAAAACAGTGATTTTCCAATGGGCAAAACTTTGACATTCGAAGGTTCACCTGTCGATGGGTATTTCAACAACCACGTTGTCTAAGCAACTTGGTGGAATTCCTCAACAGGAATGAGGTGTTGAGATAAGCTTGTACTAAAACAGCTAAGGCTTGTGCTCTAACAACCACCACATCCATTACCACAGTCCTTCACTTTTCCCTCTCCCCCCACTCCCTGCAGTATGTGCAATCTGGAAGAGTGCTAAGGTCACAGCATCACATAAATAGAGAAATGGGCAGGATGCATGCAACTATCACTGCATATCACTCTGTGTCCCTCCTGTCCTGCCAAGAGGGTCAGTGTTTGTTGGTCTAGGGCCATGTGGAAGGGGGTGGGTCTCCTGCCATACCAACAGAGACAGGCTTCTGAGATCAGGCTTATGTTACTTCTTAACATGGTGGAATATGTCATGAACATAGATTTGAGGTTTATGTCACATTATTCTACTTAAACTTCCACAAACCTTTATTTCAAAGGATAGACATATAATAGGACTTCAGCGTGTCTTTATTTGTTATTCTTTTTTTGCTTTAATATGTATAGAGTCCATTTTAACTGGTTATCAACATGTTGGTTTCTCATCAAAGAACTAAGTGTGTGTGTGTGTGCTTGGGGGGGCAGTGGTGTGTGTGTGTGTGTGTGTGTGTGTGTGTTTTGTTTTGTGTTTTTTTTTTTTGTTTGTTATGAAGGGGAGGTTGTGTATGTGAGGAGAGTATGGTGAGGGTTGTGGTTATTTTGAGGCAGGCTTATATTCAGGTATATGACATGATGTTGCAGTGTGCTAGGACTCTTACTTCACATACATAGTGAATATTTACTTTCTTCCAACTAGTTTTTTTCCTGGAGGGAGAGGATAATTCCATTGGGTTTTTGTTCAGATTCTTCAGACTATTGCTTTACATATAGCAGTTTGATTATATACTGTCACTTTTTTGAACTATGAACATATTAGGAGGTAAGATCCCACTCACTTGGGGGTCCTTGATAAGTTTAATTCCATTGGGTAAATATTGTAGTGATTGGTGTAAATGATGGTGTGTTAGGACTTTTGGCTCACATTCATAGAGAATATTTACTTCCTTCTAACTAACTAATCTCAACAAGATGGTGACCACGTCGGGTCAGCCACTCAAGACTACCAGGAGTTAAAGTTAAAGCTTTAGTTTTAGCTAATGTTTAGCACGTTTAATGTTTAGCGCATAAACAATTTTATGCTTGTAGTTCTGTTTTTTAGGTTAATTTATTGTATCGCTAAGTATTAAGTGTGTCTTTCTCAACTTGGATACCTGACCGCTATTACTGCTCTGTTTGAACTAAGGACTGTTCATCGACTGACTTTAGTTCCTTGTCTGTTTGTTTTGCTGGTTCTCACAGTCTTGCCAGGCTAAAGGAGCTTGGTTTTGGAGGTCGTGTTGGAGCTGTGGAGTTGTGGATCTGTCCCATGGAAATCAGTGGATTCAAGCAGGATTGTTCATTTTACAGTAGTCTGGAGGAGACTGGACCGAGGATTTACAGCGTGTTGGAGCATCTACTGCCTTCTCATTTTTGATCGGATTAGGAGCTGCCTTGGCTACAGTGTTCTGGTGTGACTGCCGCTGTTTCAGTCCTCGACTGGAGCAGGAGTTGCCTCAGTTTCTCCCTGGGAAGCTGGGAGGACTGAGGCTTCTCCTAAGCCACCCTGGGGCTCAGCTGTTGAGCTGACCCTCGAGGTGTCTGTAGCTACTGGTCGTTGATCGACCGGAGGTGTCTGCCTTTGTTTGGTGGATGGGGTGCAGTGTTTGATCGTGATTGCAGTTATTTCTGAATGGCAGTTTTTGTCTCTTGACTGTGCTGTGGGGATTATTTTGAAGTGCTGTTTGTTTTCCCCAGGCTCGATTCGAACTCCTGCTATGTGATCGGGCTGTTGGAAAGGCTATCTCCTCTTTCCTGTTTGGACTCTATTCTGACTCTTGCCCATGTCTGGATCTACTTGAGAACTGACCTTTATGTTTCCCCTGCTCCTGGACATGGGGTGGTGAGATTGCACTGTATTTTTATTTTCAAATGTTTATTCTTGTGTTCGGTATTATTTATGAATGGTCCCCCACTATGTGAGAGATGGTACCGGGGCATACATAACATTTTTTGGACTGTTGCACGTGAGAGGTGCTGCATCAAACTTAAATTATAAAACTCCTGTTTTATTTTCTTCAGTTTAGGTTTAGTATCCAGTTGCATTTGATTACATCGACACAGTGTTACTTTAGATAACTTGATATTTTTATCATGTTTTGTTATTTGGGTTTTTGGGTTGGGTTCTAATCTGTGATAGGGTGGGTTTTACTTTACTTTATTATATTGCTTGTTTATTTCACTCCCCTCTGTGATAGAGAGTGGAGAGTGTTTTTGTTTATAGCTTTTATATTAGAGGTTTTTATTTTGTTTTATATTTGATTTGTCTAAATGTGTTGGACAGGCATAGAGACGGTTGGGCATTATTCCCCCCACTAGGCTCAAGGAACTACGTCCTTTTGAATGCCCACCTTTAACATCCGACATACATTTTAGATGTGCATTGGGCATCTTGAAGCGTGGACGAAAATGGAGAGTTGGACCTGGTGGGGGACAGGAAAGGGGAGGACAGATTGGGGTTTTGGGGTCCAGGAGATGCCCTGGGGCAAAATGGGGTCAAGATAGAGGTTAATCTTGTCTTGTACCCATACGCAAGGGCTCCAAAATAATTGGACGGGTGCCGAGGTCTTCCCCAACAGCTCATCCCGCCTTGGCGGTGTTATGCAATGCCAGATCAATTAAGAACAAGACAGCTATTATTGCTGATCTTGTTGGATCATCTGATCTGACTTGCATCACCCGAGACCTGGCTGGATGAAAATCCAGGCCCTGTATTGGCCTTGGCAACTCCAGCCGGGTTCTCGGTGATACACTGTCCAATTCTGGATCGTAGGGGCGGGGGTGTGGCCATTATGTTTAAATCTGAGCTGGGTCTTGTGGATGTGCCATGTGGAAATACCAGTTCCTTTGAATATATCCTGGGAGAGGATGCAGGCTGCGGGATTCTCCTCGTCTACCATCCTCCAGGTGACGGTGGAGCATTCCTGCAGGAGATTGCAGCCTTCATCGTTGACCTAGTGCTGAGGTTTCCCAGACTCATACTTCTGGGTGACTTCAATGCCTGGGTCAATGATGAACTCTCTCATTTTGGTCAAAATCTCCTCCAGCTGATGAACATGCTGGGCCTGACACAGGTTGTTACCTCATCTACCCACATAGGGGGTCATTCATTGGATCTGATTTTTCTCATGGGTATGGAGATCTCTGATTTGGGGCTGGAACCAGTCAGTTGGTCTGACCATTACACCATAAGGTTCTGCTTCAGGGCCCCCTCTAATAGGTCTGCCACTACGGAGATGGTTCAATACCGCCGTTTAAGGGGTGTTAACCCCAATGACCTAATGGCAGTACTGGATCTATCGAGCTTGTCGGGTGAATGCATGAGTCCAGATGATCTTGTACTGGCCTATAATAAGGCTGTGGGAGATGCTCTGGACAAAATTGCTCCTGTTCATGTTCGGCCTCTCACCCTTCGTCCAAGGAGCCCATGGTTTGATGGCTCCTTGAGGGAATTAAGGTGAGTTGGCTGAAGGCTGGAAGAGAGTTTGGCAGAAATTGGGCCTTGATGCCGACAGGCTTAGATTGATGGCACATTATGATCACTATCAATCAAAAATCACTCGTAAGGAGGCAGAAATCCTGTCTAGAGAGATTTCTGCTGCACAAAATCGACCGGCTCAGCTTTTCAGGACTGTGGACAGACTGTGCAATCCAGTCTGTCTTCAACCCAGAGAAGCATTTTCTCAGCTAAGATGCGAGGAGTTTGCTTGTTTTTTTGTGGATAAGGTTGTCGACCTCAGGTCCGGTATCGGCCCAACCTCTCCTATGAGGGATTGCAGTGGTAGACTAGAGGTGGCTCATCCTCGGTCTGTCTGGCTAGACTTTCACCGGCCGGAATTTGTTGACATTGTGAAGATAATCCAAACAATGCAACCAACTACTTGTAGTTTGGATCCGGGTCCTACACCGCTTTTAGTAAGTTGTGTAGAAGCCATCTACCCAATCCTTGCAGACATTGTATGGAAATCTTTGGAGAGGGTTTTTTTCCTGACCCCCTTAAGGAGGCAGTAGTTCGACCACTGCTTAAAAAAAAAAAAAAATCCTCCTTAGATCCTGACTGTCTAGCTAACTACCAGCCTATCTCTAACCTGCCATTTGTTGGTAAGGTTATTGAAAAGGCAGTTGCGCTGCATTGAATAATCACCTTATATCTCACAATGTCTATGATACTCTCCAGTCTGGCTTCAGGAAAAGGCATAGTACAGAGACTGCCCTTGTCTGGGTATTGAGTGACCTCCTTATGGCCCGAGATCAAAAGGCACGTACCATTCTGGTCCTTCTCGATCTATCGGCTGCATTTGATACTGTAGACCATGGAGTGCCATTGGAGCGTCTGCAGGTCTTCTGTGGACTGTCTGGTACAGTCCTCGAATGGTTTTGTTCTTACCTCACAGGCAGATTTCAGAGAGTTGTCACTGGAATTTATTCCTCTGATGCTCACTCTCTGTCTTGTGGGGTACCACAGGGCTCCATTCTAGCTCCCATGTTTGCAGTCTACATGCTGCCATTTGGAGAAATCATCAGGCGATACAGTTTGGGTTTTCACTGCTATGCAGATGATACTCAGCTGTATCTGTCCTTTCTCCTCAGTCAGGGTGATGCACTCTCTATACTTAACAACTGCCTCAATAAGATCAGACTTTGGATGAGTTCAAGCTGGCTGAGACTCAATCTGGACAAGACCGAGGTATTGGTGGTGGATCCAGGTCATCTGAGGATGGGTGTGGGAGCTGGACAGCCATCAGATTTATTACTTGGTGGTGTACCGCTCTCTACCTCTGAACAGGTGTGAAATTTGGGCGTTATCTTTGATGATGGTTTGACCCTGAAATCTCAGGTGTCGGCTGTTGTCAAATCCTCTTTTTACCAACTGAGGAATATCACCCGGGTGAAACATCTGATCCCTCCCCGGGCGACCTTCCATCATTGATCCACACCTTTGTCACTACTCGTCTTGACTACTGAATTCCCTTTACCTAGGGTTACCTGGGGTTAATATCTGCTGCCTACAGCTATTGCAGAATGCGGCAGCCAGGCTTTTGACTGGTGCTTCAAGGACCAGTCACATTATGCCTGTGCTCCGTGAACTGCACTGGCTGCCTGTATGGTGGTGGATCACCTTTAAGGTTGGTTTACTAACCTTTAAAGCTCTACATGATCAGGGACCCGGTTACCTGAAAGATCTCCTGATTCCCTACTGCCCCCTCTGTCCTCTCCGTTCTGCCAATGAGGGTTTGCTGGAGATTCCCAGGGTACGATTGAAGTCATTAGGATCCCATGCATTTGCTTTTTTGGCACCAACCCTGTGGAATTCTCTACCTCGTTGGTTGAGAGAATGCCCAACCATTGCTAATTTTAAGGTTGCCTTAAAACATATTTATTTGAATTAGCATACTCCTGTTAGTTCTTGGTTAACTTTTAAATACTTTTAAAGATTTGGATTTTATTGATTAACGTCTGTACAGCGCTTTGAATTTGAAAAGCGCTTTATAAATAAAACTGAATTGAAAAACAAAATAATTATCTTACCCTGGTGGGGGAGGGGGGTGATTTATTTCCATTGTGTTTTCTTTCAGATTTTTAGACTGTTAATGTGCATATAGTATTTTGATTATATACTGTCACATTTTTGAACTCTGAACATATTGAGATGCATGATTATATTTACTTGTGGTCTCTGACAGGTTGAAGTCCATTGGGTTATATTATAGGTGATTGGTACATATTGAACCCTTAACATATTAGGATATATAGTTTCATTTTCTTAGGGATCCCTAATAGGTTTTTTTTTTTTTTTTTTAATCTGGCTCTTATACTGGCAATTGATATTATCTTGTATATTATCATGTTACAACACTGAAGATCTTAAGGTTTATGGAATATAGTAACTCGTTGAGTGTATAATTAGAAAAATGTCTCCAGATTGGTTGTATACTGTATAACTATGTGAAACAGTTGATCACACTAGGGAAACTCTACTTTAAACCCTCTTTATGCCATATATAGAACATTTTTGTTATGTGTTTTGCTTGTTTTAACATACATTAATATCACGTTTGAACATGTATTTATGTTAGTATCGAATCTAAAGTTCTTGCTTTTCATTAGACTGTATTCACAAAGCACACTGAGGCATTCATAATTTGTTGGTGGAGCTTTCTACTTGAAGATTCATTATGTCATTTTAGTGACATTTGACCTTAAAACAAACTGGTGAAATGTGAGTCCTCTGATTTAAATTGCTGCTATGATTAAAATGAGTATTTTAAACCACTGAGAATTATTTCTGTCTTTTTTTTATGTATGATCTGGGTGTTAAATAGTATGGGCTTTTCTAAATAACTGTCATAAGCTTCAGAGGAAGGACTTGGTTGGTCTGAAAGCTCAGGCACTTTGTTCTTTTTGTAACATCAAAGTTGGTCCAATAAAAGCTATCAAACCATTTGCTCTTGGATGTGTTGTTACAAGGACCAATAGGGCAACTAAACTAAAACTGTCTGCCATATCAAGTGATTTCTAGATTGGAGAAATGCATGTCTGCAGAAGATTACAGTGTCCCTGCTGATCATCAGAAATGTGAGTAGGTCTCTGGCAATCATGGCTTCCACACTTCTTCAGGGAAGCAACTGTGTGGTAGTCATGAAATTCTAGACAATACTGCTTTTGCCCACTGGAGATCTTGCAAATCTGATATGACAACATTCAGCCTACTGTTAGCCCCACTGGTGAGCCCACGTTTTGGAGCTGAACAAACATTTCTAAAATCACTAGGTTATCAGGCTAATCCTTACTGGGACTACATTATTTAATGTGATTTTATTATCTCATAATTAAAGTTTAAAGCTTTTCAACAACAACAAATCCAACTTGAAATGATGCCCTTAAAAGAGACTCAGAATTATACACTAAGAGTAATTTTCAGCAAAGCTTACTGACAGTAAATACATGCAAAAGTGTAAACTATTTGAATGATTTGCTTTCTGACAGTATTCAGCATCCAATTAAACAATCAGACAAATATTAAACACTTTCTACTGATTAAAACAAATTTCATCAATAACCATGAAAAAAACATATTTGAGCAGTGCAGCCTAATTTTCAAATGTGACTTACTAGAACATTTCTCCAGTACCAAGCTGTGTTTCAGCAGAAATGTAGATACCAAACATTTAGCAAGGTCACAAGTGTGATAGTGTGTTCACATGTACATTTCGAGTAACCCTAATGATCTGAAACTGAAAGGTGCATGAACAATCCACAGGGAAACTTGTTGAGATATAAACATATAGAATAGTGGATGGGTGAACATCCACAACAAGGCTGTGTTTCCATCGAGGGAGTTGATGACATCACAGAGACCTCGAGAGTGAAGCTCGAGAGGTCTCGATGATGTCATCAACTGCCCGAGATGGGAACACAGCCTTAGTTGTGGATGTTCACCCATCCACTGTTTTGTATAGTATATGGGTTTTTTTGTTTAAATTTTTTTTTAACTGTTACTTGATGTAGGCGCTGCTTCTGCTCATGCCCATTCCCGCTTAAGCTCCGTCCAGCTTCTCAGTTTCTCCTCTGCACATCATTCATTTTAAAATCAGGGAGGAAAAAAAAAAGAAATTCCCTTTTCAGAAAGGGAGCCATGTATGGCTCTCCGTGTCCTGATTCCCAACTTCTAAGTCAGTGGCTCGGCTGCTCAAGCGCTCACTAAATCGCACCGCCATGTGTTATTTTTTTTTTTTTTTTTCTGGAGAGCCTTGTCTGAGCCAATCAGGTGGCAGGTCAAGGGTTAAAAGTTGTTGTACTATTGATGTGACGACAGAGTGATAGTACAACAACTTTTTTGGCCTTTGAACTGTACTACAAGATTTCAGTAGTTGCTGAAATCCATTGACAATATGCAGCACCCATATACTATAATTCAGTTGTGTGTGTTATATAGTGCCCAACAAACACAACCACGCAATATAAATGTTAAACAATATTTTTCTGCATAGTAATGCACTGCAAAACATAGAATGTCCTTGGGGGGAAAAAAGACACTGAGTGCAGAACAAAATGCAGTCTAAGCTGTTTTCAGACACAGGGTACTGTGTATTTTGAGTAGCCACCAGTTAAGTATCATTGAGTCCAGCAGGATCCAAAACTTTAAACAGAATGGAAGATGTCACTTCCGGAATTATGAATAACCCATGAATAGGCAGAATATTAAGGGGTTATGTCTGGGCACATAAAGATGGTGAATTTAAATCTGGAGTATGCTGCCACCTACAGTATGTATTATTGGTGAGGCACAACTTGGGAATAGAAGATTTTAACAAAGGCATTTTCTTGCCTGTCCATAAGTTGCAGCCTCCCATGCAGAATGGGTGGATTTTCAAAAGGATAATACAGCTGCTGCACACAATCTGAGTTGTGACTGCATCCTCTGAAATGTACCAGCATGTTTTTTGCTAATTTTAAATGTTTGCTGCATGTGTAACAGTTTCACAGCTTTATAGTGGCTCACTTCATACAAGAGTGACATGCATCCCTTTTTTAAGGCAAGTGGTACCCAAACTGTTGCAACTTATGGATCCTGCACACAAAAGGTAGACCACCATTTAGTGGTTTAACTTTCATTATGAAATGGGCAGAATGTTTCTCCGAGTCCTGATTGGTTGAAAGCCTTTTTCAACCATGTCCTTATGAGGGCATAACCCTGCAACTGACACTATTTCTGGCAACTAAAATGCAGCACACTGTTAAATCAATGCATGCCACTGGGCATGGTACTGCTCTACCATTGCAGCCCTTCAGCTAACAGCTGACAGAACCTCGAGAGAACGGTGTCACAGCAGTAGAAAACTCAATACTTGTGTCACTCATCTGACAGAACCCCAAGAGAACGGTGTCACAGCACTAGAAAACTCAATATTTGTGTCGCTCACAAACAGTCTCAAGCAGAAAGTACACCGAATTGCATCTTCCACATTTTCCATTTTGTTCACTAAACTTCTTGACTGGCTGCTGAGCTGCAGCTCTCCTGATAATTTAAAGTGCAACAGGTTTTAATCAGTCCCCACTGTGACCCCCGCCCCCTCCAACACAGAGAAACTGCTCAGATCACTTCTTGATTTTAAAATTGTCACTCTGATCTGTGATGTGCTGTGCTGCTTGCTAGTCGACTGCAACCAACTCAATGAACTTCTACCCATGGCTTTCAAATCCTGCCCGACCACAAAACTGGAACTCGGTCTTCAGTGGTCAGTTCACTGGGCAGTCAGCTGTAAATGTTTCAAATCCTGCTACACACGTTCATCCACTGAAACCAGACTTGCAAAAGTTCATAATGAGTGACCAGCCTGCAGTTACAAGGAAGTGCTGTGTCAAAAGCAATACCTATAGCAGCTGCTTCAGGCCATGCTCACTTTCATGGAAACCGTATGGTAGTCCTCTTGCAAACAGCCAATGTGACACTTGTAGCTACCGAACACTGCAGAAAACAAAATGACTGTGCTGGGGGGGTTATAGTAGTAAAACCATCTACGGAATATAAAAGGACCCCTGTGCTGCTGATCAAACACTTCTAAAAGTGCTTTAACAGGGTGACAAAATGGTGGCAGTGCAGGCGAGGTGGGATGGAATGGAACTGTCCTCGGGCAAATGGCCGCTGTGAGATTTGTAGCTACCAAAGACAGCAGAAAACAAAATTACTACAGTGGGGGGGTGGGGTTGTAATGGTAGTAAAAATGTCTGAAGAAAATACAAGGAGCCCTGTACTGATGATCAAACACTTCTGAAACAACTTCAATATGGGAACTATTTTTTACAATTCCATCTATTGAAACAGCCCTTTGTATCTTCTTGCTGTGTTTTTTTTTTTTGTTTGTTTGTTCTTCTATTCTTCTTAGTTACTTAGGGGCACATTTTATAAGCACAATATGACACTCCAAGGTGTGGGTTATGGACTGATAAGAGCACCTCTCAGGTGCTAAAGGCACTCGGCACAAGTGCCTCGTGCCTCATAACACACCTGGGGTGTGCTCTTATCAGCCATCACCCACACCTTGTCATGTCTTGTTGCTGCTAAGCAATTCCTGGGATTGTGCCAAAATTATCGAGTTCGTTCTCAGAATAGTTGTACAAAATTTACCCAAAATGCAGTTCCACACTGCTCCTTTTTGCCTCAGCTTCTGGTAGCCTTACATACTTCTCAGCTGAGCTGCAGAGTTTGCACATTCCAGTGTACATTGCTTCACAGAAACATAGAATTTGATGGCAGATAAGCACTACTTGGCCCACCCGGTCTCTTCATTTTTCCCTACCAACAGTATGATTGCAGACCCTACTTGATTTCTGTCTCTTTCTCCTTCCCCCCCTTCTTTTTCATGAAGATTACCTTATGCCTATGCAATATATTCTTGAACCCCACCTCTCTTTTCTACCCCAACCCCTCCAGTGGAAGGCTGTTCCAGGATTCACCACTCTTTGAAGAACTGTTTTTTTACATATCTCTTGACACTACTCCCCTCCAGCTTCGTTGCATGTCTTTTTGTTCTTGAGCAACTTTTATTCTGAAAAAATACTTCTCTCCTTTACCTTATTTACCACAGTGAGGTATTTAAAGGTCTTTATCTTGTACACTCTCCCTCCTCTCTTCCAGTGTGTACAGTACATAGAGGTCTTTTAGTCTCTCTTCATAGGGCTTTAGATGCAGATCCTGCACCATTATAGTTGCCCTCCTCTGGGCCACCTCCACTCTGTCTATGTCCTTCCAGAGATGTGCTCTCCAGAATGGGACACAGTACTCTAGGTGGGTTCTTACTCGCAAACTATACAGAGGCAACACCAACTCCCTCTTTCTACAGGTGATACCTCTCCCTATGTACCACAGCATTCCACTAGCCCTTGCAACTGCCATGTCACACTGCCTAGTATTCTTTTGGTCATCAGATATGATTACGTCCGTGTCTCTTTATTGCCTGGTGGTCATCAGTACTACTCCACCCATTTTGTACTCTGCCCCGGGTTTCTGTGCCCTAAGTGCATTATTTTGTACTTTTATGCATTGAAACCCAGCTGCCATACCCTTGACCTTTCCATGACTTTTCTCATAGCTTCATGGCCTGCTCATTGTCATAGACCTGCTTTTGTTTTTTTATTACATTACAGTATATATGACATCTATGCATTCCAATGAACTACCCCATTTTGTACTGAACACCTCTACTCTGCTGCCTGCAATTTAAAGTAGTATTTTTATTTTTTGTATCTTCTACTTTATGTTGAATGCTCCTGATGGTCTATGTATCCTGCTCCCTGTCACAACTAAAAAAATGATTATGTATATATCTCTGCCTTGCCATCCTGAGTTAAATAAATAAAAAAAAAAAACTTGTCTGTAAACATGTTACATAACTGTCCACATGTCATCAATAATTGGATTAACTCGGTATTACATAGAGAATAATGAATGAGGTGGAGTGCATTACAAAATTTTAATGCACACCTGAGGGGTGTGATGTTACATAAACCCTGACAGCGAATCTCGAAGGGTTATATCAGCATACACACTGACGGTTTATGTTAAATTCAAGTTGTACTCCATCCCATAATTTTTTTTACAATTTCTGTCAATCAATTTGTTCCCACCAGATTATAAAGGTTCCTGTACAAAGCCTTCACACACACACTCTCTCTCTCTCCATGTTTTTTTCAGTCCGCTAGTGCGAGTGTTCTCAGAGCTGCAGCATGAAGTACCTATATTGACACCAGCTGCACAGCAATGAGAGAGTGTGGACTGAAAGTGACAGTTCAGGCAAGTGTTTCTCGTAATAACTGTCTGGCTATTATGGCAAATAACTGTCAGCTAATTAAAAACACTGCTCACCAATTATAGGTTATTAATAATGAACCTCCATAGTTTCATCAAATCTGCGGACATTATATAGAAGCAAAAGAATTACTATAATAACTTCATGCATACTGGATATTGCACATAGTAGCAACGTGTGGTGGGCTGACAGCATTATGCAAGCAGTCACCCTGTGTGCCACTTCATTTTGGGTCTGCACATATTAAGTTATAGTATAAATTAGCCAGCAGATTCTAGTGGGTGAAAATGGAGTTTGCACCTCCTAGCATGCTGGATATCATCTAGCATGGTACTGTACTAGTTATATAGCACTATGCAATGCCAAGAGCTCATTGAACCCGTGGTGCCACCAGGTGTTTTGCATAGTTGCTCACCACTGATGGCCTGTGCCTGGGTCAGTGGCATTTTAAAATGTCCCTGTTATCTATGTCTGTGCCCTTGGGCACAATAGCCTCACACACATCTCAATTGTAATTAATTATGAGGGACTTCCCTCATTTTACTTCTCAAAATTGCTTTGTCCCCAAGCCATCCCTCTTGTAAATGTGCTGCACACAGAGAATGTGCTGTAAATTAAGAGTCTGAAGCAGAAATTCATATTTTTAAGAAGTTAAATCAATAATAAACTTAATACAATCAAACACAATGTTTCCACAGTATTCTAGCTTGTATCTTCCTGTTAGAATATGTATCCTTCGTTATGAGGGTTAATGCCCCTCATTGTCATTCAATTTGTGTGCCCTGCCACTCATTTCATTGATAAAAGATTGAGAGGTATGTCCCCACCCCATTCTATCCCTGAAAATCTCCTTGGCATTTAATTACAGCCCCCAGTTCTGCACCACCCCCATGACTCCTTAGTAAATATTATAAAACTGGAATTGGGCATCCAACCCCTTGATTGGCAGGGATCCATGTGAATACCCCATGGTTCTTTCACATGTCTTAACACTGTGTAATGCAGAAAATGTGTGAAAAATAGCTGTAGGTGAATTTTATATATTAAAGAAAAATAAATACCTTACTAGATTTTATGATAGTGGTATGGTTGCTCTGGAGGGAGGGTTGCATATTGTTAATCTCAATTTCCATTGCAAAAAGCAACCACTGAAAGGTGCACTGGGCTGGCATTACTTGATAGTACTGTACCATAATCCACCTCATGCTTTGCCATGCAAAGGTTTCACATTAATCTCCATCTCCTGTGCTTTTTCACTTGCCAACTGCAGACTTGTGCACCACTTGCCACCTACTCTTTATAGTTGTAAGGACAGGAGGTGTTGCAAACCTCTGTGGAAGGGTGAATGATTGTCACCATGCCTGCTGTATGCCCCTGCAAATCATTTGTATGACAAACCCTACTTACTTTCTTACATAGTCACAAGTATGTTTAGACCCTGTGGGAAAGATTTTGGACCCCACGAGTTTATGGCATAATGAGGTTCAAACCACATAGCAGCATTCTACAGAGACTGTGGGGTCCAGTATATCCTAAGACTTTTAAATGCCATGGTCAGCCATTGGTCAAGTACAGGTAAGTTAAATTCAATTCAGGGAGATAAAGTAAAGCTTGAGAAAGAGACAAAGTGAAAGAGAGAGAGGTCTAACCTAGAATTCTTTAAATGACACATTTAACTGAGGTCACTGTTACCCATCTCTGTTCACCTACCACATGGAAGCTAATGATGTTTACTGAGGATGGAAAAAAAAAAGACTTCACAAAAATAACATGTCCATACAATAGAACATATCACACAGCATAAAACCAGTCTTACACAGAGAGAACTGAATCAGGAACATAACCCATAAATCCCTTTACATTCAATATATACTCATTATAACCTGCTTACTAATCAAAGTACTTCCATAAGTCCATCAAACAGTTTGTGATACATGCATCTTTTCCTTCAAGAAGAAGATCCCCATGGAATCTGTTACCAACATGAAAATGTTTCTATTAGGGACCACCTTCTGATTAGTAGTAAGCCAGCATCTAGCTTGCAAAATGTAAAATTCAAAACATGCAAACAGCACAAACAGTGTACTCTGATTAAACAATGCCAAAGATTTGAGGCCATCCAACCTATTCAGTGTACTTTAAGAGCAATATTTTCAAAATGCCATCTTCATTTTATGGATGTGGCCATGGTACATCAGCTCACAATATTAGACCACCTAAAACATGGTCTACTGTTTCAGCACAAGTCGCATCAGATTTGCTCCACAAAATAATGCATGTGTCTGAATTTGGTGCACGTGTCACTTTTTGCCTTAAAAAGTGGCACAAATGCATCAGGATTTTTATAAATATGCTGCAAGAATCCAGACACATTTGCTAGTAAGCAACATGCATCAACATATGGAAACAAGTGCTGCATCCATGTGTTTGAAAATCCCAGTTTAAGTATCTACACCTGGGGAAACCCCAAACTTGTGAAAGGTGAAGCCAAAATTCACAGATAAAGGTACAATCTAAAAAAAAAAAAAAAAAAACGCTACATTGTTTCCATAATTTTCTGTCAGGCCTGAATTGGGCATACATGTTCCTACACATGCATTTGCTTTCAATTATCCATCATACCAAACATCCATTGGCAGCAAGGTCAAACATACCACATTTTTACCAGGATCCTTTCAGCCATAAAGTGCACCAAGTTCCCCTTAACGTTTGTGTCCTGGCACAACGTAAAAAGCATTTCATAACAAAGAGCATTTGACAAACTCTTACATAGCTTTCCTATATTCTCTTGAAATCAGCCCAGTGCTAATATCCCATTAATGCAATAATTCAAAGTTAAATGAAATGACTAGCCCAGTAACACTGACTGGTGGAGCATGGCTCAATTATATGGATATGTGGGATCAATCCTCAGACCCAGCTCCTTTGGGGCTGGTAGGGTATACAGCACAGTATTAAGGCATTGTAAGACAACACTGGGGGAAGGTTCTGAGTGTCCCATCCTCTGGGGACCATCTGCAAGTGTGACTACTTTGGTAATGTAGGTGACCACACAGCATTAGCAGCTCCCTGTCTTCAAGTTGTGGACCGAGGGAATAAATTGGCAGCATACCAGGGAGATGGGGGCCTAACCAGAACACAACTCATAACAGGCAGCATAATATCCAAAGTATCTGGTCCCTGCTCTACCTGCCTGATGTAACAATAACCATCCCAACTGGCTTACACTGTTTCCAAGACCATCATCAAAGGGTCTGTCCACTGTTGGAACCACAGCGTCCAACAATTAGCTCTACCAGTTATCACCATGCCCAAGCTTGAGAAAATAAAAAGATTATGAAAGAAAGTCACTTGGTTTATCATTCCAAGACCACTTTTATCCCTCATCAAATATGCAATATTACATTTGAGTGGACTGAGTCTACTACCAGAAAAGCATCTGGAAAAATATACTAGAAAATCTGATTTTCATAGATGCTGGGGAAAGGGGTAAATCTAACTCTGATGAAGAAAAAAAAATGAGATCAAAAACATTTCTATCAACTGGATAAGCCTTGTTTTGGATAGGGCCCTCCCTTTTCAGTGTCCAACAATACTGGCACACAGTGCCAACTTCTCCTCCTTGTTGGTCTCTCTCTCTTAGATGATCCACATTTAAAGTAATTTGTAAAAAGTTTGCCAGGTTGATACTGATTCCTTCAATTGGCTGGCCACAAGAGCATAAGCCATCCTTTTGCTGATGTAATTAATTTTCAACCCAGAAGTGCTAGAAAATGATTGCAACCCTAAAACTTTCTCCTGTGCACAGCTGATATCCTTTATTAATTTTATTTTCCTCCCCACCCGCCTGGCTGGTCCCATCACCAGTATCCCTCTTAGCCCTGTCACCCATCATCTCTGTGACTTACGCTCGCCACTAGTAAGTGCCACTCAGTTTTCTATCAGTGATAAAACACTCCTGTGTTCCCCAATCTTCAAAGGGTGTTTAGTCTGGATGCAGCAGATAAGCCCAGTAGGCAGTGCAGGTCCAGTGGGCAATTGTCACTTCATTTTGCATTCTGACAGCAGCGTTTTTTCCTCCTTCCACTCCGGTTTGTGACTTCAGCTTTTCCACTGCCTGTACTCACCCAAATGGTGCTAGTGAGGCATTACACATATGCTTACCTTTCAGCCAGAGGAGAGCATCCCATGGGATGCTCAGTCCTTTCCCCTCCAGCCAGCCTTCAATGATTCAAGCTTTCTTCTGAACCTGGGTTGCTTGCATCATGAGTGGTAGTGCTACTACTGCACTAATGAGCTGGCTGACATCCTCCACTAATGCATTTCATCAGCATGAACCACAGACTTGATTAGGTGAATTCTACCATTCACTGATAACCACTGAATATGTGGGTTTAACATAAATCTCCAAGGCAGAGGGTCTAAAATAAGAACATAAAGTAAAGGGCTAAGAGGAAAGTCCTGACCAATCCCCACTATACACGGAATGTGGTTCAACTTTCACCCATTAGTACGCAGCAGACATTTCATTTGCTTACAGAATAACCCAAGCCAATTAATGAAGCCAGTTAAAGGAAAAAGATACTATAGTACTGCAGTATTTTGAACAAATAATAATGTGAATTTTATCAGAAACCTTCCAACTGTCCCACCAGCCTTGTTCCACAACATCCATGACCAAGTTAACCAGAACATTTTGGCTCACATTTGCACAGGTTTGAGTGTGAATTATAAGAGGTGATTAACTGTGATCTCTAACAAAAACTATAAAATATTTTACAGAATATTATAGCCATAATTCAAACATTTATGGGATGCCAATTATCAAGATCCAAGGGGTCTACCTTCTTAAAAAGAAAAAGAAAAAATTATGCAGCTTCATACCTAGACTTGGACATGAAGTGGCATGCAAAATTGGAGTTATTTGCTTCTTTAAATGTAGTAGAGAACAGTTTTTTATATCCCTAGATGCCCTACAGTTGTTCTTTTATTGTCTACCCAGTATTCTGATGTTTATGACCTTTTGTTAAATTAATAATCTAATTTTGTTGCCTTTTTAAGGACCCTGAATCCCTCTAACCTCAGCAGTTTCTGCTCTCTTTTTATACTGCCTGAGCATTCTATGACATCACAAACTCCTTTCCAGCCATTCAGATAAATAGCATGGAATAGGAGATGCTGATGTCATAGAATGTCTTAGAAACATGAAAATATATAGCAGTAGCTGGTGAGGAGAGTGGAACTTTGTGTAGATCTCAAGGCACCCCAAAGCTTGATTATTTACTTATCAAAAAAATTATCAAAACATATCAGAATACATAACTGGCATGGCAAGTAAGATGGAAAGGCAGTTACCGATGAAAAAATAATAGAAACATAGAATTTGACAGCAGATAAGGACCGCTTGGCCCACTTAGTCTGCCCATTTTCCTACCTAACAGATAAGCTGCAGATCCTAGTTAACCAACAGCTTACTTCCTCCTACCCTCCACTAGGACTGCCTTATGTCTGTCCCATGCATTCATGAATTCCCCCACTGTTCTTGACTCCACGACCTCCTCAGGGAGGCTGTTCCATGCATCCATAACCCTGTCTGTGAAAAAATACTTCCTCACATTACCTCTGAGCTGTCCTATTCCTATCTCTATTAAGCTCTTGGAGTAAAAGATAAGTTCAGAACTTATAGAATTCTGCAGTCAGACCATTTAGCCCAGGTGCAGTATTATTAAGCAATACCTTACTTACATTTTCTTTTATTGACTCTGAAATTGGCCCTGGAACCCCCTGTCCAAGCTACATGGGGAGACCTTGAACAGACAGGCACCCCAAATATTTACTAGTAAAATGTTCTTCCCTGACCTCCAGAAAAGTGAATTGTAGTATTCTGAAGAGCAGACCAAAATATAAGAGCAGCATATAACAATATTTCCCATTCTAGTCCATAACACTGTTATCAACATACAGAATGATGTGAATACCCCTTACAACATTCAAAGAGATTTCTGGAGGATCCTTTCCAGCATCATGAACCTTGGTTCAGCTGCAAAAGAAGTTTCACTAGTATATTGAAATCACCTAATTTTTCTTTAAGAGCCTCTATTTTGGCTAGGAGTCTAGCCAGGTTAAGAGGGTTTTTGGACATTAACTTGTACATCTTGGACCTCAAATCCAGATACTTATGACACTAGCACCAAGCATTCCCCTGCCATTCTGCTAAAAGAACTGTCCAAAATGCATTTTAGTGTTTACCCACAATGACCCTAGAGAGTCATATAGGCATAGTGAACCTTCAAGCAGCATAACATGTCTTAAAATCTCCCCTGAAATGAAGAATTTTCAAGCAATTTGTTGTTCAGTTTCAAGAATATTCCTAAGTGCACAAAGGCCTGATTTTGAAGAACACAACCCAGTAAAATTTGACCAGAAAATTTCATGGGATACATGGAGACCTGAAAAAATATAGGCATGCAGAGAACACAAAAGAAAATAGTCTTGTCCTCATAGATCTTCAAAAGCGCTAAGCAATAAGGAATTACCTAGGATTATGATAATTGACTGTTACCATACTCTAACTCCCAGGAGTGCTGTATTGCTGCTATAAAAATACTCCAAACAAAACCTGAAAAAAGTGTGCAAACTGAGTGTGTTCCTCATTGCGACAGAGTTTTTTAATAAAATAGTTCCTCCATCAAGCATTTAAGAATGCTGGTCCATAATAAGAATGCATCATTCTAGCCATTCAGCAGTGCTAGATGATGGCATGCTAACAGGAAAAATGAATGTAACATGGTTACCAGGCTTTACAGTGGAGCAAGTCGGGATGCAACGCAGTAATGCTGCAGTATATCACAAAATGCTGCATCATGCTGCAGGGAACCGAATAATTTAGTGGCAATTAAGCTTTTTGTTTTAACTGCAGTGTTCTGTGATATGTCATTTATCATAAGTTTTTGTGTTGCATCATGGCTGGCTCTGCAGTACCTGACCTTGGAATGGAGATTAATGTAAGGGTCTCAGAATGCTGACAGTCAATCAGACTAAAGCATTTCTGAGTGTCTTTTTGTTATGATAAATAACCCTGCATTATGAATCAATTTATAAGCATAAGGTTATCCAGCAATAGTACATATAAGAGGCATTGGATCTATGTGATAATGGTGAGTGCAGAATAGTGATCGCTGTTACGGTAAATACACATTGCCCAAAAAATATGTTGGCGATGTAGTCCCCGATGCACAGCTAAAGGGCACAGGGACTTACATTTTGAATGTTAATATGGGGAGCTGTGCCAACCTCATCAAAAAAAATTGAGGCCAAACGACATAAAAGGTGTGCCATAAATCTACCCTTTTTGTGCCTGCTTTATTTCCTAGACAGATTCCAGCTTTATCTCCAGTACAAAGAAAAATTGGAAAACAGCAGGTCTCTTAAAATTGAAAAGGACGCCTAATGACAACCAAATGATACCAAACTATTGATGTTAATGGCTGCCACATTCAGGCCTACCCTGCTACCAATGCAAAGGGAATCCATGCAAACAATAAGAAGAAAAAAAAAAAAAAAGACAAAGACAGCAGCATCTCCCACCCATATAGCAATTTACCTTTTCCTAACTCCACCATAGGTTGACTTTCCCTTTCTTTTTGCCATGATCTATGGTCCCCATCTCATCGTTGTCACCTGAGGATTGGATTAACACTGAGGAAGCACCAGAAGACAACTTAGACCCCTCATCATCTTCCAAATCTCCCCACATCAAAACTGCCTGTAATGATTAAAATCTGTTTTTAAAAAGGGTACTCACAGACTCCTCTTCTGATTGTCTTATCACCTCCATTTTTTTAACAATGAGATTTTTGCAGACAGCTTTTAGAGATGACAACCATTTTGCCACCAAAACAGAAGAGGCATTTCAGTGTCCACAAATGGACTGATCTGGAGGTCCACAGGTCACCTGCAGGGGGGTCCCACAACCACAAGACCCCCAAACCCTTCTCTATCCACACCTTGGTGAGGGCCCACATCACCAACTTCCTCAGCCAATAAAGCTCCAAAATGCAAGCAACCCATAATGCATTGGGCCTCTGATAACTTCTGGCTGGCCTCCAGGTTTGACACCCTCCTGTTGGGCTGTTACCACCAATACAGCATCCCTCACCCATGCTACAGCAACTGGGTTGTCACCACTGAAGTTGTCCTGGCTGAGGGCTACATCAACCTTCCCTTTCCACCAGAGGGCTGAGTCCTGTGGCCCATACAAGCTTTCTGAAACTAGTTAATCAAATGTTCCTGACTATAGTCCGCAAAAAGCCATTGTCAAAAAAAAAATGTGGGCCAGTTTGTCACATAAGTTGCAGCTGGACTGACTACTGCATTGCAAGCCATCATGCCTATACTTTACCTTCCACAGAGGCCACTTCTCAGCCTGTCATATACACTGCTGAGACATAAACTTGACCAACATTTATAGCAGGCCTTTTACGTACTAGGTAAAACATACACCCCTATCCCTACTTCCAAATAAACTGTTCAGCAGGAGATGTATTCCATTTTCTGTTCATTTTAAATTAACATGGAATGTGTAGCCCTCATCCCGATTTAATCCAGATTAATAATAGGGGCTGGTTGCCCCAAACATTTAACCTTTGCTGAAGATAATGACATACAGTAAGGCATAGAATTCATGCCCTCATTTTTAAACAAAAATAATGTTTTTAATTCAGGTTTAGTGAGGGGAATAGCTAAGAAGGAGGTCTAAAACTGATAATCCTAACACTGATAATTAACTAAAAAGCAGACTAATTAGATTGCAGTGTTGAAACTAACTTAAAAGCTAACATGAAATGATGAATTAATGAATGCATAACACTTCAGAGAAAAAAAAACAGGGAGCTCTTAGAAAAGAAAAACCCATAAATGACCTGTAGGGCACAGAGTCCAGACTGCCACAGTACTTCAGGCAGACAGCGTTCTTTCATTGAGAAAGTTTCACGTGACCTACAAATAAATTTAAAAGCTTGAAGGTTCCATTTCAGAATGAAATCCTCTGTCTAAAGACCTAGGGTGTGCAGGCCCCCAGTCATCTGAGAAGACTCCTGACAAGACAGAGACTTATCTAACAGCAGTCCTAGTTGTAACAGCAAACTCAGATTTAGGGCTATGAGGAGATTCCACAGAGTGAGAGGCTTGGAAAAGACCTGGAAAAAGGAAGTTTCCTTGGTGTGGAGTCCTGCCTGTTGGCATCAAGCCAAGCAGCCTCAATCTTTGCCATCTCTTCCCCCAGATCAGGGGCACACTCTGCAAAAACATCTGTTATAGGCATAGCCCCCTTCCCCTGTCCACTGAGTCAAAACAGCAGAGTCTACCAATAAAGAATTCAAAGGATCAGAGGTCCCACTCAGTTCAGACTGTGAGCCCCACTCACCATGTATGGGAACAGGATCAGCCATAGGATACAGTCACCATTTACAGGCATCTTTCCTTCCCATGACTATATTGATTGTTTACATCCTGTAGTCCTAAGCTGGACAATTTCTCAAACTAGCTGACTCTAATCAGAGCCACTCTCAGGGACTCTGTAAGAAAATGCTCCATTGCTGAGTTATCAACCAAAGCCCCCCATCCCCCATGGACCTGGATTCTATGAATGCTGTCCAGAGCAGCTGATCCTCATAGAGCTCCCAGGCAAGCTCACTTGATCCTCCTCATTGTTTTGTCCAGAAACAAGGCTCAAATGCTTCTGGAAATGTACAATACTTTGTGGAGTTTCTCCCTCTCCCAAGAGAGGGATGCATTTCATCATCTTCCAGGAGTCACAGAAGGTGCTTTTTCTTGTCCTCCACACACCTGCTTAGATCACCTTCCTCCATCACCAGATGATTCAGGGCCTGTTGGTGAACCACTGAAATGACCACCTTCTGGATTGTTTCCAGATGACTACATTCCACTTTGATGTCCTGCACTGCATGAACCCGGGGTGGTTTCTGACTTATCATCCTCAACAAATCCCTCACCCAAATGTAAGAGAGTTCTCGTGGTGTCAGAGACAACATTCTCCTTTCAATTAAGCTGGTCCATGCAACCCCCAACACACACACACACACACACACACACACACACACACACACACACACACACACACACTGTCCCCCATATACACAAGAGAATGCACTTCGAAATTAGAAGTCAAAGCTAACTGTGGGTTTCCTGGAAGAAAATGATACTTTTTTTTTTTTGAGACTATCAAGGTACACGATAAGTTGTGGTGAAGGTATTCAATCACGTGTCTCCAGGTTCACAACACTGCATTATAACTACAAGGCTTTACTTCCACCTCGGAAAGATGGATATTGTTAGATTTTTCAAAAGTGACACTTTCAAACATTTCAAAAATGTAGGCTTGGGCATGCCTAGGAGGATTTAAAATATATTTTACAACCAAGTTAGTTTGACATCTGCAATAAATGTGTTGCACATTTAAACTTTGCTGGTGATTTGATCACAAAGGGGCCAATATTCTTCTTTGTGAAGTTTCACAAAGTATTCACTGGCCATAGCAACTTGGACTTTTCGAATTTGTGAAGTTTTCACCACAAAGTGGCCATTTTGTCAGTGATGTGGCCAATTCACAAGTGAATTTTGGTCAGTTTGCATAGAAAATAGCCACTTTGTCAGGTAAAATGTCATGAATTTGGTGAATTTATACTTTGAGAATTTGCACTTCATAAATATTGCAGAATGCACAAATTAATTTACAAAGTGAATTTCGGCTGCTTCACCCACCACTAATCTGCACGCCTGTCTTTATTCACTGAACCAAAAAGGCAGTAAAATGAGTGAGATAAGAATATTAAAGCTCTAACTCATACATCATTTTTGGAAGATTCACACAGGTTTAAAAAGGACAGTCATTCATTTCACAGAGTAAACGTATTCATTCTACTCAGGTTTGCAGGCTTGTGGTTTTAAATGACCTGAGTATTTATGATAACACTAAAATTTACCTAGCTTTCTGTGTAAATGTTTGAGAGGCTCTCCACATGAAATGGGCATATGATTCATTTTGCTTTGGTTGCCCTAAGGAATAGCTCCAGGTTGTTATTAATATTGACAAAGGTGAATTGCTCCTCTGCTTTATTTTTGTTTGTTGTTTTTATCTGGACTTTCAGTTCCCATTTATTAAATATTTACATTTATGGAGAATGTTGCATCGCAAAATGGATATTGACTTAAATGTAGTAATAAATAGATTAAGTATGGAAGATGTCCTGCCTTTTCCCTCTCTAGGAGCTGAGTACCTCAAATCCAGACATCTCCAGCACACATCAGTTTCTGGTGTGGGAATCATTTGGGCTCAGCCTCTGGCCTCATTCACAGATGAAATGGGTGACAGTGTTAACATATTGTTCAGACTGGCTGCAGGTTGAAATGCCTCCCATTTTGCTATGCACAAACAGTAGCCTTAGTCTCTGGGGTGAGAAGTCCTCCCAGTAACAAAGTCACAGTGGAAATTAGCAGGCCAGAAGTTAGTGGGTGGAAATTGGATTTGACCCACTAGCATGCTAGATAGTGAAACACATGGAGTACGGTTTATGCAGTTACAACAGTAATAGGCTAGCCTTTGTGAGGCATTTAGTGCACAGGATCAGGCAGACTACAGACTTATTGGTCAACACTGAGAGAATCTTGCTTTAAGCAAAAATATGTGAAATCTGTACCCCCATGGAGACCACAGATACAGTCCCCATTTCTCAGAGAAAACTGGACTATAGGATTCAAGAAGCATAATACTGTAACCTTTTAATTTAAAGTTGGAAGCAACTCTTGTTTCATTATGTCAGTACCACCTGCTTTATAAGCAGGAATGAAATAAATAGGCTTCGCAAACACGAAGTGCACCAATTTATATGGATTCTCTTTCCACTCTACCACCCAGGATGCCTTGTGATTTCCTTGGAAAGCAGAGATTTTCCAGGCTTACCATAAAGTTCAGCAATAGGTTTACATCCACTGTCTTTACTGGTAGGCTAGTCCTTATGCTCACAACCCTCTGTGAGGAAAGAGTGCTTCTGAATTTTACCCAAGGATTCACCACTACTCAATTTCAATGTGTGTCTCTGTCTCCTACTGCTGGACACCAGATCAAACATCCTCACCTGTTTGATATTGTTGATCATACCAGTACATATAAAAAAGACGTAAGTTTATTTTTGCTCTTAGCCTCCTTTTCTGCAGGGTTAATATGTTAAGGGCCTACAGCCTCTCCTTAAAGTTTTGTCCCTAATATTACTATCCATCTGGTGCACTGTTTTCACTATCTGACTGCCTGAGTGTTCATTTTGAGGAAACCAGAACTGTTCAGAATACGCCAGGCTGGGGCATTCCCAAGGCCATGCCAAGTTGCAGGATTACTTCCCTCAGCTCTGTTGCTCAGCCTATCCCATTTGATGAACACAAGACTTCTACTGGCCCTTGAAACAGTGCCTGAACCTGCTTATCCTGTTAAGCCCCTGTCTATACCCCCCCCCCGGACAATTTCCTCTTCAACTCATGCATGAGAAGCCTCAAACAGAGAGAAGGTCTTAGCTTTTCCTTTCCTTTCCTCCTAATGTGTATCCCATTGCCTTTGTGTACATTGTATGCTGAGGTGCCAAGCGTAGGATCATGTCCTCCTGTAGTTTATTCACTTCTTCAAGGGAGTCCACTCTAACAAGGTTAGTTTCATTCAAAAGTGTAATTAGCCAGCTGGAAACCCCAGCTTCAAGATCATTGATAAAGATGTTGAACAGTAGTGACACCACCACCAATGCCACTAAATAGTTCTCTCCACTAAGACCAGTGTATGTCCATCACCAGCTTCTGCTTTCTGCACCCAAGCTAGTTGGCAGTCCACTTTGTGTATGTCTCATGTATACAGCACTGGTTTACTTTGCCCAGAAACTTGTCATGCACCTCAGTATCAACGGCCTTGCTGAAGTCTGGCTAGAATATGCCTCACAACCCTGCCTATGTCCATCTCCCCGGTCACCCCTCAAAGAATATTAATAATTTAGTTTGGCATGATGAAAAGGGGCAAAAACCTTGCCCTCAACCAAGTGTTCCAATAACTTGTCCTTGTAAATGGACTGCATGTCCTTGCCCAGCACAGATATCGGTCTGACCAGCCTTTAATTGCCCATGTCTAGCCTTCCCTACATCTTGAAGACTTAAACCATATCAGAAATGTTTTAGTTCTCTGGCACCACACTTGCCAGGCAGACTCCTGAAATATCACAACAGATGCCATCTTCTGTTTCTCATCTCACATGTGATTCAAGAGTGTGTTCTGTGTTCTTTTTGCGACTTTACTGGCTTGATCATTGTGAAGTAGCCAGCTACAGTACTTCAGCAGGCAAGATGCTCACTGATTGCATCATAGCTACTTCTGATGCTATGACCACTCCTGATGACCTCCCATCCCTCACCAGGAGCTCTTTAGTGAACACTGATGTGATGTATTTGTTAAGCATCTCACCCCCACTGACTCCCTCACTGGCTCCTCTCTCTACCCATTTTTCAAGTGACTTATACCTTCCTTCATCTTTTTCCTTCATTAATGTACTGTAAAAAGACACTGTCTGTGGCTGCTACTGCTATCCTGGAACCCAGCCTATCCTTGTCTTTCATAAGTCTAGTCTAGTCTAGTTTTGCAATCCTTCAGTGCTGCTCTATGCTTTCATATGGCCTCAAAGCAACCTCTCTTTTCCCAACAGTCATATACCTTCTTTTTGTTCAGCATCAGTAGGCCTAGGTCTCTGCTAAGCCCATGGACCATTTCTTGGCCCTTTTCCCTCATTGTACAGAGGAATACAGGCCTCTGTGGCTGTTCTGAGCATGTTATACAATGATCGCATGTGCTCTGCATTTCCAGCCTCCTGCAACTTCTCCAAACCCTTGGTATCCAGGTCATTCATCTGAACAAAATATGCTTTTTTTTAAAGTTTCTGGTCATTTGATTAGCCTAGGAAGTTTATACAGTTGTGAACTCTGTAACCTACCTTTTCCTTGACTTTTACACTGGAGATGACCCCATCCACATTGCTGAGAGCAAGGGCAATGGTAACCTTAGATCTAGCTGCCTGTTAAACATGCTGCTGTAAAAAGCAATTACTAAATGTGAACAGAAATTTAGCTTTGGTCTTCTTTTAGCCCTCTCAAGATGCCAGTCTATGCTCAAAACATGGAAATTCCCCCGGTCACCACTGCATCCAATTTGAGTGTTCTTGCAATTTCATCAACTTGCTGGGAAACATGTTCCACTGAGCTGTTTGGGAGCCTGTAGCATGCCCACATGGTGACTGACTGTCATCTTTTTCTATATGAGCATTTCTACCTTATCTATTTTCATATTGTATGCCTTTTCTCCTTCCCAATGTTGCAGGAAGCAGTAAGCCTTGGCTCAGTGTGCTTTTTAAAGTTATCAATTTTCAAATAAATAAGTAATGCATCAATCAAGTCAATCAATAAATAGCTCAACACAGATGAATTATGTGACAGTGTTTGTCCCCTTGATATCCCCATTTTCCTCCACAGTGATTCCATACACTATGAAAAGAGCCACTTCACCTGCTTTCTGTGTTGCCTAGCCCATCAGAATAGTGTTTCCCCTATGTCCTGGTATAAAAATATTTCTTCATGCAAATGGTATGAACATCTGGAACAGCCTCCCAGCAGAGGTGGTGGATACTGAAACGGTAACAGAATTTAGATATGCATGAGACAGATGCAGGGGGACCTTTGTAACAGGGATAGGGTGGGGTAACTCTGGGGATCAATTATCATATATGGTAGCATAGTAGGTAGGGACTTTAGGGCAGACTAAGTAGGGCGAGGGGCCCTTTGCTGCCTAAAGCTTCTATGTTTCTAATTTCTTCCCCCAAACAGTTCTCTGTGAGAGACACTAATTCTCAGCTGTCTTGTCCCCCAATTTTCTCTTAGCTTGGCAAAATGGACTCAGTGAAACTGCTTGTCCCAGATATTCTCCTTATTCTTCACCATGATACACTTCCTTAAAGAGAGTCACCTACTCTTTTTACTGTCAGACGTGTCCCACTGGAAAGCTAAGAATTCTGCCATTTTGGTGTCCCAGTCAGGCTAGTGAATTTTACTAAGTGTGATTCTTATATGACCAGCTTTTAAGTCAGAATTGCTTTGGTTCTTTGCTTCCTTGCTCCATCTATGGGTCAACTATTTTTAAGCTAATCAGCTCAGCTATCCATTCCTTGGTCAGTCCACATGTATAACTCCTGCTAGTGGTGACCCCACATGTGAGCTGCTCCACAATCCCTATTCTTTACTTGAAATCACTCCCATTGCCCTGTTCCTTGATGTGACCCATAGCCTCTCCCTTTTGGGACAACTGTAGCTCATCCTTATCATGCAGGCAATACTTGCCCCATAATGCCCTCTAATATGCCAGAAAAAGAAGACTCTTACTCATTCAACAGAATCTTAGTAAAAGTTAGCTTATCCAGTTTCTGTTTGCTGCCATTCATCACAGGCTCCTGGTCCACGATGACCATGGAGAAAATCCTCCTGGTTAGCAGTTCTGTTATGAATATCCCTAATCCAACAAATGACCTCACTTCATGTCCTTAGAACTTCCTATTACAATGTGGCAACAGTCAATTTCTCCCTGTAGCTGCAGGGTTTGATTATGGATCACAGACATTTGACCTGTACAGCAGGCATGCAAATCACGTTACTTGTACTAGCAACATGGTCCTGCATTTCCCTCCAGCTCTTCTGCTAATTTTACAGTGCTGTTTCCTATGAAATGAATGCATCCTTATTATGAGCCTACTTATCCATTTCCTTTCTCCTCCATGGCAGAACAGGAGCTATGGCTGGACTAAACTTCATGAATTTGACTTGCACAAAATTATCACAAAATTGAAAATTTTTGTAAGCATTCATGAAATTTGACTTAAATACTGATATACAATGTGTGGCTACTTATAACAAAGACAACCTTTAAGCAAAAGATTATAAAGTTGTCCCACACAGGCTTCTTTTTTTGGCCTATGAACCTGTGAACGTTGACAACCTTATGATCTCTAGTTTTAAAGTTACTGGGACTTAGATGTTTGAACTTTATATACTTGTGAAATTTAATTTAAAAAATATTGAAATGTTTAGCTGCTTATTCCTCGCCTCTTTAGAGAGGTCTGACACGTAGCACAAACATTCTGTACATGTGTTATAGAACCAAACGTGTCACAATTGGTAGAATGTGGGAGAGTATTGTAGGTGTGAAAATAGATGGCAAGAACTGAAAATTAACTTGACAAAATGTTGTGAAATTTTTGTAGAAATATTATGAAATTTAACAGAAGCAGTATAGTAGTTATTCATGAATTCCACCTACAGAAGATTAATTTTCACACAGTCACACTGGGAGGCTTACAGACTGATTGTAATATGAACTGACCTCAAAAGCAACCAATGATTGGCTACTCGGGAATATTCAGGTAAAATGTAGTGCATTTCCTTCTTTTCCTCTTTCCATTTTTCAGTTTGTCAGGTTATGAAAACTGAAATACAGTACTTTGGAGGGCTCTGCCTGTAGTTCAGTGGGTGGGGATAAGCCTCCTATTTAACCCCTCATGCCCAGATCAGCATCTCTTAGCCATTTCGATTTGGGACACTGAGCTGAGTGTTGTGGGCTTTCTGCTGCACACTTTGCCTTTCTGCTACCTGCTGCTTGTCCTCATGCTGTCTTCCTGCCTCTTCTTCTTTCTGTCCATTTTCTGTCTGTCTTCTGGCACTCTGCTTCGGAGCGTTCTTTTGTTCTGTCCCTACCCCCCTTCCATGCTGTTTTTCCGCTGCTGCTTTGCTCTCCTCCTTGCCCATTTGGGCTCTCTGCCTTGTTCTTTCCTTGCTACCTCTCAGCTCAACCCCTTCTCTTGCTCCTTGTGCCACGCCTGCACAATCTCCTTGCTCTCCCTCTGTCTGTGATTACTTTACTTGCTTTCCTTTTGGTGCTTGCAACTTCTTTCTGCTGGCTCACCCAATTCTCTCTTTCTTCTCCATTCTGTCCCCTTCTCACTGTGACCACACTTCCTGGTTCCCTCCTCTCTCTATTTTCATTAAGCTGTACCAAACTTATTTGTTCAACCTGACTACTATAGCACGGTTTACTTTTCTATCACATCAGCTCAAGCTTGTAAAGTTAAAACATTGCTCCAGACTCATGTGCTTTCTGCTGTACAAATCCAAATCATTTTTACTGCTGTACCAATTTGGAGGTTACAACTTAATCACTCTGCACCAATGTGGAGGTTGTGGTAGCTTAATCAATTATAGTTAAATACTCTGTCCTGTTCCTACATGGAGGTCACAGTCAAATATTAAAATTGTCCTGTATCTATGGGGAGGTCACGGGGCTTATTACTCAAATTCAAAACATTCCATTGTCCTATACCTATGTGGAGGTCACAGGGCTAGTCATTTGCTGTATTACTGTCCTGCACCTACGTGGAGGTCGCAGGGCTTACTGCTTTCCTGCATTTATTCATTTAATTGTTCTGTGCCTACTTGGAGGTCACAACTCACTATTTACAAGTTAACCACATCATTAAAACAAGTGTACAGTCAAGTTCACTGGAGTCTTACATCTCCACCATGGATTCGCCTGATCCAGAAGAAGGACCTTCAGCTGCTCCTCCTCTCTCTCTTAGGAAATGTACTTCAAAATCCAAATACTCCCTTAAGGACTGGATTGTCCCTCGATTAATTACAGAATTGTAGAAATTGGGCATATTTTATTTATCTACAGTTAAAAAACAGGAACTGTTCAACCTCTTTGTAGCAGCCAAATTCCAGGAGAATCCTCACCAGCCAGATTCACCTTCCCACCCAGCCTCTGATGCCCTGTCAGAAATCAAAGACCTTATCAACCAACTCACTATATCTATGCTAGATGTTCAATCTCATGACTCCATGTTGGAAAACTGTCTCCCTGCTCAACCTGCTGTTCAGCTAACTCCTACTACAGAAGATGCCCTTCGGCCTCTTCTGAATCCAGTCTCAGTTACTCCAGCTAATCTAGCATCTCCTTCGGACCCGGGTATACACTCTCAAAACTCTGCTTTACCTGCCATTTCAGAAAATCACTGATAGGAATTCCCTCTTAAGTGCCCCCAGTTGCCATCCAAGGCATATGATCTATAGCACTCCCAGGGCCCAACTACTTAGGGTGAGTAGGAATTGCAGCACAGACAGTGATTTTCAAGTACACAGTCAAAATATGTGCACCAGATTTATCGAAATGCATTATTCAGCTGGAGTGGTGGAAGATGCCAGGAGGGAAGTATCTAGCATGAGTAGAGAGGAGGTCATGAACCCCAGGGACTATGAAACAAACACAAGTAGGATACATTTTGTCAGCACCTTTTGTAGGGAATCTGGTGCAGTGGAGAGTATAATAAGGAAGCACTGGCCTTTCTTTGGCCTAGACCCATGCATGAGAGAAGTCACGGCTAACCCACAATGCATGGTGTACAGAAGGGGCAGGAATATTGAAGATATGATTACACACAGTTACCATCATACACACAAAAGAGAGGAAGACGGGGGAACTTAGTTACCAGCAAAAACACATGGTACATTTACCTGTGGTAATTGAAAATATCACACTGCTATCCAAAAAGTAAAACTTTTACTATAGCAAATGCAGAGAACGTACAAGGCAGGATAAGTTTTTTTTTTTAACTGTGTTGCAAAAAATGTAGTGTACTTGGCCACATGTGAATGTGGGGCCTTTTATATAGGAAAAACCACTAGCCCTCTTAAATTCCAGATGGGAGAACATATTTTCAGTATTTCAAACCAAGATGAGAAAAATGCATTAGCGATACATCGCAAGAAGCAGAAGGGAGAAGGCAAACAACATAAATTCAAATTTTGTGGGATAGAGGCAGTTAGGTTGGGATCAAGAGGTGGCAGTATAAATGATTTACTGTTAGATCATGAGGCCTATTGGATTTATATCTTGGGGGGACCAAAACACCCTGGATTGAATGACAAAATAGATGCCATGCCATTGATAATCAAAAGGAAGAAAAATAGACAAAATTAGGTACTGTATTTGCAATTAAGCAATATGCTCATTGTGTGTTCTTTTTTTCTATAGATGGTGCTGTTGCTGTTAGAACATATCTGAAAACCAGAAGCCTATAAAATTAATGGACTCAGCAATTAGCTCTTTAAAATATGGAAATAGCCTTTATGAATGCTAATAATGTTGACAGTTTGTATTGAATGATGTATTTTTTTCCCCACAACAAACCTCTACTCAAACTTATTTGCACTGAATGAACATTGAAGCCCATAAAAAGGACTAAATTGGTATTAGCCAAAATGATGGACTGGTAGCCCCAACATGGAGAGTGCAATAATTTATGCATTATTTATTACAAAACATATCTTGCTGCTATCAATACTTATTAAACTGAGGTACTGTGGTGATCAAATCTTGTTTTTAAATTGTTTTGTCCGTTTCCTTAAATGTTTTTTATACACACCATCACTTCAAGAAGAAGCTTTGTATGCTATGTGGGCAAAGGGTAATTCATCCTCCTGAAGATGCACGTGATGTTCTAAACTGGTTGAGGTGATCCCTGAGCTGCATGGTGGCTGCTTGTTTGCATGGAGCATTTTCGACGAATAAAGGAATCTATTTTGCACTGTACATTGTGGTGCTTGTTGATGTGTGACTGAAGTAGCTACTAGTGGCACATGAGGTAAATGGAGCTGGAATTTTTTTGATACTTTACCTACCATATTCCCAATTCATCTGGTTCCCAGTTGTCTCCGAAAGGACATCATCGAAGGAAAGGATGTCAATCTGATCTCATTGCTCATATAGTCCCATGACTCCATAAAAAAACAGAGTTATCTCTTGTGAAGATATCTTCCATTATCCTGAAATAAAAAGTCCCTAGACTTTCAAAGAAGTTACCATCCCGGGGTTTTTCCTGGCTTTATACCTCTATAGAGATATGCTGTGCTCCTCCTCCTTTCCTTTCCAGCATGACAAGCTCAATTCTGACATGTATCTGGTAGTTGACTTCAGAGTTCATTATGGTGGGACCCATTTTTTTTCAATTATCATAAATCCTTTTCCCTCTAAAGTGGCAGCTGTTTTGCCACATTTTAAAGTGAGGCCCAACTGGGGTGTTTTAGACAACGAATTGTTCTGTCTATATTTTGTTGGTCAACAAGCCTTTACATACCAACTGTGAGTCTCATTTTCACATTTGGCTTACTTATGCCCCTTGATGGTATCAGATACTCCATCTAGCCATCCTCTATCTTCAGCCTTGTCCTATGCTCCTTCCTTCATAATGTGCACTATTCGTAATCCTACTGTTTTACCATGCTCCTCTCATGATAGACTTGGTTGCCCTGTTACTTTCATCAATGGAAAACCATTATGCAACTATTTCAACTTGTCCAGCTGTTCTACTCATGGCTGCTGATACCTTCATCTTTGCAATCATTGTGGAGAGGCTCATTCTAGAGCTATTTGTCTTAAATTTCCTTGTCCTAAGCAATGACAATTACAGCACCTCTCAACTCCTTTTAACACTGATGCATTGGCCTGCCTGCTGTCCACCATGCTTCCAGTTTTCTAGTCAACTTCCCACTCTCTGGGTTCTCTGAAGGCATCCATACTGGTGTCTCTGCTCTCCCATCTGAATCTCATGAATGTAAGAGTTTACTCTCTGCCACACACAAACTGGATATTTTCCACCAGTTACTACAGAAGGAACTTAACAATGGCTTCCTCATTGGACCATTCTAGTAACCACCTTTTCCCATTTATCAAATAAGTTCTATTGGAGTCGCCACCCGAAAGTTCTCATTTCAAGAAGAGGCTCATCATCGATCTCTATGGGCTTCTCATACTCCCAGCATCAATTCACTAATGTCTTCTGAGGATTTCTCTTTATCATATACCCAGACTGACAATGCCATTGCCACCATAAATCAGTTTGGCAGAGATTCCTGGCTATCAAAAGTCAACATTTCAGACACCTTCAAGCTCCTACCTATCCACCCTTCTTTATGGCATCTCTATGGCATTAAATGGGAGAGTTCTTATCATTTCAAAGTATACCTGAACTTTGGTTATAAAAGCAGCCCCAAGTTGTTTGACATATTTTCAGATATTCTATGTTGGTTACTATTCAGTACCTGTCCTATTCCTGCTGTCATTCACTTACTCAATGGCGTTCTACTTATAAAACCACCTAATGCTCCCCCAGCAGTGGGCATCTCCTCTCTAAAGAATCTATTTCAGGAATTAGCCACCCCTATATTGGAGCAAAAGACTATTGGACCTACTACTGTCTTAGAATTTCTCAGCATCAAATTAGATTTAGCTACTATGGAAGCCAGATTAATCCAGGATAAACTATAATGGATTCAAGCCATGGTTCACTCCTTCTCTACTAGGTCCTCCTGCACCAAACGAGAACTGCTCTCACTCCTAGGATATTTAAACTTTGCAATGTGCATAGTTCCCCAAGGCCGTTCCTATATATCCTACCTTCTTGACTTAGCATCTTCTGTCCCCACATTGCATCACCACATCTCAATTACTGCATCAGCCAAATCCGATTTAGCTATGTGTCATCTCTTTTTAAACAACTGGAATAGCTGCTTCATGTTTTACAAGGACATCTCTCCTGATTTTTCTCCCAGGGTCTACACTGATGCCTCTCCGAAATTTGGATTTGCCACTATATTCATCAATTCTTGGATCGCTGCTCCATGGCCTCAGGACATATTCAAACTTCCAGACTTTCCCACCACCTAAACTTTGTTCAAAATGTATCCTGTAGTAGCTGCCACTTTTACTTGGGGGCATCTATGGTCCCTCCAAACAATTTCCATGTTTTCAGACAACCAGTCTACTGTCAATATAGTTAACAATGGCAGATCACCATCACATTCCATAATGCTGTTCATGCGGAGACTGACTTGTATTTCCCTACTTCATAACTTCTCAAATCACTGTTTTCACATCCTAGGTTCTGTTAACACTGCTGCAGGCTATCTATCTTGTTTTCATTTTCAGGAAATTTGACTTCTTCATCCATCAGCAGACCCAATCATGACTACTCTTCCTCAGTTCAAAGATCTAATCATGCCTTGAAGTTTTATTTAGACCAAGCGCAGAAAATGATGTGGTCAGCTTTATCTTCAAGCACCCAGTCTACCTATACTTTAGACTGGAGAACATACACCACATTCTGTGCCATGCATTCCATTCCACTAGTACTTGCTTCCCTGCAACACATATTAGCTTTCATTACTTACTGCCAACAAGCTCATAGTCTCTCTAATGGCACCATTAGACAATATTTATCTGGTATTTGGTATTTCCTTGCTAAATTAGATCCCACCATGGACTCCATCCTTTCCAAATCTTCAGTTAAACTACTATTGATCGGTATCAACAGAGCAATGTCTAAGAAGCCATCAAAGCATTAACCTATCGACAGTCCGATATTCAGAAAATTTCTTGGATTGTTTCAAACCAATCCATTGGAACCTTCCTCAGATATTGTCATCTCTGTTGTGATTTGCCTTGCTTTGAATGGATTTCATTTCCCAGGTGAATTTACTGTTTAATCACCATTCACTTCTGCCTTCCTTACTGTGGGTCACTTGCAGAAACAAGGCGATCACTACATCTTTCACCTTCCATCCTCCAAGATCAACAGACTACACAAAGGATTCTACAAAAATTACTTTCCCACTTTCAATAATTCATGTCCAATCAGAGTATTTGATCAACTACTTCAATTCCACTCCAAATCCAGTTCATCTGCTCCTCTGCTGCCTACCTCAAATTACACTGTGTATACAAATAAAGAATTCATGGACTCCATCAGATTTCTTCTCCAGTGCCTGGATCTGATTCATTATCCTTTTCTGGTCACTCCTTTCACATAGGAGCAGCATCATCAGCCTCCAGGAACAACATTCCAGCACATATAATCAAGAGACTGAGCTGATGGACTTCTTCCTGTTTCAAAACGTACATCTTAAACCCCAAACAAGAACTCCGTTCAGCTTTTCAAACCATCTCCTCTTAGTATGCCTAGAGGATGGGCACCTTGGTGGCCATGGTTTCTCAGAGGTTTCCTCTTCTAAAAGGTTTTTTTTTCCTCTCCTGTGAGCTACCACATACACTCTTCATGAGTTGGAGGAGGTGTTTCTCCTTTTTTGGGCCTCAATTCCTACAGCCTCTATAGAGGGTGAGAATGAGTAAGACCAAACCAGTATAAGTTAAATAAGTGCCAAGCACAAACAAGTAAATGCACAAGGACCATTATTTTCACACATTGAACTGGGGGGCTCTGCCCATAGTTAAATGGGTGGGAATAATCCTACTGTTTAACCCCACATGCCTAGCTCAGCGTTGCTTAGCCGGTTTTGAGTTCACCCTCCATCCACCCCACCTTCTCCTTCTTTGGCACTCTTCTCACCCTCTGCTCTCGGTTTCCATTCCTACTAACCTACTGGGTCATAATGTCATACGATAATAGTGTACGACATTATAGTTAACCCGAAAGAGTGCTGTCCAGGATAATGAATGGTGCAATACTGTGTATACTGCTGTACACAGTATTGCGCCATTCACACACTCCCAGGCAGAGGATACGACCTATACTGGGAGTGGGTTCTGCTGAGCAGCTGCCATGGCTCACTGGACTGAGCCACAGCAGCAGGAACCCAGGCACTGCTCTGGGATTGGGCTTGATTCCCGGTCCCAGACATTTTATTTATTTTTTTTCACAATTTGTTCACTCCCCAATTTGGACCCCCTTCAAGAGTTGAAAATCTTTAGTGGGGGGATCTGGGGGTGCAACCCCCCATAGAACAAAGAATTATGCTGCATGACAATATCACACTGCATTGTCAGCACAATTTTGCCATGTGCCATAATGTCTTGTGACATTATGACCCCGTGCCCCTACTAACAGCCTCTACAGAGGGTGGGAATGAGTAAGGCCAAACCAGTATAAGTTATGTGAGCTCCAAGTACAAACATGTAAATGCACAAGCATCATTATTCCTGCACATTGAATTAACATTAAATATGTTCCTACTTCTACCCAATTTGATAGCTGGATGAGCTCAAAACAGGAAGATTAAGAGACTAAGCTAACTAAATGAATAATGAGATGTGGTAGGATTACCTGGGTCTCATGACTTGTAGTTAAGTGTTGTAATCAGCCACCTCTGCCTTCCATAATGTGCTTCACACCTATTATTTCCAGACTGGAACACCCACATTCGGTGATAAGCTGTGTTTCTCAGATGGTAATGCAGAGATCCAAGGACAGAAAGTCCTTCCTTTCTGTATAGTAAAAGATCTCGGGCATCTTCCGATTTTATTAAAATAAAACAGCCTTGCATCTGTTTAAATGCTTTTTAATGTTTCATAATTTTGTTTCCAAAAACATGCAATAATATTTCCTAACATTGTTTGTTTCTGTTTTCCTACCACTCTCTCAGCTGCCTACTATCTAGTTATGCATTATCCACACAATCCACATTAGAACAGCTCTAGTCAGACGTCTAAGCACTAGTATAACTATTTGATATGACATCATTGTCAAGCAGTCTGCATCATGGAGGGCCTAAAAGTGGAGCAGCATGGGGAACATCAAGAAAACATATATAGTGTGATGCATTGCATAAGAAGCACTTCGAAAATGAAACTGAACAAGTACTGCATGATAATTTAATTCACTTTGCTAAAAAGTGACTTTTGAAATATCATTGCACTGCAGTATAGCCTAGAGGTTAGAGGAATGAGGTGTGAGCCAGCTTGGTACATTCAGCAGACCAGACCTGAGTCTGATTCTCACAACCTCCACTTGCATACTGTGTGACTCTGAACAAGTCACTTAACCACCCAGTGCTCCCAGGTCACCCCTGAAAACAGGTACTTGTGCCATGTGGGCCTTACCCAGTTACCAAAGACTAAAATAAAACAAAAAAAAAAATTGTAAACATAGAAACCAGCAAATAACAAACACCTGATATGAGTTCCCTTTCAGTCATCTGTGTACTGGTCTGAATGTGCCCATCTATAGGGTGCTATAATTTCAAATTCACCACCCCTTCCCTGAGGTCTGCTCACTCCTGGAGTTAGACTGTTTAGTAAGGGGGCATGGGGGGATGTGGGGGGGGGCAGCCCCCAGCATAAATAGTGGGTGGAAAATTTAAATCCTGGCTCCCTAATGATGAGCACACTCGAATGGGTGTGTTCTGATGGTGGAACCATTCAGATGAACCTTGTCTTTCACAAATATTTGTATGTATTACAATGGCCACTGCTCAATAAATAACAAGTGTATGGAAGCATATACTATGCCTTCCCAGACATAGAGTTCCCTGTGGTCATACAGTAATTTGTGGAAGAGTAATTAGCTCCTTTGCAAAAAAAAAAAAAAGAATTAGAATAAAGCATATTTCTAACTAAATCAATACATAACGCAATAATTATGTACTTCAGCCATCACTATTTTAATTGGCAGCATAGGAGTTGTTTAAATAAAATTATAACCTTCACTCATCACAGAACCATCTGAGAACAAAACATGAGTTGTATTATTTGGCAATGCAAACTGTTAATGACAGATTTGGTCAGCATTAAGACTGCTGAATTTTTATTAAATGAAGAATCAATCATCATAATCAATCACATGTCATAATGACTAGTTACCACAACTGCCAAGGAAGGGTTCAAATGGAAAAGAATGAATGTTTTCCTGTTTGCCAACTGTGTGAATCCCAAGATTAGCTGTAAAGTGAGATAAATGTTTGTATTCAATCAAGGCTACAATTGAGTCTTTTAAGTGTGTGCTTTTTGAAAGTTGTTGATGATCCAGAATTTTAAATTGTGATTTAATAGGGAATTTAGTAGGGATTATCTGCTTAGGCATTCTCAAAAGGCTGCTACATTTCAGCATCATAGAGGAATATCATACCACAATCAATCACTGTCACTGCCTGTTTGCAATGTGGCCATAAACACAGATGTGCATAAGAAATGGATCCATTGACAAGACATTACAATGATGGGCAGTTTGGGAACATAGTTTCTTATCAGCAGAAGTAGAAAATGCAGTCCTTGCCTGATAAGTCTTCACTTTTCACCAGAACAAAACAAAAATATTTAAACACTTCCTGGCATCAAGAGAGGGAATTACAGTGTGACAATTTTCCTTCAACCCTCATTCAGTTTTTTGAACATTGTAAAAACCTCAGTTTATAACATATTTGAAGCTATGGATCAGAATCAAGACAACACTAGAGTAACATAATTTTAAGAAAGTCAAGCATTTTCTGCTACAAGCATTATGCAGACATGCTGATTGTTTGATTTTGTGGAACCTTGGGGATGTTTTACTTAGAGATGTGTGATGGTGCTGAAATTCACACTACAAAAATGTCTATGAATTTCAGCAAATTTGCAGAGCTGGGGACTGCAATTCATATTGTTTTTTGCCTTGCAGATGTGCTAAATCTGTATAGCAAATGGTCAATTTGCAGGTGAATCCCACGGTGAACTGGATGTAAATAAAAAGGTTACTCCGCCTCCAACATGCCCCCACTCTCACCCTCCTCCCTCTTTTGCACCACTTGCCCTGGCAAACATCATGCTGAGCTTTAATGTAACAAAACGTAATCCCTTACCCTCACCAACACATCACATACATCCCCCCAGCTCCACACACCTGAGTCCTACTATTACACCTTGCCCACTAACAAACTATCCTCCCAACAAGTACCCATGGACAGGGCTCCATGTCCGAAATGTGGCACAGGCAAGCATTTGGGTCCTGATTCTGAGAGAGAGAGACAGAGAGACTCACATCCAAGATGCTGCATGGTGATTCAAATTGAGAAACTGCCATTAGTTTAAAGAAACAGAGCTCCAACTCTGCTAAAAGCCCTCATGTATGTCACAGGAAAATGAACAATACCAGAAAGTCACCTCAAAAAATGTCAGGATTGCAAGAGACAAGACAGTTGCGAAAGAACCTATGGAAAAACACTCTGCAATATTTATGTACTTAAGAGTGGTCAACACATTGTTTAATTAATTAATCACAGAGTTAGGTTCTGGGGAAGAATATGAATTGAAAGGCTCTGCCTGCAGTTCAATGTGTGAGCAACCAGCCATGCCTGCATCCTGAACTATATAAGCAGTTCCTCCCAGCCTCCATTTGAAGCACTTTGTCAGTCGAAGGCTCTGTTGGTCCCATTCTCATGCTGGGCCAGCTGTGGTCTTGTCTGGAGTCTGCTGGGGCCTTGCCCCTCCCCCTGGATTTATTCATGCCCTGGACTCTGCTTGGTTTCTGTTGATTGTGTTCCTGTGTCTCTCCTGCTTTGGTTAGTATTTGTTTTGCTTCTGGCTTCTGTGGGCTTCCCTGTATGCTGTTTTTCTGTTCTCCTGTGTTGTGCTTTGTTTTTATGCTTTGTTTTGGGGCTTCTAGTTGACCTTATTGTGCTGTGTTGCTCCTTTGCTGTGCTCTGACTCCCTTTCTTCACCAGCTACCTGGCACCCTCAGTTTTCTTGCATTTGTTGGAAGTTTCAGCTCCCATTCCACCCTCTGTTGCTCCTTCCACTCAATGGCCTGCTCCTGGTCCAAGTTCTTGCTCTCAGTTAGCAGCAGCGGGGGGGGTGGCAGCAGGTTCTGCTGCATTTATGTTGCAGTTCCATGTAATTTGTACTGCTCTTGCTCCATCCTTCATTTCTTTGGCAATTTCTCTCTACAGCCTTCCTTATGTTTACAAGTTTATTCTGCATGTGCCAACGTACCAGTTCCCTTTTCTTTTATCAATATATTCACTCAACCACCACTGCATTTACTCAGCATGCAGTTGCACCTCATTATTATTTGTGCATACAAAACTATTTTAATTTGCTCGGCTATTCAATGCTGCTAGCTATGTATCAGAATCAAACCAGAGTCTCCTGTGATTCCATATTGCTTTCTTCATGTGAACAGCCCTTTTGGGGGTTTTAATTTGCTCGAACATGTTTATTTGTACTCAGTGGGACTCAAACCAGAGTCTAATGCAATTCTGTATTACTTTCACAATATGATTACCTGCATTTGTACCAAGCAATTATTCTTTTTTGTTTCAGGGCACTACTGCCCATGCCTGCAAAGTCCCATGCTTGTTAAGCTCAGCCACTGCTGAACACTATTCACTATTTGTACACTGCTTCATTATACTCTCGAGATCAGCTCAGCTACAGCTGTCACTGTAAACTTGTTTTAAAATCTGCATGTGAGTCACTGCGCTTTACTGTGACTTCTTTGTTTTTCCTATGGTGGAGGACTAGGAGGGTTATAGTGGAGAGCTGTGGCCCCGTGTGGTTCATTTACCTCATGTTCATGTACTGCTTTTGCCACTAATATCCTCTGGATATTTATCACCTTTAATTGTCACTTATTGTTGGACTGGTTGGCTTGCTTCACACTGACTGAAGGCCCAATTAACCTTAGTTGGGTGTACAAATCCTAAGCTATCATGCTTCTGTGTATTAGTTGTTTGCCAGGCTCAGTACTACAGGTATGTACCTTGCTATTCCTCCCCGCTTTGCCATATATGGCATATACCATTACCAAATGTGTTTACTTTGCTGCATAGTACATTATATTCTCTGCATTACCTTGTATAGCCTGCTCCATTACTAGAAGAAATTGGCCAACCGTGCCCATCAATTTATTGGCTCTGAGCTTACTCTTAGCCAATGGTCTCGCTCTGCACTCTAGTCCACATCCTGAGCGTGTGATACCTGGTTTGAGGTCCTTCCTTTCTGGCCCATAGTGGTAATGTCCTTACTCCAGGTGGGACATTAGCCATTTTTGAGCACATGCACTTCTTGATGTAGAATTTATGACTTGCTTTGAAGGGAGGATATATTGCTATCCTTTAGCTACAGTACCAGCTGCCAAGGCACCTTCAATGCATTCTCCCTATGACTGGTCTTGCTTTGCTTGATTTAAATAGTAGATTGCAGATCAAGCAAGTGCCTCAGTGATCATTATCTCCTCCTCCCACTTTCGAGGTAGTTTGTTGCAGAGCCGAATACTCACAACCCTCCACAGCACTCCCGTAAGAGGGAAAGAGTGAGAGTTTCCTCTAAATTGGAAAATTTTCCACTCCCCTTGTTTGGGTTTCTAAATGGCAGTAGCAGAGCTCTCACTAAATACAACATCCCAAGCCTGGAGGGGAGGTGAACTTATCCTTGGATCACCAGAGATTTCCTCCTCAAAGGGTTTTTTTTTTTTCTCTCCTTTGTGCCACATGTCATAATACTAGTTAGTTTACAATATTCCCTAACTCACTCAGGTAGGTTCCACTGTTGGATGGAGATGAATGGTGGCCCTACTAGTCAATCCTTCTTTCCTTAGGAAGCCCCTTGCTGTCATCAGTGCAAGCCATATTATTGGAACTATCCTGCTAACTTGTGCATCTCATTTATGCTTCATTCAGCTGCCTGTTGCTGTCAGTCTGCTTCTGTACTTCCTATTCATCAATCACTGCTACAATTCTTTGGGGTTCCTTCCTAACGTACCTTTAGCCAAGGGACCCTTCCCACTGCACCTCTAGGGCTGGAACCCTCTTACAGGGTTCCTTACCATCAGTACCCCTACATGATGATAATTCCTAATGGAATAGAGTGTGTGAAGAACCACAAATGTTGTTATACAGTTGCACAAGCATAACTTTATTGTGGTTGTGAAAGCCATTGAATTGAAAGGCTCTGCCTGCAGTTCAATGGGTGAGCAACCAGTCATACCTACATCCTGAATTATATAAGCAGTTCCTCCCAGCCTCAATCTGAAACACTTTCTCTTTGCCCCAGCATCCTCTCCTCCTTCTCCAGTGGCTCGACTACATACTCCCACGGGGTTCCTTCCTAAGGTACCTTTAGCCAGAGGACCCTTCCTGTGGCACTCTAGGGCTGGAACCCTCTTACAAGGTGCCTTGCCTTCAGTACCCCTACAGGGTGGTAATTCATAATGGAATAGAGAATGTGAATGGCCATACAAGTTGTTATACAGTTGCACAAGCATAACTTTATTCTGGTTGCAAAAGCCATTGAACTTGTATTAGATGGAGGATTTTAGTGAAGTCATGGACCTGCTCATAAACAGAAGTAGCTAATCATCCAATATCCCCAACACAAAGAGAAGCCAATCCTTTCATTGCCTGGTTTATAGTTAGGATTAATAGATCCATGGTGAACTGTATATCTGCTAGTGATGGACTGCAAGTTTTTCTCTGACAAGTACAGCTCATGTTGTTTGCTGGATTGTATCTATTTGACACACACACACATGCACATAAAAATTATTTTAATTCAAGTCAATCTGTATACAGTATATAGAACAGATAGTATAATAATATTATATCATGCCCAACTCAGTGTTGCTTTAGTTCCTGACAAACACAAGGAGAGAATTCCAAAAAATGAGATTTTTTTATACATCTTCATTTTCTGATCCACAGTTTAAAGAATGGGTTCCAGAGAAAACAAAACCTGCTTTTGAACTTAATGATAATGGGAAAGTATCCATGCTGTGCTTATGGGAAACATTCAGAGCATTTATTAAAGCAGAATAGTTGGGTTTTCCTCAACTAAAAAGAGGAAAAATCAAGGAGAACTCATCCTTAAAAAGGACTGTTACCACATTTAGAGTTAAGGCATACATGTAATCCCTAAGAAGCAGCTCAGCTTTTACAAAAATTGTTTTTTGAAATATGATAGCAATAACATTTACACCGCCAGAGATGAACATGCACTATTTAGAACACATCAGTCTTTCTGGGAGTCTGTTGACAAGGGAGAGACACTTCCTGCATAATATTCAATGCAGAAACAAAATCAAAGTGGAAACAACAAAAAATGGTGCAAGAAGAAATTAAAGGGCAAGAACTGGGAAGGGAACTAATGCATAATATAAAGCCAATGTAGGAAATTAGTAAATCACATCAAGTACATAAGAATATGGGAGCTTGAGGACAAACTGAATGTTGTAACTGCAGGCAATCAATTTTAAAGGGACACCATCAGTGTTTCTGCCATGTGTGACCAGTTAGCCTTTGACAATAAATTAGCACAGTATATGTTGCAAATGCTGTATTATACCAAATTACACTTTTTTTAACATTTTATGCCAGATTTATTACTTTACTCTGCCCAAGTGAACCACCAGAGTTTATCCTCCAGAAGCCACATCTAATTGTGAATGTGCTTCTAACATGCATCTGTAATGGTGCAGTGATGCTTACCAAACTTGTTCATGAATTCGTTTTATTTTGGGATGGCCAGTTTGAATGAAGAGTGGTGTCCAATAGAACTGTTCATTCTGAGCATGGATATATATATATATATATATATATAAACAAGAAATTGTGCATTGGAAGTATTGCAAAACAAGTTTGGTAAAACTGAGCCAAGATCCTGAGCATGTATTTTAGAACTCATCATTAATGTGTGTGTTGGGTATCTCGACTCTATTTTTCCAAACTTATTTTGTAGTACAGTACTTCCAATACTCATTTTGTTGTCATACATATCTTGCCATGCAGAGAATGAGCAGCTTTATTTACTCCAACCCTTCATTTAAACTGGCCATGGCATAATAAAACTCATTTATGAATGAGTTTGACAAGCATCACATTGCCAGTACAGACAAACATTAGACGTACATTCACAGAGGTGACTTCTGGTGGATAAACACTGTTGGTTGGTTCAGGCAGAGTTAAGTAATAAACACTGACAGTGTCCCTATACTCAAGACATTTTAGAGGCTTTGTTCATGCCCAGTGTGAAACAGAAGTTTGCATTAACGGATAAGCTACTACAGGTAAAGAGCATCACTCTGTATGTATAAGATACAGGCAGATTGGGGACCACTTCTGGGGAATAATAATAAACCAGGGCCCAAAAAATTTCAATGAGTTTTAAAAGGAGGTTGGAAAGCAGTTGTTAAAGAAAAGGGGAAACATACAATTCTACAAGGAGGGGCAAGTAACACTTCTGATATGACTACAGTACATTCCATTGTTATACAGCACTTAGTAGGTCATTCAAACTACTTAATAACTTAGGGGAATCAAGCAAATCTGACTTACAAAACAATGGTAGGACCTATGGCAAAACATAAATTAAATTAGTAACCTCCAAAGATAAAAATGAAAATAAAAAATAGCAATTATTGTAGACTCTGTTATGAGTGTTACTGAATGATATGTGAGTGCAGCAAAGAATAGAAATATATCAGTTAGATGCCATTGTGTATCATCAGCAGAGAAAGATATAAACAGGACAGAGCACATAGTAAAAAGAATGTGCGTGTGTGGGGGCAGCCTCAGTTATTCTCCTCTAGGGACAAATGACTTGGGGGACCCTTAGGGAAGTTAAAACAGATTTTATAAAACTAGAGGAAATGACCAATAATATATCAAAGGCATTATCATTTTGAGAGGTCCTTCTAGTTATGGCCAAGGGAGAAAGTGGTAATCCCAGAATTTCTTGCTTCAACACATTGCTAAAGAAGTTATGCATAGAAGAATGTTTTGAACACATAGGAAATGGGGGAACATTCTGGAATGACAAACAGCTGTACCAAAAAGATGGCTATAATGGAGACCTAGAAGCACCTCATGGGTGTAAATAAAGTGTAGGAGGGTTTTTTTTTTTTAGAGGAAAAGATGCACAGGAATGAAGGAACATACAATGGCAGTGTTGGCAGGGATAAAATAGGCAGACTGGGTGGGCCAAACTGTCCTAATCTGCCAATAAATTCTATGTTTCTGTAAATCATCAGGTGGAACTAGTACTTTTGGGTAAAAGCTTGAAATATTAATTGAATGACATTTTAACTAATGGAGGGGGAAGACTGTGTCTGAGAGAGGTCATAATTTACTGTCAGCTGCAGGACAGCAAATAGGCACTCCTGCTTCATAAAAGATAATTGTGTTTTTATGTATAGAGAAAAAATTATATGCTGTACATGGTGGGCAAGAAAGAATATAAAAAAGAATATAAACATAAAAGACAAAGTAAATATAAATTGAGTCCAGGCTATTGAGTGCATTGTCTTTCTATAGTACCTTAGCCACTCTAACCCCCACAACTTTTCAATTCTACATCGGACTTGATATGCTAGCTTGCATGACCTGTCTTAACTGTTGTGGGTGAAAGTGGCATTGCCCTACAGGATAGACAGATTGAACTTTACTGTTCTGATTCATTTACTGGCAGTCTTCTTCACTGCATGGACTTATGGACTTATTAGTAGTTTGTTTATTTATTTGCACATCGGTTTACAACCTTTGAGCCAGAGGCTCATTTCCAAAGGTACCTCGTCACATAGAGGACAAATACAAATACAAGAATTCTCGGTTACAGGATATAGGTTACATAGTTTGCAGGCACATGTGATAATGAAACTGACAAATACAAATACAAGCATTATAGGTTACAGGATATGGGTTACATAGATAGCAAGCACATGTGATAAAGACAATTATACAGAGAAGCCAGTTTGGTTACAATGGCGCATACTAGTACGACAGTAAGAGCAAGCAACAGAGTAATAGCAGTTTAATCACAAGTGGTACGTACTTGCACGGAGAAAGGGCAAGCACAGGAATAATGGCAGTACAAACAGAAAAGGGGTAGGATTTAAAGAGGTGCGGTAAGGAAGCTGCCCAGTGGGCATTGTCAGGGCACAGAGTGTTGCGCCTCAAATTATAGACAGGTGCAACTATGTGTGTTAAATAGTTTGCTTCTGAGTGCAGTTTTGAATTTGGAAATTGTGGGGGCACCCGAGATGGGGAGAGGGAGCGAGTTGTACCAGGATGGGGCTCTATGGCGGAATGACCTCTGTCCATGGGAGGTCCTAGATCTTGGTACCAGAAAAGTGGCCTTGCAGGAGGTCCATGTACAGACCAAGGGTTGGGCTAGGTGGAGGGAGGCTGTCAAACTAGGTGGGGATAGCCCTAGAAGAGTTTTTTTTTTTTTGCTATTAGGCATGTTTGATATCACAGTCTGTCGTCTAGGTTCAGCAAAGTTGCCATATAGTAGATCTGGCATGAATGTGTGAGCCTAGGTGCCCAAGTGATTAGCCTGCATGCCTTGTTTAGTATGAGGTGAATTTTATTGAGGGCAGTTGTGTCGGCAGCACCGCAGACTGGTAGTCCATAGTCAACCAGGGATAATATAAAGGATGTCACCGCAAGGCAGGGGGGAGACAATTTTTGTAGCGGTATAAGATACCTAGCCGCACATTGGTAGCTGAGGCAAGTGCATCAATGTGGGTGTGGTAGGTGAGGGCTGAGTCAAAGGTGACCCCAAGGTACTTGTAGGAGTGGACTTGCTCTAGTGGCTGTTTGGAGCTGGGGAGGATATGGAATGGGAAGTTGCTGGCTTTGTTTTGGGGGTGGACAAAGAGCATTGTTTTTGTTTTTTTGAGATTTATGACCAGTCTGTGCTCTTTAAACCAGGTTTCAGCATTATTATAGGAGAGCTGCAGGGAGTCATGGAGGGAGGTAGGGTTACGGTGGGCGGCAAAGATGATGGCGTCATCTGCGTACAGCAGAATTTTCCCAGTGCATGCACTAGGCAGGGTGTTAAGGTAGAGTGAGAAGAGTAGGGTTCCCAGGATTGAGCCCTGAGGAACCCCCGAGCAGATGGGACAAGTTAAAGAAAGTGTCCCATTAATTTTGACACGTTGGGAGTGGGCAGATAGATAGCTGGTGTACCAGGCAAGTGGCCCAGTAGAGAAGCCAGTGTGGCAGAGGGCATCCAGCAGAAGGGGGTGGGAGACGGTGTCAAAAGCCTTTGAAAGGTCGATGAACACTGCCCCGGCTAGGGAGCCAGAGTCCAGGGAGGAGTGTAGGAATATTGAAAATTCAACTAGTGCAGTGCCGGTACTCTGTCCTGCATAGAAACTATGCTGTTCAGGGCAGAGGATGTTGTGTTTGGTCAGGTACTCAGTAATTTGCATGGCAACCAGTTTTTCAACGGCTTTGGAGAGGGGCAGGAGTATGGAGATAGGCCGGTAGTTCCCAGCTGAGGACCTGTCACCCCCTTTATGAATGGGAGTAACAATGGCAGTTTTCCATGCAGTAGGGAATTGCCCCAGGCAGAGGGATTTTTTGAGAAGGCTGGTGAGTGGGGCAAGTACCTGGTCCAGTACCAGCCGGAGAATACTGGGGTCCATAGAGTCATCACTGGGACTATTGCTTTTTAGTGCACGGATCAGGTGGGGTCTAGCTTCCTGGGCAGTTACCCTATGCAGGTAGAAGCTAGGGTGTTGGGGGGCTGGGGCTGGTAGGGAGGGTGGAGGGTCAAAGAAATTACTGGGGAGGATAGAGCTGGGGTCCGTAAAAGATGTGTTGAGGTAGTTTGCAATGTTTGTGGGGTCCATAACGGTAGTGCCATCAATGGTGATCTGGGAGGGGGGAAGGGAGCATGTGCTTCCATTCAATTGCTTGACATTATCCCAAAAAGTTTGGGCACACCCCCAGGAGGAGATGAGGATGGCCTGATAGTGGTTGGCCCTGGCTTTCCTGATGGCCCAAGTGCACTTATTCCGTGCAGCGTTGTAGGCCTGTCTATCAGCCGGCCAGCCTGTTTCTGTTGCAAGGTGCCATAGGTTATCCCTAAGCCTAAGCAACTTTAATAGGGCAGGAGTAATCGAGGGCACGTTATGTTTTTTGGTTCGGGCAGCCGTGAGGGGTGCGAAGAGGTGGCAGGCTTTGTTAAAGGTTTGGGAAAATGTTCTAATACAATATTCTCCTGTGCATCCAGTTGAGGGGGGCGGTCTGCACACCTCATTGCTGTTCTTTTGTGTAATACAGTTCCTACTGTAATATCATAAAGCAAAAAAAAAAATGTACATGTAAATATGTAAAAATGGAAATAGAGCATTGTGTATATTTAATCCAGACATTCAGGAAACAAAATAAATGACCTACAGGCATTAATGGCAGTAAGTGAATTGGATATAATAGCATGGATGGAAACATGGGCAACAATACATCATGACTGGGAGTTATCTATTCCAGAATACTCATTTTTCAGAAAAGATAGGAAAAAAACAGAAAAGAGGAAGGTGGAACTGTATATTGATAAGAACATCCAGGCAACACAAATTGTTGATGGCCAAAATAATGCCACAGTTAAAACATTATGGGTACAATTAATTGCAACAAGAGTAAGGGCAATTAAGGTGGGCAAAATATATGGACCATCCTCTTAGAAGGATGATGTAAATAAATGATGGACAGGATTACAAAGTTTGAAGATGAAAGGGGAAATACTATTAATGGAGGATTTTAATATGTTTGACATAAACTACATAATCTCATCAGCTGTAAGTGAAGGAAACCACAGACTAGAGCAGAAGATGCAGGAGGCATTCCTAACCCAGTAAGTGAATGAGCCAACTAGGGAAAACACTATAGTAGACATAGTATTCACAAATGGGAATGGGCTAGATAACACCAGGTTTTGAGAACAATGGGGAACAAGTGCTCACTTAACAGATTGGTTCAAATCATTATTAGAGAGTAGTATAAGAAAATTAGAAATAAAAATAATGGATTTCAGGAGAGCATATTTTTCAAACATGAGTGAAATAATTGAAAAGAATTTAGAAAGGGTGATAGATTTATTAGGCGTGGATGACAAAATGGAGTATAATTAAGCAGGGCTTACTGGGAGCAGCTCATCTTTGTGTAAGGGCAGTAACTGAAAACAAGAGAAGAGTAAAGACTATTATGGTGCAAAAGAATGTGTAAATTGCAGTTAGAAAAAAGCAAGAAGCTTTTACAAATTACAAGACACACCAAACAGAAGTGAAAAGGTAATTGTACCTAATAAGCATGAGGAAGGTTAACAAGAGAGTGCACAAGTAAAATCAGAGAGAGAACTAAGAACAGCAGAAGGAGTGTCAAAAGAGGATGAGACTTTTGTTCTGCTACTGTATATCAGGGAGAAAAGAAAAACAAAAAAAAATTAATTGTACAACTAAAGAAAGGTGAACGATGGGAAGACAGGAATAAGAAAAAGGCAAACAACCCAAATGAGTATTTTGGCTTGGTATTTAGAGTGTAGAAAAAGGGTCCATTATCAGACTGTAAATTTCAAGTAAGAGAAAAGGAGATATGGGTATTCAATATGGGAAAACAGCCATTGAAAGAGTATTAAAGTGTCTTAGAAATGTAAAGTCAAATGAAGACATGGGTACTGATAACATGCATTACAACCAACAATACTAAAGGAACTGAGACTGATAGCTGCACTACTGACTGACCTTTTTGATTATTCATTATAGATAGGTATAGTTCCAGTGGACTGGAGAACAGAAAATGTGATACCTCTATACCAAAGTGGGGAAAAAAGGATGAGCCAAGAAACTATAAGCCGGTAAGTCTGAGGTCTATGCTATATCAGATGGTGTAGTTAATTTTAAAGGAAATGAGTAGTTGGCTTTTTAGAATTAAGTGGGCTACAGGATGAGAAACAACATGGATTCAAAAGGGGAAGATCATGTCAAACAATAGTATTTGACCATTTTTGATCTTGTCATAATGTTAGTTAATAGAGGTAAGGCAATGGATATACTATACTTGTATTTTAGCAAGGCCTTTGAGTCAGTGCCTCATAAGAGATTGTTTAAAAGAAGTAAATGAATTGGAGGCTGATAAAAACATTATTAGATGGATAACAAATTGGTTTTGTGGAAGGACTCTGAGAGTTGGCCTTTTTTATATATATTTTATCATCCAAGCTCCCCTGGCTACCCCTTTCAGACTGGCCCCCCCAGCCCCATGACCCCAGCATTCCCAAGACATACCTTGGCCTACACCCTCTGCCACAGGGCTGTGGCAAGTGCCCCATCACTGGGTGCAGATCCTGCAGAGGGTCAGTCATCACCTGCAGCCTGGGTGTTTTTCCTCCATTTTTCTCCCTTTCCCACCCCCATCGCTGGGGCGCACACACCAGACGTGCATGTGTGGAGGCGAGTGCATGCCCACAGAAGTCCCACAACACCCTCTCTTCTCAGGTGCCCAAAAGACCGACACTACCTTCAGGCCTCCACCTGGGAGCAGTTATTTAGCAGAAGTGCCAGTCCTCCCTCCTCGGGAGAGGAGAGCAGTCCTCTGGATACTCAATCCTCTCCCTCTCCCTCCCCAGCCAACCATTGGTGGCCCACTCACACCATGAACATTGGTCACCAGCATGGCAAGAGTTAAGACGTGGATGCCTCAGCCCTCAACACCACTTTACTACTAGAGAGTGAGTCTTAACAGAAAAGTCTCAGATGTGCGGGATGTCAAAAGTGAGGTTCCCCAGGGATCAGTTGTGGGCCTATTTCTTTTTTTTCACATTTTTAAGTGTGATATACAGCAGAGGTAGCCATGATGCAATGCAGTAGTTTGCAGTAAATGACATGTCACAAAATATTGTTTGATAAAAAGAGCTTAATTGCTAAAGAATTGCACTGCTTCTTCCAGTATATTGTTGCATTTTGTGATATACTGGAGCATTGCATCATAGCATCCTGGGTGAGGCTCCTGTACATTAATGTATAAATACAAAGATGATTCTCACTGCAGACAATACCCAGAAATGTGGCAGAGTATATAATGATGAGTATATATGATTACCCAGGGAGAATATAGAAAAACTTAAATATGGTTTAGGGTTGGACAACTGAAATGTAATTCAAAAAACCATGTAAGGTTATGTATATCGGAACAAAAAATCCAAGAGTAACGTACATGATGGATGGCATAAAAAAGGTGAAATGGACAAGAAAGAGACTTAGGATTGTAAATAAATGAAAGCTTAAAACAGCTGTCACAATGTAATAAGACAGTGGGAAATACAAATAACATGATGGGTTGTATAGGTAGAGGAATCAGTAATAGAAGAATGGCGGTAATATTACCACGGTGCAAATTCCTGGTAAAGTCATACTTGGAGTACTGTGTATAATTTTGAAATCTACACTTGAAAAGTAACAGGGATAAGGCTGAAGCAGTGCAGAGGGGTGCAACTAGAATGTTACAGGGTAACAGGGCAAGTCTTATGAGGAACGAACATGAGACCTGACTCCATACATACTGGGCAGCAGAAGGGAGAGTGGTCACATGATAGAGAGATTTAAGTTTTTAAATAGAATAAATGACATGGAATAAAATATTTAAAATTAAATCAGACAATAGCTCAAGTGGAAACAACAGGAAGTTGGTGGGAGGAATGCTCCAGAAAGATGTCAGGAAATGTTATTCGCCAAGAGGGTTGAGGAAAACTGGAACAGGCTTCTGAAGGAACTAGTGTGTACCAATAATGTAAATGAATTTCAGCATAGATGGGATAGACTTATCGGTCTGCCTCATATACAGCAGGTAGGGAAAATGGGCAGACTAGGTGGGCCTGGCGGTCCTTATCTGCCATCAAATTCTGTGTATCTATGGGTATTGTGAACATGATTGAGTGGTGGGGGTTAAACATGGAAAATGAGTGAATGTTCAGTATGGTACAATTCCCCAATTAGATAGAATATGGCAGACTCAATGGGCTATATAAAAATAGAAACATAGAAGCTGTGAGCAGAAAAGGACCCCTTGGCCCACCTAGTCTGCTCCAAAGTTTCTACCTACTGTGCTACCATAGACCCTAATTGATCTCCAGCCTTACCCACCCAGCCCTGTTACTAAAGTCCTCATGTGTCTATCCCATGCATGTTTGAAACCTGTTACCATTTCAGTGCCAACCACCACTACTGGGAGGCTGTTCCAGGTGTCCACCACCCTTTTCATGAAGAAATATTTCCTCACACCTCTTCTAAGTCTCCCCATTCCAGCTTCATATTATGCCCCCTCCTTCTTGAACATCTCTTTCTGTGCAATATGCCACCCTTCTGTACCTTATTGATACCCTTGAGGTATTTAAATGTTTTTATCATGTCTACACTTTCTCTCCATTCCTCCTGTGAGTACATATTTAATTGCCTGAGTCTTTCCTCATAGATTTTCTGATGCAGGCCATGTGCCATTTTGGTTGCTTTTCTCTGTATCTCCTCCACCTGGTCTGTCTCCTTCCTGAGATAGGGCCTGCAGAACTGGACACAGTACTCCAGGTGTGACCTCACCATTGTTCTATATAGGGGTACTACTACCTCCCTTTTTCTGCTGGTGATATCCCTCCCTATTCACCCCAACATTCTACTAGCCTTTCCTCCTGCCTTATCACACTGCTTTGCTCTGTTCATTAGTTCATCAGATATGATGACCCCCAGATCCTTTTCCTGTTTTGTTGTTAACACATACCCCCCAAATGATACATTGCCTATGGGTTTCTGTGCCCATATGCATAAGTTTAAATTTTTTGGCATTGAAGCCCAGTTTCTAAACTCTTGACCAGACTTCAGTTTATTTTTTAGATCTTTCTTCATTTTCTCCCCGTCCTCCTGCCGGTGTATCCACTTTGTTGCAGATTTTTGTGTCATCCTCGACTAGGCATACCTTTCCTTCCAGCCCCTCTTCAATGATGCTAAAAAAGACATTGAAGAGGACAGGTCCCAGTACTGACCTTTGTGGCACCCCATTCATTACCTTTCCTTCCTCTGAGTGAACTCCATTTACTGCCACCCTCTGACTTCTGTTACTTAGCCAATTTTGTACGCATTTTACTATCTTTTGACCTACTCCCATGCTGCCTAGTTTATTTACCAATCTTCTGTGTGGAACAGTGTTGAAGGCCTCACTGAAATCAGTGCTATGTGATAATGGTGAGTGCCGAATGGCGACCCGCATTATCGCGACGTCAGGGCAGTGAAAACAATTTCGCCAACCTGACATCCTTGGTGCATGGAAGAATGGCACTGGAGACTTAATGAATTTGCTTTCTGTGGAAGGGCTGCACCCCCCAAAGGGGGGCTTCACTCCCACATCACCCTACTTAAGGATTCTCAACTCCAGGAGGGTGCATGTTGGGGGGGGGGGAGTGAAAGCAAAAAAAATGCAAGTTTTGGGCCTGGCGCAACAAAACCACAGTAGCGCCTGGACCCAGACCAGAACACGGAACCACAGCACTGCAAGCGGAGGCCAACCACCATCAACATGGTGCAGCTCAGCAGGCGACCACAGCACTAACTCCTACATCCCCTCCACCCCCTCCCAGGCCACGCTCTCCATGCTTGCACCCCCCACATGCATGTACATATAGCGACATCCTGTCGCTACAGTCGCACACCCCACCACATCCAGTCACCCTCCCTCCCCCCTCACCATTCGGGCTTTCACCCACATCGCATTGCCATTTTGGAAGGTGCCTTAATTCAGGTGCCCACCTCATGTGCTACCCTGAAATCCAGGTAGGACATATACACTGCTCCTTCCTGATCCAGTTCCCTGGTAACCCAGTCAAAAAAATTGATCAGGTTTATCTGGCACGATCTATCCCCTAAGAACCCAGGCTGCCTCAGATTCTGCAATCCAATGGTGTTAAGGTATTCCCCAATCCTTTCTTTAAGTAGAGTGTCCATAGCTTTGAGGCCATTATCTATTGTAAATCACTATAAAAAACATAATTTTTGGTTTTAGGTACAATACAAATAAGGTAAGCAAAAAGCTAAGAAACAGGTAAGTGAAAAGCTAGGAGACCTTGTCTTGATAGGTCACTACATTCCCTACCCTGGAGACTCTACATACCATATCAGTCTTGGAGGAAATGGCCACATCCATGTGTCTGTTAAATTACCAATATGATGCCTATCTGAATGACATGCATAGCTTGGAGTATCACCAAGTCAACCTCAGAAGTTCTGCACCCCTTCCTGTGAAGGACCATACCCTTGTGCAGATAAAGGGAATGCCTTACCTCCCTGAGTTGGAACCCAAACCTAAGCCAATAAGGGGGCCAATTGATGAGCTGACAAATTACCTACTCTTGTCTGGTAGCACTGCACAGCAGGCAAGTCTGATAAGGTTGGCCATGATCCCCCTGAATCAGGAGTCATGTACTGTACCCCCCCCCGCTTTATGTCAACCAGGGAGGAGAACCCTTCAGAAAAGATCAATAGCCTCCTTTTTCCCACTGTACCATCTTCCTAAGAGAGTCCCTAGCTGAAACTGCTCATTACTGACTGCAACAAATACAACTACTTGACTCCCGAACAGCCATTTGGAAGAGGTGAAAAAGCTTTCAAAAGTCCTACAAAGGAAAACAAGGGAAAATACCTCCCTGACACCTAGTGCTATCCCATGTATGGGTGCAAAGACTTTCTTATTTAAGCCTGACCATCCCATAACCCTGCTTATATGAGGGCCGGTGGGTGGGGAATCTTTGACTGGAGATAAATAGTGAGAAGGAGCTTTAGTTACAGTTCCCTTTTACCCATTATTCTCTTCCAGACAAATGTCTCCATCCTGTGCATGGCAAAAGTGATTCCTCCCCCAGGGCAGTGCAGAGCATATTCCTTTCCTTGTAGGTGGAATCTCCTCTGTCTACCTGGAGATTAGGTTTTTGGGAGGGATCAAAGACAATGCTTTGTCTGCTATAATACTTATGCAGACCGGTTATTATTGTACAATTAAAACAAATTCTCAAGCAATATTTTTAGAAGTACAAATCTAGGGATGGATAGGCAAACTTCTGTATTTTTTACCTTCTTACATATGCAGTACCTAATTTCCATTTAAAATCATCCTTGTCCCTTAAAGGAGATGGAGAAAGTAATACAAACTGTGCCTTCTGGTTGCACTGCAAGACCTGAAAGCATCTCTGGAGAACTTCACAAGCATCTGTGCACAGATGCTGGAGAATATTTATTCAATAACCAGTAATAATCCCTAATGGCAGAAAACCTTCCACCCTCTGAATGATTACCTTATGCAGTATGTGTTATTCTTAAGACAGGAGGGACCATCTTTAGTGTGAAAGTTACAGACCCAATTCTCTTTCAAATTGTGATCACACAATTTTGACCAAAATAACCTATAGTACTTCCAGAGTAGAACAGGTTGTTCTTAAGATTTGTGAGAAAAAGCAGGTGGGTTTCATAAAGGGTAGCTCTGGAGCAGACAATATGACAATGCTCTTCCCCACCATCTTGGCATCCCAGACAAATAAACATAGAAACATAGACTTTGATGGTAGATAAGGACCGCTTGGCCCATCTAGTCTGCCCATTTCCCTACCTACAGGATAGGCCACAGATCCTAGTTAACCAACAGCCTATTTCTTCCTACCCCCCACAAGAATTGCCTTATGTCTGTCCCATGCATTCTTGAACTCTCCCACAGTTTTAGACACCACAACCTCCTCAGGAAGGCTGTTCCATGCATCCACTACCCTCTCTGTGAAATAATACTTCCTCACATTGCCCCTGAACTGCCTCCCTATCTTTAAATTGTATCCCTTTCCTTTGATATTTCCCTTGATAGCCAGCAATATTTTGCAGACTTGAATAGGGCATTGTGAAAAATATTTTACAAACATTTGGCTCTGGAAATAATTTTTATGAATGGATTACCATACTTTACTACAATCGTAAAACTGCCATTATCACTACTGTAATGTCATGCTGTCCTCTCTCACCATTTCAAGAGGTACAAGACAGGGATGCCCTCTTTCACTATACTTATTTATAGTGACCATGGAACTCCTGATCAGTTTATCTAATAAAACCCATGAGATTGCAGGAATTAAAATAGGCAGATATTGAATACAATCTTTACTTATGCTAATGAATTGCTTCTAATTATTGAGCAGCTTGGTTGACTCGTATAAGGCTCGAAGCAATCTTGAAAAAGTTTAGTACTCATTATAGCCTGAAAATTAACTGGGGCAAATCAGAAGCTATACCTTTTTATATTTCTGTTGGGCTCAAATTAGATGTAACCTGAATTATCTGGGTCAAGTGAAAGAAGGAATGATTCAGATACCTAGGTATTAAATTGCCAAACAATCCTCAGAGGATGAGTGACTTAATCTGTCACCCCCTTAAAGACCATTAAAACTCTCTAAAAAGATTGCATGCAAATTATTCTATCTGTTGAATAACTTCACAAAACTGTTCAACAAAATATATTTCAAATAAAACAGATCTAATGACAAAATAACTTTATCTGAGAGAGAAAATGACTCAGACTAAACATTAGCAAATTTTGTAGTGCATGGAAAGATGGAGGATCTGGGCACTCTTGGAGGCAAAGACACCAACCGGCATTCTCTATGAAAAAAGTAGCTTGTTGGTTCTATCCACTGCTTGAAGCTAGCTGCCCTCCGGGTCTAGCAACTGAAATACAATTAGCTATTCCCCATAATATGCTGTTTTGGGGTAGCAACTAAAATACAGTTAGCATGTCCCCATAATATCAGTGACTTTTCTTCTCTTCTTGCCTTCTTAACTTAAAAATCACCCACATTTGCAATATCTAGGATGAATTAAGAAAGGCATTGAAACAATTGCTGACTTAAGTAGTCCTGAAACAAAACACTTAGGATGGGATTTTCAAACATATGGATGCAGCACTTGTGTCTATATTTTGAATACATGTTGCTTACTAGCAAATGTGTCAGGATGCTTACACTGTATTTTCTAACATCCTGATGCATTTACGGCAAAAAAATGATGCATGTGTCAACATTTTGACACATGGGTCATTTTCAGAGTGTGACAGCCATTACATGCACTTGGAAGTTAGACCTTTTTACGTGATCTAACACTGTAGGTGGATATCACATGGCCATGTCCAAAAAGAAGATGCAGCCCTTTGTGAATGTCACCATTACAGTGCCATGACACTGTGGACCAATGGGGGACAGGTGCCCCCCCAAATGTTCCCCCAATGCTGTCTTGCTAAACACCCATGAACATAGAAATGAGATATGAAAATCATTTTTAGGTTCACGGCTGTTAAGACTATGAAATTGCACCTTCAACCCATGCATATGCGGAAGAGTGGGATTGTTTGTAACTCCCCCAATGCATTGACTGAATTTTTCAGCCGAATGTGCTAATTGGCAAGTGGTGTGTGTGTGTGTGTGTGTGTGTGTGTGTGTGAGCATTGATTTATGGACGGCATTAGAGCTACACAATTTGTAGCCAGTGCAAAAAGGTACAGCACCAATGTGCCTCAGTTCAGTTGGTGATCAGCAGGCTCAGATCTGGAGAAGAGTTCCAGCCAAGGAGCAAAAGTGCAGTACCATAGAGACTGTATTACAGTACAACTACTGCCTGCAATCATTCTACAAAGAGATTAGATTTGGATCAATACTCCACAAGGTTGGTGTTGTTCTGACCCATATTCTAATTAGAGTGAGCCTCGGAAATAGTTTGCAGATAATTTGTGTAGTTTGTAGGCGACTGCAGCTTTAGAACTCCATGAATAAATCACAATTAGGGAACAGACAATTTTACATAAGGTGTTCTACATACAGGATAATTGATTTTCTGTACATCTCACATTCTTTGCAGGACTTTTAAGTTGCATCAAAAAAGATCCTTTTGCCTCTGACAGTCTGCCCTCCCCCGGTTTACCCAGCCTTCAGCCCTGGTTAGCAGGTTCTTATCTGTAACTACTGTGATCTCAATCCAATATCCCAAACATCTAACTTGGCAAAGGGCCTGGCTTGTCAACAGTGCCAGTCAGGAACGTCCCAGCAGTGAGGTGAATGACAGGTTGAAGGGGACACACAACAGTCTGCGAACAAGCCTTTCACCTCTAGGGTTGTAAAAAAAATACTTACACACTGTCTCCAGCCTAATCCTACTCATTCATTCACCCATGAAAGACTAACTTTTTGTGCAGTTTAGGACCTTGCAGCTGGTGCCTAAAATACACCAAAATTCACAATTTAATATCTAAATTTTCAAATTTTCCTGGGGGAGCATGCCAACAGAGGTTTGTTTTTGTGCCCCCTTAAAATTCCTTTGACATGACACCCCTGCAATATACAAACATACAAACACACAAATCTGCCAGCAGAAACAGGCATCATGGTCTATCAAGTCTGCTCAAATGTGTAGCTAGCATCCTTACTTTGCAGCTGCCCCCTCCCCTCCCCCCTCACAGTTCCCTCCCTCACAGTCCCCCTCACCCTGTCCCATCCCCTTTTAAATGTTCTGACCATCTTACAGGATACCTCCTACTTGGGCAGAGTGTTCCATTTAGCCACAACCCTCTCCATGAAAAAATGTCTTCTCATCACTCTCCTATATCTTCCCCCATCCAGTCTGAGACCATGCCCTCACGTGTCCCCCCTTCAACTTAAATACCCCTTCTGTACCTGTCTTGTTTATCTATTCCAAGTATTTAAAGGTCACAATCATATTCCCTGATCCCTCCTCTCCTTCTTGGTGTACATATTTAACATTACGCTCTTTGATCAAATACAGAGTAAATATAATATTCACAAATATCAGTTCTGGTATTACCTTAAAGTTTGCAAGTGCATTAAATGGACTGTGCTACTGTCAGAATTTTCCATCTCAGATAATGTAGAATGGGAATACTGTAGTTGTTTAAGATTGCAACTTTTAGAAATTATGCAAATTTTGTATATAAAATCTGGGAAAACAGTGACATGGATTAAATGCTGAAGGTAAGTCCAGTGGGAAGAAGACATACAGATCAATATTTATTCTACCATTAAGGCATCACTATGGGAAAACACCTAGAGTTGCGCTAGAGATTGTAAAGCCAACATATACAGTTCCAGACATTTCATTACAGTACTGTTTCTTTCCCCAGAAGCTACAAACTATGCAATTCCTCCCTAATAGTCCTTGCTAGAGATATCAGGAAAATCTTTCCAGTCTGAGATATATGTTATAGAGTTTATTAAGCATCTAATATTATTAAACATCTATTGAATTACAGAAGGGGATAGACTGTTGTATAGCAAGTATCCTCAATGATATTAGAGCTGTTGCAATAATGACAATCAAGTAAGAGAGATGTAATGGGGGTAGAGTAAGATGGTAAACTAATAAACAGCTGAGCTCCTGAGCTGCCAAGCAGATTTTAGCATTTCTTTGTTGTTTTGGGTATTTCTCAGACAAGGGAGCATGCAAAAATGATAGGTCAGTCTAGCTAAGCAGTATATTTCATTGAGTTCCTCACCTTTGGATCAACATCACTGTCCCATTAAAATCATCTCAGTGAGTGAAGGAACTGCAGAGGGCCCTCGTTAGTCTGCATCCCCACAGGCTAAGGCACAAAACAAACCTGGCTCTGTGCAAAAAATGACAAAGCAAAGCAAGGTAGTATTTTCTCCTTCTGAAGTATTGATGCAGATTAAATATAAACTTATGGAGCAGGATACCAAAGAAGCAAATGAATATACTGTACCTTGGAGTCATTTAGTCATTCTCTCAATACAGTCCTAGATTGGACTGAAAGATCTGATCACAGGAATAAGGCACTATGAAGAGTATGTCATATTTATAAAAAGAATCAAGACCCTGCATTGACTACTAAGTTCATAATCATAGTCACACTAGCATTTAAATCAGATTGTGGCGTTTTGCTTAAGCTGACAAAAATAAAATGTTATTTAGAATATAAAAATCATAGATTCTACTTGTTTCTGGAAGATGCATACCAAACACAGCAAAGAAGTAGAAAATTCCTATCTTATAGGTAAGGGGGTTGATTTTCAAAGCACGGTGCACGGCTTGCACCAAGCCCTATGCTACAACATTATGTTTTGAACCCCTTTGCTGCAACCACACCCAATTCTGGAAACGTGGGTGCAAATGTGACAGTTTCCACATTTTACAGTACCCTGCACCAAATATGTGGCACAAGCTCTGTAAAAGCAGCTTCCAGGAATGCAGCAAGCTAGTGCAGAAAAAGGTGCTCTAACTTGTGGTAAATGGTGTATGGGTTCAAACTCCAGATCACTGGACAGGTGATTGCGGCAAAGCCTGTGCATCATATCTTCAGTGCACCGGGGGCTTGCAGCAATTGGGGGCTTTGAAAATTGTGCCCAAGAGGTTCTAGAGATGGGTGCAGAATTTTCTTTATTGCCACCACCTAAGGTGAAAGTGACGGCAAAATAAACATCTTTTTTGAGGGGAATCGGCACATGGCTTATCTTAAGTCATTCTACTCAAACACATCAGATGAAGAAACATCTTGTACTCCAACGGATTCTGAGAAGGACATCCCTGCATCCATAGAGAAGATGGATATTTAATGGAATAATAAATAATGATTTATTATCAGACTACAACAAGTTTATTAGGAGTCTATAACAAGATTATTATAATAATTACAATGAGATGATTATTTTTGTTTGCTAATGGCATGTTTCTTTTTCTTTCTTAGTTCAAACAAAAGAGATACATAGTAGATCAAGATAAAGTGAAGGAAGCATAGAAAATTGCTATCAAGAGTAATTTGAAAAAGCTGGACCACCGGCACAGTAATAGAGCTTCTGCTTGTGATGCTAATGACCCAGTCTCGGGAACAAGCTGGGAACATCAGAGGGGTGGCTGAAGGAAAATTGGATGAGTGTCCCTTGGACAGCTCTCTACCTCCGGAGAGGAGGCTGTTGGTGCTTGAGTGACAGCCAGTGGTTGCTGAGTGTACATCAAGGCAAGACCACTCGGAGAGGGTTGGGGACATCAGCAGACATCTGCAAAGTGTATCTGGGAGAATACATGCTCTCATGCCAACATCACTGCATTTCTGCATCTTTGGGGAAGCCAGTAACTAAAAAAAAAAATGCTGCAGCAACACGGTGATGCTCGTGCTGCTCAGCCTGAATAATGCTGCCAGCCTAAGTCTTGGATGGAACTTACTGTAGGTGGATCTTGGTCTCTCCTTCAGAAACCCTGCCATAAGGTGCAAGCTACAGGGCCTCCACTCTGGTCTGCTGGCAGGAGGGGGGGGTTTAGCGGGGCTGATATACAGTACATCCTCACCTGCCAGCATGGTGATAAACTGAACTGAATTTATATATACATATATAGATATAGATATAGATATATATCTAGATATAGATATATATCTAGATATAGCTATATAGCTATATATATCTATATATCTTATCTATATAGATATATAGATATATAGATATAATGTGGCTATGTTCATGAAAATCTTGTACCAATGGCATGGAAATGTTAAGAGTGTGATATAAAGTAAGGGAAAAAAATAAATTATATTTGAAATGCTGTTTTAATGCTTTGTATATGTAGAGATACATATAATAAAATAGTGGTCCACAGCTGTCTGGAATTTTGTTGTTGTTGTCCATCCCAATTTTCCTGCTGTTTTATTGGTCCTAAATTCTGACATGGAAAGTCTTTAGGTTTCAGTTGTATGTTTTCTGTCAGTTCTGCCATTTTTCAGTTTAAATAAAATATGCTTTCAACAATCCAGATGCTGTCCTGTAGTTCTTTAACCCTACCTATGTTATTTAACCCATTATTTTTATAGTTTGAAGCACCCCCATAAATGTGTTCTGAATGTACTAGTTGGTGTCCTCAGCTAGTACATTCAGAACATGGTCAATTAGTTACTTTTTGACATGCACACCCCTTTTTTAATGCTCCTGTGTGTTAACAGTGCTGCCCTTGTTATATTGCCGGGTAGTAGATCTTGCCTGCTCTTTATCGTGTGAGTCAGGTACATTCAGAACACCCCCTCCCCCCCAATTGGTTGCCCGATTGTTTTGGGATTCCAGTTTTCCCCTGTGACATAGGTGGCCAGTGGGAGGTGTAAAATCTGCCTCGCATAAGTGCGTGCCCCCTTTCTTGCTGTTTTTTGTACAGCAGAAAGTGTTGGTGTCCACTGTTGTGCATTCAGAATGAGGAAGAACCTCAGTCATCCAAAGTGCACTCAGAGCACCAAAGGTAAGCTTCTGATCAGGTCTGCCATTTTTAGGGACAGGAGATCATTGTGCAGCTTATTTTGACTCCAGCAGTGTGATTTATTTACTGTTTACTTCCCGTCAATGTTTGCTTCTGTGGCTTGAAGGTGATTTAGTACTTATGCTCGGCCTTCCTGCTACCAAAATGCTTGTTTAAATCCATGGTTCATTGTATACAATTTTTAAAACCACCCACTGTATGGTCTCCACATGGCTGATTGCTGAGCAGACCATGCAATCTGTGGTTGTTGGGAAGAGGGGCAAAGTATTGTTTGGGCTGGTCCAGAAATGCTGCTTCTGTTGCATTTCACATTGTCAATGGGTAATAATAGTCTCCATGCATTTTTGTAATGTCCATTGCATTTTTTTTAAATCCATGCTTTGCTGTGCTGATGCTTAACATAGAAACAAAGACTTTCATGGCAGATAAGGGTCGCCTGGCCCACCCAGCCTGCCCATTTCCCTACCTATTGGATTAGCTGCAGATCCTAGTTAACAAACAGCCTACTTCCTCCTGCCCCTCACCAGAATTTCTTTATGTCTGTCCCATGCCTTTGTGAATTCCTCTACTGTTTTTGACCCACAAACTCCTCAGGAAGGCTGTTCCATGCATCCACCACCCTCTCTGTGAAAAAAATACTTTCTCATGTTGCCCCTGAGCCTTCCCCCGCTATCTTCAAATTGTGCCCCCTTGTTCTTGCACATCTGCTTTTCTGAAATATACTACCCTCTTGGACATTGTTGATTTCCTTGAGGTACTTAAAGGTCTCTATCATGTCCCCACTCTCTCTCCTTTCCTCTAGGGTATACATATTAAGCTCCTTTAGTCTCTCCTCATATAGCTTATGGTGCAGACCCTGCATCATTTTGCCCTCCTCTTGACTGCCTCCATCCTATGTCCTTGTGGAGATGGGATCTCCAGAACTGCACACAGTACTCCAGATGGGGTCTCACCAACTGTCTGTACAGAGGGATAACTACCTCCTGTTTTCAACTGGAGATGTCTCTCCCTATACATCCCAGAATCCCCCCAGCTTAATCATGTCTGACAGAATTTTGTGTAACCACCCACCGCATGGTCTCCACATGCTGAGCAGGCCATTGTTTTGCTGCTCAACCTTCTGTCATTTTGACACCTTGCGGTCTGTGGTCATTTGGGGGACAGGGGAAGTACAAATTATTGCTGTCTGCTACTAAACATTTTTCTGTGAAATGGTTTGCCTGTTTTGTCCATTTCTGTGGTACTGGGACCTTATTTCCATCTGCCTTTGTGTAACCACCTACCACATGGCTGGGTGCTGAGCAGGCCTACGTTTGCTTCTCGACCCTCAGCCATTTTCAGACCATGTAGTTGTGGGAATGGGGGGGGGGTGCCCGGGTACTTTGGGGTAAGGACATGCATTGTTTTTAAAATGTTTCTCAATGTTTTGCTGAAATATGCTTCCTTATGTGTTCTGCATAGTCTTAACGTGGCTGCATGCTGAATACAGTCCTGTTTTGTTAGGCACTCAGCGTGCAGACATTTTAAAGGAAGTTTCCGATATAAGGTATTGGGCTTCATAGCTCAATACCTTATATCGTCCTTAGCTCATCCCTGCAAAAAGTTTAATTTTGAAGTTAGTAATTTTAGCATGGGAAGGGATTGTAACTGGCACTGAACCCTCAGCCAGCCGATTCCTTCCAGCTTCCTGGTGCACCCACTATAGCCCAACTCCACCCCTGTGCTCTTTGAAACTGTGATGTGTGGCCATGGAGAATGTGAAGGCCAGCCCCATAAAAGTCTATGGGGGCTATTTTTAAAACTGGCAGTTAATAATTTTTAACAGTCTTTGAGGAAAATTAAAGCAGTTGCTTAACTAGTAGGGATCCTACAAGTTAAGTGACAGCTTTAATTTTCCTCTAGGACTGTTAAAAATTACTAAAACATGGCTGTAAAAATAATCCCTGTAGTCTTGTATGGGGATCGCCCACACATTCTCCCTGGCCAGAAGTCACAGTTTCAGAGAGGGTGGGGGTGGAGTTGGGGCAGAGCGGAGGCACCAGGAAGCTGTAAGGGATTGACTGGCTGAGTGTTTGGTGTCAGTTACAATCCCTTCCCATACTAAAACTATGAACTTTAAATTTAGATGTTTGGCAGGGGTGAGTTCAGGACGATATAAAGTATTGGGATAGGAATCCCAATACCTTATACCAACTAGTCAGAAATTCACTTTAAGACTATGTGTGATGGTGGTGGTGGTGGGATACAAATGATAGCTATACTGAAATTTAGCTGCTGTTGCAGTGCGCCATTCTCCTTACATTCATCACACTGTGTTGTGTAGCAACTGATGGGTGATCTTCTTCCACCAGCTGTGATGTAATTGTCCACCTTCTGCATTCCATTGTTTTATGTGCTGTGAAGTAACTGATGAGCCATCTCTTTGTTTCTTTCTTGTTCTCGCTGTGAAGTAATTGCCCACTTTCTGTTCTGCCATTTCATCTGCTGTGAAGCAACTGATGGGCAACCTCTTTGTTTTTTCCTTTCCCCAGTTATGAAGTAATTGTCCACTTTATGTTCCTCTGTTTCATCTGCTATGAAGCAACTGATGGATGATCTCTTTGTTTCATTCTTTCCTCTGCTAAGAAGTGATTTTCGATATTCTGTTCTGCTGTAAAGTAAGTCATGGACAATATCTTTGTTTCTTACTTTCCTCCACTATGAAACAAATTAACACAATCACACCAGTAGCATTGCAAGTAAATTTCAGTGATCCAGCTCCAGTTGGAGACACCCGATCAGATGCTGCCAACTAAAAGGCAACTCAAAGAACTCAAGCAGGACTGCCTAAGTCACCTGCATGGTTTGCATCAACAATAAAGTGATACTTGATAATATCAAGTTCACCTGCAAAGCAGACAGGAGTGTCAAGAAGAGGACTGGACTAAACATGAAATGATGTCACAATTTGGAGGCAAACATTATGGATGGAATAAAGGAAAATGTGAAGAATAGACGAGGAATGGGAGCAGGTCAGAGCAGTTTTGGTGCTGAAAAAATACAAGATGCTCTGTACATAAGCACAACCTTTGGAATTAGTTTGACAACACTCATGAATGCATCTCGTAGTGAACAGAAGATGCAGAAGGCATACACAATTCTGTGCTGCCTCTGGAAATTACAAAGTAAAAAGCTTTTTTTTGAACAGTCAGCAACCCCCTTGCCATACAAGAAGGCATTCTTAAAAAGAAGCCAATGTTCAAATTGTTCCTATCAAAACTCCTTCATTTACTACATGCAGAATTTCTGAAGCAACACTCGGAGTATCAAATTAGTGCCATCAAGCTCAACAGTTTGTGCCCCAAGCATATAAAACTTGCCAGATCACAGAAACCTGACAAGTGCCTATGTGAGTGCTGTGAAAATGACAGATTAAAACTGCGATCATTAAACCACATGGCAGGATTTTTACAAACTGCCAGAGTGCAAAGTCACCGATATTTACAAAACTGGAGCTGACAATGTGTGCAAATGAAGGTTCCATGTTTTTCAGAAAAGACTGTCTGGAGAAGGTATGTGGGGCTTGTGCAGTGAAGGCAATTGTAAAACTTGCAGAAGCTCTATTGAATCAACATGGGTTAGAAATATTGAGATAGTACCAGTGGAAAACCATCACAGTGAAGAAGGCAAATGATGACATTAACACAAAAACATCCCGCAAAGTGTTGGTCAGCAAAAAGACCACATTACAACAACTTATTGGAAGGCCTACAGTTTATCGGTCACCATCTACATGTGGCATTGTGGCAAATAATCAAGTCGCATTACTCAAGACAAATCTACCACAAGGCTGGGTCGTCATGGTGCTGGACATTGCCAAAAACTATGCCTGCAAGTACCAGGATGAGATCCAGTCCTGCCACTGGCATCAAGAGCAGGCTACAGTGCACCAGATACTTGGATATTACAGGTGCTCACATTGTAATGACCTTGTCATGTAATACCTGGTTTTCATCTCAGATGACTTCATACATTACCACCATGCTGTTCAACATTTTGTTAAGATGGACAGTGAACACATCATGAACACTCACCACATAAACATTATAAACATTATGAAGAAGGTACATTTCACAGATGGCTGTGCCACTCAATACAAATCAAAATGGTCATTCTATGAAATTTCAAAAGCTTCATCAGAGTATAGATTTCCTGTTGAATGTGCCACTTTGTGGATCACAACATGGTACATACCCCTCTGATGGGGAAAGTGGTGTGGTGAAATGGTCAGCAACCAGGGCCATGAAATCACAAATCACTATCATTTCAGCAGCAGAAGAGATGTTCTCGTAATGCCATGATAATCTGATGAGAGCGCCTCTAAGTGATGGGTGTGGGCATTCCAAGAGAAATTTTTTCTGGGTGCCTGACAAATCCATAAGAAGGCCAAAATGAGTGGATGTTATTGCTTTTCCTGGGACAAGACTTGTCCAGAGTGCAAGATCGGTGGAAGATGGTGTGGTTGCCACCAGAGCACTGTCTTGTGTCTGTCACAAGTGCCAAAATGATGATGGCCAATGTGCGAACATGGAGCATGTGGATCAATGGACTTCAAAGAGGCTCAGACTGAAACACTGCAGCACCAGTACTTCTCAGACAACTCAAATTCTTGAACTCAGGAATGACACTGTCCAGCAATGCCAGTGACATACTCCTCTACAACTCGGTGCACAAAATAGAGTGCCCATGAGCACAGCACTGCAGATATGGAAACTCCTGTTGTTTCCAGCACCCCAGTGACAGACCCCTCCTCTGCTCTTGCCACTCTACTAACAGACCCCCTCTGCTGTAACTAGTACTTCATCAGCCAACCTTATTGCTTCTTCAGGCACTGAAGCAATGGACAATTCTACTCACGCAACTTCAGCAATGGCCTTCTCCACTGCTTCTGTCCCTAGTGTGCTTGCTGACTGTCCACCTGCTAAAAAAAATTAAACCCAGACAAGAAACAGCTGGAAAAATGCTATGCAGTCTACTATTCCAAACAGTTTTTTATCAGGCAAGTACTTGCATTTAATGAACTACAATGTACTTTCGCTGTCAAATTCCAGGACCAGCATGCAAATCGGTGTCTCACATGGCCACAACAGCAGGACACGGATATGGTGAGATAGCAGAGACTTTTCCATGGACCTGCATATCTGTCAGGAAATGGAAGCTTTGCAATTGCACAGGATGAACTGCAAACTATCGCCACAAAATATGAAAAGCTCAAGAATCGTTGAAATTGACAGCATTTAAAGCGTTGGACAATATGATCATTTGCTATGCACAATCTTTTCTATGATTTTATTTTTACATATTATTGATTTTTTTTCTTATTTCAGTGCACTTCAATACACAAATATGTAATTCTTGACAACATGGATCACAACTGGTAAACTTTTATGAACCTGCATTGTTGTTTGCTGGTCTTTGTCACATTGACAATGCATGTTTGGTGTCCGCTATACATTCAGAACACAAGGTTGGTGTCTGCTGGTACATTCAAAACACAAGGTTGGTGTCCACTGGTACATTCAGAACACAAGGTTGGTGTCCACTGGTACATTCAGAACACTAAATCATATTTTTCTTGGTCATTTAAAAGTCAGTTATCTTGTAACACAATGCATTTTTCACTGTTGGGTCATGGCATGTTAAAATGCTAGAAAAAAATTGTCTACTCTGCATTTGAAAATTAATCACTCATGTCACAATTTGGTGTGTGTGTGTGTGTGTGTATATAGATATATAGATATGTGTGCGTGTGTGTGCAGTTGCACCCCTATAGTTAGGGCTGAGTAGGCACTTCAATGTTAAACTCAAACTTTTGCACTTTAATAACTTTGCAACCATTCAATCGATTTGAACGAAATTTGATATGCACCATCCTATGGGGAGATTTCTTAATTTGGCATGTTACGGTCTGGTCAGATGTACAGTTTCCGAGTTACAGAGAAGTGAAAAAAAACATGTTTTCACTCATTGACTTTGCTAGGATTTTTCTTTGAACTTACTTTTAGCCCAGATGCTTTGATTTTTTTTTGGTCTGAAATTTTCACGGCAGAAAGGAACTACCTCACAGATGTGCCTTTTGCTAGACTGGTGGAAAAAATACTAAGACATTTTTAAGTTATAGCAATTTAAAAATTTAGAAACATAGTTTCTGAGCATGCTCAGTAAACACTACAATATACAGTAACTGTATGAAATGAAATGGGAATCCTGGTTTGTACAGAAACATTTCTACTTCATATTATCACCATCTTGTTTATAGTTTTGCATAAAATTCAAATTTAGAAACTTCCCATAACAAAATTCTGGGGAGAAACCAATATATGCAGCCATACCTCTCAATTGCTATGAATTTTGCATAGTGCTATGATTTTCACACTCAAATGTACACTTGCTCCACATAGGTTTACTGATGTTCCTCATAATGTTAGAGCTATTTCTGGATACACAACCTATTAAATCACTGAACTAAGTTGATAGAAACCTTCCTTATCACTAACTATATGGGGCACATTATCTGTAGACATATTATTGTTTAAAATAAGAAAGTGCTACACATTCTGTCCCTTTGCTATGATTTTTGAAGGCAAGTGCTATGATTTTTAAAGCTGAGAGGTTGAGAGGTATGCATGCAGCTTGCTTATTGTGACCCCCTAAGTGCATTCTGCACATTACTGCTTGGAAAATGTCTTTAAAATGTTCTTGATTCATATTGAAATTCTTCATTCATATCTGCGTAATATAAAGTAAGATCTTACTTTGTATGATGAGATATGAAGTAAGATCCTACATGTACTGTGAAAATCCTGAAAAGAACTGTTAATGCTGACATCAGGGTGCCCAATCCCCATGTCAGCAATAGACACCCACACCCCAGTAAGGGAACTGGGGAGCCCACTCCCAGTGTCCCTAACAGAGAAAACTCTCCCACATATTTCCCTACAATGGGGTGCCCAATCTCCGCAGCAGCAGTCGGCCCCTCTGAAGTTGGCATGCTGGAGAGCCCACTCAAAGTGGCACAAAATGATTTTTAAATTCTTGTATACCTGCAACAAAGAAAACAGTCCCCAAAGTCTATTTTTGTTTGTTTTAATGCTGTAAAATGAAAATGGTCCTTTGTCATTTCTCCCTGTCCCCCTCCCCATCCCCACCTCGCTCTGTGTATCCACCTTCCCTTATCCCCCCTTACCCCATACTTACTTCTGGAGGTCAGCAGTTGTGTTCTACTCTGGATTAGGACATGTCTGCATATTCAACGCAGAACCACGAACTGAAGAATCGAGGTAAGTGCTTCATAATGGCTGTCTATGGCATTTTTAACTTATGTTGATATAGTGGGCATTTTTCAATATTTTTGCACCAAATTTTTAACATGCACTTTTTAGGACCCCACCTCATAAGCATTATCACTGTCATCTCATTAACTGTACCTGTAAGGTGATTTTGTGGTCACTGCATGGAATAACCTTTCAGGACTGATGAATGAAATGACATTGCAAGTGTTAATGAGGGAGGTCCAAAAAAGCCCATGTTGAAAATTTGGGGCAAAAATATTGAAAAATGCCTACATTATGAGCTTGCATTGCATAGTTTCTATGCACAGTAGTAACTTCACCAATTTTTAATATTTTCACTCCAGATTTTCAACATTGCCATTTTTTCACACATCCTCATGAACAGCATACTGTAGCTGTCATTTTTCACATCTTGCCCAAAATGTGTTTTCGCACCTGTGGCACAGATTGGCATAGTCACTGTGTGAAATCAACTTTCAGGATGGATTAATGAAATGACAGTGCCAGTGTGCATGAGGTGGGGGTCCCCAGAAGGCCATATTGAAAATTTGGTGAAAACATTCCTGAAAATGCTAGAGTTATATGCATCTGTTGAATTTATTCCACGGAAGCGCATAACTTTGCTACTTTCTGATCATTTGACACCAAATTTTCAACATAGCAATGTTTTCACACTACCTCAGGAACAGTATAGCTGTAATTTTTCATATCCTGCCCAAAATGTCATTTTGTACCTGTGATGCAGAATGATGCTGCAGTTGTACATAATTACGTTTTGCCTTGCATTTCACAATTTCTCTGTACCTGGGTACATGAGGTGGGGTAATATAATGGCTATGCTGACAATTTGGTCACTGTTGTTCAACACATGGAAGTGCAGGGCCCAGAGGGCCCTATGCTTCCTGACCTACATACATATGGGCATTTCAGACCCTGCACTCCCACAACAAAATATGGATGTCATTATACTATAGCAAAAAAAATGGAAATTCATTGCAAAAAACTCTGTAAATGCATCAGTTAGGGTTCCTATTACAATGACAAAAGTATGGAAATTCGGCATTAGAATGCCCATCTCTACCACCCTACCCCCACCCTCCACACACCAAGAGACATCAGTGTGTGTCTTGGGGTCATCGGACCTAACTCTCACCTCATTCTCCTATACTGTACCATCTCAGCTTCCTTACACATGTAATGCAGTGAGAGTTGGGCTAGATGATCCCAAGGCACACCCCGATGCCTGCTAGTGTGTGGAGGGTGGGGGGTGGGGTTGTAGGGTTGGGAACTCTAATGCCAAATTTACATACTTTTGTCACTGTAATAGGAAACCTAACTGATGCATTAATGGAGTTTTTGCAATGAATATATATACATATATTATAGGGCATGGTTGTGCCCCTATAGTTAGGGTTGAGTTGGCACTTTAATGTTAAACCTCAATTTTTGCACATTAATAACTTTGCAACCATTCCACAGAGTTATACATAATTTGGAATTTGCAGTCTGGTGTGGTAGATTTCTTAATTTACAAAGTTACATTTTGGTTGGACTTATGGTTTCTGTGCAGCAAAAAGCTAAAAAACACATCTTTCACCATGTTTTGTGCCCATGGCGCTGCAACCACACCATGTGGTCTTTTAGTCTGAAAGTTGGAACATAGAAAGAGGATGGGTCATGGAACAATCCAACATTGCCTTGGTAAAAAAAAATATTAATCCATTCCAAAGTTATTAATTTAGTTGTTTTCTTGTTTTGAGCATGCTCAGTTCATTCCAAGATTTATATGGTTATTTTTCAGACGAAGATTGGGCTCATGGTCAAGGATTTTGTAGCTTGGGGACTAGGATCCTGGTATGCCAGAAACTTTGAGCTATCAAAATCCTAGTCCATGAACTCGTGGTCATGGATTTTGCTACCTCTCAGACTAGAATTTAAAAAAAAAATTACCATTGCATTGCTAATGTATGGTTTGGTGTTTTTACTTGAAATTTTGAGGGTATTGAGGGGATGCCCTACAGGTGTGAAGCATGCTGTTTAGGTGTTGGGGGAATTAACCAGTTCCATAGATATGCCATCACGAAGTTCAGATTTTCCCTTTAGGATTATATTGTGCAACCCATTGCTTTTTTGGTGGCCATATCTCAGAAACGATGCAAGATATGGATTTGGTTGATTTATGTCACAAGCAGTGTTTGTTGTCATGATTACAATGACACTTGAATTCCTTTTCTAGCTGCTATGGTTCCTAAGATATTGGCAGATTAGTGTTACATAGGTTCCTTGACCTATAGGGCTGCTGTATGGCTCTGTAGCTATGTGTAAGTGGGAGTGCAGGGTCCAGAGGGCACATGCTCCCACAGATGCATATTGTTATGCAGAAATGGGCACCAACACATGCTATGTATTTATATTACACTTTTTCAAAAAGTAAGGAATTTCATGGCAAAAAAAAACCCATTTAATTCATCAGTTAGGGTTAAAGCAACAAAAGTGAGGAAATGAGGTCTTACGGTTGAGTTCCTAACCTCACCTCTCATTCCATCTTCACAGACCGACAGATGCCTGGTATGCATTGTCATGTGGCCTAACTATCATCCCATTCTCCTTTACTGTAGCATGTCAACCTGCTTACACATGGAATGAGGTGAGAGTTGGGCCACATGACCCCATGGCTCACCACAGCATCTGTCAGTCTGTGGAGGATGGGGGTGTGTGGTGGGGGGTTAGGGGCTCAACCCTAACATCTCATTTCCTCTCTTTTGTTGTTTTAACCCTATTTATTTAGTTTTTGTTTACCGGGTAAGTGCACTAGCCAACATGATGACTATTTTCAGGCATGACCCAGGATAGTACAGACAAAATTGGGCAAACACAAATACATTTCAAAATACAGTAGATTACAGCCAATACAACTTTTCAAGGAGGAGGGAATGTATATGTATGCAGGAAAGTGTGTGTGGGGTAAAACATAACAGAAATGGGGAGGGCTCCTATAACAAAATAGTCTTGTAGAGAAACAAATTTTGCAGATGGGAAATGGTGTAAGAAACTAAAGCAATACAGAGGACATCATTGAAGAAGCAGACAGGATGGAGGGATATAACAAAACAGAAGATAAGAATGTATGCAGTATCAGGAAAACTAAGCAATCAAAATGATCTTATCAATAAAGTTGAGAGAAGAAAGAAGAGGAGAAGGAGGACAGAAAGAGTAAATGTGAGAGAAGGAGGAAGAGGAGTAGGAGGAGGACAGGAAGAAGAGACAATAAGGTTGCAAAGTGATAGAAAGGTAGAGGAAGGGAAACAGGACCCGTACAGAGGAATATGAGTATAACCAGAGTAACAGGTGGGAATAAAGACAAGTGCATGGATTGGAGAAGGATTGCAAGGGAATAAGGAAAAATAGATTAGCCCAAGGTATCAGGTAGGGTCAAAACAAGTGCAGGGGTCGGCACCCAGTAGATAATGAAATTACACTAACTGATGCATTAAAGGCCATTTTTTTGCCATGAATACTGTGAGTGTGTGTGTGTATGTATGTCTGTATGCATGTATATATATGTGTATATCTATATATTAGTAATCAGCAATTTTTTTTCTTATTTAATTAAATTTACCTCTTCATCCAGCAGCAATTGAGTTGTACTGGGTTTAGTTTACAAAGTAATGTATACATGTACCATACCATCAAATAATCATGTAGTATAACAATTTCTTTAGTGATATGCATATATAAATGTGATTATGTTTTTGCATGTACTGTATGATGGCTGCAAACATAAGACTTAAAAATCCCAAAATAAATATAAAAAAGAGAGGGACATATAGTCCTCAGTGAAGTGTTCACTAATACACCTTCACAATGAATCTAAAAATGCTTTTCATTGAAACCCAGACCCTTGTCGGTGCACAGGGAGGACCCAATGCGTAGATTAACATACCATAGTCTATAACAGATAAAGGATAGGATTAAGCAACAATTTTCTTTAGATGGCACTAAAACATGAGTTATAGTAACAATGATCAGATAAAATGTCTTTAGTCTCTCAGCAGTTTACTTTCATTGGCCATGGGCATAAAGCAGTGACTGAGCAGTCAGTGACTACAGTTAAGTTTTCATTTATGGTCCTGTTAATAAAGCATCAACCAGATAATTTTTTTTAATGGAAATAACATAAGGACTTATGCTGCATGCAGTTTGAGAATTCACAGCTCATTTTGCAATCTGAGATAACATACAAAAACATAAATTTGTTTAAAAACAGAGGGGAGCCTAGGCAGAGAAAAGGTTGGTAGATTGGCACGCACACTATGTTATACAGACCTTGTAATACACAGGTGTTTACAACAGTAAATTAAAATCATATATTTTGGACTGTAATCAACTCTTACCACTGTTTGTTAGTTTATAATTACTTGTTAGTGACGAGAAAAAGCTCAGACCAGTACCTAACATTTTCCATTACATATAAATGTGCGTAATGGAGAATTGCCTGGCTGTTTCATGCAGAACTGAGTATGAGACACAACCACAGTAGCCAAAGAAACTATTATTGTTGACTGGCTCTGCTACTGCCTGCCAACTTCTGTTCTGTTACCATTAATTATAAACATAAAGAAAGGGCAACAGTAAAACTCATTTTTTTACACAGCCTTGGTGTGTGACATCTTTACAAACCACTCCACCTTTGGTATTGTGGTTTATGTGGTACCACATACCCCGGTCGCATACTGTTGCCCACACATCATTTTCTATTTTATACATTTTTGTATGAATGCAACAGAATTGTACATATTATGTTTCTGTTGCTGCCATTTACTGATTTATTTATTTATTGAAAGAGTTTTACCAGGAATGGCTTACTGAGCTGAAATAACTCATTCCAGAGTTGTCCTGGAAGAAGGGTACGTAAGAAAAGCAATAGGATTACAAGGCTTTTACACAAGTAAACTTCAAATTACAGTGTACAGCAGACAATTATGAAACATTGCCAAGGGAATGGTGCATCTGGCCATGTTATATCTCCAATGTTTCATATTAACCTTTGTACTCTAAATTAACATTAGCTCACTGGTCATAGAGATTCTGGCTTTCAATAAATAATGTTAAAAAATATATATTTTGACTGGCTAGCACAGTGATGCAGAGGGCTGAGGAGCTAGATGCCTTACCTGCCACCACACCGATGATACAGTTTAGGATATTGACTAGGGTTGCTAGGGGCTTGGAAAGGGTAGGAGAGGACTGAGTTTCCAAGGGGCTGTGCTCCTCTCACAGGGAGGGAATCTCTGCTTGCCCAGCCTTTGACTGCCAACAGGTGAAGGCCTGTTGATAGTGCAGTCATGCACCTCAAGGAGGTAGAAGCTGTGGTTTCCTGCCTTCACACACATGGATTCATGTTGTTCACAGCAGGGAAGCAGGTATAAAACAGAAAAAAGGTGCTGAGGCTTAATAAATAACTGCACATCTGGCCAAGAATCAATATTGTCACTGGGGCCCTCTTGGTCTGAACTGGATTATGTTCTGAAGAAGTGGTGGCCCTTCTTCCTCTGGCCTGCCATGGAGGAAATCCATAAGGGCTGCTTCTGACCAGGTGGATCCTGGGAGAGACAGGCACCAACACAGGGGAACAGTATAGGGCTAATAAGTCACCCCAATGGTTCTAATGGGAGAATAACCCATGTAGAAAAAAAATGTTTTGACATTGCATTCAATATAATGTACGGATTTGTGCAACGTATATGAGACTTGAACAAACAGTATTTAGTTTGGCTACTGAAGTATTCAGAATAAACGATAAATTATTTTTCCTCATTTTTATGTTGATTGTGCACAGCACAAGAAACATATTGGGACAGCTTGCTGAGAAGCAGGCTGTGGAGGTGGGGCACTGTTGTGGCCAATGCCTCCACAGCCTGCAAAGGCTTGTCGTGCTTCTCCCAATGCTGTTGCAAGCTGCTGGTGACAGCAGTTTGAAACATTGGCACCAAGTTCTGACAATTTCGCCGCTGCAATCAGGGGCCACCTTGTCATTGCAGCGTCAGCCATCTGCTGCAACGAGGAAGTGATCTGTCATTGCAGGGCAGGATATAAAGCCCCTGTTATTGTTTGTGAACATGGCTGCGGCTTGCCGCCATGTTCACCAACAATATAACCCCCCCCCGTGTTTACTTGCTGACTGAGGGCCCTTTCCCCCATCAGCTTTGGTGGCCCCGTGTTTCTGTTGTTGCTGATGGGGGAGCCCACTCCACATCAGCATTCTACCCCCCCACTTTTGTTTCTGCCGATGGGGTGCCCAATCCCCATCGGCATAATGATACTACCCCTTTATTGCCAATGGGGGCGCCCAATCCCCCATCGGCTACTGCTGGCCCCCAATCAAAAGCCTCTGCTGGCATGCTGAGAGCCCACCCCAGTGTGCAAGATGCCCCAGTGAAGAAAAAATGGTCCAGCTAAGTCTTTTGTTTTTTTTTTGTTTTGTTTCCTGAAAAAAAGGAAACTGTCCTTTGGTGCTCGCTCTGCCCCCCAACCGCGACCCGCAACCACTCACTGCGCACCCTGCCTCCCCACACACCCCCTCACACCATACTTACCTCTAGAGCTCAGCGCGATGATCATCGGTGGACCGGAACATGTCTGCACTCTTCAAAGCTGACCGTGGACTGAGGAAATGCCAGTAAGCTGTATAATGTAATAAATAGGGTTTTTTCAACTTTAGTGCATATCTCGGGCATTTTGGGGAATTTTTTCACCAAATTTTCAACATGGGGTTTTTGGGACACTTCCTCATGAATGCTTGAACTGTTATGGTGTTAATCAGCCCCAAAATGTGATTTTATAGTCACTGCATGGAATCACCTTTGAGGGCCGATTAATGAAACAACAGTGCCAGCGTTCATTAGGTGGGCTCTCAAAAAGCCTATGTTGCAAATTTGGTGGAACAAATCCAAAAAATGACTGTTTTACGAGCGTGCACTGCACAGTTGCTACACACGCCTGTAACTACATCAATCTGTAATATTTTCACACCAGATTTTCAACAATGGCATTTTGTCACGCCTCCTTGTGAACAGTACATCAGTCATTGTTCACATCCTGGCAGAAATGTGTTTCACACTTCAGGTGCAGAATAACGTGGTCTCTGTGGGAAATCATTGTTCGGGACAGATTAAGAAAATGACAGTGACACTGTTCATGAGTAGAGGTCCTGAAATGGCTATGTTGAAAATTTGGTAACTATACTCCATACGACTGTTACGAGTGTGCATTGAGCAGTTTGCATGCACACTCGTAACTTCAAGAGTTTATAATATTTTCACTCCAGATTTCCAACATTGCCATTTTCCCATACCTACTTATGAACAGTACAGCTGCCATTTTTTCCATCCTGGCTGAAATGTGTTTTCGCACTTTTGGTGCAGAATAGAGCAGGTGCTGTGGGAAATCACTGTCCAGGACAGAATAAGAAAATGACAGTGATACTGTTCATGAGCAGAGGTTCTAAAATGCACATGTTGAAATTTTGGTGATGATAGCCCACCGAATGACTGTGTTACAAGTGTGCGTTGCACACTTTCAATGCACCCTTGTAACTTTGCAGATTTGTAATATTGTCACACCAGATTTTCACCAGTGGAATTTTTTCACACCTCCTTATGAGCAGTACAGCTGTCATTTTTCACATCCTGACCAAAATGTGTTGTCACAGTTCCTGCGCACAATAACTTGGTCGCTGTGGGAAATCACTGTTCATGACAGATTAAGAAAATGACAATGGCACTGTTCATGAGCAGAGGTCCTAAAATGCCTACGTTGAAAATTTGTTGATGAGACTCCATAACATGACTCTGTTACAAGTGTGCGTTGAACTGTTTCCACACACACCCTTGTAACTTCACAATTTTGTAATATTTTCGCTCCACATTTTCAACAGTGGCATTTTTCCACACCTCCTCATGAACAGTACAGCTGCCATTTTTCAAATCCTGGCTAAAATATGTTTTTGCACTCTTGCCACAGAATAGTACGGTTGCTGTGGGAAATCACTGTTTAGGACAAATTAAGATCGAACGAGTGAGGGGGGGAGTGACCAAGCTCAACTGAGCTCTGTCGGGACTGCTGCAGATTTGTTTGTGGGCAGTAAAAAGCATCAATGCAGGGAGATGCCCAGTACAAAAGGCCAAACTGCAGCGGCGGGAGAAACAGTAAGAGTGAGTGAGACAGGGGGGACTGAGTGAGCTCAATGGAGCTCTATCAGGACTGCTGCAGATTTCTTTGTGAGCAGAAAAAGGTGCCAGTGCAGGCAGGAGTCCCGTACAAAAGGGCCGCTTGCAGCACCAGGACAAACAGAATGAGCGCGTGACAGAGGGAGACAGAGCAACCTCAATGGAGCTCTTTCAGGACAGCTGTGGATTTGTTTGTGGACAGACAAAGGTGCCAATGCAGCCAGGAGCCCCGTACACAAGCGCAGCCTGCAGTGCCAAGAGAAACAGAATGAATGAGTGACAGAGCGGTAGTAAGCAAGCTCAGTGGAGCTCTATTGTGACAGCTGTGGATTTCTTTGTGGACAGAAAATGTGGCAACACAGGCAGGAGGCCAGTACAACAGGCCAGCTTGCAGCATGGGCCGAAACGGCGAGAGTGAGAGAGCTCAATGGAGCTGTGTCAGGACTGTAACAGATTTCTTTCTGGCCAGATTAAGCCGCCTATGCAGGCAGGAGACCAGTACAAAAGGGTAGCCTGCAGCGGCAGGAGACACAGACTTAGTGAGTGGGGGAAGGGGAGTGAGTGAGCTCAATGGAGCTCTGTTGGGACTGCTTCAGATATGTTTGTGGGCAGAAAAAGGCAGCAATGCACACAGGGGCCCAGTACAAAAGGGCAGCCTGCAGTGGCGGGGAAACCAGAATGAGCGAGTGAGAGAGGGGGACTGAGCGAGCTCAACGGAGCTCTATTGTAACTGTGGCAAATTTCTTAGTGGGCAGAAGAAGGTGGCAACAGATGCAGGAGCCCAATAGAAAAGGGCAGCCTGCAGCGCTGGCAGAAATGGACTGAACGAGTGACAGAAGGGGAGTGAGCGAGCTCAACAGAGCTTTGTTGGGACGGCTGCAGATTTCTTTGTGGGCAGAAAAAGGTGCCAACGGAGCCAGGAGCCCAGTACAAAAGGGCAGCCTGCAGCGCCACGAGAAACAGAATGAGTGAGTGACATGGGGAGTGAGCGACCTCAACGGAGCTCTGTTGGGACAGATGTGGATTTCTTTGTTGGCAGAAAAAGGCGCCAATGCAGGCAGCAGCCCAGTACAAAAGGGCAGTCTGCAGCGCCGGGAGAAATACAAGGAGCGAGTGGGAGAGGGGGAGTGAGCAAGCTCAATGGAGCTCTTTTGTGACTGCTGTGGATTTCTTTGTTGGCAGAAAAAGGCGGCAATGCAGGCAGGAGCCCAGTACAAAAGGCCAGCCTGCAGCACCGGCAGAAACGGAATGAGTGAGTGAGAGAGGGGGAGTCAGCAGGCCTCAACAGACCTGTGTTGGGACAGCTGTAGATTTCTTTGTGGTCAGAAAAAAGCCACCAGCAGAGGCAGGAACCCAGTACAAAAGGGCAGCCTGCAGTGCCAGGAGAAACAGAATGAGAGAGTGAGAGAGGGGTAGTGAGCCGCCTCAACGCAGCTCTGTCGGGACAGCTGTAGATTTCTTATTGGCCAGAACAAGGTACCAATGCAGGCAGGATCCCAGTACAAAAGAGCAGCCTGTAGCACCGGGAGAAACAGACTGAGCAAGTGACACAGGGGCAGTAAGAGAGCTCAATAGACCAACACAATCAACATTCAGCATTGACAAATGCTTGTTGACTTTTAGTATCACTTTAGACAGGACAGAAATGAACACAAAACCAGTGGTAAAGCTGTTTGAACAATGTTTGATGAAATCATATTGACCTCTGCTACACTCAAAATAGAGCAGTGAAATCAATCAGAACAGGTACAGTACATCCTAATGCAACACTCTAATTTAAAGCTTTACAATTAAAAATATATTGTATAAATTGGACACATAATGACCTAACTCAGAATAAGTAATTTATCATCACGTGTAAGTGGGCTGCACATACATAACTCATTCTTGACTGCCACTCGTGGGTTATTGTCCTGTACCTTTACTGGTGAATAAATGCAATATTCTATGTCAGTCAATTGTGTATCTTATGTACAGTATGCTGCTGAAAGGTGGGCTGCAGAACTGCATATATAATGGATATTCTACAAATAAGAGTAGATTTAAGGCTCCTACTTGGTCTGTAAATCTTAATTCTTTCTACAGCATTGTTAATGCAGTACATTTGTTGTTCCAGTGGATGGATTAATGATGCTATAGGTCATTTATTTCAGCATTGGATATACTGACAATCCATTATTTAAATCAAAGTAACCATTGCTACTGTAATTAACAGGAATGACAGTGATCAAATGAACAGTAATAACTAAGATGAAAGGAAAAAAGATGTATTTGACATTTGACAGCTCTAAAAGTCTTTAGCATGGGAAACTAATCTTAGCAAAGCAATGGAATCCATTTGAATCCTTATTTACCATATTCAGCAGTCATGATTTTCTACCAAAAAAATACAGAAAACTGTGACATAAGAGCTTCATTACTCATATGACTCATGCCCTCTGTCTTGTAAATACTGTCGACTCTGTAATGAAAGCTTCAACAGCATTATCTGAAATAATAAACTGAGCACTCCAGCACTAACATTAGAATAAAATCAGCTTGATTATCCAAGCAATCTTCAATCTGTTGAAGTATTGAGGAGCTGCTCAGGTTCCACATTACTTCTGACTAAACAGCTTTCTTGGCATATCCTTTTCTCACTCATTAAATCATATAGGCAAGTATTGTGGCTTCAGAACAGTGTGTGGTTTTGCTATGCTGGAGACCCTGAGTTTAGGAATGACTCTGAGTCTCTAGTTTTAATTATTTTTTATTTTATTTTACAATTTTTCACCACGGAAAACCTAGCTGAGATCTAATATCACACTTCCTATTTAATTCTGCTGCTGCCCATTTCTGCAGCCTGGTGGACTGAAGTATTGGGAGGTTACATGACTTGCCAAAGGTGACAGAGTGAGTACTTGGATGTAGCAGTATTTGAACTTGTGATCTTCTTATTTCTAAGATTGTGCTCTACTTATTATACTGCCCTGCCTCCATTAGATTCTGATCTTCAGGATTCTGACCTTAAGAAAAGGAATTTGGTTTTATATAATGCATTTTAGACACACCGGGTGAGATTTTCAAAGACTTGCTTCTGTTTTTCAGATGCAGCTGCAGAATTCTGCCCAAAAAGTTAGACTACAAAAAGCTGGTCTAACTTGTGGGACAGAATTCTGCAGCTGCACCCAAAAAATGGACACAAGCCCACAATTGCAGCAGAAATCACCGTGAGCAGTGGGAAATGTTGCATCTGGATGTACTTGTGTGGGCACAGCACACATCTAAATACAGATGCAAATACCATGTCTACTCTTTTTTAAAATCCCACCCACTATATCCATACTGAATATACAAGTCATAAACATTTGATCATAGCTACTGGATTTACATAGAGAAGTTCTCCAGGGCTTGAGAGTTATATCAGTTTACTCTGCAGCTGGGTTATGAGTGGAACTTGATATGGACGGTCTCCAAGGAGACAATTTCCAATTAGAGTTGTGCAGAATGGAGTTTTCTGAAAAAAGATACTTCCCTCCTATACCTTATTTACCCCTATGACATTTTTAAAGGTCTCTATCATATCCACCCTTCCATGTGTGTGTGTGTGTGTGTGTGTGTGTGTGTGTGTGTGTGTATATGTATATATATATATATAATTTTTTTTTTCCTTTTGGTTGCTCCACATAGGACGTTTGATGCAGACCCCTCCCTTATGGTTGTCCTCTGGTTGATGGCTATCACTCTGCCTGTGTCCTTCCAGAGATTTGGTGACCAGAACTGTAAACAATATTCTAGGTGATGTCTTCACAGGGATCTGTACAGAGGCAACACCACAACTCTCCTTCTATGGTGATACCTCTCCCTAAGCACACCAGCATCCCACTTGCCCCACCCCCAACTGCTTTGTCACACTACTTGGACACCATTAAGTCATCAGAAATTATTACTTCCAGTAATCTCTCCTGCTTGATGGTCATCAATCGCACACCCCCCATTTTGTACTGTGCCCCAAGTGCATTATTTTGCACTTTGTTTGCATTGAAATCAGCTGCCATGCCCTTGACCACTCTTCGAGTTTTCTCAGGTCTCTGCTCATCCTTTCTACCCCCCCAAGAGTGCCCACCCTATTGCTGATTTTGGTGTCATCCACAAAGAGGCAGACCTTCCCTTCCAGCTCTTCTGCAATATCACTTATAAGGACATTAAAAAGGATTGGTTCTAGCACTGATCCCAGATGCACCACGCTAGTCACCCTCCATTCTTTGGAGTGAACACCATTTACTACCATCCTCTATCACTTCTTACCCAGTTTACAACCCTTGGACATACTCCTAAGCTACCCAGCTTATTTATCATTCTCCTGTGTGGAATAGTGTCAAAGGCCTTCCTGAAATCTAAGTAGATTATATCCACTGTTCTAAATTGATCAATTCCTTGGTTATCCAATCAAAGAAATCTATCAGATTCATCTGATATTACCTCTCACCCAAGAGTTCATGTCTGACTCGGGTCATGTAACCCACAGAGTTCAAGATATTCCACTATCCTCTTCCTCAGCAAAGATTCCATGAACTTTCCCACCATTAATGTCAGGCTGATTGGCCAATAGTTGCCAGCCTTCTACCATCTACCACATTTGTGAACTGGGACTACATCTGCTGTCCTCCATTCCTCCAGAACCATTCCTGGTTCCAGTGAGCTGTTAAAGAAGACTGTCAGAGTTGCAGCTAGTACCACTCTGAGCTCCCTCAATAACCTAGAATGTATTTCTTCTGGCCCCATTGCTTTGTCCACTTTCAGATTAGCGAGTCCCTTTAAAAAGGATTAGTGCCACCTGCCTCCCTATCGAGCTCATGCTACTTTTTTGTGGCCCCTTCCCTTCCCTTCTCCTTTCACTGTGAATACTGAACAAGAGTATTTATTTGAGATGTCTGCCTTTTTATGGTCCTCCTCTACACACTCCCTCATCCCTTTTTAACCTTGCAGTCTCCCCTTGTCTTCCTCTTTTCCCTTACAGATCTAAAAAATGTCTTGTTACCTGCCATTACCACTTGGGCTATTCTAGCATGGTTGTCCATGCATTATTCTTTACATAATTACTAGTGATGTTCAAAGGTGGCAAAATTCACTCTGCTAAATATTTTGCATATTACGCTCAGTTTGTTAATCCACGGAGCACTGGATTGAATGTGAAGTGTAATTTGAACACAGACTTCCCTGCTCAGTGTAGTAGTGGGCACCCCCCCCTTTGCTAGCCACAATGTAAAAAAATGTAACTTCCTGGTGTCTAGTAGTCCCCCCCCTGCCGATCGCTGGCCACAAAGTAAAAATTAAATTTCTGGTGTCTGGTGGCCCCACCCACTTATCTCCGTTAAAAAATGTATATATTTAATTCAATCCTGGTGTCTACTGTGGTTCTCCACCCCCCCCCACCAATTGCAGACCAGTTGGCCATAATGTAAATGTATATATATGTGTGTGTGTGTGTGTGTGTGTGTGTGTATATTTTAAATTAAATCACTGGTGTCTAGTGGACCCTCCACCCTGCTCCCACCCAACCCCAAGCGGGCTATATACACACTCATTCATTGAGATAGCTCAGTCAGGCTGCTGGTGGTGGAGGTGTGTGGAGGGCTAGTCTGGTGTCCCACTTTGGGTCAAGAAGTGGGGGAGCGGGGTGGTGGGGCACTAAACCATGTGACTTCGCAAAGTGACTCACAGTGGCAAATTTGGCAACTTTGCCGAAAATTCATCAGCATAGTAAAACTTCAGTCTATCTGTAATAATTACTCATGATAATTTTTAATGTTCAGAATATCAGGTTGTAATTTTGTGTTACAACTGCCTGGTTGTAATCACTAACTGTAAACCAAGCTTGTGCTGTAAACAGCATGTGCAGTAGTCCAATCACTGGTGCCATGTCACACAAATAAAAATCCTCCTCAGTACATGGCAGGTCCTCAGGAGAACACATATCTCTGAAAACACCCCACCTCTTCCAAATGACTCCCAGATTAAGTTTTTAAGCCCATGAATCATTTTTTCCTATCGCGTGTGCAGTAATATTTTGTTTCCCATCTTAGCCCAAATGTAAATACAACCAGAGCTGTGGTGCATCATTTTGCATTCACATTGTGGCTCTATGCCACTCATGTATTTCACTATACACAACAGAGTGGTGTCAAAGTCAGGCTGTGAATAGGAAATGGTTCCATGCAGTTCCCGCTGTGTTCATATTTGGGTTAACATAGGTGTCTATGCATGAAAAAAGGGTGCCTAGATGCCGTGTACCTGAGGAACGCAGGCAACCCTACATCGGGAATCTGTGCATGGGAACCCCACAGCATGCACAATCTGTGTGCAAGGCAGATATGCACCTGAACTCCTGGCCGCATGGACAGCAACGTGCTGGGGGAGGGCAGGGGGTGTCAGGTTCATGCCAACAGTACACGCCATTCAGTAATGCACATAGTACTGCACACTGGGGTGCATCGGTAGGCACCAGTTATGCCAGTGGGGACCCTGCTGTAACTGGTGTTCAAGGCCAGCACCATGCACACAGCCTTTCTGTCCCTATTACAGTAAAGCACCCCTGCCCAACACAAGGCAGCCCTGGTCCCCATGTGCCCAAGGCATAACACCCAACCACAACATAGTGCAGCCCCAGTCCCCATGAGCCCAAGACATTGCATCCACCACTCAGCACAGTGCAACTTTGGTCCCCATGTGCCAAAGGCATAACATTCACCCAACCCAACACAGTGCAGCCCGGCCCCTGGTATAACACATGACCCCCTCAACACACACAGGTGCCCCAGTGCCTGCTGTTGTACAATACATGCCCCCCACTCACACAGAAGTACCCCCAGTAATCCACATCCCAACCCCCAAACCGGTTCCTCTGCACGCTCATTGGTGCCCAGTAGTGGCACCCCAACCCCCTTCGGCACAGTCAAAACCCCACCCTGGTCCCCATACTGTCCTGATGGTGCCATAACTCAGGATAGGCAGTGGCACAGCCCTACTCACATCTACTTGGATGCCAGCTGTCCAAGTGATGCTGGGAGCAGAACACTTACATATAGAAGTGCACACCCAGCAGCACTAGGATGGGCGGTGCCAAGGGAGGTGTGTGGAGGGCTTTTCTGCTGGCTGTCATGAGCCCTGGCACTGTTGGGTTAGTATGGGGATCAGGAAAGGGTGGCAAGGGTGTCACAGGTATTGGAGATGTCTTATATAACATCAGGCACTGGGGCATCTGTGTGTGCTGGGGGTGGGGTTTAATGTGATACACCAGAGACCAGGGCTGCACTGTGCTGATGGTGGGGTCGTGCTAGTACCAGATGGGGGATGGGCCACGGATGAGTGTGCATGTAGAGGGGGGCTATGGCACCCTGATGGGGCTGATACATAGCTCTTTGGGAGGTGGGGGTCTTCCTCATTGACTGCTTGACTCAGTGGCATGGCTGCTAGGTTCCAGGTGCCTTCTTGGGTTATTCATGCACCCAGACCCATGCCTAGGTGTGCAAGGGATCCACTCCTGGACCCGGGATGGGTATCCGATTGGTTGCCCGCCTGGATCTGCTTCTCTGCCCCAGGCCACCCTGTGGACTCCTGTGCAGTGGGGGGGGGGGCAGAGCCACAGACAGATGCCCTGCAGGTGCATGCATTTATGCATACTCCACATCCGGTGCATAATTCCTACCCATTTTTGCATAGGGCCCATTGTGAATGAAATATTAACGCACACTAGTTGGGGGAAAAAATATTTTATTGGCTTAACAGCCTAATGGGGGGCCTTTGTGGGTTGTGGTGTATTCAGAGAAATGTTTCCTTAAAAGATCCAAACCAATTATTTATTAAAAATGTTCAACAGTAATTATTAAAAAAAAAAAATACAAAAATAAACAAGACACGGGTGGGTGTAAATTACAATTTTATGCACACCATTGGTGTGGGATGCTTTCAAAAACACTCAAGTGTCACAATTCAGGGATGTAGAGATCCCACATTTCAGGTGATTATAACATTCTGGTTACTTATACACCCACCAACCCATGGATTATTGTCTGTATAGTCACATCTAAAAGAGCAGTGTGGCACAGCAATCAAATAAGTAGGGTCAGTTGGAAACAGAAATGAATTTAAACACCATTCAAAGAATGGGTAATGTTTAACACAGTACATTATTTTATGTGTCTTAACCATAAAAAAGCAGGGAATGGAAACAGCAGTGAAGTGGAGGACAAGCAGGATGGGAAAAAAACTTGAAATAACGGTGGTGAAAAGGAGCTGGAGCAAAGGGGGGTGGAAGGTGGTTAGCAGGCAAAGAGACGGCAACTTGTGAAGGGCCATGGGTGAAAATGCAAGAAGTTTTGGAAACAAACGTCAGACCTGGAGGCCATCATGGCAGAAGCAAACCTGGATATTGTGGTCATTACTGAATCATGGTACACAGCCAAACATCGTGGGGACATAACAGTACCAGGCTCCACTCAGTTCAGAAGAATAAGGTGGGGAGGAAGGAAGGAAGGAAGGCAGGCTTGAGCTATACATAAGCGAGTGTATTAATAGCAACAGAAAGGCAAGGAAGCCAGGGAGGAAAGGAGGAACTGGGGATGCTGTTGGTCACCCTGAAGACAGGAGCCTGAGCTGCTATTTGTACTGGAGTGATTTACAAACATCCAACACAGAGAAAGGAATTGGATTAGTACTGGGGGAAGTCTTTAGCATAATGGCAGAAAAAGTGGAGGTGCTACTTGTGGGGGATTTAGTCTCCCTGATTTAGATTATAGCCTATCAGCTACAGCCTCTAGTAGAAGCAGAGGCATCCTCGATTTCCAGCAGTGGGTGTTTCTCTAGCAGCAAGTCGGGGTGCCCACTCATGATGGGACAATACTGGACCCGGTGTCCACAAACAAGAACAGTGTTGCAAGTGTCAAATTAGGAGGTCATCTAAAGATCAGCAATAACTGTACAGAGTGGTTCAACATATGAAAAACAGCAGAGGCAAATTGCACAAATATGAGGGTCCTGGATTTCAGGAGGGCAGATTTAAAAAAAATGCTGAACACCTCAGAGATGGCCTAGCAGATGAGGATAGCCTGGGGTGAAGGGGCAGTAGGACAAATTAAGGGATAGCAGAGTAAAGGCAACAAACCTCTGCCCAAAAGAAGTGAGCAAAAATGGAAGGAAAAAAAAAGACTGCTGCTATTCTGAAAGGAAGTGGCTGCAAATGTTAATGCTGAAAGGGTAGCATTCAGGTGCTACAAAGAGACTCAGAGGGGAAGAGGATAGGGAGGTGTACCAGGAGATTTATTTATTCATTTAGCTTTTGTTGACCAGGTAAGTACACTAGACAATACATTTGCCTATTTTCAGGCACGACCTGGAGGAGTACAAGGAAATACAAGTTCATACAGAGGACAACATGATACAAGTTAGGCATTTACACAGAATCAGCTAAACCAAATGAACATAACACAAGCAGTCAGTACACACTGTTAAAAATATGAGCAGAACATATACATAGTCACCAAGGCTATGAGCAGTGCATTGTACAATTATATACAGTTCAGGGCCCTAAAAGCAGAGCCGCAGTTAAAGCATCACCTGAAACAGAGAGTGAATACATTATATGCAGAGCAAAACCCAAGCAGGCAGGATGCATCAGCAGGACCTGCACAAGGGTACAAAAAGAAGGACATGTGAGTCCAGTGCAGAGAAGCAGATGGAACCAAGGAAAGTGGTGAGAGGCACTAAGGTGCAAACTGAGAAAAGGATATCCATAGAGGTAACTAAGTGGGAAAAGATCTTTTTAGGTACATTAGTAAAATGAAGAAGACAAGGGAGGGATTGTGGCTGGGGCTAAGAAGGGAAGGGAGTACTGTGTTGAGGAGGATCAGGAAAAAGCTGATATCCTGCACTGGTATTTTGGTTCAGTCTTCACAATGAAAGGGAAATGGATCGAACCACTCAGGGGGTGGGAGTTAGACACAAGTTCCTTCACAGAGGAGAGAGTCTTGAAGGACTTGAGAATCTGAAAGTGGACAAGGCTATTAGACCAGACGGGTACACGAAAGGGTGTTGAAGAATATCAGGGAACTACTGGCTGCACCTCTGACAGTCCTATTAATGTACTGGAGACAGAAGTGGTTCTGGAGGTCTGTAGGAGGGCAGATATAATCCTGCTTCATGGTAGTGGCAGTAGGGAGATGACTGACAAGTAAAGTTCAGTCAGTCTGACGTCAGTGATCAGAAGGTTAATGGAGACACTTTTAAAGGAAATGTTTGTGGAGTATCTTGAATTCAGTGGGTTGAAAGACTGGAAGCAGCATGGATTCATTGGTGGGGGGGGGTCATGTCAGACAAACTTGATTGATTTCTTCAATGGATGACCAGGGAAATAGATCAGGGTGGGTAAGGGAACATGGTCTACTTAGACTTCAGCAAGGCCTTCTACACTGTACCACATTGGGGGATCAAAAATAAAATGGGGTGTTTCAGGGTATGTCTTAAAGTAATAAACTGGGTACAAAATTGGTTGATGAATAGACAAAAGTAGGTAATGGTAAGTGACATTTACTGGTGGAAGTGGAGAGTAGCCTGGGGGACCTAAATTCTCAGTACTTGAACCAGTCCTCTTGAATGTCATTATAGGTAATATTGAAGAAGAGCTTGAAAGAAAGGTATGCTTCTTTGCAGATGATATCAAAATCTGAAATAAGGTGTACACTCCTTAGAGGGTGGAGCTCATGAGAAGAGACCAGAGAAAACTTGAGGAGTGGTCTAAGGTACTGTATGGCATATGAGATTCAATGTGAAAAAGTGCAGAATCATACACTGAGGGCACAGAAACCTAGAAGCAGAGTATAAAATGGGGGAAGAGGTATTGATGGTCACAAAACAGGAAAGTGACCTTGGAGTAATTGTATTGAATGACCTTAATGTGGCAAGACATTGTGACAAGACAGTGGGTAGCACAAGTGGGATGCTGGGGTGCATAGGAAGGGGTATCACCATCAGAAAAAGGGAGGAGGTGTTACCACTGTGTAGACTCCTGGTAAGATCCCACCTGGGTAATTGTGTTGAGTTCTGGGGCCACATTTCAGGAATGACATAGACAAGTTAGAGGCTGTCCAGAAAAGGATAAGAAAAATGGTGCAGAGATGGCATAAAAAGCCATATGATGAGAGACTGAGAAATCTCTATATGTACACCATGGAAGAGAGGAGAGATAGGGGGCATGCTAGAGTCTTATTAAAACCTCACAGGGGTGAATAAGACACTGGAAGGGGGGGTATTTTTCAGAGGAAACATTCCATGAGAACAAGGGTCATGCAATAAAGCTGGAAGGGGGAATTTAGGAAGGATGTGAGGAGGTACTTATTCACTGACAGGGTGGCAGAAGCCTGGACTAGTCTTCCAGCAGAGGTAGTGGTGGCAAATACAGTTCTGGGCTTCAAGTATGCATGGAATAGGCAGAAGGAAATCTTGACAGGGAAGCAGGAGAGGGGGTGTTAGCTGGAGATCAGGTACAGGATGAAATAAATGACAGACTGGGTGGGCCACATGGTCGTTATCTGCTGACAAATTGTATGTTTCTATGTTCTATGTTAATGGCCATGAATAAAACACTTAGACCCCTATTCCCTAATAGGTCTTGTACACATCACTAGGGAGGAGTACCAGGCCATGCAAGTGTGTGCAGCACAGCAGACACCCGTGTGATGCACATCCGCCTGGGTGGGCCTGGGTGTCATGAGTCCTACCACATAGCTCCACATTAGGGGTGGGGATGGCCAGGAGGATGTATGTGAATCAGACCAGGTGCTTCCATTCAGAAGCCCCCAACTAGGTCCAAGAGTGGTTCCATTACTTCATGGGAGCAGAAGATCATGGGATATGGCAGGCCACAGACAGGCTGCCATGTCTCCAGTGGCAGGCAATAAAAGTTACATTTTTCAAAGTTAGCACCCCACAGCCTGTCACCACTCCCAGACCTACAAGACATTGAGAATGGTTGGGGTCCTTGCCTGATGGTGGTCAGTGTGACCTGTGATGACAGGTAGGAAGAGGTCTGCAACTGTTAAGGCTGCCCTCTGGCTGTCGTAAAGGTAAACCCCCCAAATACCGGCCCAGCAGAGAGCAAATGGCATTATACATCCCACTGTCTGACATCTGTCTCTGGGCATGTCACCTCCACCCCCACCCAGCTGGACTGGCCACGTAGTTGCATGGGATCCCCATGCAAGTCCTGGGCAGGGGTACAGAGCAGGTGTATGCTGCTAATGCATCTGAAGTTGACCGTCAAACTTCCAGGATGTGCCTTTCCCAGTCATATATGCTACATAATAGGCATGTAGGGCCATGATACCTTTAATGTACAGGGCCCCTTCTTTTTGAAGTATAGGCACATGGAAAAGAGGTTGGGAAAATTCTTAATCCTAATTGGCAGAAGATATTTAAATACCACATGTATAACAGTCTGTACCCACCACCTAAGAAAGAGCTGGTACCAACTTTTTTATTTAGCTAATTGTTGTTTTCCCTGAAAGGAGGGTTAGGCAATTTTGTCTATTTTTAGCCTCTTCCTGGGGGGTGGGGGGTGGATATGGATACAAACTGACATTGAGTCAGGTTAAGCTGTTGATATTATTTTTATTGAATGGAGAAAATTTGGCAAGGACACTGGTGAAATTCCCATACTAGCCAGAAAAAGTACATTTATGCTGCAAGCTATGCTCAGAAAGGGGCCATTCCTTTAATACATGCCCATGGATGGTACACAATGGGGGTAAATAACCAGATCAGGAGGAGCTGTTATTGTAAATCTAGAAGAGAAATCTCTTGTCTGTGCCTTCAACTGAGGCAGCGCCTGGGACACCAATGACAAAATCCAGTGGTCGTTGCCCTTCTACTTCTGCACAGTTGCTTGACACAGTGCAACCAGCAGCTCAAATTCCCATGTTGACAGTTGTCCCCATCTCTGATCCACCACTGCAAGAGGCCTTGCAACAGGAGTTCCACATGGTTGATGAAGGAGGAGGAATGGAAATGGGCACATCTGTTATTCCCAGCACATCTGTGAACCAACTCACCACCGCTGTGGGGGCCAAGACTACTGACATGCCCCCCCCCCAAATCACCTGACAAAGGCATGATGGAAGTCTGGACCAAGCAAAGACAGATGAATATTCAGCCCAAGCCTAAGCTACTTCAGAAAGAGGCCTTGAAGCTGCAAAACAGAGATGTGTTACTAAGTAAAAGGATTAACAGGGGGTGATTCAGAAGAGGATGACAGGGTGGTTGACTCCGATGCTTCCTCAACAGCATCTTCACAGGAAAACCTTTCTTCAGAAAATGAGGTCCAGGGCCATGAACTTGCATTATCAAAGAAAAAGGGCTCATTCTCATTCTTGGAGGAGGGCCCGATCCAACAAACAGATAACTTGAAGATGATGGCCAGACTCCTGATTTTACTATTTTTTTATTGCTGAGTTTGTCCTGGCATGTGCCTCCCTGAATACCAATGCTGCGAAGAATCCAAAGAGAAGATCATTAAATTTTGCTTTTCTACAATCCTTACAGTTCTCTTTTTTTTTTTTTTTCCTTGCAGGATACAAGGTTTAAATCCTTGTCTGACACACAACTGTCTCAGTTCTTTGGGGGTATCTTTCTGGTCCTTGGGAGAGGACGTCTGGAGTTAAACATTTTTTAGGAATATCAAGCTTTCACAATCTATAATATATAATGTAGTTTCTCAACATTTATTAACTCTGGTTATTACCATTTCTAAACAGCATTTTTTTACACATTTAAGCCCCTCCTCTGTCTAAATCAAAGAGGACTGATTTCTTTAAAATGATTCAACCCTTTTTGTACACAGCCCAGAATATCATCATATGGGGACAGACAGTAATGTCTCCCTCACCCAAATCCTGCAAATGTTTGGAAACAAGATTTACTGTATTGTCCATGTCTTGTCCTCTATATTGACAACAAACGGTCTTGCGGATGCCTAAGGTCTAACTCATAAATTGAAGTGGGTTGGGCACTTTTTAATCAGCACACTGGCCTTTTACATAGATGACTACTTTGTGATGTTTTCTCTCCTAGTAGGGACTGCAGAGGTAAAACCAGTACAGCCTTCTGATCATGCCCTGTTAGGCTGCTCAGTGGGTAGTTGGGAGTCTGTGATGGAAGGCAGGGGCCTTTGAAGGTCAATAATAACTTATTGCAGTATACAGATGTAAGGGAGTTTTTGAGGCAGTTTTTCTCAGTTAAAGCCTCAGTGATGTGTATGTTTGATTCTAGTATGGCCTGGTGGGAAGATACTAAGAAAGAGCTTAAACATATGTTGCGGCAAATTGGCAAGACCCTTGTCAGAGATGGTTATCACCAGTATTTATCCCTTAGGCATCAGTTGAATACATTAATGTCATATACCCATGAACATGCTATAAATCTGTCTACCTATATTTCACAGGTAAATGCTCTTTCATGCTGAACAATTAACCAAGGCACTAAATCAAAAGTTTGGGCTCATGTACCGTCTAACCCCTTTTCTCACTCAGGCATCCAGGCTAAAGATAGCCACTGGCATGCTCCTGCTCACCTTATTTTATGGTGCCCAATGCTACATTCAATGCAAAACAGAGATGCTAAAGCTAGGAAAATTGTACCACAGAATAGAACGCTTTGCCCTGGGAGCTCAGCCACTAGAACACCACTGTAATATACTCGACTCACTGAATTGGCCCTCCCTGGAGGGCAGACTGGCTTACACTTTCCTATGCTTGGCTTTCAAGCTTCTACAAATGGATGCTTCCCCCAGCCCGAGTCATAGCTTAGTACTCAAGCAGCCTAAAATCCACTTAGATCCTCGTGTCGTCGACTCCTCCATGTCCCAAAAGTCCGAACATGTCAAGGCCTTCAATCGTTCAAACATTACATCCCGTCCCTATGGAATGGTCTACTTAGCAATCTTCAAGACTGCAGCTCCTTTGGGGGTTTTAAAAAAGGCCTAAAGACATACCTTCTAGAGCTAAGCCTCTGTCATGCCACCGCTGAGGATAGAAAACAGCACTCCACCTCTGATACTAAAAACCTGCCACCTAACATGTTGGTATCCTATTTCAGTTGAATCTTATCACTTCTGAAACACTTGAAATTGTAACCCATAAAACTGACCTGATAAAAGAACCTTATGTAACTGCCACTCTTGTGAAACTAGTGTTTACCCCATGTTATTCTAAACGTTACGTAAGCTGCCTGTAATTCTACTATATGTTCTGATTTTAATGTCTCTATATACGCACTTTCCCTTGAATTGTTCCTACTTCTTATTGTACTGTTGACTGTGATTAACCCCGGGTCACCCCTGAAAAAGGGACCATTACGGTCTCAGTGGGCCTACCCAGTCACCAAAATTTAAATAAATAAATAAATAAAATGATAAAATGTGAAATAATGCCCTTCAATATAATACGGCTATATAACGGGGCATGGCACACAGGCAGCCTTCTATTTTTTTCCCTTTGAGGTCTGCACCAACCTGGTATAGAGCAGAGTTTTGCCATCCATAAAAACTCCAGCAATCTAGTCATTCACACCAGGCTTAACATTATGCAGGAGGTAAATTGCTATGTGAAATGTGCTTTAGAATGTGATGCAGGAATGGTCCATATAAACACCACTTCCTTGCATGGGTTACAATGTCCCTGGGCGCCAGACTCACTAGGGAATCAGCTGGTATAGACTCTTACTACAGATGAAGTTTTCTTCGCAGTTAACTTCTCTGAAAATGGATATGGCACCAGGGTGGGTGGCATCACAGTCAAGCTATAAATTAATGCAACTACAACCTAGTAGTCTTCTGGCAGAAGTCTTTAATCACTCTCTGAAGATTAATACTTTTTTGTTTATTTAAAAAAAGGGGATAGACAGGATCTTCAAAATTGGCATCAGATAAGTCTGATGAATGCACACTTTAAAAGTCTAATAAAAATGTAGGTGAATAGGTTAAGTTTGCTTCTGAGTGACATTATAGACCCAACCCAGTCCTGTGTGATTCCAGAAAGAACAAGCATTTGTCAATGCCGAATGTTTGCTTGCTGACATTGGCATTGGTAGTGTAGGAGTCACAGAGCTGCATAATAGGAATGGCAGTGAAGTATTGAACTGAGGCCAACCCCACCACCACCTTGCAGATACTGACAGGCACTGGAGTGTGCCTTTAGGTTGTGAGGCATAACGGCCATGCCATTTCACCACAACCTACTCTGCAGACACCAGCAAGTGTCACGGTGTGCCTTGGGGTCTTTGGTCCATATGTTCACACCATTCCATCTGGAAATTTGGTGAGATGGGTGCTGTATAGGAGAATGGGGTGAACTTTGGGGCCAAAGAGTCCAAGGCACACCTTGATGCCTCTCACTGGCTGCAGGGTGTGGGTGGAGGTGGAATGGTATGAGCATTACAGGCAACAATCGCAAGTCACACCCCTGATGCCTGTCAGTCTCTACAGGGTGGGGCGTTATGGTCAGAAACCCTAATGCCTCAGGCGTTCATTGGTATTTTCACTCCAAATTGTCAACATTTTTTTTTTGTGACACCCACTTCATGAACAGTGGCAATATCAGTTTGTTAGCCAAAAGCTGATTTTGCACAGCAACTATGCCATTTGGCACCACAGGTGCGAAAACACATTTCGAACAGGATGTGAAAAATGACAACTGTACTGTTCATGGGGAGGTGGAAAAAATGACAATGTTGAAAATCTGCAGTGAAAATATTTAAAAAAATGGTGGAGTCACGTACGTGCGTAGAAACTGTGTGATGCACACCTGTAATGTAATTAGTTTGGAGATTTTTTATAGCAGATTGTCAACAAAGGCATTTTGGGACCTCCGCTCATGAACAGTGTCACTACGATTTTCTTAATATGTCCCAAACAGTGATTTCCCACAGCGACCATGCATTTCTGTGCTGGAACTGTGAAAACACATTTTGGCTATGGTGAAAAAAATGGCAGCTCTATTGTTCATAAGGAAGTGTGGAAAAATACCAGTGGTGAAAATCTGTACTGAAAATATTAAAAATTCATGAACTTATGAGGGTGAGTGGAAACTGTGCAATGCTCGCTCATAACACAGTCATTTTATGAACTTTTGTCACCAAATTTTTAACATAGCCATTTTAAGACCTCTGCTCATGAACAGCGTCACTGTAATTTTATTAATCTGTCCCGAACATTGATTTCGCACAAGAACTGCGCCATTGTGTGCTACATGCGTGGAAAAACATTTTGGGTGAGATGTGAAAAATGACAGCTGTACTGCTCATAAGGAGGTGTGATAAAATGGCAATGTTGAAAATCTGGAGTGAAAATATTAAAAATTTGCAAACTTATGAGCGTGCATAGGAACTGCGCAACGCACGCTCATAAATCAGTCACTTAAGGGAATTTTTTCACCAAATTTTCAACATAGGGTTTTTGGGGGCCTACCTCATGAACTGTGACACTGTTGTTTCGTAAATCATCCCCAAAAGGCTGTTCTATGCAGTGACCACAAAATCACCTTCCAGGGCCAATTAACACCATGAAAGTTCCAGAATTCATGAGGAGGGGTCCCAAAAACCCCATGTTGACAATTTGGTACCAGCATTCCAAAAATGCCAGAGATATGCATCAAACTTGAACAAAAATCTATTTATTCCGTTATACAGCTTACTACCATTTCTTCAGTTCGCAGTCGGCTTTGAAGAGTGCAGACATGTTCCCAGTCTACATAAGATTATCTCGCTGACCTCCAGAGGTAAGTATGGGGTGAGGTGGGGTGTGGGGAGATGGATGCGCAGAGGGTGGGTGCAGGTTGGGGGGAAAGACAATCAACGAGGGACCTTTTTTCTTTTCAGGTGTTTGTTTTCTTTTTAGGAAGATGACGCAGGACTTGTGCCATGCTGGGGTCCCAGCATGGCAGCTGGAAGATTTTTTTTGGAGGTCAGTGGCGCTGATGGGGGATTGGGCACCCCATTGCCATTCTCACTTATTTCACACTGGGATGGGCTCCCAGCATGGCACCTAGAATTCTGGGGGGAGGGCAGAGGCAACAGGGGATTGGGCACCCCATCAGCCATGCTGTGTGCAGTAGGCAGGGAGCACTATTCTGAGAGGGTTGTGGAATATTATTACAATACTGCTAAGGTGTGCCAACAGATGACAACTGCATCTACTTTTTCAGTCTCTTTGGGGTTCTGTTTTCCTGCTTTTGTCAATGCCGCTCCTACCCTGAACTCTGACTCAACATTCCAAGGATGGCAATTAGATCTTTTTTTTGAAACATTCTAAGGATGTCATTTTAGTCATTTGCCTCCTCCCGGAAAGATATTCCTAGGAAAAGTTCACTTCAAACTGAATTTATGTTCCAGGAAGGGAAAGCAGAGATGTATACAAGCAGGATTGCTGGCAATATGCTAATCAACACTATCTTATCACTGCTCACTGAAGAGGTTTCTCCCTTTCAATTGTATGCCACTGCATTTTCAACTGCTGTCATACACAGCTGCAGCATTCATTGGTGAACTGTGACCGTGCCTGCAAACACACTATTTGAATTGGAAGATGCGGTGCCACACCTACAAAATCCTGGATGATGGCGCTATGTTTTTTGCACATGTGTGCAAGCAAACATAAAAATCCACGATCAAATTGCTGTTACTGAGAGAGGTTTGGGAACGTAAAATGAAATGTGATACAATGGGCTTCCTCCTGTCTTTTTCTCTACCTCTTCCTTTTACTCAACATGTTGACTTTATGTTCCTTATGCACTATGTACAGTTACTGTTAAATTTTTACTATTTGCACTCACATGTACTGTTTAGAAATGGTGCCTTGTAAACCATGCAATGTGTGTGCTGACTTATGTAATTATTGACATGGAACCTTTGTAAATGGGACTCTAACTCAAAGGTTTGTAATTCTGAAATTTCAATAAATAAATATTGCAACACCCTAGAATTGCATTTTTTTATTATCAAATTCTTATCTGGCAGGTAAGATGTCGGCTGTTGTTGCAACAATGTAATATCACTGCATCAGAATTAGAATAGAAAATAGTTTAGGTTTTACTTTCAGTTTATAACAGGGAAGGGGGTCAATTCCCAAACAGGCACGAGAATTTGCTGTGCAAGAGCATGTCTGAGATTTTACTTTCCCGATTTCTTTCAGTACCTTATGACAGTCTAGCTTTCATTTCTCCCCTTTTCCATTTCTGTACTCTAATTCATTTCATTTCAAACCTTCCTGTATCACATGATTTTGTGTTAGTTTTTTTTTTCATAAGGAACTTTCCCTTTTTTGAAGGGGGATTATAGCTTCTCTTTTTTTTCAGAAAAAAAGGGTTTTTTATTTAGTTTTGGTTTGGTTCTGGGATGGGTTCATAGGGTTGTGTTTTTGTATGATTTTTGTTTTTGCCATCTGTCTTTAATTTATTTTTATAAAATTCCCCTACAAGCCTGAAATTTATTAGGAGTATATCTCTTTAAGACAGACAGTACTCAAGACGTAATCACCTAGGCACCTAGCCTTTGAAAAACTAATCATATACTAAATGTGCGGGGCATCTATTTTCAAGTGGAGCCATTTTCACTTTTGTACCTGCAACACCAAGTAAAGGATTTGAGCACCAGTAGAAGGTCTGGAGTTTTTAGAGTGTATGGTGAGTGCTCCAACTTTGCTTTGAATTCAGAACTGTTTCTGTTGGCAGCACCCGACTCCCTGTGCAGTCTCTTTCTGCTAATTTGAAGTGTGCAAAGTTCTCTATTATAATTACTAACTAGTGCAACCATCTGTAGACTAGTGCAATTTTGAGTCAGCTTATCCTGTTAGTTTGTACACAAATAAGTTATGATCATCTCCTGGCTGGTAGATTGTTTCAAAACCGTTGTTAAGGATTTCTGTGCAAATGTTTTCAAAAAAGCATTGCACAAGTAGTTGCAGTACATAGATTGTGGAAACTGCCATGCAGCACATAGATTTTTAAAACCATTGTGAAGCATGACCAGTAACTTCTAAAAATGGTAGTGCAGCACAAGTATTTTGAAAACTAGTGTGTAAATGCTAAAAAAAATACTCATGCAGCAGGTAGATTTTGCCAAAAAAAAAGGATTCCTGTACAAACATTTTTTAAAGCTATATACAGTAAATAGTACTGTACCTTTCACAGCTTTTACAAAAATGTTTGCATTTTTACCTGTAGTTTTTATTCAATGGTGACTTTTTATCCGAGGATGGATTGTATTGCAAAATTAAAGTGTTACGTGCAGACAATAAAATGTTATACTTTATGGATTTGATTACATTTCTTGATATTGGTTTACTTCATATCAAATAAGTAAAGGAAACATCAACTAAGATACTGTGTTAAAAAAACAGTAATAATGACCATATTTACAGAAATAAAAAAAAAAAATCAGAGCCCCACCTTCTGTACATTGTTTTATCTTGTTTTTTCTTTTAACCAGGAGAGACACATTAAGTTGAAGCTTGTTTACAGGTGCGACCTGGGAGCACAAGGAAGTTAAGTGACTTGCTCCGGGTCACACAGTATGCAAGTGGGGGCTGTGGGATTCAGACCCAGGTCCCAGGTTTGCAGATCAAAGCCTTAAACCACTGTGCTATATTGCCTCCTGTCTGATTTGAATTTAATCCTGAACAGAACCCACAACTTGCAGTTGAGGGTGACTTTTATTAAAAGTATTCATTGTGACCTGCACCTTTTATCTGAGAGTGATTTCTACATAGAAACATAGACTTTGATGGCAGATAAGGAATGCTTGGCCCATCTAGTCTGCCCATTTCCCTACCTACAGGATAGGCCACAGATCCCAGTTAACCAACAGCCTATTTCTTCCTACCCCCCCACAAGAATTGCCTTATGTCTGTCCAATGCATTCTTGAATTCTCCCACAGTTTTAGACCCCACAACCTCCTCAGGAAGGCTGTTCCATGCATCCACTACCCTCTGTGTGAAATAATACTTTCTCACATTGTCCCTGAACTGCCATCCTTCTATCTTTAAATTGTGTCCCCTTGTTCTTGCATGTCTCTTTTTCTGAAAGATGCTACCCTCTTGGACTTTGTTGATTCCACTGAGTTACTTAAAAGTTTCTATCACGTCCCCCCTCTCCCTTCTTTCCTCAAGGGTATACATATTAAGCTTCTTTAGTCTTTCCTTATACGGCTTCTCTTGCAGACCCTGCACCATTTTAGTTGCCCTCCTCTGGACTACCTCTATCCTGTCTATGTCCTTGCGGAGATGGGGTCTCCAGAACTGGACACAGTACTCCAGATGGGGTCTCACCAACTGTCTGTACAGAGGGATAACAACTTCCTGTTTTCTGCTGCTGATGCCTCTTCCTATACATCCCAGTATACCCCCAGCCCTCCCTATTGCCTTCTCACATTGCTTGCTAACCTTAAGGTCATCTGATATGATTATTCCCAGGTCCCTTTCCTTTTTTGTTGTTCTTACTACCTCCCCACCCATTGTGTATTCTTCCCCTGGGTTCTTGTTTCCCAGGTGGATTATTTTGCACTTCTTTGCATTGAATCCTAGCTACCATACTTCTGACCATTCTTCCAACCTTGCCAAGTTCCTTTTCATCCTTTCCACACCTCCTTGTGTATCAACCCTGTTGCAGATCTTTGTGTCATCCGCAAAAAGGCATACTTTTCCTTCCAGTCCCTCTGCAGTGTCACTGATGAAGACATTAAAAAGGACCGGACCCAATACTGAGCCCTGCGGTACCCCACTAGTAACCCCTCTTTCAATGAAACACAGTATTTAGCTATTTTGTTCAGGTGAACTGAGCATGTGAGAACAATTATTGTTAGTAATTACAAAACAAATTAAAATGTTTCCACCCCACCATTAAAAGGACTTATTTCTACATAACCTCTAATAAACCTTTAAGTTTCATAATGTAGCTGTTTGTAGTTTTTCTTTCTTCTTTGGCCAAAAATGTGGCTCAAAAATGGACAAACATGAATAACTTCAACACTTCATGAGTCCAAAATGGACCAACAGATTATTTTTGTTGTTGTTAATATGTAATTTATGTTCCTCTTTTGGTCAGAATACGCTGGGCTCCCTTCCATCCTGCACTGCTGCCTCCTCCTGTCTTAAACAGCCCTTGAACGTACCAGTTGGGCTGAGTAACCTCCACAGCTTTCCTCCCATTTTAGGTCAGTAGAAGACGTCCAGCCTCCCCTCCAAAGTACATACCCAGTATTGGTCATTGTTACTTCCTGGCAGTGGAGTGGGTGAGAGATTGGTGGGCAGTACTTCATTAATGCCTGGTCACCTGCCATGTTCCTGTATTTCCTTTACTAGGTCCTCTTTCTGTGGCATGCATGTCAGCATGCATATGTGGAGCCACACACATGCTGCAGAGTCCCTCAGCACCTCATCTTACTGCCACTCCCATCCCACACTGACACCACACTTCCACCTGGTGGCAGTCATTCATCCCTCCCTGGGAGAGGAGAGCTAGCCCTGGGATACTTGATCCTCTCTCTCTCTCCCTGATCAAGCCTCAGTGTTCCATTCTCATTCCTAAACACATGTCCCCAGTGTGGAACTATTTGTGATATCCAGCACCTCAACCCTCAGTGCCACTTGGACAGCCTAGAGATACAGATTTATATAGAACATAAGTCATGTATAGACCCTAGGAATGAGATGTTGAATGCCAGTTTGTAAAGTCCTAGGGTGTAAGGTGGCCAGTTTATATGCACTTCAAAACAGTGGGTTAAACAGAAAACCCTAATATAGTGGCACCATACACATTGCTTTTCTGGTTTAATATACCAGCAAGTTTTACATTAAGGGTCAAAATTATGTCTTTATATGAACATATCTTTGAGCCTCAGACTTGGTGTGGCATATAGGCCACCCTCACAAACAGTGGAAGGAGACAGTGCTGCTGGATAGCATACCAAAAATTATCTATAAAGGAAAAGTGGTGGTGATGGGAGATTTCAACTCCCCGAGACATAGACTTGGAGTCCTGCACAGCATCTTCAGCTAAAAGTAGGAATTTCCTATGTATCCTGAGAGGGGCTGGTTTAAATCAGCTAGTCACAGCCCTCACAAGGGAAGGCATAATCCTAGATCTTGTGCTCATAAACAGCAACAAGGTCAAGGAGGTGGAAATGGGGTGCCATCTGGGGTCAAGTGACCACAACTCTTTCTCATTCAAAGTCAGTGCAGTTGAGGAGTCAAGCCACTCCAGGACTCGGGTCCTAGACTTCAGGAGAATAGACATTGAACAGATGAGAATATGATTTAGAGATATCCTCAATAAAAAGGCAAAAGGAGGGGTGGAGAAATGTTGGATAAGCATAAGGGAAGCAATAGCAGTAGTAACTGAAAAATGTTCCTGATTGATCAGTAAGGCAAGGAGAAAAAGGAATCCACTATGGTTCACAAAAGAAGTAGCAGCTGCAGTAAGGGAAAAGAGATTAGCATTAACAAACTACAAAACCTCGAACAGTGATGAAGACAGCGAAGCATATGGAGCAGCTTGAAGGAGGCAGGGAGGGTAGTCAGACCTGCAAAAGCTTAAACTTGAGGTGGAGATAGCACAGGAGGTGAAAGAAGACAAAAAGACTTTCTTCAGGTACATATGTGAAAAAAGAAAAAGCAAGGGAGGTATTGTCTGGCTCATAAACAAGGATGGGAGAAGGGCAGAAGAATGCAGAGAAAAGTCAAAAGTATTAAATGAGTACCTTTGCTCTTTCTTTACAAAGGAAGAGCATGGAATTCGACCCACACCAAAGGGGGATAAAAATCATGACAGAGGGGTAGACATGAGCCAGTTCACGGCAGAAAGGGTAAGGGTAGAATTAAAAAAGCTGAAGGTTGATGAAGCATAGTCCACTCACGTATACTGAGGGAACTCAGTGATGAATTTGCCACACTTCTAGTGGATTTATTTAACAGATCCCTGAGTGAGGGAACAGTTCCCAAAGACTGGAAAAGGGCAATAGTAACTCCCATACATAACAGTGGCAGCCAGGAGGATGCGGGTAACTACCACCCAGTTAGTCTCACCTTGGTGGTGGGAAAGATGATGGAATCACTGCTCAAGGAAAGAATAATACCTTTTCTAGAGGAAACTGGGCAGCAGGATGCCAAGCAGCATGGCTTCACAGGGTAGGTCCTGTCAGACAAACCTGACTGAGTTTTTTGACTCAGTTACTAGAGTTGTGGACCAGGGGGAAGCTGTGGATGTTATCTACTTTGATTTTAGCAAAGCCTTCAACTCTGTGCAACACAGAAGGCTGCTAAATAAGCTCAAGCTTACAGGAGTGGGACAAAAAGTGGTAGCATGGTTGGGTAGCTGGCTTGAACAGAGAACCCAAACAGTGAAACTAAATGGGACAGTGTCAGGGGATAGGGAGGTGATCAGCGGTATATCACAAGGGTCCATACTGGGACCATTGCTCTTCAATATTTTAATAAGTGACATCACAGAGGAGCTGAGTGGGAAGGTGTCTGTCTGTCAATGACACGAAACTCTGTGACAGAGTGGACACTGCACAGGAGGTGGAGCAAATGAAGCGTGACTTACTGAAACTGGAAACGTGGTCCAATATGTGGCAGTTAAAATTCAATGCAAAAAAGTACAAAGTTATGCAAATGGGCAGAAACAACACTGGGACAGTCTACTATCTGGAAGGGGAGAAACTAATAGCTAGCTGGCAAGAGAGGGACACAGGGGTTATCATTTCAAAGGATTTGAGAGTAGGCAGTCAATGAAAAAAACATCACTAAAGGACAGCAGAATGCTAGGATGCATACAGAGGGGAATCACAAGTAGAAGAAGGGATGTTATCCTGCCACTGTACAAGTCCCTGGTTAGGCCCCAACAGGAGTACTATGTCCAGGCCTGCAGGCCTTATCTCAGGAAGGACACAGATAGATTGGAGACAGTGCAGAGGAGGGCAACTAAAATGATACATGGTCTCCAGGAAATGCTATATGGAGGCAGGTTAGACGAGTTCAACATGTACTCCCTAGAGCAACATAGAGATAGAGAGGACTTGATTAAGATGTTCAAGTATCTGAAAGGTATAAACAGAGTCCCCACCAAGGAACTCTTTCTGGCCAACTCCACAAGGACAAGAGGACATGATATAAGGCTGAGAGGGGGTAGAGTCAGGGGCAACATGCAAAAGCTTTTCTTCACAGAAAGTATGGTTAATCCATGGAATGGACTACCTACAGAAGTAATTGACTCCAAAACAGTAAGGGAATTCAAATTAGCTTGGGATACTCACAAGGAGATTGTATCTAAAAAAACACTAGGGGGTAGGGCTCAAAGGGCAGACTAGATGGATATTTGTTCCCCATCTGCTGACACTTTCCATGTATCTACGTAGCCTCCTCATTTGTAGATTAGTGTTGTCTCATAGGTGGCATCTAGTCAAACATAATTTAAACAGGCACAAAAACACAGTCACAGCATTTCAAATCTGGACTAGACATTGTATCAATGATGTATCACATTCCATACAATAAGCAATGTCATTGTTTTTGTAGCATGGTGTATTAAACAGTGATTTTATAAAAATATTATCTTTTGTGCAGCAGAAACTTGAGATAAATTGTGTAATAGAAATCACCAAACAACGTATATACAGTAGTCATCCTATTTAGGCTATAGCGCTCATCCATAGCTAAGCCTAACACTCACCAGTTACAGGATGTTTGAGGAATTGTACATTAGGGTTCTAATGCTGAACATCCCATTTCAACAGAAAAGGTAGTCGTGTCTGTGGCAATAGATGATGCTTATTTTCTTGTGCGCAATAAAAAAGCTACAAAATAAAGGCAAATGGGAGTGAAAACTTTCTAAAAACTGTAAAGAGTTTATCACAGTAGCTGGAAGACATTCCTATCATCATGCAGCTCTCAGTGAAATGAGATTCTGAAATTCAAATTTGCTGACATTACATGATATAACATAAATAAGGTTCAAACTCAGGTCCTGTTAAAATCCATCAATGCTCTTTATCAACTGAAATATTAAGTATGCAAATAACTCTCCTGGAAGTTATACCTGATCACTTTTTCCTGTAAATATATCAAACAGGAAAGGATATGTCTGTGCAGCTGAGATAAAAAAAAAAAAATAAATAAAATGTGACTTAATTCTCTTTTTCTACCCCAAATTAAAATAAAATTTTATATTACCATGGCATGTAATGAACAAAATACCAAGAAGCTGATCTAAGAATTTCATTCTGAAAAACGGTCTTTAGGCACAGTTTTGTAAACTTCAGTGGATCTGTAGCATAGCATATTGTTTGTAATCTACAAATTCTTAAATTCTGAATTGTCTACCTCCCCGGCACCCCCAATAATCTTTGAGACAAACAGATCTAAAGTTGGGAGTTGCCCACAACTTTCACATGGCACAGCCATTCCTTAAGCAACAATATACAACATGCAATGTATTGTTTTATAAGTAAAAGTTTATTAACCTTTCCAGCTTTCAGAATAAACAAGTGTACGAGCATTCATCCTGGCCAGGACAGAGTCCCTTGAAGATGTAACCCTAATAACTTCATTTAAATTGTTAACGGGAAACTGGAATTCTAATAAGTGCTCCAGCATAAAACAATATTTGGTCCTTTACATACATGTATTCATACTAGTGGGGCAATGCCCTTAACATTTATGACACTAATAGATTTGTCTAAATTGATGAACAGGAGATAAACATTCTATGGTAATATCTGATATAAACCATGTCTGATAATGTTATGCATTCAGTTTGCTTGCTAGTACATGTTCAAGTTGTCTGTTTGCCTACTGCTTCTATTGACTGCAAGAATGTACTGTGGAGTGCTCGGTGGATTCCCCATTTCTAAAGGAAGGGTGGGATCACTGCTCCTTCAGTGGGAGAGAAGTGAACCATGTGCCTATGTAAAGCAGCTTAAGTTCTCAGTATGGTGGGAGGTGGGGGTAGAACAGAGCTGCACCTTGTTGGGACTCTTTACTGGATGAATAGCATCCCAGTGGGATCACACAGAATGCTGAGTTTAGGTAGGCTCCCCATAGCTTCATGTAGGACCACAGTTTGTTTTGGTTGCTGTGTAGCATTCTCTTATAGCTGGCCATTTTCCTTATTTCCAGCAGTTACTTTTGAGTGGAAGGGGATCTGCATCTACAATGTCATAAGAGGATCCTTTAGGTGTGACTAGTGCACTTAAAGCCACTTTTTCCCCTTGGAGGTACTATTGTAGTTGAATATGTCTGTCATAGACCCAGCATTACCAGCTGGGGGGGGGGGGTAAGTTTACCTGTCTGGAAAGGATACTGCTGCATGCTGCCAAGACCTACTTTCAGTGGCTATTCAGCTTTGGACAGGGCCAGACAATGTGTGTGATTGTGCCCTTTTCTTCCTCACTACTCTAGCACTTGTCCATTTTGAGTAGTTTCCATTCATAGAGCGTGTGCAGAGTCCTAGGCCACTTGTGCAAAATTTTAAATTGTGTGAACCTATTTTTTTGTAGTTAATCTGTTTATCGATGTTCAAACACAAATACAATCACAAGCAATAGGCCAACAAAACATTTTGCATATCAGCACTGCCCAGAATCACCAAGACACTTAGTTACTGTCCACCCTGATAATCTTAATTTCATGCCTTATTCAAACTGCACAGATATTTAAGAAAAACATAAATACTGATCCTAAACAGTTGATATACAGTGCTTATTCACAGTTTTTCATGGCTCACTTGCATATTTCCAATGTTATGAAAGTTTTGCTAGCTTCCCATAGGGAGAATCATTATGCACTTAACTCACAGTGCAGAGCTTAAGCTGGTCAAATTTAGTTAGGAATACACAGCATGTGTCCATAGCAGTCAAAAATGTCAGAAATGTTTACAATGGTTCTACTGATGGCAGCTGTGGAGTCATCCATGGAAACTAGGAGCCAGTCTAGCCAAGTACAATACATGTGAGCCATTCTTATATGCACAATGTTTGATAAGCTCAATAGAGGAAGCTGCAGTTTGTGCCTGACATCACTTGCAGAAGCAAAATTCGGCAACATTTGATTGGGAACACTGTCTGTATGTAGCTTTTTAAATCCCCAGATTTGCTTTTTAAAGGGTCTCCATTGACATAAAGGAGCCATTTAGGAAATTAACAGACCCTGTCAGTGCATTGTTACTTAGATAGACATGTGGTGGTAGAATCAACTTTTATATACTGTACTTTTTGATGCCCATTCCATAATAATAGGTACAATTTATATGCAGTATTATATAGAAATAGTGCCCAACAATATTAATGACTCTTTAGTAAAAAAGTTTGCCTCCCTTGCTTCATGGTTTAAGCATGATCACTCATATTTGTTTTCCCCCATTGTGTGAGAAACAGTGTGTGGGACATTATTTGTTGACCTTCCCCCACTTTCTGCGAGAGAGAGAGTGGAGGAGTAATTATTTGGTTACTTGAGAGGGTGTAGATCTTTGTTTTGATGATTTATTTTATGTTTATTTTTATCCATCACCCCCCCCCCCATTCTGTGAGAAAAAGAGAGAGAGAGTGTGGAGGAATGAATTCTTTGGATATTTGGGGGACATTTGATAAAATATTTTATTGGACATTAATAAGTACTTAATCTAGTATTGTTATTAATATTAGATTTGCCTATCTTATTTGTGGTGGGTTCTTGATTTTAGCTTATTTGGTTTTTACTATTTTGCATTGTATCAATAATTTGTTAGGGAGGTTTAGCGATTGTTGGGCACTATTCCCCCACCAGGCTCAGGGAATTATGTCCCTTTGAATGTCCCCTGCTGTCATCTGACACCTATTTTAGGTGTTGTGCTTTGAGTATACTTAGAAAGCGTAAAAGGAGGGGGAGAGCTGGGCCTGGTGGGGGGACAAGAAAGTGGCAGGCGGATTGGAGTTGTGGGGTCCAGGAGATGCCCTGGGGCAAAACGGAGTCAGGATAGAGGTTATCCTTGTCTTGTCCCCATACCCAAGGGCTCCGATGTTAATGGGCAGGTGCCGAGGTCTTCCCCGACAGCTCATCCTGCCTTGGTGGTGTTATGAAATGCCAGATCTATTAAAAATAAGACAGCTATTATAGCTGATCTTGTTGGAACAACTGATCCAGCTTGCATCACCAAGACCTGGCTGGATGAAAATGCAGGCCCTGTTCTGGCCTCGGCAACTCCAGCCAGGTTGTCGGTGATATACAGTCCAAGGTTGGATCATAGGGGTGGGGGTGTGGCCATTATGTTCAAGACTAACTTGGGCCTTGTGGATGTGCCATTAAAAGTACCAGATCCTTCAAATACATCCTGGGAGAGAGTGTAGGTTGTGGGATTCTCCTCATCTACTGTCCACCAGGAGATGGAGGAGAATTCCTGCAGGAGATAGCAGACTTCATCATCGACATGGTGTTGAGGTCTCCCAGATGGATAGTTCTGGGGGACTTCAGTGTCTGGTTTGATGATGAACTCTTGTATTTTGGTCAAAATCTCCTCCAGCTGATAACGATGCTGGGCCTTACACAGGTAGTTACCTCCTCGACCCATGTAGGGGGTCAGTCATTGGATCTGATCTTTCTTTTCGATATGGAGATTGCTGATCTCAGGGTGCAACCAGTCAGCTGGTCTGACCATCACACCATAAGGTTCAGCTTCAGGGCCCCCCCAACAGGTCTGCCCCTATGGAGATGGTTCAGTACCGGCCTTTAAGGGGGGTTAATCCTAGTGATCTATCGGCGGTGCTGGACCTATCAGGCCTGTTGGGTGAATGCATGAGTTCAGATGATCTCATACTAGCCTATAATAAGGCTGTGGGAGATGCTCTGGACAAGATTGTTCCTGTTCGTGTTGGGCCTCTCACCCTTCACCCAAGAAGCCCTTGATTTGATGGCTCCTTAAAGTGGGTCAAAGGATGGAGAGAGCCTGGCGGAAGTCCAGCCATGATGCTGACAGGCTTAGGTTGATGGCACATTATGATGGCTATCAATCAGAAATCAACTGTAAGAAGGCAGAATTCCTGTCCAGGGAGATTTCTGCTGCACAGAATCGACTGGCTCGGCTTTTCCGGACTGTTGACAGATTGTGCAATCCAATCTGTCTGCAGCCCACAGAAGCTTTTTCTCAGCTGAGATGCGAGGAGTTCGCTCATATCTTTGCAGATAAGGTTACCAGCATCAGGTCTGGTATCGGTTCGACCTCTCCTATTAGGGATTGCAGTGGTTGACAGGAAGTGGCATGCACTCAGTCTATCTGGGCAGATTTCCACTGACTGGAATTCATTGACATTGTGAAGATCGTCCAAACATTGCGCCCAGCCAGCTGTAGTTTGGATCCGGGCCTTACACCCATTTTAGTGGGATGTGTAGACGTTATCTACCCTATCCTTGCTAACATTGTCTGGAAGTCCTTGGGGGGGGGTCTTTACTGACCCCCTCAAGGAGGCGGTTGTTCAACCACTCCTTAAGAAATCCTCCTTGGATCCAGACTGTCTAGCCAACTACCAGCCTATCTCTAACCTGCCATTTGTTGGTAAGGTTATTGAAAAGGTGGTTGTGTTGCAGCTGGATGATCATCTTACAACTCACAATGTTTATGATACTCTCCAGTATGGTTTTAGAAAGAAGCATAGCACGTAGCTTGCTCTTGTCCGGGTATTGAATGACCTGCTAATGGCTAGATATCAAAAGGCATGTACCATTCTGGTCCTTCTTGATCTCTTTGCTGCATTAGACTGTAGACCATGGTGTGCTGCTGGAGCACCTGCGGCTTTTTTGTGGGCTGTCTGGTACAGTCCTTAAATGGTTCCATTCATACCTCACGGGCAGGTTTCAGAGATTTTCCACTGTAATTTATTCCTCTGGTGCTCACTCCCCGCCTTGTGGGGTGCCACAGGGCTCCATTTTGCCTCCCATGTTATTTGCTGTGTACATGCTGCCATTGGGAGATATCATCAGGTGATACAGTCTGAGCTTTCACTGCTATGCAGATGATAATCAGCTGTATATGTCCTTTCTGCCTGGACAGAATGATGCACTCTCCATGGTAAATAATTGCCTTACTGAGATCAGAACCTGGATGAGTTCCAGCTGGCTGAGACTGAATCCAGACAAGACTGTAGTGCTGGTAGTGGACCCAGGTCATCTGGGGTGGGTTTGGGGGCTAGACAACCATCAGGCTTGTTACTTAGTGTATGTCGCTCACTACCTCAGACCAGGTGTGTAACCTGGCTATTACTTTTTATGATGGTCTGACTCTAAAATTTCAGGTGTCAGCTGTTGTCAAATCCTCTTTCTACCATCTGAGGAATATCACCTGGGTGAAACACCTGGTTCCTCCAGATGATCTTCCAACATTAGTCCATGCCTTTGTCACTACCCATTTTGATTACTGCAATTCCCTCTACTTAGGGCTACCAGGGGTTAATATCCACTGCTTGCAGCTGGTGCAGAATGCGGTGCTCAGGCTTTTGACTGGGACTTCTAGAACCAGTCATGTTGCACTTGTGCTCTGCGAGCTGCACTGCCTGCCTGTTCAGTGGTGGATCACCTTTAAGGTTGGCTTGATAACCTTTAAAGCCCTACATGATCAGGGACCTGGTTACCTGCAAGATCTCCTGGTATCCTACTGCCCCCTCTGTCCTCTCTGATCTGGCTGATGCTGGATTGTTGGAGATTCCCAGGGTACAATTGAAAACATCTGGTTCTCGTGCCTTCTCTTTTTTAGCTCCATCCCTGTGGAATTCTCTACCTCGTGGGTTAAGAGAATGCCCAACCATCGGTAGATTTAACACTGAGCTAAAAACGTATTTATTTAATTTAGTCTTCCCTAGTAATGGATGATTTGTTTTAATGTTTTTGTTTTTAATTTTATTTATATTCAGTATATTTGGTATTATATACAGCACCTTGGTTTTGAAAGGTGCTATAAAAATAAAGCTGATATGGTTTGATTTGATTCATATTGCAGAACACAGCACACAGAAACTCTGCAAACTTGTAGATGAATTGAGCAAGGACCTTGAATTTATATTATACTATTTTACTGTAAATAATATTCATGAAGTTTTTGCCCCTTACAACAGGTAGATTTGGTGAATGCTAATAATGTGTACATCTAAAATGCTGGGGTCAGAGAGCTGAAGTATTAATGAATGGGAGCGCTCTTAGTAATAACCTTAGACATTAGATGCAAAGTCCCACTGCTATGAACATTTTATGCCTTAACCTACTAAAATCTTTCCACTACATGTGTCAACCTGGGTGGTGTTAAGCTGTTTTTAAATTACAGTTTAGAATTTTTTTTTTCCACTGGAGGTTTTGGTTTATATAGCAGACTGTATGCCCCTCTAGGATGAAATGTAAATGAACTTCAAAGCAGTTTGAAATTAGTAGCATAGTCCAGAGTATGAGTTCAGTTTTAAAGATCAATCTATTTTAATGAGATCTATGTTTGGCAAGCAAAACAAATCACTGAAAATGCCTTTGCCGGTGACTCACTGATGAAAAAGGACTGAGATCTTTAATCATCAAAGATACTTGTATAAAAAATGTTAGCTTTAAACAGGCATAAATTCAAGGCCACTGTTTTTCAGTTTTTACCGGAAAATCCGGTAAAATTCCGGAATTAGGGCTGCCTGAAAACCGGTTAAAATGAAGATTTCATGGAATCTGGCATTTTCTATCAGATCAGTAAATCTACAAAAAAGTCTGTTTTTCTCTTAATTCCTTCCTGTACTGTTTTCAGTTTGCTTTATTTAATGCTCTGTATATTAAGCCTTCTTTAATTCTGATTATTTATGTACATACTAAAAGAATGATAACAGAATCCCGGTAAAATCCGGAAATTAGAGTAACAATCACCAGTGAAATTCTGGAATCTTAAGTCTTGAAAACGGAATTTAATTGTTTTAATCACTGTAAATCAGTGGCCTTGGGCATAATGAGTGGCTTGTTTCAAGCACTCATCATCAGAACAAGGGGGCAATTTTTAACGTGGAGGTTATGATGTGAATATGTTTGTCCAAATAATCAATGAAGCTTCTGTTTAAGCAAAAAAAGGCAAGTTGTGTTTACTAATTTGGGTCCTAGTCTCCATGACAACCACTGAATATTTAAGGAGGAGGAGGAGGAGGACACTGGACAACCAATTCTCTGAAGAAGGAGTGGCTTCCTACTCTAAAATGTCAGCAACTATGTGAGCACGCAAATTGGCACGCACACAGTTTTTCCCTATGATCAGACCTTGTTGAAACTGAGAAGCAGCAACATTTTGCTGAGGTTGAAAGACTGGTCTGAATTGGGGGAAAAAAACACTTTGAAATGTTGGAAATAAGCAAGTGAGACAGGAAAAACTGAATTAGGCACTATATATCAACTGTCTGGTATCAGTAGATATGTTTTTCTCTAATATGCATAAAGTTTGAATAAGAAATTAAATAAAGATCATCAGGTTGGACAGTATCTAAGTCTCCTGGTATTTCTGGGCTGTGATGATATGAAAAACTCTTGTGTAGCTAGTACTGCAGGTGGAATCAATTAGAAGCCTCATGTGTTCCTGATGTCATGCACCCCAGAAAGTCCTAGCATCCAGGTGTAGGAGTCAAGTTCAACTGGAGATATATTTATGTTTCTTGTCCTAAAGCATTTTGCATATGAGGAGCTTATAAGCATATTATTAAGCACTGCACCAAGATACATAAGGATCAATGAGCAATTTGTCCATTAGTACAAACGTATAACAACATACCAGTGAAACTGGTGAGCATACAGGGAATTGGGTGCAGTAACCTTGCATCAGTATGTAGGCGAGCATAACATTAGATCCATAGGGTGAGTAAGACCTCAGGAGGGTATGTCCCTTCCTGCAGAATGACAGGTGATGTTCAAATTAAAATCTAATATACACTACTATTTAAAGGTTTCTAAACATAAAACAATGTGTCTTTAGATACAGTACTAAGTGGTACGAAGATGTATCTGTTGATTATTCACACTTATTTGGTTGGCATTGTAGGTTATACCTGTTGCACTTTAAGCTAGATTGAAGAAGTGTTGCTGCATTTACGGTATATGGTAGCCTAGTGTCAGAGGAGGGTGGTATATTCTTAATCAATTCCATCCCTGGGCTGTTGGTAAGTCTGTGGCTGAGAAGCACTGAGTATGCCAAACTGTCAAAGAAAGGAGATCCCAGCCTCATAGTACCTAGTTAGTGTGCTGTTCACCAGGTGAGATAGTCATTCTTAGAAAATGGCAAGGAAAAATCTTGAAAGCTGACTGGCTGACAACATTGCAGAGGTAGACATCTATTCCTCGATAGAGCCCTGTGATGAACAAGTACCATCTGCATGCCACAATGTTCAAACTGGTATCCTTGTGACAGTTAGAATTTTAAAATATAGTAGACACCATTTTTTTTTTTGCTCGGTAGGCGAGATAGAAAACAGACTCATCCCCACCACACATACAAATGAACGCAAACCCTCCTGTAACTCTACTGCCATTGTATCTTTTAATAACATAACCACATCTCTGGTTTTGAAAAATAAATGTGACACCAGTTAAAACAACAGTCAAGATACAAATGTTTTTTCTGACAGCGCTACACTACCGTGGTTCACAGTATTCCCCCATTTGACCACACTGCAAAGAACAAAAACAGAAAAAACACAAAACTTTGTTTCTTTCAACAGTATCAGTTTCCTGAACTGCCTAGTTCATTACTGATCACTGTCCATGTCAAATGATGTCACGCATTCAATCTAGCAGTGGTGACTTGGTGTACAATACAAAAGCCGATTGCAAATGTAAAGAAAAATGTTACCTCACTTCACATGAACCTCAGGACTACAATCCCCTGTTATATGCAGATGAGGATAACTGCAACCAAAATAAAATGGTTATCCACTGCTGTGTGTGTGTGTGTGTGTGTGTGTGTGGGGGGAAGTATCAAACAACCATAAGCTGCAGGAGATCCTCATCAGAAAAAAACTATAAACAAACAAAACAGCAATGCTCTCAACCGGTTATCTGGGGACTACTTTACCTCAAAACTTAAGTAGTTTTTTAATATACAGTATATATATATAGCAAAAGACTTAATTGATGCATCAGTTGGGGTTGAAGTGACAAAAGTAGGGAAATGTGTGTGACATTAGGATTTCCAACCCTAACACACCCACACACCCACCCTGCACAAACCAAGAGATGTTGGGGGGGGGGTATTGGAGTTGGGGAAAGGTTGGTTAGTAGTCTTGCTTCAGGTTTTGAGTAGATGGTCTGTATGTTGTGGAGGAACTGACAGTCAAAGCCCATATGATGTAACACCCTATACAAATACCCCCACTCCACCGAGTTGAACGCCTTCTCAAAATAGATGGTTACTGCTGAGGATGGTGGGGGGGTGCACACTATCTGTATAAGGTCTAGGATCAACTGAAGGTGATCAGAAATGAGGCATCCCTTCAAATTCCCACCTGGGATGGGTCGATCAGAGAGGGCAGAAGGTTTTCGAGCCTGAATGCCAGGGTTTTGATGAAAACCTTAATCTACAGAGATAAGAGCAATCACTGATAATGTGCCAAGACAGCAGGATTCTTTCCCTTTTTGAGGAGGACTGTAATTGTTGCCATTCATAGCATTAGGGGGAGTATTCCTCTCTCCATGGATTCCCTGTCAAGGTGCTGTAGAACTGGGAAGACCATGGATGTCATGAGCTGCTGGAGTTCAGCAGGGAGTATGTCCCTTCCTGGTGCCTTACCGGGGTTTAGGGCAGTGAGACCTGCCCCTATCACTGCAAGATTAAGGGGGCTAGCCAGGAAATGTGCCTGATCAGCCATTCTTGTGGGTAAATTGAGTGACTCCCAGAAAATATCCATCTTTTGGGTCCCCAGAGGGAGTGTGAACTATATAGATTGCTGTAGAAGTCTCTCATCTCTGTACTCGGTGAGTTTTTTGAGTACACAGCTCAATTTGGCTATTCTTGAGGGTGGGGATGTGACGCTCAGCCTGCTGCTTCAATAAATGATAAGCCAGAACCTTGCTATCTCCCTCTCCACCCTCCCAATATTTCTGTTTGAGACACAGGAGAGTTAGTTCAACCTTTCTTGCCAATAATACATCAATGGCTAGTCTAAGGCAGATGATCTCATCATTTAAGGTGGAGTGGGTCTTACTCCTTTGCTGTGCTTTGAACTCATCTTCCTTGGCCTTGAGCTTTCCTTCGAGTGTGCAAAGTTTGTTCTCCCTATCTTTCCTCCATTTGGCTGCATAACCTATAATAATGCATCAAAGTGTAGCCTTAAAGTCCTCTCATAGCATGCTGACCATCATCTCACCTGTATCAACCCAGAAAAAGGCCTCAGCCTCTTTCTTGATCTATGTCTTGAATTGTGAGTCATGGAAAAAGAGTGAATCTAGGTGACATAAGGAGAATTTGTGAGAATCAAGGTCCCATACCAGGTCAAGATGTACTGGGCCGTGATCCAAGATTAGCAGGGGTTGTATAGTAATGGCTGTGGTCATTGGGAGTATACAGTATGTTGTGATCCAAGCCAAAGGTCCAATCTACTCTAAGTTTTGTGCACTGCTGAGTGGCAGTTGTATTCCATGCTGCATGGGTCGTGTACTCTCCATAAATCTACCAGGGCTTACTCCTGCATTCAGATTTTTGCAGCCTGAGCAGCTCTGGTGTGGGATTCTACCAAACCCTAGCTACAGTCAATGAGATGATTTAGGATAAGATTAAAGTCATCCCCTATAAATACCAGGGTTTGATGTTCATTAAACTGTGAAATTTTATCTGCTAGCATGTGAAGGTAGGAGGGGAAATCCTCATTAATGACATAGAGATTACAGATGAGAAGTGGGCTTGAGTTAGTGTCAGACATACCCATACTCCATCTCCCATCCTGATCTGAGGCTTCCATTTGCAGCTTCCAATGCAACAATTTGTGAATAAGTATCAATACCCCCCTTTTTTAGCTGCAGCTAAGCTATGGATTTCTAGTCCCACCCACCCTCTTTGAAGTTTCTGTGCATCTGAAGAGAGGAGTTTGTTCTCCTGAATTAAGGTCACTTGAGTGCAGAGATGTTTAATATGAGTCATTACTTTTTTCCGCTTCACAGAGGAGTTCATCCCTTTCACATTTCAGCTATGTAATCTGAGTTTCACCTTTATGGCAGAAGCCATATCCATAGTGTGTCGTATTCCTTCCCTATGAGTCAGAAGTAGTGATAGAGTTGCAAATGTTAAGACTGTGAGGGGCCCAAGGGGCCTTCTGTCATGTCAGCAGCAGATCCATGTGAAGAAGGAGCCTAGTTCATGGGAAAGACTAACAGTGAGAAATACAAAACTGTGTGAGTTTATTGTACCAAACTTTGCATTAAAAAAAAAAAAACAATTCCATACAGGTTAAAAATTATAACTACAGTACACAACCACGTACAATGATAAACTTATCCAAAGCAGTAGGAATATGTTCAAGCCACTAAAAGTGGCCCAAGGTTATCTACTTGCTTTCATGTGCATGATATTTACACCAAGTGAAGCAAAGGTTAACCTAGTTGGTATCCTGATTCCGTGACACAAGGGGGTATGCAGGTCCCATGCTCATTCATGAGTGGTATGGGATGGAGAAAAGGAAACACCCCCATTAGTTTTTCATTGGTCTGCATACACCCAGAAGGCACAAGGAGGGGGTGGCCCCTAAAGAGCAGCAGGCTAGTGATACAGAATGGTGATGTAAAGGGAAGACTGGTGTTAGTTAGTGGAGGAGGGTATTTGCACAGGAGAAATGCATTATGGCCTTTCAGATGTATGCTGTTAGCATCTTAGTGAAGCTGACCCTTAAGTGTCCTAAAATACACCACTGACCTGCCTTCTGTAGATGCTAGATGTCAGTGCTTAGCCTTGGGGGCTACAGCAGACTGCCCCCACATGCCCCGGTGTACCTTGGTGATGGGATATGACATAGGGCTTGTCCATGTCTTTGAAGCTGCATGGGTGACTACATTTGAAAAATACACCTGGAAAAGTCCCTCAGCACCCCTGATGTCTTCAACTGGTGTTTAGTGTCCATCTTTAAATAGATAGCGCAGAGCTGAGCCTCTGCCATAGTGGTGTCACAGCTGTCTCCCCTTTCACATTGTACCAGTGTTCATATTTCCTGTTCACTGCCCCCTTCCCCACCTCAGAGGACAGAGAGCAAGGGATATGGGGTATTTATGGCTATTGAACAAAGAAAGGTACACAGACTCAGATGGGGGGGAGTGGAGAACTGTGTGGTTCAGACAGGAGTGAGGGGTCATTCATCATCTTTGGATGTGCACCACAGGCTATAGGATCAGTGTTGTAGTGTATACTCTTGGACAGCTAGAAGAAAGTTTCTGCACTAGGGTCTGTATAACAGTGGTTCCTCCTGGTAGGTGCAATTTTGTGCCTACATTATATCAGCTCCATCTTACATAGGATGGGGGTACCTTGTACTCAAGAGTAGTCATTAGAAAGTCTCTTGGGGTAATTTCTTTGTACTGAATGGTAGATGGGCCAGGTATCACATAGCTTTGGCCAACCAACTCCATTCGAGGTGGTGGAGGGGACACTGCACCATCTAGTTAGCCAGGGCAAGGAGTAGTTAGTGAGGGTCCTTCCCCTAATGGTCTGCAAACAATTTGTATATACTGTACCTGTATTACAATCCTATTTTTTCTTAATTGGTCAATGCTGGAGACTCTATTGCCCTCCCACATACATTAGAACTACTATGAAACATGTTTCCCTTGTACAGGAACATCCCCATTGTGTGGTTTGACATATGGCCATTTGTAATCCAGCAGGGTAATCAGGTAATAATTATGAAAGAAATTAAGCAGCATTAAAAGGATATTATAGTGCACAAAATGGTATTGTCACAATATGTGGTCCATGGGAAGGCATCCGAGGTTAATGCTGCACTTGAGTCTTCGAGAGGAGTTCTGCATGGCGATCGTCAAGCTGTCAGTTCACACTGCTGCAGGGTATCCGTGTGTCCTCTGAAGATCATAGTTGTTGTTTCTTTTGCAGTGGCCACCTTGGGTGGGAAAGGGCAACACTATTACTTTGCTCAGGCAGTGGCTGGAAAAGAAAGTTTGTTCCAATAACTTTGATTGTTTGACCTGACCCATGGCCATCTGTTATGCCTGTCACTATTTGTGTCCCAAAGCATTCAGTTCCCCAGTTGATCAAGTGCTGGGGAAAATCAGGAAAATATCTTTTAGCCTGATGGGGAATACCTGGGTCCTTTTCTACACTAGTTGTGCCATGAGGGAGATGGGTAACAGTACAGGAAGAAGTCCAAAGAGGGTCAAAGTGTTGTCCAGCGTACATATCATGGGGTAAAGGGGGGGGTAACATCAGCTCCGATATGAATCAGCTGGTGCATAGAAAGTTACTAACTGAGTAGGCAGGGGATCTCTGACAGCCAGCATTACTGGTGATCCCTTCCCCTTTACAGGACCCTCGGTGCCAAGATGTTACTGGCATATCTGTGCTTTGAACCTGCTTCATGTTTGAGCAGGTTATGGATGATTATTCTGGTATGGAGAGCCTGGCACCGATGCAGTCTGTGAGGGGGCTTCTTCTGACGAAAGGAGTTAAATGATGGGAGATGAAATGTGGCTGCAAAAACTGCAGCCCATGATGCCCGTTGAGACTCTTGTGGTGGATCTGCCATCTGAAGTTTAGAGTCACGTCTTGTGTGCGGTACTTCTTGCTGGGATGAAATCAGGTCTTGCTTTTCATCTGAAGTGAGACAGTGGTTTGTTTTCACCAAAGATAGAAGGACACATCTGTTAGAGGCCAATACAGCAGTGGATCAGGATTCCTCTTCTTCAGACTCATTACTATGGCTGCAACTGTTGCTATGGGATCAGACAACTTTTGCTGTAAGGTCTTCATGGGTCTTATTCTTGTTTCTGTTGCAACTTTTGTCTGTGGCAGTAGTCGCCATGGTTCATCATCCTGGCCTTGCAGCAGCACTGTTTGAGTAGCTGGTGCAGTATACATAGCTGCCACCATGTTAGCCAGGGCAGGCATTTCTGATGGTGGTGGGAGACATTGTGGAGGTCAGTGCAGTTATGAAGGGAAGCGAGAGGAAAAGTAGTCCATAGACTCATCAGGTGAGTTGAACAGGACAGGAACCTCATTATGTACAATTTACAAGACTGCCAAATAACTTAAAGTAAATGGAACTCCAAGCTCATGCAGCCTGTGTCTCATGTCAGTAAATGCCCTTCTCTTCATTGTAAGGTCCCTTGAAAAGTTCTGGAATATCATGATAGGGTGCCCTTGCCAGGTCAGCCACTCAGCTCTCTAGGTCTTCATAGGATATTTTCTTTTTTTTTATTTTTATCATGAGAGGACTGGGTGAGACTGCTCACTGTTTTTTGTCATGTGGGCTAGCAAGTGGTGGGCACATTCAATGTCAATCCAAAGGTCCCCAAGAAGCTTAAGCAATACCAGCAGGGCATGACAGAGAAAGCCTCTAGGATCTTATAGTTCAGCCTTCTCCAGAAACCACAAGAAGCACAGGTTGTTGCACCTACCCCAATTTTCCAAGTCATACACATTATCATAGAGCTGTTGGATGATTTTCTTCTTTTTCTGTAGCGATGCTTGTAACTCCAGAGTCAGGGATTCATTGGCAAGGCTCCGTGTGTGTGTGTGTGTGTGTTTGTTTGCCAGCCATTGGTCAAGGTCTACAGTTGCTTTGGTGTTTGCTGTGGATGTAACTTTTTTTTTTAACTCTTTTTATCTCCACTCCCTCAGGAACTCCTTCCAGCAACTTTGGATATCCAGCCTCTACCTTCCCCTGTGACTAGTCATTCTCCCTCGTGCCACTGAGCACCACCTCCGGGTCTGAACCCTCCGGAGGTATGGCCACCCTATTCACCCAGGGCACTCTACCTTATAAGGCAAAGTGCCCAGCGAACACGAGTGGCTCCTTGGAGAGGAGATAGCCCAGTACTGGAAGTGTGGGCTGTTGGGAAGACAAGGTGCCTTCATCTATCCCCAGGAAATGGGGTTTTTCTCTACTTTTTGCCATGTTCCCTAACCCCCCCTCTACGGAGTGTGGCTTGTCAAGGCAACGTAATGCCACAACTCAGCCCCCGCTTTTGTTGCATCACTAGTTGGCGCCCCCAACAGCCACCAGAGGCTGCTAAAATAGCTGATTGCATCCTTAACCTCCCCAAGAAGAGAGAGCTGTCCTACGGATGCTCAATCTCTTCTTTCCCTGCCGACCCCCAGTGGCCCGGGCTCACTCCTGAACCTGGGTTGCCGATGTGGTGTGAGGTGTGGTGTCCAGTGCCTCAACCCTCAGTTCCACCGGGCCGGCCAGTGGATGTTACTTTAAGCTCTTCAATGCCCTGTAAGAGCCACGTGAACATTGCCTCCACTTGATTCACAGGTAGGAATGCTGCCATGTTAGTTTAGCTCTGGTGAAGAAAGCCACAGCTGAGGAAAGAGATTAGCAGTACTATATAGCAAAGTTTGCCATTACTGCCAGGAAAAGAGAGTACTGATTGGTAACTGAGACCTTGAACTTTCAGGTAATGCCTTTTTTTTTATTAACTATCATAGGATGGGCGGGTTTAGCCAGATACTATCTCAGGGAACAGCTGTTAGGGATTAAGCAGCCTTGTTGCTCGAACGCTGGCCATGCCCCATATTGTGAACCTAATATTTTGTATTTTTGCTTGCACTGTGTACCCCATTCCAACATCCATTTCATATTTGTGGTGTAACCTTTAGTCTAGTCCCTCTGACCTCCATTTCCTGACCCTTGCCATGGCATCCGGAACAAGGCTTATTAGGTGTATGTGTATGTCACTACTTCACATCTTGTCCCCTCTTTTGGGCCACAGTATGCTGCCAAGAGTTGCTGTCTGAAGTGTTGGCTCATGACTTTTAAAACACAGGCCTAGAATGTATCCCAGGTCATGTCTCAGCTGATGATATCTCCAGTGATCTTTCTTGGGGAGCAGAAAATCTTATTGCAGTCGGACAAAGAATTTAAGCATGTTGTTGGAGGTATGGATTAAGTCCTTTAGGCCATGGATTTCAGTCACAGGTCAGTGTCTGTCGAGATCTGGTCTCTCTTTCCCCAGAGTGAGACGTGCTGGGCTCTTTTGGTTGTCCATCCACTAAGCCATCTGTATTTCCTCCAGACTTGGGTGTGTTGTAGGGAGGTTGTCAGGAAAAGTCCGCTGGTATGGAGCCAAACTAGATCACCTCAGCAATTGGTTCCCCAACATATAAAGCCACTCAGTTTGCCATCAGGGTATATAGCTTTGAGACCACATGGCCATCTGCTCAAGCTGTAGCAGGGTATAGGCCATGATTTTCAGTGAGAAATCTAGGAGGTTTAGACCCCCTCTCCTGGTTTCTAGCAGTAGTTTAGACCACCCAATGCACTGCAGCCTCTTTACCCAGAAAAAATTCTGTAGCTTGGTTTGTATCACTTTTAGCATTTTGAGGTCAATATGTAGTTGTATATTGTGTAATACATACTGTAATTGTGAGACAGCCATCATTTTGAAGGCCTGTGGAACTTTTCCCATCACCTGAGGTCTTTGTTTATTTCAGTGAGCACTGGCAGTGGGTTCAAATTGTCTCTGCCCAGGCTTTCCAGCTTCCAGTGGAACTTGATACCCAGGTATTCCAGATGTTGCAATGCTTGCTTGGACCCCCATGGCTATTGAGGTAAGGAGACTGTCTTAGTGGATGGAGGAGAGGAACTGAGACCTGGAAGTGCTGAACTTGTATCTCGATAACCTGCTGTATTGACATATCAGGTTCAAGAGGTGTGGAATGGATTAATTGGGATTAGTAAGGGTCAGCATAACATCATCATCATACACAAGCATTTTATGTTCCCCTCCCAAAAGCACTCCTTTTTTGCCTGGTGTAAGCTGAATAGCCTGCAGAGATGCAGTGCCTGGGAAAAAATAAAAGTGGCAACAGGGGGCACACTTGACTGGTGCCCTTGACCAGTGGGAATGAGGGGGATGTCTTGCCATTAGTGATTACCTCTGCTGAAGTTCCTTTGTATAATTTGCTAACCCAGCTTCAGAACATGCAACCTACACCAAAAATAGACAAAGCTTTTAACAGGTGTTCACATTTCATCCTGTCAAAAGCTTTCCAGGCATCCAGGGACAGGAGGATTGACAGAGGGTATGGATGTTTAGATCTCTAGAAGAGGTTAATGAGTTGTCTCCTGTTGTCAGTTCCCCTGTGTTCAGGGATGTAACTCACTTGATCTCTATCTATCAGTTGGGGGATCACTTACCTTAGCCATGTGGCCAAGATCTTAGTAAAGGTCTTGCCATCTGTTGTGATTATACAGATTGGCCTATGGTGGTATCCAGCGAACATGTTAACTGTGATTGAGCGACTGGAAAAAGGCTGACTCAGTCATGGTACCTGTGTTCTGGGCTACCTTGCAGGGTAGCGACAGGATACTGGGTAGGTGGCTACATTGACAGGATGTCGCTATATATATATATATATATATATATACATACACACATGCTGGGGGCAGGACCACATCATGCGACAGGTGGAAGGGGATGGAGGGTACAGTATGTGAGGTGTAGAGCAGTGGTTGGCTGCCAAGCTGGCCGTGCGGTGTGGTTGGTATAGTGGCAGGCTGAGGTTAGGAGGGTGCCAGGTTCGGTTCTTGAGTGGGCGTCTTTTTTGCATCGGCTGGTGATTTTTTTTTTTTTATTTTACACTCATCCCAACATGCAACCCCCTGGAGTTGAGAACCCTTAAGCAGTGGGGGTGCAAGGGGGCAGCACCCCACATATCCATAAATTCCTTGGCTGGTTTTGTGGTTACCAGCAAGTGTATATCACTGAATTGCTTTTTGGTGATATTTATTCACCATAATAGTGATTGCCCTAACGTGTTCACTATAATGACATAGAACCACCTGTGGCTGCTGCAAAGGGTGGTGTCCTTCCTGGGCTTTGGTATCATGAAGATCTGGGTTGTGCATAAGTGTGACTGTCAAGATCATTGATAGTCACCCATAAAGCCAGTCACCTTTGCAATTTTAGAACTGACCACCTGCAAAGGGGGGCCCATGGCACATCCCTCCCTGGTGATGCACATTTATAATTGAATTTGTATTGTGATAACTATATGCAGTGGTGTTCTTTGCTTTACATGGTGGTCAGTGACTCTGGTGGGATTTGCACTTTGTCTCCATCCTTCCCCTAAACCTTTTCCTAGATGGCAAATCTTTCTCTATGGGGCAATTAATCCTTGCCTGATCCTGTGGGGAGATGCTAGGAAAAATACCCTCAATGAGGAAAACCACCACCTGCCATTATACAATCATTTTGTCACACATCTGAGCAGGTACCAGCCTGCTATAACATGCAAATTAGTCCACCACACATCCTCCTGCTGCTGGCTCTGCAGGGTGAGTGCAACCAACCTTGCCAACATGTTACCTCATGCAGTAAGCATCTACCAGTACTAAAAAAAATATAGGCTGTGGTAAAGAGAAAGGGAGAGGGGTAGAGCTGCTGGTACACTAGTATTCAGGGTTGTCACAGGTATTCAACTCAGATTCACCAGCTGGGGAGACCACAAGATTTTGTCACCCTTTCCACCTCCTGCTTCACAGGGGAGCTGTTCAGACCCTTGTGGTGACAACTGGTGGATATGAAAAGGCCTTGGTCCTCTTGTGGGGGAAGGGTGAGGCCAATGGGGGCATGGCTGCCTTAATTGGCATGGGAAAATTTGGTTTGCACTGTTAGTCAGTTTCAAAACAACTGCAACTGTCTAGCCATTTTCACCTTTGCCCTAATTATATCCTGCATTGTCTAGGACTCCTGGATTAATGCTCAAATGTTTGATTAAAGAAACCAATCTGTCTTGAATTTGACATTCACCTTAATGTAACTTTACCCCCTGCAGAAAGGGATAACTGACATGATTAAGGGGGGAAGGGGAGTCTAAACTCGACTAGTGGCACTGAACAGATAATGAAAATACTGGCATGGGTAAGGAGATGGAGGGCCTTGCAGCTCTCAGAAAATGAGACTAAGACCTGTTGGTTATATTAGTGAAATAATTTAAATTATCATGGAAAATTATGTAAAATACCTCCCAAGGTCATAGCGATGACAAGATACAACTTGTGGGAGTTCAATATTCAAGTATCTACAGGGTTTGGAAGTTTCACCTCTGCTTGCATTGCCCATTCCAGGGGATGCCCACTCCCTGCTCCTGCCATGCCATGTTATTCTTGCAATACCATAATGACTCTCTCTGCCCATGTCTGTTGTAGCAGTGTGGAGTGGCTTTTAGCTTTAAGTCTCTGTATGTCCACTACCAAGATTGTGGGTCAGGACTTAATCTCTTTGTCGATCTTCTTCTGGCTGGCTCACCCATGGAATTCTAGCCAGTTCAGGAGGATCCAGAATCTCCGATTTACTCTCTGTGTGGGGTGCCTTGTCTCCCCCTCTCTGGCTCCTTGACCTTTTTGACTTTGTGATTTGCTAGTCCAACCCACTGTTGCCTTGCTGCATTAGGGAGGGCCCTGCCCATCTTCAGTACTTTCCTGATTTAACCCTGTTTCTTGGTGGATAGAAGTATTGAATGATCTGCACATTGAATCTAATTAGTATCATGTGACACTAGATATACAATCTCTATATACTAACATTCCACACAGTGGTGGAATAGCAGCAGTGGGGGAAGCATTATACACGAAAAACTTAAATAATTCACTGATCCTATTTCTGATGTCTTTAACTAAGAAAGTACAGAAACCTCAATGTATTTCCATTTATGAATAGACTTTTCCTACAGACAAAGGTTCTGTCATGGGTGCATTCTTTATGCCAAAATTTGCTAATGTACATCTGTCATTATGGGAAGAAAAGTACAGTATGTGTTGTCTTCTGAACAAAAATCATTGTTTTATATGATTTATGCAGAAGATGTATTGATGATGCACTATTGATTGGAAAGGGCACTGAAAGTGAACTTAGATTATTTGTGGCTTATCTGGAATCACCAAATGAAAATTCTAAGTTCACTATGTCATGCAGTTTACAGTGTATCAGCTATTTGGATTTAACCATCAGAAAAGATGGCAAAGGGGGTGTTCATACTACTCTGTTTATAAAACCAATTGACCCGAATTCAGTGTTACATTTCACCAGTTGCCATCCACATCATCTGGTTGAAAACATTCTTGTTGGACATTATATGCAACTGAAAAGAAATTGTAGCAGTCAGGATGATTAAAGAAAGGGGGCAACATAGTTACAAATATACTTTAAACAATGTGGATGTAGTGACCAATGTATAACTAAGGCAGCTGAAAGAGATGAAAATTGTGATAGGATGGACTCGGAGGCTCTAGATATAAATTAAAAATAAAAAAAAGTGCTCAATTTAATTTTATCACCACCTTTAGTCCATAGGTATATCAAGTAAAGGTCATCACTGAGAAAAACTGGCATTTATTGAAAACAGAAAGCAGTCTGCAAGAGATGCATACTGTCTTACCATGTAGGGTTTATAAAAGAGGGAGGAATTTGAGTGATAATTGTCAATAGTCTTTACCAACCATTGAGAACAAATTCCAAGGCACCATTACCACCAGGAATGCATAAATGTGGAACCTGTAAGTTTTGCAAAAATATCAATCTATGTGATACTTTTTAACATCCAGTTACTCAAAGGACATACAAGGCATGAAATGTCATTACTTGTTCAAGTGAATCTGTTGTATACAGTACATGGCTATATGCTTGTATTCAGCCTTCTGTGTCAAAAAAAATTACACCTAAAAAGTAAATTACGGAAATTATGTATTCTATATGTATTATATAAATGCTGTGTATGGCATGTTCTTCTATGTTACGCGACTGTATTTGTTTATCTTGTTCCATGCTCCCTACCCCCTAGTTGAACCTGGAGATGAGCCTTGGCCCAGCATGCCTTTCCCAGTCACCAAATGTTTAAATAAAAATGAAATAAATAAACATGTTTAAAAAGCCCATAGGGGAACATTTAAATTCAATAGAAAAACTGAAAAAAAATGTTTTTGCAGCTCACTTTTTAAAGAAAGGCAACAAACTTTGTGTTAGATTCAAGGCCCTGGAAAAAGTGAGGACTTGGCCAATAAACTTTTATGGTGCGAGAGCTTCTGGCAGTATGAATTAAAGGAGCACTACAGTCAAAAGTTGCAAAAATATATGTTGTGCAGAGTGTTTTGATATGTGTGTTTAGTCCTGGTATGTCCTTCCCTTTGTCTGCTTATTAGCAGTTTTTTAGTAAATTTGCCTACTGGTTTTATGGCCTCTGTAGATCTCCATGTTAGAATGGTTCATTGATGTTCTTTGTCCTATTATGCCTCCTGTATCATGTGACAATGATGCATCTGGTGCCACTGATTCAGTGAGGGAAAGCAGTGCAGTAGTAATCTGAAGATAGAAGCCTGATGTTCTGGCCTCATTTAAATAATTTAGTATTTCTGTTTTCTATATGTTTGTCCAGGTCTAGCCAGCAAGAGTAAATGTGTTGCTTTTAAAGCTTTTAATTTCTCAAAATACCTATAAGAAGCACACAAATCATAAGCCACCAATGCTATAACCAGTAAAGGCTCTAGTTTTTTAAAAGAATAGACAACAAAGTGGGCTCAACAGAGCCAAAAAAGGAGACCCACACTGGGACACTATTAAAGCTTACATTTATTATTAAAACTGATAAGCAAGTAAAACATATTTTAATGAGTACATATTAAAAATAAGTAGCATCCCCCACCAAGCAGAGCATCTGCCTGGTAGAAATTGCTACTTATTTTAATATGTACTCAGTAAAATATTTTTTGCCTTATCAATTAATAATAAATATAATCTTAATAGAAGTCCCAAGTGAGGTCCTCTTAACTCCGTTGAGCTCACTTTTTGTTTTTTGCAGTGCAGTTGCAGCACGGCTCCGGCAGGGATTTCTCTTGAGCCCTGTTTTGTCTTTTTACTTTTTTGCACCCTTTGTACAGAATACCCAGACAGTCAGGCCTCAAGTGACAGCTGAGCTACAAAATGCAACTTTCAGTGCCCACTGGATAAGAACAATTACTTAATGTCACAGCTGTCTGCTATAAAATTCACTGTATACCAGTACTTCAGAGGTTCAGAGGAAATGTGAGAAACACTTCATCATTGACATAGTGGTGGATGAGTGGAGCAGCCTTCTAGTGGAGGTTGTGGGGATGGAAACAATTATGGGAGTCAAGGAAGAATGGGATAGACACAGAGGGTTCCTAGACATAAAGGGGGGGGCAGAGTCTGGTGACATCATAGGTCACATTGATAGAGTAGATAGTAGAAGGGGAGTGGATGGGGTAAATAGGGCAGACTAGGTGGGCCAAGAAGCCTTCATCTGCTGACACCTTCTATGTTTCTGTATTTCTGTGTTTCTATGTTACTTGCTGAATCTATGGTCCTGGATGTATCACTGTCAAATGAGACAAGAGTCATTTTAGGAAAAAGAACTGCAATAAACCATGGCAATATGGAGATACCCAAAGGTGATAAAACTAGTAGAAGAGGTTATAAAACTAATAGGCAAGCTGAGAAAAAAAACTCCCTAATAACAAACAAACAAAAGGACACACCAAAATTAAACACACAAATCAAAACACTCTGTCTAACACATGTTTTTTTTTTTTACATTTTGACTGTAGTACTCCTTTATGATCCATTGTTTATCCAGGGCTTAATGACAGTTTCCAACTTCTGTCATTTCTGAAATGAATCAAGAGTACTATTGAACATTTTAGAATTACAGTTATATGGGCTTGAAATAGATTTGTATCTGCAGGCATCTATTTATGTTATTTTTAAACTGTATATTTTCTGTATGTTTATAGTTGTCTAGTATTATCACAAATTTATGCCAACTCACCTTTCTCTAGTTCCTCTCCCATTTCCTATTTTTCATGTCAGTCTCCCATTTCTTTTTCTTTCACGATCATTCTTAGCCCATTTTCATTTTTTTTCATTTTTTCACTTTCTTTTCCTTCCATGTTCCCCAGCCCCTATACTATAAGTATTTTAGACTATTATGTTTTTTGCACAAAATGTGGTTGATGGATGAGTCTTACACAGTGCACATTCTATTTATAAATGGTATGATATTATCTATTAGTCAAAAGTATACTGATATAAAATGAAGTACTTTTGCACTTAGAGAAAGGCACCAGTCACTTTAAGGTAGTGCTTTAAATATTGATATGCTACATTATGCAGAAACTTGAGAAAACTCATGTGGGTGGTGCTTGAAACATTGACAGATGCCAGTGGCCTGAGCTGCTGTTTTTATCTTCAAATAAAATCATGTTTTTATAAACCTATAGGCAAGCTTTTGGTTTTTCAGGAATTTAGTGTACTGGAAGCCGAGTTTTTCTGACATAGCTGTGTGAAAGTTTCCAACTTTCCTTGCTTCTCTTATGTCTCCACGAAGCTTGAACCTAACTTAAATTTTAGGATGCTGCTTCAGACCTCCACAAGCTCTGTTCTGTGAACTTACTGAGGTACATACATATAAGGGTGATGTGATGTTAAGGTTGGGTTCAGGGTATGCCGTTACTACATCAACAGATTCACAGTGACTCCAGTACAGTGACAGCATTTTTACCATGGTGTTTCTGCCACTGAGTGGTGTTTCACGTCAATGGGTAGGTAAGCTGTGGGTATAATGGCTGTGGTGGGAGGGTTTGTCAGGACATGAAGTTATCATTCTTGTCCATGGTATGAGCACTGTAGCGTTAGTTATATTAATATATGAGGGTGTGGGGACACAGCTCCTGCATTACTAAATTAACAGTGTTAGTTTGGTTTATTACAGTTTTTATCAGTGTTCCAGTTGGTTGATGTACTGGCCTGTCTGTGTAGGGTTTAACCCTTGTAATTATCCATAAGGTTATGTCCACTGAGATGGTGCTAGGATTAATCACATTACTGGGTACATTGCACCACTTATCCACCACCCTATCAGTAAAAAAAAAAAAGTAGATTATGTCCTTCTTGACGTACTTCTAGCTAGGTTGTGTTCCCTCGTGGTCATTGTACTCCTTAACTGAAATAAATCTAAAGAGTCCAACCTTTTGTGTTCCTCCATGTATTTCTATCAATCCCATCCCATTTCTGTTCTTAGTGAATGTTTAGGCTGTGTAATCTTCTCTGATATAGTTTTCAAAACTGAATGTAATCAGATATTTTCTGAATTTTCTGTGATATCTCTAGAGAAATTTTCTGCTTGCCAACAGTGCCACTGTAGATCACCACAGAGAATCTCATTAGACATATGGGCAAAATATGTGGAAGTGTCTGGTCATGTCAATTGTTGTAACTATAGACCCTTCCTCGATGCCCTAGGATCATTTTGCTGTCATGCACTAAATAGTTGCAATCTTTCATTATCCTTTCTAGGTGAGGATTCCAAAACTGCAGACAATGCACAAGGTATGGTCAAAACAATGACCTGTACAATGACAATATTACCTGTTGAGAAATCCCTCCTGATGTAGCCAAGCACACTAGTAGCTTTCCCATATGCTATTGTTACTGAGTCTCTGTTAGGTTCTGGAGTCAGTGCCTTTTAGAGGGATCTGTCAATATGATCAGTCAGTGACCACAGGTGTGAGCTCACTCTCCCTTGTCTCCTCTCACCTGGCGTCATTATGCACTTGGTCATCTAATCTTCAAAATACTGTTCACAGTATTGTACTGAGTCATTATAGTTTTCCATATTTTGCTATTTCATGCTGCTGCATTATGGTCATATTGTCATCTGTCATGTCATGTAGAAAACATGAAGAAAAGAACAGGAGTAGAAGGAGGTGCAGAGTAGAGGAGATGCACAGATAACAGCTCTACCATACCAGTTCTAAGTACAAATTATTCAACTGATGGTGGAGGTGGAGATGGTCATAGTGAAAATGGAAATCATTGGCTTGTGACAAGTTTTGTGCATATATGGCCAAATAATCCTTATTCATTATTCCAGAGAAGTCCCCTGGTTCCACTGCCACTACTGGAAGACAAAGGTTTGCTGACAAAAAGCATCTAGCTTTACTGAACTTGTTTCATCTAGGTTTGCCTGAAAGGACAGAGCAAGGGGCAACATTAACAGAGCAAGGAGAAACATTAAGGCTTCTGTAGGCTAAGCAGATTTATCATTTGGTTACTATTTTGTTTTGTGCGTAACAGGTTGTGCTTACAGGTTTTGTTTTGGGCTTACATGTTTTGCAGTCTCTTTCTCACATTGAGTGAGCCAATTGCTTTTCTTCCATAGGTCTTCCAGGGGATTAGGAGTGCCACTGGGGTAGAGTTGACAATGGTGTAGTACCTTCCAACAGAAGGAAGATTTAAAAGGTCAGGTTAGTTGCTGCGCTGAGGTGGAACACTAAGGGTTGCTGACAAAAAAATCTAGCTTTACCTGAGCTTTTTTCTTCTAGGTTTGGTTGAATGGTAAGAGCACGGATCACCATTAACAAAGCAAGGAGAAACATTAAGGCTTCTTTTGGCTAAGCAGAGTCACTGTCTTGTTACTATTTTGTTTTGTGCTTACAGGTTTTGTTACTGTTTAGGGCTTACAGGTTTTATAGTCTGATCTGTCTTTAGGCTAAGCAGAGTTACTGTTTGGTTACTATTTTGTTTTGTGCTTATAGGTTGTGCTTACTGGTTTTATTTTGGGCTTACAGGTTTTGCAGTCTCTTTCTCCAGTAATTAGAAATGTAACTGGGGGTGGAGCTGACAAAGGCTTAGTTCCCTCCTACAGAAGGAAGATTTTAAAGGTCAGGTTACCTTTACTTTCGTTTTAGGGTACTGTGGTTGGTGGTGTTTTTTGGAACCTCTGCCAAAGGTTGATTGTTTTTCTCTACAGGTACCTCTACTGATTTTCAGCAGGGGTATTACCCACCCACCATCCCCCCATTCCTGCCCACCCTTTGCTCATCTTCTAATATAGCCCCTAACCCCCTCATATCCTTCCTGTAGAAGTAAGAGATGGGCAGAACTGACTGCCCATCTCAGAAATAATGAAAAAAAAAAAGGATCTTTTCTCTTCACTGACTTTTATCCGCATATTGCTCAGCTGGGAGTCTCAACATAATTAAGGCTAAAAAAAAAAAATCTTTGTTTCGTCCAACCTGTTCTAACCTTTGCTTCCATATTTTAAAATAGCTGCTCTAAAACCATGACAGGAGGGTAAATAGTCTTTTTACTCCCTAGAAGTCCCCCAAGTGAATCCAATCCAACCTCTCCAACCTAAAATATTCTAGCAGCAATGGAGATTGTCACTTGTAGATCATGTGGCGCCTTATTGGGCAGGGTGTTCTTCCTTGTTCTGGGTCAATGGGCTATAGCTGGCCTTAGGGCACAGATGAGGGAAGCATGGACCACAATACATAAGCTCCAGGTCAAATTTCAAAGCTACAGGCACTCGTTCATCCCACCTCTGACCCAGTGGCACACAGATATCAGCACCGGTCCTAGGTAAGATCCAGAACCAAAGGGTTGACAGGTGGTCAGAAGGGGGAGGTGAGGTCATGTGGTAAGAACTGAAACATGAACATCCAAAAACAATGTGCTTATAAATAACAGATACACACCACTGGTAACTGAACCAGTCAGTGGACATTGTGGTGCTTCTAGGGAATGACTTTTGAAGCCAAGCATGATCAAAAAAGGTAAAGAAAACAATGGCAACAAGAACAAAAGGAAACTTATCATAGTGGGAGAGTCCATGATCTGTGGAGTGGAATCCCACATAAATTCAACAACAGTGCCAAGGTCATTGTCAAGTGCCTCCCAGGTGCATCTGCAAAAAGGGTCTCAAAACGCATCAAGCAGCTGAGACAAAGGAACACGCTGTACAATTTGCTAACAGAATATCCTCACTTTCTTCCACACTGGTGTTCTCAGAGCTGCTTCCAGTCTGGGGGTTGGGTGAAAGCACCAGGAGGGTCAGAGAGGAGGACATACATGAGTTCAACTTATGGCTGAGGGAACAGTGCCAGGAAATGGCTACTGTCTCATCAACAACTGGCAGTCCTTCTGGGAGAGGGACTTCTTTTGGTATCATGGCCTCCACCTGACAAAGGAAGGAGTGAGGGTGCTTGTTCAAAAATTTGATGTGAACGTGGTCCATTTAAACTGAAGGCTGGGGAGGTGATGATGACATTAACCAAGGCAAAGGGTAAGAAGGTCACTGCCCCCCCCCACAGCAGCAAATGATAGAGTAACTATTTCAAAGCACGATAATACCATACAAATTAGGGAAAACTCTCTTGTCAATATCTGCGGCAAAACTCCAAAACCACAGGTACAGATCCAAGGAGTTCCAGCAAGGGTACAAATGAGCAGTGCTGGGTAAGTTTCTTTTACAAAGTAATCAGTCACAGTTACTAGTTACTTTCAAATAAATGTAATCAGTTACAGTTACTTTTTACTTTTGTATAAAATGTAATTAGTAATTGTAACTGTAATGCATATTACTTTATATAACTTTTGATAACATGGTTGGAATTACTCATTGAACATATCTATGTGCTCATGAAACCCCAAGAAGTGTATAAAAGAAATAAAACAGATTCTAAAGACAATGAATATGTTAATTTAGAATACAGAATCCATCTGACATTGCCAGTCACAACAATCCCTTTACATTTGCATTAATAAGAGCTCTATTTAAAACATACACACACACCCTGCATCTACTGCTGCCCTCTGCAATCTTTTTCCACCTATAGCTGAATACTGAGTTTGCCAGCCACTGCTGTCCCTGATCTTTTTCATTTCCATATCACCCACACTTACCCTGCAACACATATACATGCCGCTTCTGCTGCCAGTGCCCTTGGTGATCTTTCCCACACAGCTGGATATCCTGTCAATGCCAGCCACAACTATCCCTTTTCATCCCACCCTTTTCCCACCACCACACACTTCCTGCTGCATTTTCTGTACTTGTCATTCTTTCCCACATCTAACCTGTATTCCCTTCTTTGCTATGCAAAAGCCACAACTACAACTTTAAATTTCCGTAATAAAATCCCACCATCACATAGCTCCCTACACACAAACACACACCCTGAAGATCTGCTGCCCCTTTCTTGTTTTGGTGATCTTTTCTCATTTCCCCACAGCAGCATGAATCCTAACTTTGCCATTGCCAGCCACAGATCCACCCCACATCACATACAATAAATTCCACCAACAAACACCTGCTTACCCCAACACATAATTTAAACGCTCTTTTCCACAGCTGAACCATTGCTTGCCAGTGCCACTGATATGCAGTTATAATTATAACAAAGTCTGCCATGGCTATTATGCCACTGCCAGTATGCCATAATTGAAGTCAGACAGTGTCACAATCAAATTATCACACAACACAACACACTTGTAGCATTCCAGTACATACCGCTTTAATGAGGATTTTCTTTGAGATGGGTTGGTTGATGGTGATAGATCTGATAGGTGGGCAGGCAGACCGATGACCAAGTGACCTGCTGCTGCAGTTTGGCACATGTGGTGTTGGTGGAAATAGGCCCTGAGCCCTGCCTGAAAACAGACTACTTGCCTTTTGCACTACAACAGCTACGTTGTCCTCGATTCACTCTAGGTTCTCAATGGCTACTATGACGGGCCATGACTGGTGACATGTAGGAATGTAGCTAGCTATCTCTAAATTGTACATCAGTTGGCCAATCTGTTGCCCCCTCAAACAAATGTCATCAATTCCTATAGCGATTCTTAGCTGTACCATGTAATGGTGCATAAGTAGTATAATTTACATATCAAATGTTGTAAAATGATACATTTAATGATAAACTGACAAATAAAATGGTGTTTTCTGACTTTTATTTACACAGCACATGTTACAGATATAGAAAAAAATGGCCATATTAAATGCATGCTGAAAATAGAAAACTAAGTTAGAATCAATGTTTCAACCGTAGGTCTTCTTCAGAAATTATCTAAGAGAGAAAAAAGCAGGTAAGGGAAATAAGTGAAACATATGTGAGGAAGAAAATAGGGGGAGGCAGTAGGAGAAAAAGTGATAATAGGCAAGGTAAGAATAAAATCTGTAAAATGAAAGCTGATGATAGGTATGAAAAGGCATTGTGAATGAGTTGAGGAGTCCTTAAGTGGGGAGTAATTAACAGGACCTAGTAAGAAGGCTGAAAGGTGAAAGCTGTTTTTATTATTTATTTATTTATTTCAATCTAGGATTACAATACCTTTGAGCCGAGGCTCTTTTACAAAGGTTCCACATCAGCGTGTGCAACAGTCATCATTTTTAGTTACAACCATATAGTCAATGACTTACAGACATGTAATAAGCAGTACAAAGACTTGAGCTATGAGCAAGACAAAGGGAAGGGACGGTGGGGGAAGCGTGAGAGTAGGAGATCGAGGGGTAGGAGGTGCAGGAGGTAAGAGGAAGTACAGGAGGTGGTTGGGGGCAGAGGTAGGAGTGCAGATATGGGGGGGGAGGTGGGCAAGGGCAGGAGACAGTGCAGCCAGGGGGCCTTGTTGAGGGAATATGACAGGTAAGGTGCTAGGGGTGCAAAGACTGATTGTGAGTGCTGGGTGCTGGGGAATATGCAGCTGGAATGGTGGAAATGTTAAGATGGGCAATCACAGGATACAAGCAGTGAGATGTGCAGCTTGGACTTGAAGAGGCCGAGTGTTGGAGTGGTCGCTATGTTGCTGCCAAGAGAGATGAGCCAGTTGGATGCCTGACAGGCGAATGATCTTTGTCCTTGGGTCGTGCGACATCGTGGGATATGTAGTAGATGGGAATTGGATCTCCTTGTAGAGACATTCCTATGTCTAGGCTTAAAGAGGGCACAGACACCAGGTGGGGCAAGCCCCATTATAATTTTCTTGGCCGTGATGCAAGTTTGGTATTTTATGCGTTTGTCCAGTTGAAGCCACCCAGATTGGGAATGAAGGTCACATGTGTGGGTATGGTGATGTGAACCAGTGATGAGATGACAGGCCTTATTCAAGGAGGTCACGATACGTTTGAGAGCAGTGGTAGTTGCAGACCCATATATGATAAGACCATAGTCTATGATGCTGACAATGGAGCTTTGGACAGTCACTGATAGTGCTTCTGGGGTTAGGTGTTTTCTGTGCCAGAATAATATGCCTAACCTCACATTGGCAGACTTTGCCACATTGCTGATATGGACAGCATATGAGAGGTGGGGATCAAGGGTGATGCCAAGGTACTTGAACGATTGTGTTTGCTCTAGGATGGCTCCTTGTTCTGTTGCAATGGAGAGGTGGAGTTGTTTGTTTTTGTTGTGGGGGCTGCAGAAAACCATAGACTTGTTTTTTTTTCTGATTGAGAAGCAGTTTAAGATTTAGGAACCAGGATTCAATGGAGGAGCAGGCCTGCTGAAGTTTATTTTGTAATTGGATTGGATCAAGGTCCGAGGTAAGGATCACAGCATTGTCGGCGTAGAGAATTATTTGTTCTGGGCAGCTGTCCGGTAGTGAGTTTAAGAATAGGCTGAAGAGGAGGGGTCCCAGAATGGAGCACTGGGGGACTCCCGAGTGGACCGGTCTAGGGTCCGAGAGTGTATCAGTGATTCTTACTGTTTGGGACCGTTCTTCAAGGTAGCTCTTAAACCAGCCAATGGTGTCAGTTGACAGCCCAGTGTTCTAAAACTGGACAAGTAGGAGGCAGTGATTGACAGTGTTGAAGGCTTTAGTTAAGTCAATGTTGATTGAGCCTAGTAGTTCACTGGAATCAAGTGCATTGTGGATTGCGTCGGTGAATTCAAGTAGGGCTGTGGAGGTGCTGTGACCTTTACAGAACCCATGTTGTTGCTTGCACAAGATGTTGTACGTAGCCAGGTATTCTGTGAGCTGGTCCGAGATGATGCATTCTAGTGCCTTGGATAGTGGGGGTAGTAGGGAGATAGGTCTGTAGTTATTGTGGGCAGTTTTGTCACCACTTTTATGGATTGGGGTGACAGTGGCAGATTTCCATCTGTCTGGGAACTGGCTAAGGCTGAGGGAGAGGTTGAAAATTCTGGTCAGAGGACTAAGCATTTCATCAAGTGTGAGAGACAGGATTTTGAGATCGAGGGGGTCATTACTGAATCTTGATTTACCAAGGACTTTGGTAACATATTTGCATACTTGGTGAGCATTGACTGCTTTGAAGTAAAAGCAGGGGGAGCTGGTGGGAGTAGTGTTCATTGCAGACAGAGGGGCTTCACCATCTTTGAAGTAGTCCTGGGGTAGGACAGCGCTGAGGTTGGTAAAGGCTTTGTTAAAGGTATCCGCAATGGTTTTTGGGTTTAGGGTTGTTGTTCTGTTGATGTTGAGTATTGATGGGGGTTTGGTGGCTTCCTGGTGAGTTCCTTATGTTCTTCCAGAATTCCCTCATTGCCCCAGGAGTTTGTGAGGGCATGCTTATAGTAGGCGGACTTCATTTGCCGGATGGTTTTGGTGCAGTCATTGCGGCACGTTTGTAGTTTTGGATGTTGTTTGCCTTCCAGAGTTTCTGGCCAGCTCCCATAGGTGGTCTCTTGTTTTTAGCATCCTGAGAATGTCACCTGTGAGCCAAGGGTTACTGAGTGATTTGACTTTGCATTGCTTAATAGGAGCATACGTGTCACAGGCCACACTGAAGATGTTTATGAAGTGGTCAAGGGCAGTGTTTACGTTGGTTGCATTGAAGATAGGGGACCAGTCTTGATGGAGGAGGTGGGATTTGAGTTGAGGAAGGTGACCACTTGGTAGAACCCTGCTGGTGATTGTTTTTGGTGGTTGTTTGATGAATTTATTTGACCTGGTGCAGCTAACGGGAGTGATCGCTGAGAGAGTCAGGGAGGACATTAGTGTTAGATATCCACGATGGTAGACTGGTAAGGATCCAGTCCAAGAGTGTGCTGGTGCCGGTTCTGTAATTTTTCCTGGTTGGTGAGTCAACCATTTGTGTGAGGTTCGCCGCAGCAATGGTATCCCAGTGTGCAACAGCATCGGTCACTGGCCAGTTGATGTTGAAGTTGCCTAGGAGGATGGATTCGGTGTCTGGTGGGAGTGACTTTACAAAGTCAAGAACAGCTGTTAGACCAGTTCCCTGTTCTGTATGTGCATACTCATTTTCATTTTTTACAGATCAAAGAAATACTCAGACTGGAGGGGCTAGTGATTTTTGCTGGATGTGGGACAATTGGTACAAGGTCATCAAGCACAATAACACCTCACCAGAGCCATTCAGCCTAACAACATTTTCTGTAGAGACAACTGGCAAAAATACCTGCAACACCCACCCACAGTGGGACTGTAACCATGTAGAAAGCAGTGGTGCAATAAATGAGGTTACCTTGTACTCATAGCCACTATGTTAGAGCAAAAATCTCATGAGGTAAACCAGTATTAGGTCAAAACTCCTAGGCTAAATATCGTAAGGCTGTATGTCTTTGCTGCAGTTGTTGTGCCATGGGTTTTCACCACACTGTAGCTCTGGCAGCTCATAATACCTTGACACTGCGGCTAAGCAAGCCTGAATATCAGCAAGGCTACAAAAAATGGCACCTCACAGCCATGAAATGTTGCCTAAACTTTTTATTGTGAAAAAAGGCAAATCAAATGGCAGAAAACTTGCACTCAATTTGCAGGGTGGAAGATACTGGGTGCTCATGCGATACTTGTCAGAAGGCGGTTTTTTAAGCCTGATGTAATTAATTGAGCCCAGCACACATGCAGCTGAGCAGCCTTTGTTTACACTGAAACCTGAATATTAAAAGAAACCTGCACACTCTCCAGATTCCTGTGATATCATAAACCTCTTCAGCTTCAATCTTGAAGTTTATGAAGTCACAGTAAACCCCTGATGGATTACAGCAACCATAACCAATGGATGCCCATCTGGTATTCTGTTTATATTACAGTAAGTAGTTACTTTTAGGGAAAAGTAATATCATTACAGTTACTCATTACTTTATTTTAAAATTAATACATTACTATTAATAGTCACCTAGAAAAGTAATCAGATTATGGTTACTAGTTTCAAGTAACTAGTTACTACCAAACACTGCAAATGAGGGGTGGAAACCTTTTGAACAAAACTTCTCATCCAAAGCCACAGGTGCAAACTGAAAGAAACCCATAAATCTTTCATCTGAAACCACAGGTGCAGACCAAAGGAGAACCATTAAGGGTACTAGTGAGTTTAGTGAGTCTCTGAGGACAGGAGAGGTCCCAGAAGACTGGAGAAGGGCTCATGTGATCCCATTCCACAACAGTGGTAGCAGGGAGGAGGTAGGGAACTACAGACCAGTCAGTCTTACCTCAGTTGTAGGCAAGATTATGGAGGCACTCCTTAAGGAAAGGATAATGCAGCACCTAAAATCAATAGGAGCACAGGATCCAAGACATCATGGGTTTACAAAAGGAAGGTCCTGTCAAACTATTCTCATAGATTTCTTTGACTGGGTAACCAGACTGAACCAAGGGGGAGCAGTTGATTTCACCTACCTTGACTTCAGCAAAGCTTTCAATACTCTTCCACATAGAAGAGTGATTAATAAACTGGGTAGGCTAGAGGGGTCAGAAGTTGGTCAACTGGATGACAAACTGGTTGACGGGCAGAAAACAGAGAGTGGTGGTAAATGGTATACAGTCAAAAGAGATGCAAGTCACAAGTGGGGTACCTCAGGGATCAGTCCTGGGGCCAGTCCTCTTCAATATCTTAATCAGTGACATTGCAGATGGACTGGAGGGTAAGGTTTGTCTGTTTGCAGATGACACCAAGATCTGCAACAGAGTACATGATCTAGATGGGGTGGGCAGAAAGAGAAGAGATCTGGATAAACTAGCAAAATGGTCAGAAGAGTGGCAACTGGGGTTTAACGCAAAGAAGTGCAAGATCATGCACATAGGGAAGAGAAACCCTGAAATCACCTACAGGCTGGGAGGGAAGTTGCTGGCAGTCACAAGGGAAGAAAGATACTGGGGCATCATCATCATCATCAATAACCTGAAATCATCCAAGCAGATCACTTAAGCAGTAGGTAAGGCTATGGGGATGTTGGGGTGTATTAGTAGGGGTATCACAAGTTGGAAGAGGGAGGTAATAATCCCTCTTTACAAGACACTGGTTAGGCCCCATCTGGAGTACTGCATGCAGTACTGGAGGCCACACCTTCACAGGGACATTAACCAAATGGAGGCAGTCCAGAGAAAGGCAACCAAAATGGTGAAGGGACTGCATCAGAAAACATATGAGGACAGATTAACGGAGCTCAATATGTATACCCCAGAGCAAAGGGGGGCGAGAGCTGATATGATCAAAACATTCAAACACCTTAAGGGTATTAACAAGGTGAAAGAGTCTAACATGTTTTAATATAAGAAAAATAGCAGGACAAGAGGACACAGCATGAGATTAGAGGGAGGCCAATTAAGGAGTAATGTGAGGAAGTTCTTTTCACAGAAAGGGCTGTGGATGCATGGAATGGCCTACCTCAGGAAGTGGTGGATATGAATACAGTGCAGGGCTTCAGACAGGCATGGGATAGGCATAAGAGAGCAATACAGATGAGTATGAATAGATAGGCTATTGACAGAGCAAAGGCCGATGGCACATTTATAAGGTGGAAAAAGAAATGGGCACACTGGATGGGTCTTGCGGTCCTTATCTGCTGTCAACGTCTATGTTTCTATGTTTCTAAAGAGGTGTTGCAAAACAAAAGGAAACTCAACTGTGCTAAGAGTGGGGTTAGAACATGGATGGCAATGGCAATAAATGACAGAAGCCCGGTGAACAAAATTCCTGACCTCATAGCCATCATGGCAAAAGCTAGACTTGACTTAGAAGCCATGACAGAAACCTGGTTCACAGAGAACCATAGTTGGGACTTGGCTGTCCTGGGCTACCAGCTGTACAGAAGGGACAGGAAGGATAGGAAAGGGAGTGTGGTAGCATTATATGCCTGGGAGGAAGTAAAGGCTACAGAGGTTCACGAGAGCCTGGATGAGTCAGAATCACTATGTGTAACAGCTGAGACAGGATTGAGGCAGACTTTAAGATAGGAGTAATCTCCAGGTACCATCATAATGGGATACTGGGGACAAGGAAATGATGGAGACATTCCACAAAATGACAGACAAGGGTGAGACAATAATAGTGGGGGATTTTAACTTGGCAGACATAAACTGGAAATATTGTACGGCATCTTCATCAAGAGGAAGGGTCTTTGTAATGGCCCTGCAGGGTGCAGGACTGAGGCAGCTTGTGAAAACTCCTACCGGAGGTGAAGCTGTCCGGGACCTCATTTTAACTAAGAGTGACAGGATAAAGGGGGAAGAGGTGGGGTGCCACTTAGGAAATAGCAACCACTGCATGTTGGGATTTAAAGTAAACACCAGCGAAGACATTAGTCATTCCAAGATCAGGGTTTTAGATTTCAGAAAAGCATACTTTCGGAAGATGAGACATAGCCTGGCAGAGAGTCTTAGATACAGGGAAAAGAAAGGAGTAGACAAAATGTGGGAGTATCTCAAAGGAGCTATCACATAGGTAACTAAACAGTGTGTCAGAAGGGTGAGCAAGACAAATAAGAAAAGGAAACCCCTCTGTTTCTCCAGGGAGGTGACTGCAATAGTAAGGGAGAAAAAGAAGGTGTGCACAAAGTTGAGGGTGTCAATGAAAGATGAGGATAAGGAAACCTATAAGGTAGCACAGAGGGATGCTGGTAAGGCAATAAGGAAGGCTAAAGCCCTGACTGAACTGAGGATTGCGCAGGGAGTAAAGGAAGAAGATAAAGCCTTCTTTAAGTACATAAGAGAAAAGGGGAAAACCAAGGGGGGGGTAGTTAGACTACCAGATACTAGAGGAAAACTGGAAGAAAAAGATTATGATAAACTGGAAGTCTTAAACCAGTACTTCTGTTCTGTCTTCACCAAAGTGAATAGAGAGGATGGGCCAAGCCTGCACAGCAGCAACACTCAGGGACCGGGGGTTGACACAAGTCCCTTCACAGAGGATCAAGTCTTGGAAGCTTTAAATAAACTAAAGGTGGACAAGGCCACAGGACCAGATGGGATTTGTCCTAGAGTTCCCAGGGAGTTAGGGAATGTACTAGCAGCACCACTAGAAGAACTATTCACCAAATCACTAGAGATTGGGTCCATACTGGAAGACTGGAAAACGGCAACAGTGGTCCCACTCCACAAAGCAGGGAGGAGGCTGGCAATTACCATCCAATAAGTCTCACGTCGGTGATAGGGAAGTTGATGGAGACACTACTCAAACAGAGAAGCATAACGTCTCTGGAATCCAGTGGGCAGCAAGACCCAAAACAGCATGGGTTCATGGCAAGTAGGTCTTGCCAAACTAACCTGGTTGACTTCTTCCACTGGGTTACAAGGATAGTAGATCAGGGAGTGGTGGTAGATGTCATCGATCCTGACTTTAGCAAAGCCTTCAACTCCATTCCACACAGAATGCTGGTAAGGAAGCTGTACCACTTGTGGGTGGGCAGGGAGATGGCTGAATGGGTGAGTAACTTGCTGAAAGGAAGAACACAAAAGGTTCACTTAAATGGGGCATATTCAGCTGAGAGGGAGGTGACCAGCGGGGTACCACATGGTTCGGTACTGGGTCCCCTAATGTTCAATGTGTTCATAGCAGACATTGCGAATGGGTTAGAAGGTAATGTGTGCCTATTTTTTGATGACACCAAGATTTTCAGCAGAGTGGACTCCCCTGAAAGTGTGAGGAAGATGACTTCAGACTTAAAGAAACTGGAGGAGTGGCCGGAAACATGGCAGCTTAAATTCAATGCCAAAAAGTGTTAAGTCATGCACTTTGGCAGAAACAATCCTGAAGACGATTACTACCTTGGAGAAGAGAAGCTAGCCTCCACCAGCCAGGAGAGGGACCTAAGGGTCATTATTTCAGAAGACTTGGAAGTTGGTAAACAGCGTAAAAAGGCATCACTAAGACAAGTGGCATGCTGGGCTGCATCAGGAGGGGAATCATGAGTCACAGGAAGGAGGTGGTGTTACCACTCTACAGGGTGCTGGTGTGCACCCACTTGGAGTACTGCATACAGTACTGGAGACTGTACCTCAAAAGGGACATAGATTGAATCAGATGGTGCAGAGGAGGGCTAGGAAAATGATTCAGGGACTGCGCCATGTGACATACCAGGACAGGCTGAGGGAACTCAACATGCACTCCCTGCAACAGAGAAGAGAGAGGGGCAACATGATTGAGACTTTTAAATAAATGAAGTATATAAATAAGGTTAACGTTCAGGAGCTTTTCCAATTGAATGAAAGTGGGACAATGAGAGGACATGACATGAGGCTGAAGGGAGGGAGGGAGGTTCAGGAGTAATACAAGGAAGTTCTTCTTTACAGAGAGGATGGTGGACCCATGGAATAGCCTACCCAAGGAAGTAGTGAGGGCCAAAATGGTAAGTGAGTTCAAGAACACATGGGATAGTCATAAAGGTAGCATACAGAAAGCAAAGGAGGGGAAGGAGAATAACACCAGGTAGGTTCTTGGGCAGACTAGATGGACCTTGCGGTTCCCTTCTACTGTCACTTTTCTGTGTTTCTATTGTTCTATGTTGCTGCATGTGCTCTGCCAATTGTAACTACATATCCACTACATGTGAGGGAGATACAGTAGAAATGATCCATCCATAACTGAAAAATCAAGCACTCGCCATATGTCTTATATGACCAACATGACAACAGCTGCTACAGCTGCCCATACATGGACAGTGACAATTGCCAGTCTGCCTAGAAGCACTATATGACCCCCCCATATCATGCAGCTATATGACAGACCAGTATGCTCACTCATCTACTATGTGTGAGACAGGTGACACTGAGTCCAGCTCTGCCACAGATACAGCTGTAACACAGAAACATAGACTTTGATGGCAGTTAAGGACCGCTTGGCCAACCTAGTCTGTCCATTTCCCTACCTACAGGATAAGCTGCACATCCTAGTTAACCAACAGTCTATTTCTTCTTACCCCCCACAAAAATTGCCTTATGTCTGTCCCATGTATTATTGAATTCTCCCACAGTTTTAGACCCCACAACCTCCTCAGGAAGGCTGTTCCATGCGTCCACCACCCTCTCTGTGAAAAAATACTTCCTGACATTGCCCCTGAACCACCCCCCATCTTTAAATCGTATCACCTTGTTCTTGCACATCTCTTTTTCTGAATGATGCTACCCTCTTGGACTTTGTTGATTTCACTGAGGTACTTAAAAGTTTCTATCATGTCCCCCCTCTCCCTCCTTTCCTCAAGGGTATAAATATAAAGCTCCTTTAGTCTCTTCTCATATGGCTTCTCCTGCAGACCCCGCATCATTTTAGTTGCCCTCCTCTGGATGGTCTCTATCCTGTCTATGTCCTTGCCAAGATGGGGTCTCCAGAACTGGACGCAGTACTCAAGATGGGGTTTCACCACTGTCTGTACAGAGGAATAACAACTTCTTGTTTTCTGCTGTGGATGCCTCTCCCTATACATCCCAGTATCCCCCCAGCCCTCCCTACTGCCTTCTCACATTGATTGATAACCTTACGGTCATCTGATATGATTACCCCCCAGGTCCCTATTCATTTTTGTTGTTGTTACTACCCTCCTCCATTGTGTAATCTTCCCCAGGGTTTTTGTTTCCCAGGTGCATTGTTTTGTACTCCTTTGCATTGAATCCAAGCTGCCGTACGTCTGACCATTCCTCCAATCTTGCTGCTGTAATCCTTTCAGTGGAGGAAAAAGACAGTTGTTCTTGTCAGGATAGCAAAATTTACTGATTACACAATTTGACAAATGAAGAGAGTAGCACCAAGACAGCTTTTACAGGTGAATTCTTGAGAAGATTAAAAAATCAAAATGAAGCAGGCAAATTCAAAGGGATTTGATGCCAATAAACTCAGTTTGGCTTTGTTAATTCAGTTATACCACTTTGTATTGCAGTCAAACACTTTGGAAATCATACACCTATTGGCACTGCTTAAGCATGGAGATGAAGAACTATTGTAAACAGTGTATGAGATACTGTATATCTAGCAGAAAGCACTGTCCATTTTAGCAGCCCTTTGGCGAACACTGCCAAATGTGCCCTGATGGACTATGTTTGCATTGACTTTTTGAGACTGGAAATGGATCAAAAGAACATCGCCAACATCCTGATGATGACAGAGCACTACTCCACATATGCCAAAGCATTTCCCACAAAATACCACAAGCCTAGCCCAGATTCTGGATGAAAAGTATTTTGTACATATTTATTTATTTACCGGGTAAGTGCTCTGATCCAATGGACCGTTTTCAGGCATGACCCGTGCCATGAAGATGGCACATATGAATACATACAATTTTTCATTTCATTTTCATTTTATTTTTATATTCATTTTATTCTTTGTTAACTGGATGAGGACACTGGACCATAGATCCCTTTTCAGGCCCAACCTGGACTTACAACAAAAATACAGGCAACAAGCAGTACAAAGCAATGGCAATTACAGATGGTAATTACAAACTGACAACACAGTTTACATGATTTAAGAAGGCTGCACATATGGATACAATTTACAATGCTTTAAGAATGGTTAGGTGCCTACACATAACAGGGAAAAAGAAAATGATAAAAATGTGTTGTATACAAGGCATACTAGTAGGTACAAACATACATTGGGAATGCAGGAAATGCAACAAGATACAAACATCATACAGTTCAGGGAATGCAGTTACAATAAAAACAAGTGTAATACTGAGCAAGTATGGAACAAGTGCAGAAGAATGAGGGTAAGGTACAACAGTCAAGTGGTGCACCATACCAGGGGAAAGGAACAGGTTATGGCTCTGAAGTTAGGCTGAGGACTCCATCCTGAGTTACCCAAGATTGCAGAAACATTTGGCTTCGGACAGCAGCCAGGCTTTGAGATGAGTTTTTATGGTACAGTGGGAATCAGGGAGGGTGTGAAGAAAGTAGGGATTTTATTTCACATGGTGGGGGTCACGAAGGACAGGGCTTTGGTCCTCAAACAGTGGAGATCCTAGGGACTTCCAGCACGGGGGCTGAAGATTCACAAAGACAACTGGGAGTGACTCAGCATTTGAGAAGGGATGAGTACAGTGACAGTTTTCCACCTCTAATAGCATTGTCAATGATGCAGCCAAGTGCATAGTCCTGCTATCCTTGTAGTGGGAGCCACCTAGCAATTGATATAAGGTGCAGTGATGTGTGGAGTACAGCGACAGGAGCACAAATCTACAGGTATTGTTATAGACAGTGGCAAGTCTAATTCACAGAAAGGAGGAAACATGGGAGTAGATAGGGAAACAGTAATCTAACAGAGAGAGAAGATTGTCCTGGTCAATTGCTAGGCATGCCTCAATGGCCAGGTAGGGCTTGAGTCTAAAGCCAACCCATAGTTTCTGATTGACCCTTTGCACTGTGTTGTTAATGTGCTCTGTGAATGTAAGGGATGGGTCCAGGGTTATGCCCAAATATTAAAAGCAGGGGATATTCTGAAGGGGGGCCTTTGGATATAAGTACTGTGAGGGAGGAATAAGATTTGATGATATTAGATAGGTATGATTTCGATCCTAGTAGCATTGTCTTAATTGTTTTTCTTATTGACTCAGAGCTCCATAGTTTTGGGTAAGTGTGGTGGATAGATTTGTTAGGGATTTGTCACTGTGATATAAGACCAGATCATTAGCATACAGCAGGACCTCACAGGAAAGACTTTCAGCAGGAAGTGAATTTATAAAGAGGGAAAACAGCAGGAGACCCATGATGGAGTCTTTGGTGACTCAAGTGTAGACAGACATGGCCAGGGAAGTGACTGTACCAATGTTAACAGATCAGGATCTGCCCGAGCAATAGCTCCAGGACCATAATGGTGTTTCAGATGAGCAAGCAAGGTGTAAGATTAGTGAGGAAAAAGGTGTGGTCAACAAGGTCAAAGGCCATTGACAGGTCCACAAATACAGCACCAGTGGTATTCTTGAGTCCATGTTATGGAGGAAATGATTGGTAAAGTGGGCCAAGGCTGAGGTGATGCTGTGGTGTTTCTGGAACCCATGTTGTTCAGGGCACAGGAGGTTGTATTTACCTATATATTTGGAGAGCTGGTGGCGGATAATTTTTTCCAGGAGTTTGCTCAGATGAGGGAGGCAGGAGTTAGGCCTATTGTTGTTGGGGGGATAGGGGGTCACCAGTCTTAAAGACTGGTATGACCTTGGTGTTCATCTAGAGGATAGTCATGATTGATGTGGTCAAGGCCAGCTTAAAGATAAGGGTGAGGAGTATGGAAATGGACAGGGCAATTAGGCTAAAAAATGTGGGGTATAGTGCATCACTACAGGGCTGCCTTTAATAAGGAGGCTCATGATAAGTTTGACGGTATCCCTGTGTGAATCGGCAATGAAGTAGGAATGAGGGGAGGGAGTACCAGTGTGAGGGGGGTGCTTTTGTCACCTGGACTGGGTGGGTGGTGAGTTAGGTAGCTTGCTTAGGTGGGCAGAGAGGTCCATAAATATTTTGTTGAAGGCATGGGTGACCTCAGGATGATCAGATAAAAGGCCTGAGGGGGAGCTAAGATGTATGACAGGGTTGTGAGTCCATGGGTTTAGCATGGAGCCAATGGTGGACCAAAAGTGATGTGGATTTTTGAGGTTGTCCCTTTGCAGGATATGGTAGAATGTCTTTTTCAGGGACTTGGTGCTTTGTTTGTATTTATTATTAAAATGCCTATAATCATTCCAAAGGGACTGGGAGAGGGAGTCTTTAAAAGCAGTCCATTGTTGGTATCTCTCTTTCATAAGAGTGAGTAGCCCTTTGGAGATCCAACGAGTGCAATCTCCTCTCACTTTGTGGGTAGTGAGTGGGACGTCAATATGGCCTGCCAAAGAGAATTCTTGCTGACCAGGAATGGAATTTTGAAAATCAGCTGATCGAGGAGTTGTCTCTTTCAGGAATTAGAAAGTCACAAACCACTCCTTATCGCCCTCAGAACAATTCACAATAAGAAATAATTAATAGAACCAGCCTTGTTGAATATGTTGGGCACATTGTACTCTCCTTAAAATTAAATTAGAGTCAACAAGTGAGCATGCTCATCCACGCACAGAACTGCACTCACAATGGTGTCATGGACAGTTCCCATATCTGCTCAAGTTTGGAATGGAGGGCAGGCTCCCACTGGATTTATAATTTGGAGTGTCATCTGATAAAGGCAGTTTGGAGACATACACTAAATATGTCTGAAAATGAAAACAGCAATTAGATGATGCCTACGGCTGGATGCAGAATTATCTACAGAAAGAAAATTGGCAAGCAAGATATGACGACTCTGTCATTGCTCAAGATTCACTCCCTAAAGACAGAGTCTTGGTCCAGAACTTGGGGTGGCCAAGAAAGCATAAAACTGGAGAGTGATGGGGCATCATTCCCTATGGGGTCACAGAAAAAACTTGTGGATTTTTCCCAAAGGGACTCATAGTAGAAGTAAAGTTTTGCACCATAACCATTTACTCCCCATTGAACAGTTGGACTAGTCTAATTTGAATAATGGCCGGTAATCCCCCACAGAATGTAAACTAGATGGTCTCATAACTGCAGAAAGCAATCTAGCCAGCTTGCAACCAGCCTTGATAATAGTGCTGTCAGACCTCCTGAGATGCCTGCACCTGAACCAGCACAAAATCAACAGATTCATCTGTTGAAGAGGTTGACCTTGTTTGCTATCATTCCACTGTGGACATTACCTATCTGTTTAATTCTTCTGATGAGTTATGCACGTATGTCAGCTACTCCACCCACACAGTTACATCCATATTCAGAGCCTTTTGAACCACCAGTTATGCCAACTGCTCCTTTACTAGGGCATATGGAAGGACATGCAGAACCCACCAATGATCCAGACATATAATGGAATCAGCATGTTCTGAGGAGCCTCAATCACAGGCCAGACAGCAGAAATGAGCACCTCCAGTTGCCAAAAAAACTGAAATTAGTTCCATTACAATGTTCTGAGAGACCAGTCAGACCTATTCTGAAGATCAGTTATGACACTCCTGGTGCCTTCAGTGACCTGCCCCTGTATGTACTGTATTGCAGCATCTAGATCACATGATGTTTCATACCCGTATTGTATTCAGTTGTCCTAAGTTCAGTTTGGTTTAGTTTATTTAGTACATTGCAGCCAAACACCCAAAGAATGAGGGTAGTTGAAACTGTATACAAGTAATCACAAAAACGATACTAATACATACATTTTTTTAAATGAAACCTAAAAAAAAGAAAACAATAAAAAAAAATAAATTTATACTACATAAGATATACACAAATAAATAATATTAACAGTTATTTAAAAATATCATAAAAAAAGATGTTTGATATTTTGTAGTTCTAAACCCTGGTTAATGTTGGGATACAGAGAACTAGGAACTACTGGTCAGATAGGAACTAATTATCTGTATAAAAATGTTGATAAAATGTTATACAGCCTTAAGCCTGTTGATACTGTAATGTGACTATGGGCCATGTATTTAGCCTAGCTAAGAACCATTTCTCTAGACAGAATTGTTAGTGTTGGTTGTTCCATGTTGTACTGTATCTTTCAGATCACACACTGGATGGGACTCATGGAATTCCTGGGATGACAATTCCTGATGGGGGGAAAGAATGACCTCCCCCCCGTTTACTGGACTGTCACTGCCACCCTCCTGAACACAGCTATCTGCTTGACCACATGTGTACGACAGTGAGAGAGTCCGTGGCCTCTAATCATCAATAACTTCTGAAACTGTCTTCAGCAGCTGCTGCCACAATCTTTAAGCACCAGTCTCTGTCCTACTAGAGGAGACTTAAAGCAAAGCAACTGAATAGGTTCTCTGTTAAGCATCTTCTTTGCCACACCACCCACTGCTGCTGAAGGGACATGAGCTGAAACTCATGTGCAGAGGCTCTTTTCCCAGCACTCACAGCTCAATAAACCCTGTTAGCATGCCTGGCTGCAGACCTGGTGCATTCATGATCCCACTTGATTAACCAGATGATAGACCAGGAGGGCTATAAAAAAAACTCTGGGGGCCCAACACTTGGCGCAGGGTATATAATAACATAAAGATTTGGGTTAAAAAGGGTCCTTCCAGAACATAGGTGTGGCCATCTTGGTGCCTTTTGATCCCAGTCATTCAGACAATAAGAGGGCTAGTAGACCTGGAAGGGAGCAGGGGGACTGTGTGGGCCGGTGATGTCAGAGGTCTTCCCTAATGGACTGTCAGCTCAGAGAGAGGAACTAATGGATAGCTTGCCTGACAACTGAGAAAATGAAGTGGGAGACGGAAGTTTATGGGCTCAGAAGGAGCTTGGGCACTTAGGGAGACACTCAAATATAAGTAGATCTACTACTGCTTGAATGAACTGGAGGCTAGCCAGGCCTAGATCTTGTGAGTCCTATCTTGGGACTCATCCTACAAAATTATATGAGTCTTATACAAGGCTTATATCTGTGTGATTGTGCCTGAAGGGCATCTGCAGAATATAGCCACTGTTAAATAATCTGAACAGTTTAAATTCAGAGAAAGCTGTTGAGCTGAGGCATCACTGATAGTGCTCATCAAGGTACCGTGGAACCAGGTAGGGGGCCTACTAGCCATTACTGAGTGGGGTGAATCAGGGAACATGGAGTCATAGGTGGATGCCTGGAGTATGTATGTACTCTTGATCCAGAGGGGAGCTGTGCTGTGGGAGTTGCTCTTTGGGTTTGGGTTCCTCGAGAACCATGACGCCACTGCATAGTGATCCTGTGTGTGCTGTGAGAGTTGAGCCAGAAGGGCTACACTGTAAGTGTTGAGCCAGTAAAGCTGTGTCCTGAGAGGAGTGTGCCAGAATGATAAAGCTGGTGCAAGTTGCCTAGAGCCAGTGCAATGTATCTTCATTTCCAGGCATCTTGGGCCTTATCCTGATTGCTACCTGACCTGCTGTCATGTGTTGATTTCTGCATTGACTGCTCTGCTTCTTCCATGGGTCACATGAGTGTTGACATTTACGGCTGGGACTTTGTGTTTCTTTGGATTCCATTAACTTTCCTTTTAGATCACAACATTGTGTTTCCAAACTTTTGGATTTCAAGTTCTGTAAATTGCGCTAGTACACTATGGCCTATGGGGGATTACAGACAAAATTCAGTGGGGTAACATAGAAACATATAAACACAGAAACATAGATTTTGACAGCAGATAAGGACCGCTTGGCCCACCCAGTCTGCCCATTTCGCTACCTAATGCAGGGTTTTAAATAATTGATTAGCAATTTTTTTCTTGGGACTATACTAACTGTACAGAAAGTATTTACATAGATTTTCTGGAAGTGCTGTGTTTGTTGAACACAGAGAGGCAAGAGCTATGCATTTTCACAAAGATTTAGCACTTTTATGAGCAAAACGCTAATCAATTTCTAGAGTTATATAAATCCCTGTAATGGATAAGCTGCAGATCCTAGTTAGCCAGCAGCCTACTTCTTCCTACCCCCACCCCCCTAGAATTGCCCTATGACTGTCCCATGCATGCTTGAATTCCACCACTGTTTTTGACTCCACAACCTCCCCAGGAAGGCCGTTCCATGCATCCACAACCCTCTCTGTGAAAAAATACTTCCTTAAATTACCTCTGAGCCGCCCCCCCTTCTATCTTCAAATTGTGCCCCCTTGTTCTTGCGCACCTCTTCTTTTGAAAGATGCTACCCTCTTGGACTTTGTTGATTCCCCTTGAGGTACTTGAAAGTTTATATCATGTCCCCCTCTCCTTCCTTTCCTCGAGGCTATACATATTTAGCTCCTTAAGTCTCTCTTCATATGTCTTCCGGTGCAGACCCTGCACCATTTTAGTTGCCCTCCTCTGGACAGCTTCCATCCTGTCTTTGAGGAGATTGGGTCTCCAGAACTGCATGCAGTACTCCAGATGGGGTCTTACCGACTGTCTGTACAGAGGGATAATAACTTCCTGTTTTCTACTGGTGATGCCTCTCCCTATGCATCCCAGTATCACCCCAGCCCTCCTTGCTGCCCTCTCACATTGCTTGCCCACCTTTAGGTCATCTGATATGACTACCCCCAGGTCCCTTTCCATTTTTGTTGTTGTTAGTATCTCACCCCCCATTGTGTACTCTTCCCCTGGGTTTTTTTTCCCAGGTGCATTACCTTGCACTTCTTAGCATTGAATCTAAGCTGCCATACATTTGACCATTCCTCTAACCTTGCCAAGTCCCTTCTCATCCTTTCCACCCCACCTTGTGCATCAACTCTGTTGCAGATCTTTGTGTCATCTGCAAAGAGACATACTTTTCCTTCCAGTCCCTCTGCAATGTCGCTTATAAAGACATTGAAAAGGACCGGTCCTAATACTGAACACTGCGGTACCCCACTAGTAACCCCCCTTTCTTCAGAGTGGACTCCATTTACTATTACTCTCTGTGTCCTATTCTCCAGCCAATTCTTTACCCAGGCTGTCATCTTGGGACCCACTCCCAGGCTGGCTAACTTGTATATTAATCTTTTGTGTGGGACTGTGTCAAATGCCTTGCTAAAGTCTAGGTAGAACATGTTCACAGCCCCTCCCTGATCTACTACTTTGGTCACCTAGTCAAAGAAATCTATCAGATTTGTCTGGCATGACCTTCCCACTATGAATCCATGCTGCCTTGGGTCCTGTGCCCCTCTGGCCTCTAGATACTCAACAATTCTTTCCTTCAGAAGTGATTCCATCATTTTCCCTACCACTGAGGTTAAACTAACAGGTCTGTAGTTTCCTGCTTCTGCCTTGCTCTCACTTTTGTGAAGGGGAATCACATCTGCCCTTCTCCAGTGCTCTGGTACCACCCCATCCCCCCATGATTTGTTAAAGAGGGTAGTCAGTGGTGTCACTAGTTCTACCCTTAGTTCCTTTAGAATTCTGGGATGAATCCCATCAGGCCCCATTGCTTTGTCCACCTTCAGTTTTAAGAGTTCTTTCAGAACCATTTCTTCTGTAAATGGGCTGGTATCAACTTCTGTATCCAGAGTGTTTCTACTGTTTGTTTTAGGTACCTCCCCCACTTCCTTTGTAAATACAGATCAAAAATATCTGTTTAGTATCTCTGCCTTTTCACAGTCACCCTCTACCCACCCTCCCTCCATTTTATTAAGCCTCACTAACCCTCCCTTGGTCTTCCTTCGCTCCCTGATATACCTATAAAAGGTGTTATCCCCCTTCTTAACTGAGTTGGCTATCTTTTCCTCGGTTTGGGCCTTTGCTGTTCTGACAGCCTTCCCAGCTTCCTTTAGCTTTAACTGATACAGTTCTCTGTCCTGCTCCTTCTGTGATTCCTTGTACTTCCTGAATGCTTTCTTTTTCTCTTGAACCTTCACTGCCACTTCCTTTGAGAACCATAGTGGTTTCTTACATTGTTTTGTTTTGTTTATTCGCTTTACACAAAGGCTTGTTACCGCTGTGATGGCAGTTTTTATTATTCTCCATTGTTCTTCCACCCCTCTTTCCTACCCATTTTCTAGTGCATTCCTTAGGCACTCACCCATTTTGGCAAAGTCAGCCCTCCTAAAGTCCAGTACTTTTGCCTTTGTATGGCTTGACCTACTACTTTGGTCACCCAGTCAAAGAAATCTATCAGATTTGTCTGGTATCAACTTCTGTATCCAGAGTGTTTCTACTGTTTGTTTTAGGTACCTCCCCCACTTCCTTTGTATCCTTTGCTGTGTTTATTGTGAACCATACTGTTCGATGGTCGCTAGTTCCCAGATGACTACCCACTTCTACATCTGTGATCCTCTCTTCATCTCCATTTGAGAGAACCAGGTCTAAGATTGCTCCCTCTCGAGTTGGCTTCAATACTAGTTGTCTAAGGCATGCCCCCTGTAGGGCATCTAGAATAACCCCACTCTTCGAAGTGGCTGCTGCAACTGCACTCCAGTTAACATCTGGCATATTCAGATCACCCATCAGCAATATCTCCCCTTTTTCTGCCATTCTAAGCATCTTTCTATCATTTCCTTGTCCATTTCCTCCCCCTGAGAGAGGGGTCTGTATACAACCCCTGTGCGGATTGTGGTGCCATTGCCAGTCTCCAAATTTACCCACAGTGCTTCTTCTCCTCCCTGTTTTTCCTTTTGTTCTGTTGCTTTGATTCCTTCCCTTATGTAAAGAGCTACTCCGCCTCCTCTTTTACCCTCCCTGTCCCTCCTGTAGATAGTGTATCCTGGTATGTTTACATCCCAGTCATGGTTTTGTGTGTACCATGTTTCTGTGACTGCCACAATATCCAGATGTTCCTCCTCCATTAAGGCCACTAATTCAGGAAGCTTGTTACTCAGACTACGGGCATTGGTACTCATTGCTCTCCATTTTTTGATGGCTTTAGCTTCTTCTGCAACATCCCCCACTGACCTTTCAACCTCAGTCTTTTTCTCATTTAGTACCCTGTTTTGTAGGGAGAGGCTGGGATTTTCCTGCTGATTATCAGTGCCTCCCCCCTTGACTAGTTTAAAAGCTTGCCAATGAAGCATTTAAACCGATTGCTCAAAAGACTTGTTCCCTTCCTGGACAGATGCAGACCATCCTGCCAGTATAGGCTGGTGTCCCTCCAGGTGGAACCCCAGTCCCCAATGAAGCCAAACCCCTGTGCTCCACACCATTTTTTCAATCATTCATTAAACTGCATGGTGCAAAGTACCCTTGCCTCACTCATGCCATTGATAGGCAGCACCTCAGAGAAGGATATTGTGTGTGCTACTTGTCTTAGGCCCCTGCCCAGTTCTACAGAGTCCTTCTGCACTGCTCTAATCTCATGATGAGCCAAGTCATTGGTCCCTAGGTGGACAATGATGTCCAGCTCTGACTCCCGTGCAGCTGTTCTCGTGATCCTGAAGATGCGCTTCCTGTCTCTCAAGCCATGGCACCAGGCAGGCACTTGCTCAGTTTTCCTCCTCCCCAGTTCTATCCCGTAATAATTGAGTCTCCACCAGGGCTGCTTCCTTTCCTTGTGGTGTCCTCTGCCTCCTTCCTGTGGGCCTCCCTTGTGACAGTTGTCCTCAGCCTCCTTAGTCTCCTCTGCAGGTGCATCCATGGGGAGCTATGCTCCCCAGAATGGTGTATGGATTGTGGTGTGGAACAACTGACTGGGTGTGCCTCTGTTCCACCATCCTCACCCTCCCTGAGCCCACTGTGGTCCAACTGCTGTGCTTTCTTTGCAACCTCTGAGGTAGTGGTGGTGACTCTGGTGCTCCCTGGATGGGGGAGATTCCCTTCCTACCGTCCAGTGTGGCCTATGCTTTAGCCTAAGGTAAGTGTCCACTTAGGTGCAAAATGAGTCCAGATACTGGAGGCGAATGGCCTTACAGCCATTTGACTCATGCTGAAGACCACCCTGGAGTGTTTATTGTGCTTACTGTCAAAAACAGATATCAGTAAAAGAAACAAATAAATGATGAAAAAAATGAAATTAATGAACCTATTGTTTTAAATTATTCTGTGGTAAAACTTTAAAAACTTTAGGAAGCGAATAGTCCAAGTCTTGCATGGTGATGAAAATTAATGCAAAGGTATTTCATCTGAAGTTGCACTTTGTTGGGGAGAGGGGGGACAAAATAATAACTGCTGCAGCCACGATTCAGTTGTTATAATTTATGAAGTGTACTGGAGCATTGAAGGAACAATTTGAAGATTGAAAGGCTGCAGAGATGACTGGAACTGTGTTTCCTCTGGGTAGCAGACTTACAGAACAGGCAGTAGTTCACAAGGTTACTTGAATATTTTGTACTTTGGACAACTGAGTTACAGAAGAGGCTTCACTTTAATTGAATTGCTGCAGTGTTGCAGGCACTAGTGTAATATTTCCTTTGTTTGATTTTAGAGTAACAGAAAAGGAAGTATTTTGCAGTACAAGTGAACAACTTCTCCTCAGGTGGTAGACTGACAGAAGAGGCAGTAGTTAGCAAAGTTGTAGGAAGGGCTTTTAGATAAAGGCTCACTCACAACTGCTTGTGAATCTAAGCCCTCATATCTTTTCTTCTCTACTGTTTATCCATTTTCCTTTACCCTTACAATCACTTTAATTATCCTTGATTCACTTCCTTCTCTTAGCATACACTGCCCCAAGGTGACTGAAGTTTTTGGGTTATCAATTCTCCTCTATGTGTGCTTAGTAGTAATTAGTTTTGTGTAATAATGAGCTGGTTTGTATTGCTCCTGCATTTTTACCTATAGTACTATTTTTATCATATATTTTTGAAACATGTAACTAATTTATAGCCCTGTATTGCACCTGTTCTTTCATGAAAACATTTCCCACCTTCATTTTTTACTTTTATTTGTATAGTTTAATAGTATGTTTTATTAGGTATCTTGCTGTTCTTACATTTTTCTTGTCCCCTCCCCAAAGCACACTTGGCTATGTCTCCTCCCCCCAGAGCACACTTGGAAATTAGCAGTTTGCATCTCAGGGTACACTCATAAACAAATATTTTAAATAAGTGTAATTAAAATGTCTCACATCATTGACTGTGAAGTCAGGTGCAGACAGGCTTCCATAGCAGGTTCACTTCTTGTGGCAATATTTTTAATTTGCAGTATTACAAAGGAAAAGGATATGTTATTTAGAGAAATTAACTTGGGGCAATAATCTTTTTAATTTGCATCATTGCAGCTATTTACAGAAATGAATGTGAACTATGATTGGACATGGGCCTCAATATATATTTTTTTTATTCTAATTCTACTTGTTATATATGATAAATAGTAGCCTTTGACTCTGTACAAAGCAGTGCTATCAGTAAGACCAGTGCTGAGTACTGTAAGAGGTAACACCTTTTGTTATTTCCCATATGGAATTGGCATGAAAGTAGGAGTGAGCAAATGCCTTTTTTGAATACTCAGCAAGAATTTGTCTTTCAGTCCCCAACTACTCAGTATTCAGTACTCATTTTTAGTAATTAACTAACATTTTTAAAATATCCTGTTTCATCCATCCTCAGGTTACCATGGCAATTTCCTTAGCCAGTCCTTCCCGATCTGGTCATTTCCCCACCTCCACCCCTTATTCCAATTGTCCCATGCAAATGTTTTTTAACTATATTTTCTGGCTCAAGGCACTGTGCAAGATGACAACAACATGTTTTAATGCATATCTCCATCCCTACCATAACACACTGCCTCCAAATTGTCTATTTTATAGCTGCAGTGGGCAAAGTCCAGCAGACCTATTGCTTTGAGAAAAGGACTTTGCATTCCTCGCACTCTTTGTGAATGAACAACATGATGGTGTGCCCCATAGTCACCTACTTGTCTGAGCACTCCACTTGCACTGAACTATTTTTTACCAAGAACTGCATATGTGTGTGTGTCTCTCTCCCTCATTCTTCCCCTTACCCCCACCCATACACTGAGAGAGAGCAAACAAGAAACAGTAGACAAGAACATTGGGATTGGGAGAGTGCTCTCTCTCTCTCTCTCTCTCTCTTTGTGAGTGTGTGTTTCCCTCCCTCTCTTTTTCTTGTTCCTCCACCCACCTCCCTTGCATGTTGCTTTTATTTAATATAAGTGCTGCCTCTATCTTTCTTGTTTCTTTTTGCCACTGCACTCACCTTGACCAAACTTCAATAGGAACTTTTATGGTTGTCGCCGCACCCCTGCCCATTTGTCCCATTCAATAACACTACACCATCAACAAGCATTACTTTGTTCCAAAGCTCATTTGCTTCCTTCGGCTCTCCTGGCAGATGCATTGCTTTGTTGTTTCAGGGGGCGTGAGAGACAGAGGCACACACAGATCATGCTGCGAGAAGTAGGGGAGAGAGAGAGAGACATCACACTGTGGAGAGTGAGAGAGAAAGAAAGAGAGAGCAACAGGAATGTGGACAGCAGTGAATGGCATACAGTGGTGTGTCTGTCTGTTACTGCCAGCTGTATTGTGTGTGTCACATCGGGAGCTGACAAATCCATGAGTATGCCAGTCTTCAGTGAAAGTAGCCATTGCTCCCCCACCCCACCGTGCAACCAAAAAGAGAGAGCCATAGAGACAGAAAACAATGCAATATGATAAATGTTTACTCATATTCCTTATGGATAATCCAATCGACAGTATTGGCTCAATCTGTGACAGGGGTACAGCTGCCACTATAGCATCCCAGGGACTGCAATAAAACTACCACAGACAACTGATCATGGCAAAATACAGAAAATGAATGAACATTTATCAAATCATGAAAAGAACCAGAGCAGCAACAGGAAATGGTGTGCTCTGTGACAAAAGCTCAATGATCAAAGATTGTGAAAGCCTATGCTTAGGTGAAACATCAGAACAATTTTCTGCTGTTTATCCTGTACCCAGAAGGGTCTTATCCAGTGTTGGTGAACAAAATAAACTTGAAGTTTGGTTCAATTTACCTGGACTCCGTATGTTTTTGATGGTGTGCTGGGAGTGCATTGACTCTGTACTGTACTCATTTATCAAATTGCGTCATTTTCTTTTGTACACATGTTGCATTATAGGGTTTTACAAAAACTTTAGCCACTCACAAAGTATAAGAAACTGAATTTGACCTTCACTCTCTGCCATCCAATTTTTAGTTGTCATATGGCAGGACCCATAATATTAAAATTCACAATGACCTAACTTAAACAGGAACTTTTACAGTTCCCTCCACACCCCTTCCTGTTTTCCCATTCAATAACACTACAGCACCAACAAGCATTACTTTGCTCCAGAGCTAGTTTGCTTCCTTCTGCTCTCCTTCTTTGTGAACTTTGTGTGTACATCATGAAGACTGACTTCTAAGCAACATGTATTACATATGCTGGTAGTGAATTGTCGACATCAAATTGAAAAGATGACATGCCTAAAATTTTGTCTAGTGGCTACTAGGCTTCATCAGAGACAACAGTCCTCTCTAACTGGTGACCTTTTATAGAGAACCATTAAAAATGAAAGTGCAAAATTATCATCAGTGAAAATACACAGATAAAATAAAAACAAAGATCATGGTCAAAAGACCGGGCACATTCACATACAAACATTCTATATGACTAATCTGCAGGCACTGTGCTTTTGAACTTAGACACACAACCAATGAGTTTCTTCCTTAATAATCTTCTTTAATTTGTTAAAGGTAACCCAACATTTTGCCTAATAATATAAGGTTTTTCAAGGGGATTTAGTATTATACTCTATAAGAGAAAACAAAAATCCACTGTATTTTTGTACATTCAACACTATAACAATCGAAGTAATACATTTCATAAAACAGCTATATTACCTTTGTGCTGAATTGTGCCTTACAGTACCATTAACATGCTTAATCCATTATTTTATGAATTGCTGTAATAATAAATAAAAATATTTAATTTCATCTTAATGAGACCAGCAGTCATTTATTATTGAATTTATATATGCCCCACGAGTGCTTTAACCCATATAACCTGGACATACATCATGACCATAGATGTTTCTTAAGTTACTACATCCATAATGTGAATTTATTATTCACTGTAAACATATATTTCTTCTCTGGCTACTATACAGCTTCTGCTGCCAAGCAAGTCTGAAAAAGGGATTTTCCAATTATGTATTTGTTTACTATGATCTTATATATTTTATTCTTTTTTTATTTTATTTTTTAGCCTGTTTTAAAGCCTCTATTACCATATGAAGTGGAAAACTGCAATAAATGCATTCAGACTTATGTGCCATATTGTGTACCAAAGAAAATTCTGCAGAAATATTTTATCTCTCCTGACTATTCACAGATGATAAAAAACCTCTGAAACATACCTAGAATTGCATGTATTGTCATCAGTATCTGATAAAACTGAATTAAAATGGCAAGTTGAAGCTGATATACAGTGGGACCACTCACCCTACAACTGGGTCTACAGTATGTGCAAGTTTCCACCATGAGAGAGAACGCCACTGTGTTTCCACTCCCTCTTGAGCCTGCATCAGCCCATTAAAAGAACACAATGGACAGGTAAGATGGTACAGTGAACTCCTCAGATTTTCCTTTTAAGGGGACAGGATCACAAACTTAATGTGGTTGTATAGTGGTCTTTGTGACAGCACTAGTGTCTATGAATCATGCCCCAGACCTTCAGGGTAATCACCTCACCAATAGAAACTTAGAATTTGTCAGCAGATAAGGACTACTTGGCCCACCCAATCTGCCCATTTTCTCTCTGCCTGTGCTGCCACTGCAGACCATGTAGGCAGGGATACATAGGCAGAGTGGGTGGGCCAAGTGGTCCTTATCTGCCAACAAATTCTATGCGTGTATGAGTGAGGTGGTCACTGTAGAAGTCTGGGGCCTGATTGTCAGCCACTATTATGGTTACAAAGATCACTTTACAGTCACACTTGATTCTGTCAAGTTGTGTTTAACTGGGTTGCAAACTCTTCTGGATACCCACAGAAATGTTTGAGCACTGGGAAGAGGGGTGTGGGCTGCAATGCTAATGGTCTACATGGTCATGCCCTTAGCATTATGGTCCTCACTCCCTAGATGGCAACGTACATTGATATTACTCAAGAGGTAACTCAGACAGATTGCTCAAAGCCATGCAAGCCAGATGGGGTAGGAAATTGTTGGACTAGGAGGAACAAGATAAAGGAACCACTGAGATGACAGAGAAGAGATGGGGAATAACTGAGAGTGAGTGGTTTCAATTGTAACTGGGGGCTTCCATCAAGAGATGAAGAAGATCTGCTTCTCTTGTCTGGGACTGAATCAGTTGAAGGGAAGGCATGGCTTTGGGTGATGGGCAGGGATTTTCACAGGACACCAAAGATAGCTTGGAACATTAAGATGTGAGAGCCACTGGACACCTGCTAAAGCTTAGACTTTGATCTGATCTGAAGTGCAGGTGCTTCTAGACACCAGGGATTCCATAGAACTAATATAGAATGGGGAGATGGGTTGAGGATGATGCTGTGCATGAGAAACTGGGAGCCATCTGGGTAGTGCAGCGGTAGAGTTACTGCTTGCTATCCAGATGACCTAGGTTTGTGCCCAGAGCTCAGAACATCGGGTTCCAGACAGTGAGGTGGGGTTTAGGCATCTATTGGATGCTTCCTACCTCGGTGAGGGAGGGTACTTCCTTCCACTGCATGATTACCCTCTGGTGACCCAAGGGAGGGGTTGTCATGCAGGAAGTTGTTTCTTTGGGGTGGCCTTACATCAGTGCATACCCACTCATCTGGCAGTTGATGAGGAGGCAATATATGCCTAGAGCAGGCCGGCAGGGGAGCACCAAAGGTGGGGCAGGGCTCACCTGCCATTCCAACAGCCCTGATAGGCATCTCAACAAGACCATCTCTCAGAACCACACCCTTGGGTGAGGGAAGGAAAAGGGAATAAAAACCCAAGCAGTTCCTGGCAGATGAAGTTGCCCTACCCACCACACCATGGCTGGTTCTCAACAACTCCTCCCACATCTCAATGGCTCTACCCCATAGGCCCCAATTGTTGACTGAATTATGTTCCTACAGGTTTGAGGGTGCCTAGGGAGTCCTGCCCATGGAGGATAATCATGGGTTACAGTTGAGGTGCCCAGAAGGTTGTTGATCAAAGGATGGTGTTAGACTGGATTATCTGAGACATCACGTGGTGGGTGGAGGGCTTGGGCAGGTGGATGGAGGTCCCAACAGCTGGTGAGGTGAAAATGGGAATAAAATCAGAAAGTAAAAAAACCAAAAACAAAAACTGCAGTGGGTTTGGTCTGCTCCAGATGCAATGCTACAGGTTGTAGCAAACCACAGATTTATAGGCCTACGTTACATTTTGCTAATGCAGGCTCATATCTTTGATAATTTTCAATATTTTTACCACAGATTCCTCAGATGCAGCCTTATTGGCTGTGGCCAGATTTTGTTTTCGCAGCAGGCTTCATTACTTTCAAGCCATGATTGGGGATGATGGTAATGCCAATAACAATTCTAGCTAGCTCTGTCACCACTTCTTTCATAGCATGCCTGCTCTATTCAACTAACACAGCAATCTGATGTTATTAATGATTAAGGTGTGCATCCAAAGGGAACTACTGAAACAATCTGCCACATTAGTGAGTCAGACTGCTTAACTCATTCCCTCCCTCCCTTCCAGCTATATACCCATATTGCTAATACAGACAGATGTGTGTTCTGCTGGGGAGGGGACTGAATTAGCTGGGCTTTCAAGTACTATTAGCTTCCCACTCATGGATAAGTAGGGAGCACTGTTAAATGTTGGCGTTCTGGAGTGGAGTGACAGACAGAGAAAGACAGTGTATGCATGTGTGTGTGTAACTGTGTGTGTGTGTGTGTGTCTTAAAAATATTGTAAGCTCTTAGCTCATTTCTGGGAGATGGATTTTTTAAGCATGTTTATAGCATATGGTGAAACATTGTTGCAGATGGAATTCCATCCATAGAATAGACTTGTTGTACTGCAGTAGCAATGTCATGATGCTGTTGTGCTACACTAGTGATGTCACTATTGCAGCACAAGACAGAATGTCTTCTAGTGGCCGTGTTGTTCAAACCACTGCACTTGACGAAGTGGCCATGGTGGTGTTGAGAGATGGACCAGGAAGTGAGCTGCTCTTGAAAGAACAGCAAAAGTAAGACATTTCAGGAATATGGGGAATCTTGCTAGGCACAGGCTTGTATTAATGGTTGCCCATGCACTATAAAAGATTGTGTATAAGCAACCATACACATATAAGGCTGTATTTCAATCTTGAGGTTTCCATGGTAACAAGACCTCTCTACTGAAACACAGCCTTGTTGTGTGTGATTGCTTATTCACAGTCCTCTGTGTTATTGTTTGTTGTGATGGGGGAAAGGAAGGCTAAGAAATATTTTCCATTTTTCAGTGTTGTCTCAGGTGTGGGGTTGATACCGGAAAGTACTGACTGATATTGCTCCAGATTAAGCTGTTGGTTGTCTTTTGTGAATGCATAAATTTCACAAAGACACTTGGGAAATGCATGCACTCTTTCTGAGAACTGCTATGGAATCTTTAATGTCCATCTGAACAGCAACCAAAACAGGTATGTGGGACACTGATTTAGCATCTCATCCTTAAAACATTTGTGTAAGAGAACTGAAAAGGGAGCTGGAGTGTAGAAAATAACTAGGATTTGGGAAGGGTGGCCATGGGACTATTCATGGCTCAGTGCTAGGATCTGGAATTATTGCAAAAAAAAAAGTACTGACACATGAAAGCAGATCTTTAAGAAATGAACTGACAAGGTGTTAATAAAATAGATTGGGCACCTCTTTATATTGTAAGTCACATTGAAAAAGATGTGACCTGTTTTAATCAAAACTTGTTAAATTTGTTAAATATAATTGAACAGAATGCCCCTTTAAAAAAAAAAAGAATACAGGCAAAACGTTTGCCGTGGTTAAATGTGTAAATAATAAATACACACACACACATATACACACACGCACTCACACACACTAAAGATGCACCCTGGAAGCAATAAAAAAAACACTGAATTAAAACTTTACTAAAATGCTTTTAAATAGATACCAGAATCGTTGTAAAACTGAAATAAAAAACTTAAACACACCTACTTTAAGGAAAAGAAACTGAAAAACCTATCTAACCCTAGAAGTTTCTGGGACTCTTTCAAATAATTTGACCAACCTTTCAAGCAAGTGGGAATTGAAAAAAGAAAGTTTGGAGAAACTTTTATAAGTAGCAACTTGATGATTGCAGAAATGTAATGATTTTTTTTAAATAAAACAACCCATAAAAATCAAATAAATCAAGCTCCTGGTGAGACAGGGATTTAGACCTCCAGTAAATTTGTGTTAAAATGTTTAATTTTTCAGAGTAACCAAAAAGGAAATGTATGAATTGCTGTTAAAGTTGAAAGGCAACAAAGGGAGGGGTGCTGATGGCATTTTGCCAAGGTTGTTAAAAAGTGTGGCAAAAACAAATAGTGGCCTATTTATTTAATCTACTCTATGTACAAATCAGTTTCCAGACTGCTGACAACATCATTAGTAGCACCAATATGTAAGGATGAGGATAAACAAATTATCACAAATTACAGACCAATTTCTGTTCTGCTTGCTCTGACTAAACTATTAGTGAACACGGTATTCCATCAATTGACTTAAACATTTAGGGATTAATAATATGTTTACAGCGTAACACTATGGATTTCATGGGAGACACAGGACATCGACTGTCTTGGTCATGTTGACCAGTAATATCTATGATAATATGGATTATGATGCATTGCTCACTGGAGCCATCTTTGTCAACCTGACTAAGGCCTTCGATCTGGTGGACCACACCACACCATACTGACAGCAAAAGTGGCAAACATAGGTGTAGGGGGATTATACTCTGCAAAGGTTTGCACACTGGTTATCCAAATGAAAACAGATGGTAAAAATTAGTTCTCAAAAGTCTCAGTTAAGAGAAATAGACACATTAATATCACAAGGTTCAGTATTACTGTAGGTCTGCCCCCATTCCTAATCATTGTCAATGATTTGGCAAATATTTGTAAGGGTGTATCAACAATATGCATGTGGATGACACAGTACTTTACTGTGTGGGAAGAACAAGAACAGTCATAGAAACCCAAATGCAATCTACAGACCATCCATTACAAACTTGGTTTGTTGCAAGTAATATTTTATTAAATAAATTAAAAACAAAACAACAAACCTAAAGCAATGGTATTAGGAATAAAACACAAACATACTAGTAAAGGAAACAGTATGTTGACAGTAGGGGTAAATTGACCTGGATTAGATGAAGTATCTAATTTTAATTATTCAGGGGTTATGTTGGACCAATCATTAACTTTTTAAAAACATATACAAAAAGTCACAAAAAGTTACTAGTAAATTGGGTTACTTGTATTGTATAGAAATCAAAATACAGTAGTTTAACATTACGCGTTTGAAAACTAATAGCAAAACAGAAGATCCTTCCTGCCTTTGAATACAATACTGTTTTGTTTGACTTTCCAGATACATTTTTACAAAAATATACTCTCACATTTAACAATATTTCCAAGTTTGCTACTCAATAAGGGAAATGTATACTGTGAATCACTGTTCTCTTTATCTCAGAATTGGAGTAATATTTACTCAGAAAAGGATTCAACATTTGCTACAAATGTGTGTGCATAAGATCTAGTAAACAAGTATACTAGGTGTGTTAATAGATAGTTTGGTAAAGGGTCAGAAAGCTAAATCCCTTTGCAAAACTCCTACTATGAAAACAGAATTAAAACAAAAGTAGCAGGACATTCATTCTCATATTATGGCCCAAGATTGTTTAATAAGGTGATAGGAACTGGACTTGAGTTTAACTTCAAAGTGCACATCTTTTAAAGAAATTTAAAGGCACTTCTAATTGTACTGCCAGTCTGTAATTGCTTTGAGAGTACCTGAACTATATATTTTCAAATGTGTAAGTTGATATTCTACTTCACTCTATTATCACTAGATATACATCTAAAGTAGAGTAAAGTAGAATGACAACTTATACAAAGACTGACAGATGCCAGGGTGTGCCATGGGGTAGTGAGGCCTAACTCTCACCTCATTTTTCTTTATTGTAGCATGTCAACCTGTTTACAAATGGAATGGAGTGAGAGTTGAGCCTCACAACCACATGGCACACCCTGGCATCTGTCAGTCAGTGGAATATGTGGTGTTGGGGGGGGGGTTTGAGGCTCAAACTGAACATATTATTTCCCCACTTTTGTCACTTTAACCCTAACTGATGCATTAAAGAAATTTTTTTGCAATGAATATGTGTATGTGTGTGCGAAGTCTGCAAAGTTTTCTCCACAGAGAAATCTGTAAATTTCATGGAATTTGTGGAGCGCAATTTGAGGAATTAGCTTACATAGAAACATAGAAACATAGACTTTGATGGCAGATAAGGACATCTTGCACCACCTAGTCTGTCCATTTCCCTACCTAGAGGATGAGCTGCAGATCCTATTTAACCAACAGCCTATTTCTTCCTACCCCCACAAAAATTGCCTTATGTCTGTCCCATGCGTTCTTTAACTCTCCCGCAGTTTTAGACCCCACAACCTCCTCAGGAAGGCTGTTCCATGCATCCACCACCATCTCTGTGAAAAAATACTTCCTCACACTGCCCATGAGCCATCCCCCCTCTATCTTCAAATTGTGTCCCCTTGTTCTTGCACATCTCGTTTTCTGAAAGATGCTACCCTCTTGGACTTTGTTGATTACTCTGAGGTACTTAAACATTTCTATCATGTCCCCTCTCTCCTTTCTTCAACGGTATACATATTAAGCGCTTTTATTCTCTCCCCATATGGCTTCTCTTGCAGACCCTGCACCATTTTAGTTGGCCTCATCTGAACTGCCTCCATCCTATGTCCTTGCAGAGATGGGGTCTCCAGAACTGGATGCAGTACTCCAGATGGGGTATCACCAGACTTTCTGTACAGGGGGATAACAACTTCCTGTTTTCTGCTGGTGATGCCTCTCCCTTTACATCCCAGTATCCCCCAAGCCCTCCCTACCACCTTCTCACATCACTTACCAACCTTAAGGTTATCTGATATGATTACCCCCAGGTTCCTTTCCATTTTTGTTTGTTGTTACTCCCTCCCCATTGTGTAAACTTCCCCTGGGTTTTTGCTTCCCAGGTGCATTATTTTGCACTTCTTTGCATTGAATCCAAGCTGCCATACTTCTGACCATTCCTCCAACCTTGCCAAGTCCCTTTTCATCCTTTCCATGCCTCCTTGTGTATCAACCCTGTTGCAGATCTTTGTGTCATCTGCAAAGAGGCATACTTTTCCTTCCAGTCCCTCTGCAATGCCACTTATAAGGACATTAAAAAGGACTGGACCAAGTACTGAACCTTACAGTTCTCCACTAGTAACCCCTCTTTCTTCAGTGTGGACTCCATTTACAATTACTTTTTGTGTCCTGTTGTCCAACCAATGTTTTACCCAGGCTGCCAACCTGGAACCCACTCCCAGGCTGGTTAATTTGACTATTAATCTTTTGTGTGGGACTGTGTCAAATGCTTTGCTAAAGTCTAGGTAGACCATGTCCATAGCCCCTCCCTGGTCTACAAATTTGGTCACCCAGTCAAAGAAATCAATTAGATTCATCTGACATGACCTTCCTGCTGTGAACCCATGCTGCCTTGGGTCCTGTGTCCCACTGGCCTCTAGTTACTCAACAATTCTTTCCTTCAAAAGTGATTCCATCACTTTATCTACCACAGAGGTCAGACTGACAGGTCTGTAGTTTCCTGTTTCTGTCTTGGTCCCACTTTTGTGAAGAGGAATCACATCTGCCTTCTTCCAGTCCTCAGGTACCATGCCATCCTCCCAAGATTTGTTACAAAGAGTAGTCAGTGGTGACACTAGTTGTCTGCTTAATTCTTTTAGAATTCTGGGGTGAATTCCATCTGGCCTCATTGCTTTGTCCACCTTCAGTTTTAGGCATTCTTTCAGAACCCTTTCTTCTGTGAAAGGATTGGGATTGACCCCCCTATCCAGAGTGCTTCTGTTAACTGGATTAGGCACCACCCCACCTCCTCTTTTGTGAACACTGAACAGACGTATTCATTCAGTATCCCTGCTTTTTCACTGTCCCTCTCTGCCCACCCACCGTCCATTCTATTCAGCCTCACTATTCCTCCCTTTGTCTTTCTGCGCTCCGTGATATACCTATAAAAGGTTTTATCCCCCTGCTTAACCAAGTTGGCTATCTTTTCCTCAGTTTGGGCCTTTGCTATTCTGACTACCCTTCCTGCTTCCTTCTGCCTTAACTGATATATTTCTCTGTCCTGCTCCTTCTTTGTTTCCTTATGCTTCCTAAATGCTATCTTTTTCTCCCTAACCTTCACCGCCACCTCTTTTGAGAACCATAGTGGCTTTTTCTTCTGTTTTGATTTGTTTATTTGCTTCACACAAAGGCTTGTTGCCTCTGTGATAGCAGTTTTGATATTTCACCATTGTTGCTCCACCCCTCCTTCTAGCCTGTTTGCTACTGCTTTTCTAAGGCACTATCCCATCTTGCCAAAGCCAGCCCTTCTGAAGTCCAGAACCCTCACTTTTGTATGGCTTTACACTGTAGCTGAGTTTATCATGAATCACACTGTTTGCAGGTCATTTGTTCCCAAATGACTACCCACTTCTAGATCTGAGATCCTCTCACTGTCCCCATTTGAGAGTACGAGGTCTAAGACTGCTCCCTCACAAGTAGGTTCCAAAACTAGCTGTCTGAGGCATGCCATCTGAAGGGCATCGAGAATGGCCCTGCTTTTGGATGTGGCTGCAGTAAAGGTGCTTCAGTTGACATCTGTCATATTAAGGTCCCCCATCAACTATATCTCCCCTTTCTCTGCCATCCTAAGTATGCCTTCTACCATATCCTTGTCCATTCCCTCCTCCTGACATGGAGGGGTCTGTATACAACCCCTGTGTGGATTGTGGTGCTATTTCCACTCTCTAAGATGACCCACAGTGCCTCCTCTCCTCCCTGTTTACTCTTTTGTTCAGTTGCTTTTATCCCTTCCCTTACATAGAGAGCTACTCTGCCCCCTCTTCTCCCCTCCCTGTCTCTCCAGTAGGTTGTGTACCTTGGTATGTTAACATCCCAGTGATGGTTCTCTGTGTACCATGTTTCTGTGACTGCTACTATATCCAGGCATCCCTTTTCCATCAAGGCCACCAGTTCAGGGAGCTTGTTGCCCATACTATGGGTGCTGGTACTCATTACCCTCCATTTCTTGATGGCCTTACCCCTTTTTGCCCCATCTCTGTCCTTATTGCATTTGTCACGTTCTCCATTTACCTCTGCACTTCTCCCTGTTGGCATCTCCATGTTGATGCCTACCTCACTTAGTACCCTTATTTTTTGGGGGGTAGGATTTCCCTGCTCCTCTCCAGTGCCTCCCCCCTTGGCTAGTTTAAATGCTTGCCAATGAAGCATTTAAACCTATCACCTAGGATCCTGGTTCCCTCCTGGGCAGATGCAGACCATCATGCCAGCATAGGCTCAGTATCCTCCAGGTGGACCCCAGTCCCCAATGAAGCCAAATCCCTGAGCTCTGCACCAGTTTGTCAACCACTGATTGAATCCCATGGTGTGGAGCACCCTAGCCTCCCCTGTGCCATAGACAGGCAGCACCTCTGAGAAGGTTACTGTGCATGCTATTTGTCTAAGGCCCCTCCCCATCTCCACAAATGCTTCTTGCACTTCTCTGATCCCTTTCTTAGCCAGGTAATTTGCCCCAAGTGGACAATGACATCCAGCTCCCTCCCCTGTGCAACAGCTCCTGCAATCCTGAGGATTCGCGCCCTGTCCCTCCAAACCATGGTGCCAGGCAGGTACCTTACCTTCCTCTCCCCTTCCTCCCCCAGTTCTACCTTCCTAACAATGGAGTCCCTCACCAGGAGTTGTTTCCTTCCCCTGCGGGGTCCCATGCCACACTTCTGCGGGTGTCCTTTTTGGAGGTTCCCAGAATCCTCTTTGGCCTCCACTGTGGGTGCCTTCATAGAGGAACCACAGTTTTCCAGAATGGCATAGAAACTGTGGAGAGGTATAACTGGAGGGATGCGCCTCTGTTCCACCACCCTCACCCTCCCTGAGCCCACTGTGGTTCAATTGTTTCTCTTTCTTGGCAACCTCTGAGGCAATGGCAGTGACCCTGGAGGTCCCTGGGTGGGAGAGGAGGTCCCACAAATCCTGGCCAACTCAGCCTGGAGATGAGCAACCTCCCCCCTCAGCCCAGAGAGATGCCTGCAGATGGAACAACACCGCATCCTCCAGAATGTCTCCTGGAAGACCACTGCACCACAGCCACTGCACTACACCACTCCCATCATGTCTTATTTCTGGCCCCCTAATGGTTGTTTGGAATACTTACTCTTTCCTCTTTTGTTTATTTCTTTTTTCTTTTTCTTTCCCTACTTACACCTTTGTGCCCTTTTAGCTCCTGATTTTCCTGTTCTGAGACTAGAAGTTCCTATATTTCTCAGTAGTCTCCTTACTTGTTCAGAGTCAGACCTCCAGCAGCTAGGGGGGACAGAGAGCTACTCTTGCCCTTTTAGGATGGTGAGTCTTTGGTCTCTCTGTGATCACTCACTTTCTGCTCCCAAACAGGAAGTTCCTGTTGTCAGTTAAGTCCTGTTCCTATAAAAGTAGAACTGCCCTTGGGTGGGGGGGTGGAGGGGAGGGAAGGAGGGCCATATAGTTCCAGTAGAGAAGTTTAGTTATACTGGCAGGTCCTTCCTCCTGGTGCTCTGCTTGTTCTCTGGCAGAAACTATCTAGGGCAGTGTTTAAATTTGGTTTTAACCTGGCTCCTTCTAGCTAAGCCACTCCCCCTACTTTGCAAAGCTTTCTACACTTATTTAATTTCACAGATAATTCCCTTCAGCCACATGTGACAGGCACCTAGATAACTACACAGATAACAGATAACAATTCACTTCAACTAACTCTGACAAACACGGTAACTTTTTTTTATTTTATTCTAAATTGAAGGTCCCAGTACAAGAGTTCTAGTTCTTAGTACCAGTAGATAAGTTTAGTTATACCAGCAGCTCCTTCCTCCTAGTGCTCTGCTTGTTCTCTGGCAGAAGCTATCTAGGGCAGTGGTAAAATCTGGCTTTAACCTGGTTCCTTCTAGCTAAGCCACTCCCCTTACTACTTTGAAAATCTTTCCACACTTAGTTAAATTCACAGATAATTCCCTTCAGCCACCTGTGATAAGCACCTAGATAACTACACAGCTTAAAGCAGATTCCGTAAAATTCACCGTTGAGCACAAAATTTAACCAGAAAATTTTGTGCTTCACCACTGATTTCACACCCCACAGCAAAAGTTATGTTGAAATTCACACAATTCATGGAAAGCCAAAATTTGCCATACCAGTGTAGATGTTGTGGATTCAGTGAAGCGTGAATTTTGGTGATTCTCGACGATTTTGGCTGCAAATTTTTAATTTGGTGCATCTGTGTGTGTGTGTGTGTGTGTGTCTGTGAATGTGTGTGTGTGTATATGTACAGTATACAGTTTTATATATATATATATATATATATATATATATTGGTAGCATGGTAGTGCTAGCATAGTTAGGGTTGAGTAGCCCTTTTAAGGTTAAAGGGTCAAACTTTACACCTTAATAACTTTGTCACCGTTCAATGGATTTGCCTGAAATTTGGAATGCACAATCAAGAACCATACAACTTGGGATCTGCCAACTTTCATAGTGGTCAGATATATGGCTGTGGAGTTAATAAGTGAGATCTGCGCATGTGTTTACGTTTTTTGGTGAATTCTTTGCTCACACCTATAGGTCGCATGGTTTGCGCGATCAGTCCAATAACTTCTGAGACATGCGACCAGGGTCCCCAATGTGCCTTTTGAAGATTTCATGAAAAAATATTAAACAGTTCAAAAGTTATTCAAAAAACAAGTTCCCATTATAAATCAATGGGAAAAGTTAAAACGTTTGACAGTGTCACAAATGCACTTTTTAGTGTCGCAAATGACCTTAGTAGTATTGCAAATCCGCCATATGGTTTTCAGTTTTTGATCAGAAAAATGCTTGGCATTTAAAATTGGGACCATCTAGGGACACAATTATTTTTGTGTTTACCTAGTCGGACCCTCAGGATGCTAGCCATGTCTTTATTTTGGGGTTAAACACCCCAGAAATATGTTTTTCAAATTTCTGGAAAAAGTAGTGTCATAAAGTAGTGTTGCACTCATGACACTTTCGTGATTTCATTTGCGAAAGTGTCATGATTTGCGACACTACTTTGTGACACTATGCCCAAAATAACAGGAATTCTTTGCCACCCTGCTGCAAAAGAACGGTTTGGTCTATTGGGCTGAAATTTGGAGGGTAGACAGCCAACATGCCCCAGATGTGCCTTTTCATGGTTTGGTGAAAACATATTGGAGCACTGCAAAGTTACGGCACTCTGAAGTTGATGCTTTTTCCCATAGGATAACATTACAGCATCCGTCGTGCCTTTCGGGGCCTGTATCTCGGAAATGGTGCGAGATATGGACTTTTTGTCAGAAAAATTCTTAACCCCCCCAAGCAGGAGCTAAGTACAAAACTAGCCAGTTATGTTATAATTCATATGAAATTTTCATTGTTTTTCTACGTCGTACGGTTCCTGAGATATAAGCAATTTAATATTCCAAGTCCTCCTTTTCTGCTCCGAGGCCCATTATTATGCATATATTCTTTGTATTCACTGTCTTTTTCAATGCAGTTTTTGGGGAAAAGACAGGTGTTCTCGTTACTGTGCCAGTTAGCATTTCCAGTTGCATTTCCATTACCGTTCGCGTCACCGTTCCTGTGTACACCACCGAGTGCGTTACGGTTTGCATTTTTTCATTTACGCTTCTGTTTGTATTACTGTTACCATTTGTGTTTCCATTACTGTTTATGTTTTTGATTTTTTTTTTGTATCAGCCTGTGCATTGCCATTTGTGTTTGCGGTCAACCTTCCATTTGCATGTGTCTTTCGTTTTGCATCATCATCGCTGTTACCATTACCATTGGTGTTTCCAATCACGTTACCATGACTGTGCATGTTATGGTTGCATTTCCATAAGCGCTTAGCTTTGCGTTTCTGTTTCCTTTGGCATTATGGTTGCTGTCACCATTACCATTTGCATTTACAATTGTGGTACCGTGCCCCTGCATATTACGGTTTGCGTTTCCATACTCGTGTCCATTTGTCTTTCCGTTTCTGCTTCCCTTAGCATTATTTTTGCTGTTGACATTACTATTTGCAATTTACAATTGTGGTACCGTGACCTTGTGCGTTACAAGTTGCGTTCTGTACGTGCTTATATTTGTGTCTCCGTTTCCATTACTGTTCGCTTTGGTGTCACTTTGCGCTTGCATTTCTATTACCGTTTGCTTTACCATTTCCATTTGCTTTACCGTGTGCATCACCATTGCAGCTTGCATTTGCTTTGCAGTTCCTGCTACTATGTAACAAGATATCACGTGGTGGGCCCTGCGCTGCTGCCACCGCATTCCATTCACTATTTATTGTCCTCATTCTCAAAAAGAAGGGAAATTAGAGGCTAAAGATTCTGTTTACTGCATCAGTTAGTGTTGTTCCTTAGCAGCAAAAGCAAGGAAATTCAGTGTTTTGGTTGAAAGCTCCCCTTGGACACCCCCAGCCCACCCCCAACTGGCATGGGGGTGCACTTTGGAGTCATCGGTCCTAATTGTCACCCCATTCTCCTATACCTCTGTTTCTTTACACATGTGATGGGGTGAGAGTTGGGGCTGATGACCCAATGTGCACCCGATGCCAGTTGGGGGGGGGTGGGCTGAGGAGGTCCAAGGAGGGCTTTCAACCCTAACACTGAATTTCCTCACTTTTGTCACTGTGGAACAACCCTAACTGATGCATCAAACTGAGATTTTTGCCTCTAATATATATATATATATATATATATATATATATATATATATATATATATATATATATATATATATGTACCAATATGCTACTAGAGAGACAAAGTGTGACAATCAGGTTCCAAAATTGATTTGGGCCAATTGTCATAACCATATCATATTTACATTGGGTGCATGTGGTAGTATTTCAGTCCCCAATATAAAGATAGTTTGTAGTTCAGAGGTGCTAAAAAATTGGATTAAAAGTTCCCACAAGGGCAACGTAATGTGAGTAACATAGTGTCCTTGACAGCAAATTTGTCATTTTATCAAACATATATTTTTTGATATCACTATGTCTATGGTATCTATTTAGGTAGCATAACATCTAACTTTTTAGTTTTTTATCATAAACTTAACTCGTTGGTAATTATGCCACAATATGTTTCCTGATCACAGTATGCCTAAATCTGGACATGTTTAAGTTTGGCTACCACATTCACGTCCTTGATTTTCTAGTCCATTGTTTTTTTCCACAACTATATTACCCTCATAGGAAAAGACAGAAATTACTGAATTTTCAGAAAGTGAATTATACTTTATTTACAAGGGTTTTTTTCCAAAGGATGTCACGTGAGTAACTCAGACTACGCAGGACATCACGCGAGTAACATAGACACAACACAAGAAGTCACATGAATAACATGGACACCAGAACAGTAGTATCAGTATCATACCAAGTGTCTCACGAAGTCATACCAGAAGTTATTGCTAATGTTCAACAAAAAAATGATTGTCATTCTATGGATATTTGGTATAACATTTTTGAACATTTTGAAGATTGTACTGTAGTCACAACATTATATTAACTTAAGATATTCACAAATGTTTTATGTTACAGTGTGGTATGGATTGAATCTCACCTGGTCTGTCTATTACATATACCAGCAGGTCCCAAGCCTACAATAAGAGAGAGGGAAACCAACTATAGCTTTATGAGTTGAATGGGTGTGTTTGGGATGAATGCATGCCCTTGCTACTTGTGATATTTAAGGCTGAAGACAAAACACTGAAAGTGTATTAGTGACTTATAACATGGGGTAGATAAAGGCAGGTGAGTGGTAAACAACCATCAGGTGACCATTGCTTACTCCACAATATATGACAGCTAGTGGTGAACCATTCCTCTGAGAGATCAGCCTGTGTTTCTGTTCTGAACTTGTTATAGTGCAAAATTGCAGTCTGTGGAGCAGCCATTACTATCCCTGCTTAGTGAGTGAGAGCCAAGGCCTGCCACGTAGTCCCAGGCAGTGCAGCAACAGTAGCTGTAGTGTTCAAAGTTTGTAGTCTTGCTTCTTACCCAAGCTTGTTCCCAGAGTGAAGTGTGTGGTCTCCGTGGTCATTTTTCTGTTGCACAGCCAGATTGACAGGTAAATCCTATAGTTGTGGCATAAAGTCAGATGGAACAGTGTGAAGAGAGGGGAGACCCCCCAAATGATGTCATGATCTGAAAGTGAACTTTATGCTGGTGGACAGAGAAACAGAGTTCCAGCAAGACCTGCAAGCTCTGAGTCCCATTAGTTGCCATTTCTTAACTGGTAGAATACAGGCTGGTAGACTGTGTGACTGCACTGCTGGGGAAAATGTTTACTTGTTTGCCATGCATTAATGTAACCACAGACAGAGAGACAGAGCAGCTAAGCCAGTGGAGGTATAGACACCGTGTCTGTACCAGAAGAGGCATCTCCATGTTTTGCACTTCAGAGCTACTGTGCTGTCTCAGAAGGCATATCATGCAAAACAAATGTCAGAGAAAGCATAGCAACACTTTCCTTCTGACATTTGTATGTGCATGACAGCCATTTTGTTGGGGACTATTTTTTTAGGTAGCAGAATACAGTAATTTGCTTGTCTTTTATAAAAGGAGAAAAAAACATGTATATTGCTTTCTCCTTGTTTTGTAGTGCACCCTCTGTTATAAGTGTAATAGCCCACTCCAGGGTGTGCGGTCATTGGGGATTAATCAACACACTGGGTGTTGTGAGGACACTCAGCCAGCAGCCTTGTGCTTCACAATGCACTTGGAGAATTGATTAATCCCTAATAACTGCACACCCTAGAGTGGATTACTTCCTACTAATAGAACTATGCCCTTGAGTTGGTTACTTCAATCTCAAAATGTGTTTTAAAAAATGAAAATGAAGTTAAAAACTGACTTCAGGGGCCAGTTCTTCAAAAGCTTGCCCATGTGCAAAGACTAGTTTTTTTTTTTTGCACAAACCCAGATTTGTGCAGATGTCCATATTCCAAAGCCCTGTTATGGGCAAACAAGGTTTGTGTCAAGGAGATTTTCTGAAGTTGGCACAATACAAATGGAAAGTCATCAACCTGAAATCTGGTGAAGTCCTGTAATCATAGAGTACAAGGTACTTTTGCATGGTCTCATTGTGTGGTACAGATATACACAATTATCGCTGTTACTAATGATGCCATCCCCCAGATCACAGCCACAACTGAAGACATAGCCCCTTCCTGTTGTCAAATGGACCCCTCCATGGTACTGTCACTCACTGTGTCCACAGCATGGTCCTTCAGGTGCATATGGCAACAAGTGCATTTTGGGTTTCTTCAGCTATTGTAGTTAATGACAGTAATTGTTTGATATGCCATGTTAGGCCCTCAGCCTATCATGCAGCGCATGGCACACCAAACAATTACTGTGATTCACTGCAACAGCAAAGTAAGCCTAAAAGTGCACACCAAAACCTGAGTGAAAAAAAAAATATAGAACAAAGGGTAACACTTTAACAGTCACTGACAGCAATCATCCCAGTAAGGAAAAACAGTATTTTTCTCCACTTGTACTGCCATGGAAGCCATTTAAGGCATACCATGTAGCACATAGCCCAGTTACTGAGATACACTGCAACAGTAGCCAAATGAGCCTAAAACTGCACAAAAACAATGAACAGGGTTGATGTTTTTGGTGATTGCAACCCGACTGCCATCAATTACAGTCATTTTACATCCATTTTTGGTGTTTGTGACCTTTTAGACTCATTTTACTGTTGCAGGGAATCTCAGTGATTGTTTAATGCACCATGCTAGACTCTTGACCTAACATGCAGCACATGGCACAACTAATGATCACAAAACATATTGCTGAAATGTAAATGGTTCTGTGCTGGAGTTTGGGTGCTCAGTGTTGAGTCGGTGGGTGCAATATGTTTTTTAAAAAAGTTGCCATCTTATAGACTCCTGTGGATCTGAGAAATTTGTGGATTACCCAACGCTTCGTTTACTGCTGCTGTTATTTGCTGTTATTTGCTTTTCTGCTGCTAAATGGCTTTGATGCACTTGCACATGAAATAAATGAGTACTGTGAGTACGTTTGGAGTGCTGACCGTTTTTCTGTTCTACAGAAATGTTTTTTTTCCAAAATAAATATGATATTAACCAGGATTTCTTTTTAAGTGTAGCAGATAAGCAGGTAGTTTAAAAGAAGTTCTGGTGTTCTGAAGCCTTCCACACAATATAAGCCCCTAAAGAGATCAAGTCTACACAAACTGAGCACGTGCAGAGACCAGATCCTATTCATTTACTCCCCAAAACAGCATGTATTTTATTTCTCATTACAGAACTCTCAGAATTGTAGATATGGTGTTCTGATGCCTAATACAAAATGAGCCCCAGCACTAACCAGGTCCAATTGATATACTCCCTAAAACTGCAGATTTTTTGCCCGGTACAGAACAAACTATTTAGCAGCAGTAACATTAAAGGGGCCCCTGATAGAGAATAGGATCACACAAAATGCCCCACACCACGGAACCAGGCCACACAGAATGATCCCCATGTTGAGACTTGGTCTATTGAATAGGTAAATATGTATAATCATTTAATCTAGGAAACCTGCAGTTGTTCAACTTTAAAATGCTTTATAATCAACTCTCTCTGCCCCTACCCCACCCTTCAAACCCCAAGCCCAGCATCTTGGGACCATGAGGCAAGGTCCGACTACATATCTCTGTGTTTCCCAAAAAGCAAATGTGTACCTTTACAATCTACAGACATCTGACACACCAGGGAACAAAAGAGCAGCTGAAATGCACAGAGAATAGCCCACTGTAGTGCCCGTAATGTGCATAACTCCAAACTTCAGGAAGACAACATATCTTGTCCAGAATGTAGGTGGCAGTACAAAGAATGTGGACCCACCAGCTCCACAGCTTTAAAGAGCCATGGGGTAATGACTGAAGGTGTCAGCATGCATTTCTGGTTCTCAACATTCCGGGCCAGTGGAGGAACCAGTAGTAAAGTGGGTAACAAAAGGACACGAAAATAACACACCATGGGAAAAGGGAATTTTCTAAATAAATGAGTTATAACAAACTCCAAGGTTTTGGCAGCATGTCAGTAACAAAAAGAAGGTCACCAGACACAATAATGCTTTTGGACCACAGTTCATGCAAATTAAAGGCACAGTCTGCTTAGGATGAGGTACTAGATGGACACTACATGTAATGAACGTTACAGCTGTATAAAATGATTAAATAAAAGGCAAAAACTTTTATTCTGTACAGGGAGTTCTTGGGGGAGGCTTAAATGAAGTAATTAGATAACCCATTAACAACAGTTGGGTTTCTAAGGCACAATAAAGGGCTGTAATTAAATACTTAAATTGGGAATGGAAGCAATGTCACAAAATGGAACCCTATTTAAAGGGGTAAATTGATGTTTGTGATAAAACTGAAAGAACACAGTGGAACCAAACTGGGTCATGTTATGTTTAATATCTCTCCTAATGTGGGACTACAAATTAGGTGTGTCATGTGAACCTTTTAACAATTCAGCAAAAAGTTACAGGGTGTCGATGTGCAGTAAGTATGAGTCTCTTGAATACTGTATTCATGCCTATATATATATATATATATATATATATATATATATAAAAGATAAAGAACCTTCTGAGCGTAAACACTGAGGCAAGGAGTTACCCCAAAGGGCATTTGGCTGGGAAGTCAAGTTTCAATAAAATACAAAATCACATGCCCCACAATACAAAGCATCATGGGCTACATATGCAAATCACCACAGAATGTTATGCTGGTCCAACTTTAAGCAGAATTGCATGGTGCCGAAAGGCCTCTCACACAGTTTGCAAAGGGTGCTAACAGAAGACATAGACACGTGTTTTGTCCTACCAGGACTCATCAGTATGCCTAGTCTGTTTGACACCCCAGTGGAATGGACCAGCTACCCCTAAGGCAGTGTGCCTGGGATATATTGTGGTGAACCCATTAAAATAAAAAACTATTTAAAAGACAAAGAACCTCTGTGCTTAAAGTTGGACCAGCATAACATTCTGTGGTGATTTGCATATGTAGCCCATGATGCTTTGCATTGTGGGGGCATGTGTGATTTTGTATTTTCTTGAAACTTTGCTTCCCAGCCAAATGCCCTTTGGGGTAACCCTTGCCTCAGTGTTTACGCACAGAGGTTCTTTGTCTTTTAAATAGTTTTTTATTTTAATGGGTTCACCACAATATATCCCAGGCACACTGCCTTAGGGGTAGCTGGTCCATTCCACTGGGGTGTCAAACAGACGAGGCATACTGATGAATACTGGTAGGACGAAACACGTGTCTATGTCTTCTGTTAGCACCCTTTGCAAACTGTGTGAGAGGCCTTTCGGCACCATGCAATTCTGCTTAAAGTTGGACCAGCATAACATTCTGTGGTGATTTGCATATGTAGCCCATGATGCTTTGCATTGTGGGGGCATGTGTGATTTTGTATTTTCTTGAAACTTGGCTTCCCAGCCAAATGCCCTTTGGGGTAACCCTTTGCCTCAGTGTTTACGCACAGAGGTTCTTTGTCTTTTAAATAGTTTTTTATTTTAATGGGTTCACCACAATATATCCCAGGCACACTGCCTTAGGGGTAGCTGGTCCATTCCACTGGGGTGTCAAACAGACGAGGCATACTGATGAGTCCTGGTAGGACGAAACACGTGTCTATGTTTCTCTGTTAGCACCCTTTGCAAACTGTGTGAGGCCTTTGGCACCATGCAATTCTGCTTAAAGTTGGACCAGTATAACATTCTGTGGTGATTTGCATATATAGCCTATGATGCTTTGCATTGTGGGGGCTTGTGTGATTTTGTATTTATATATATATATATATATATATATATATATATATATATATATATATAGTATATATATATTTATATATATATATATATATATGTGTGTGTGTATATATGTATGATACTCAGGGACTATCCCTAACCACCAGAACAGTAAAAGTTTTTCTTTTTTATTTCATTTCACTGGGATATGTTTTTCTGAACACCCATGGATGGAGAAAATGTTTGGTGTTTATATCCGAGTAAAGAGTGTAGTATTATGGATGGTATTTGGGAATTAATACCTGCTGATTGCACACCCCTTAAAAATTAAGCATGTTAACCTAAACTAAGGTGAATGTTTCTTTAGCCAAATTGCTAGTACTGCTGTCTTTGGACTCAGGGTCCCATGTTTCATTCCAAGTAAGGTCTGGATCTGCATCTGCCCAAGACTAGGAGGCAGGCAGAACAGTGGTGATTAGGATGTGGTGCTATTCCATTGATAAAATGAAACATAGGATTAATGAGAACTATACAGTCTACACAAAGTAGAGATGTCTAGTAGTGGAAGCTGTGAATAACAACCAAAGTGGTACTGAGAAACTTTAACAGCCAGTGATCTCTACTGTTGAACAATGCAATAATGAGAGCAAATGCAGCACTCTAACCTTCCATCTATATTGAATGCCCCCTTATCTAAATGCCTAGATGGACCTACTGGTCATTTTCTGCCAACACATTCTATGTGTCTATGTTACAGCTGCTGCTTTAGTACAGAGTCCCAGATCTGATTCCTAGTAAGAGCAGGAGGTATGTCTGCACACATAAGGAAGGACCAGGAATGACAGTGAAATAATGTAGAGTCGGTAAAGAATTTTTGGACACTGTTGATGAAAGCAGACAGAAACAGCATACATTAGGACCATTGATGGGAACTAATATTTGTGATATGGTCCTTTCTAATTTTGAAGACCTGAGTATGTGCCATATTATACAGCCTTTGGTTATATGCGATCATTGTGCCATAGAATTTAAGTTTAGCAGATGGTTCTGTAATGCCAACTGGCAAAAAAGCTAATTTCAATATGATTCAGGATAACCTTAATACTTGGGATTGGCAGTCTAAAACAGCTGATATGAATACCGATGCTAGTCGGACTGTGTTTAAGAACAAACATAGTCAGACTATGTTTAAGAGCAAACTTCTTAATTTACGGAGTAAGCACATTTCCTTATGACTAATATATAACAAAAGCAGTAAAATGCTGCCCTGGTTCAATAGAAAGATACCAAAGTTGACATTTATGAAAAAGAGTGTCTATAAATTCATGCTCCAGAAGCAAATGATTTGATACCTTTTACACATGAAACTCATGAGAAGACAAGTAACATCAGCCAATATCAAAAGACATAAGAAAAAAGTTAAAATATGTAAAAGGCAAACCCAAAAAAGAGATAAGGTTATTGTTAAGGCAAAATTAGCACATGACAAACAGAATCTCAAGGCCATTTTCAACTTCATTAGTTCTAAGAAAACTAACCAGGCTTAAATCAGGCCTCTGATTAGTGATGGTGTACAATACTCTAAGGAAGTTGATATGGCCATTAACCTTAATTCTCAATTATCGTCTGTTTTAAAGTCCAAAGATATGGGTGATGGTGCGTTAGTACCCAGGGACAGGGGTATGACACAATATGGAATCACTCAGGCAGACACTGAATTGAGTTTAAAATGAACTCAATATAATCAAATTAGCAGAATCTGATGATCTTACTCCGAGGTTATTTGAAACAGCTAGCTCGCTCTCTATAGTTCCTTCACATGTCTAAAACAAATCCATAATGAAGGAGAGAGGTTTCTAGTGATTGGAGAAAAGTATAAGTTATACAACTGTTCAAAGAGGATGCAAGCATATACTAGTTAATTACTGGATGATCAGCCTCAATTCTATTAACTGTTAAGTGATGAAGACCAGAGTGAGTGAATGTTTGAGTGACTTTTTGAGGGCCCATTTGAGAAAGTTGGGACAGGTAGACAAAACACAAATATATTTTGTTAGGGGTAGATCATGCATTACTATGTTTGATTCCTATACAGAAAAAAGAAATGCCTATGAATTCAGAGCTGTATGCCACTCTGAGGGCACTGCAAGTGAAGCATTGCAATCAGGGTGCCATGATCACGGCATGTGCTATTGTGGTGTCCTGGATTCTAAACTGTCCAAAATTGTGAGTGCTGAGGCAATAACTGTTTGCTTCTCCCTCAACTTGTGCGACTGGGGTGACTATATTTATTAAAATGGAGGTGAGGGGGGGCCAAAATAATGTTAACTATGATGTGTGGTCTGGCTGTGGGTGACATATTTTCTGCTGCTCACCTTTGATGTTGCCCCTTTGCCTGTGCTTTCATTTACCGAGCACTCTGTTTGTGCACCGGCATTGGTGAACCATTCAAAGCACCTTAAAAAAGGAGCTGGTGCTCCAAATGCACATGGGGAGTTCTCTTTAGGAGAGTATGGTAGCACTGACTGTCTGGATTTTAACAGGAAGAATACAAAAAAAAACATTTTTACTATGGTCTCCTTAAAGCAGGCATTCCTTTGTTCTGTATCTGATTCTTTTTTTTTTTTTTTTTTGAGCCTGCATCATAGACAAGCAGTGCAGTGGAGGCTTTCTGTCTAAATTTAATTCCTAGAATGGGCTGATGCTGCATCTGCCCAAATAAATGGTTCCAGTTAGAACAGAACAGTAGTGCTGGAGGTCCAGATAGAGACTGCTAATGAAGCAAACACAGAAATGTTACAGGAATAAAAAGAAAATCAACTGTGACAAGATGAGGGGACACCTGGGAAAAAGCACAGAGTACAGAGCAGGTGGAGCTGCAGAGGAAACATTGAAAGAATAAAAAAAAAAAACAATGATAGAAGCAGCAGACAGCTCAATTACAAAGGTTTCAAAGGGGAAAAGGGTAAGGGATCCAATGTGGTTAATAGCCAAAGTAAAGATGTTTGTAAGATCCAAAAGGTGAGCATTCTTAGAGTATAAAGTGAGCCAATAGGAGAACAGGAAGCTGTACCTGGAGGCAACAAAGGTAGCTGACAGGAAGGTGAGAGAGACCAGGGTGGAGATAGAACTCTGGCTGGCAAAGGGAGTTCAGCAATGGGAAAGAATATTCTGCAGGTACATCTGAGAGATGCGTACAGTCAAAAGGGTCATTGTTAGACTGAAGAGTGAGGAAGGAGGGAGGAAGCGAACAAAGGGAAAGCAGATACTGAACAAATATATTTGTTCTGTATTTGCTAGGGAGAATGATCAATCACTGCCAGAATATTGGGTTTAGTGGGGATGAATGGAGAGCAAGGGCTCAATTAGTATGGATAAAATAATGAGAGTGTATGGAAAACCTTACAGTTTTGAAAGTGCATGAATCTATGGGACCTGCATGCTTATATATAAGAACGCTGAAGGAGGATGCAAAAGTGATAGTAGGGCCAATTGCAGACATGCTGAACTGGTTGCTGGCTAAAGGGGGGTGGTCCCCAGAGACTAGCTTCAAACTTCTGGGAACAAAAAGCCACTCCTCACAAACAGCCAATGTCAGGCAAACTGCACTACTAAAAACAAAGACACCAGCACTGGGCTTCCAGAGCTGCAGTACAATCTTTAATTCCCTAACAGAAATAATTATATGAAATGTTTTCACGCTGCACACATGAAACTACCCAAGTGATATACATGCTGCAAATATGATTTAAATGTTAAATTGGAACTGATTGCATGCATATGGCATGCGTGCAAAAAGCAAGTGTGGAAACCATGATTTTTATGTTAAATTGATAAAGACTGCATGCATGTGGCATGCGTGCAGAAAGCAAGTGGTCACTGATAACTGCACACATAAAAGTTATATGACTTGCTCAGGATCACACCACATACAAGTGGGGGTGATGAGATTCAAACCAAGGTCTTAATGCTTCCAAATCTCCTGGATGGCAGTTCAGTGCCTTTAACCATTAAGCCAAACTGTCTGCACACATATGGCTCACTTGCACTTCAATATATACTGTAGCTGAATACATCTGCTCATATGCAGCATACTTGTAGCCACTGTTATGCTTTTCAGTTTTCTTCTCTCTCTTATCTCTCTCACAGTTAAACTGTAGCACGCATACCAATGGAAACAGATCTGGTTTTTCTCACTCCCAATACACAAAATTACCAACAAAACCACTTAATTGCTTCTGTCTGGCCTGTACTCCTACTATTTTTCTCTCCATAATTTTGAATGCTTCCACATAACAGACTTTAAGGTGCAACATGAACATAGCAATAACTTGGCACACACACCCACATGGCCAGCCTCCCCCCCATGAAAACACACATACTGTAGAGGGTACAGGCATGCTGCTATAGACAACCCACCAAGTATCAAGTGCATATAAGTAAAAAGTTTCTTAATTGAGTACTAGGGAGCCAGAGGCAGGAGTCTTTAATAGATGATGTCCATGGGTCGGAGTGATGGGGTGCACCCCCTGAAATGAATGGAGTTATTTTCTTATTACTATTTTATATGTTATGATGGTGAGTTGGAGAATAATGAAGGCCACTGTTCTACTAACAAGGTCCATGTTGGTCAAGCAGTGGCCTTCATTAATCCCCAACTCTGCATCAATAATGTATAAAATAGTAACAAAAAAATTCCCCCATTCATTTCAATGGTGCACACCCCTGCAGTCTCTTTTGCCCTTTGTCATACTGTGCCTGAGCATGTGGATGTGGAGGTCAGCTTCAATGGGAGGGGCATAAGCCTCACTATAGTGGAGCTCCAATAGTCTGTGCATATCATATTGTTCAACAGTCAGTGAATGCAAGGGACCTCTCTAGAATGCCTGTAACATGTCTAAAAGAATCAACTTATTTGTTTTGACTAAAAAGTGATATGCAAATCAGGAAAAATTCAAATGTATAACATTCATCTGTACATAGCCCCGGAGCAGTGCATCAGATTTGGGCTTAAACCGAACTAGTTACTAACCAATTTTTTCCCTGGCTAAAGTTCTCTACCCACCAAAAGAACTTTGTCCCAATTTTTCTCCCTGACTCCATTCCATTCAATACCCATCCCTTATGGGTCATAAAGCCACCCACAGGTGAAAAAACATGAAAAACACATCAATAGTTCAGTCCTTCCTCCTTCCCCAAACCCCTGTAAAAAAAATGTATTTACTTTTGTTTACCAGGCCATATGGCCAGAACCTGCAGCCTGACATAGTGTGTCATCAGCCCAGTTTACAGTCTGTTCCCTCTCTGTTCTTCTGCCAGAAACTGGATGCTGGAACTGACCATGAGAGGTCCCTAACATGATCCGCAACCAAGTCACCTCACCAACCGATCCCACCCAACTTGGGTTGCTTGCTTCTTGCTTGGTTGCTGCCGTGGCTGCTACCACACTGCATTGATCAAGGCCTATGAAGACTACCCACACTGCTGTCACCACTTCTGCTAAGCCTAGCTTTCTGACGTGGTAGTCTGTGCTGTTTTTTTTTTTTGCAAGGTGAGCCTAGAAGAGTAAGTAGGTAGCCTAGTTTTCAGCTAGCTTCTAGCTCACCCTCTGCTCCTTCAGCCACCAGGGGAGACAGAGACTCACTAAGAGTATACCAAAAAAAATATGCTTCCACAACACTGCCATTGAGAGTTCAGTGCTTCATAGCTTTAGTGTGCAGTCTGTCTACTTTGTCACCGGAAAGACAGTGTTGCACTTGCAAGACGCATGCGGTCTTTCTTGGATGGAGCTCAGCCACATCACATGTGATTGTGCTGCCGCTAATAGGTGGAGAGCGTGGACAACACAATACAGATACAGTTGAGTCTGGACAGTACCTGCAGCGTGAGCACACAGAGGCCAGGTTGGCACTTACTGTGCAAAAGATTAAATTCAAATTTAAAGCAATGTTTGCTACACCTTAAGAACAGCCTAGGTACAAATATGGGGGAAGGGCAACTGCCCCCCTCTCCCCTACCTAAATAACACCCCTACTTAATGGTAAAAATTCATTCTCAGATGCTAATACAATGGTTTCCATTATGTTCTGAGGTACTGTATCTTCATGTTTCATGATGTGTCCTGATCATCATGTGGGTTAGCGTCCCTCATTGTCCCTCATTTTGAGTGGCTGTGTCCCTCATTTCAGTGACAAAATATTAGGTATGGTGCATGCTTACAAGACCCTACTCAGTACAAAGAGTGCTGAACATGGCCATAGTGTTTATGCTCAGTACAGAATGACAAAGGGAAAGTAAGTGAGATGACACAGTCATGGAGAAACACATTTGTAGCACTAAATATGCATAAGGGATTTGCATGGTCCAAAAACAAAAAGGATAGACTCCACAATGCAAAGGCCCCTCTTCATGCATCTGAAATGGGGGATGTTGGCTGACTATATCCTAGGCATTTAATACAGTAAGCAAATGATACTTTACAAATTAATGGCGATTTAATGACAAAAATCAAAAGCCATTAAACAACTTGCAAAAGGATCAAAATTAATGAGTTTACCTATTTTTTTATGGGAATTCAAATAAAAATGTATTTTAATGACTCTAATTGCTAGCAGTAGTATAAGAAATAGAAACTGATGTGTTTTTTTAGATGAGATTTGTAGCAACTTAGCTGCTGCACACATGGCAAGCAGGCAGCATGTGAACCTGATGTGATATTTAAATTATGTTCACACCAGTTTAACTGCTACACTCATGTCAAGCATGAAACATGCAAACCAGATGTAATTTTTAGATGCTCACACCAGCTTACCTGCTGCACACATATCAAGCTTGCAGCATGCGAACCTGATTTGCTTTTTCAACCTTGTTCGCTTAGGATCCCTTAGTGTATGCGAACTGCATGCACAAGTATGCATGTGTCATGCATTCTGCATGTACATAGCACACCTATATTTCAGTAAGGGTTCAAACACAGTGTAAAATTCCAAACACCATAGTATACAAACAAGTAATTACTTCATAGTTGTTGTTGTCAAAAACAAGCCATCGACAACCCGACAGGTTTTGCTATTTGGCTTTCTCAAGGGTCCTGGACACAATGGGGAGAGAGACCCTTTTAAAGTGCAGAAGTTTGAAGTGCAAATCTTGTTAAAAGATGCAGTGCATAATTGAAATTTAAAACATCTTTCTCACTAAGAGTTGGCAAACATCTTAAACAGAGTATCATAACTGATGATTGTTACATATTATACAATGGCAAAAACATTTCCTGGACACTGATTGGTCCATCTTGGACTGGACCCATGATGTTATCCTGGTATAACATCACGGATCTAGTCCCAGACACATATGATCATGTCACATATGCCAGCATTAAAATGAAATTCAGCCACTGCCCAGTAGCTGCACTTCCCCCGTCATTCTGTGAGTGTCTCCAGAGCTCAAAAATGCCACACTCACTCCTCAAACAATGGCCGCATTTCAATGAACATGAAGGAAAAGAAATCCCCAACCCCAAAATACATATAATTATAATTTTTCTCCTAGCATTTCTATTCTACATAATTCAGCTAAACTACAGTAACAGCCATTCTGAGCGGGTTCACTGTGAGCGAGCAAGTATGTCTTGAAACAGCCACTGCATGGCTCTCACTGTCATGCTCGCTTTTTACTTTCCTCACTTTTTTACTTTAAAACTGACTAAAAAATTCACAAATATTCTCCCTACCACCTCCATGCATTCTTTCCTCTCATTATGCAGAGTCATCTTCACCTCATTATAGCAGCTTCATGGCAATCCTGCTCTCTCACTGTCCGCTGCATAGTAAAGTAAGCTCTTGAGTCACAGCACACGCTTCGCTTACCTCATCACCGTTTTCTGCCTTCCGTGTATACTTGCCAAAAGCACTGTCGTAGTCCCCAGCACACAAAATGTACAATTTTATTTTCTTCTTTTCGTGTTTGCCACCCCAGAGAAAGAATGAATGAGCAGCCCAAGCGGTGTCCATGTCACCAAGATGCACCCCCTCTGTGATAATCTCCCTTCTCCCTTTAATGTTGTTTTTTCCCAGTTTTCTCTTAAATGTTTAACAGTGTTTCAGAAGTCTGAAAGTTTTACCCACATAGACATGTGGCCATATAACAACAGATTCTGTAATAAAAGTAACAAGTCACATGGAGTCAAATACAGTGCAGAACATACAGCTAGCACCATCTAGTGGTCAAACTGTGGACTTTTTGTGAAAACATACCTCCACAAAAAAAAAAAAAAAAACATCATTTTTTTTTCTGTTTTATTGTTTTAAATATAAACAAGCAATTGTATAATAGCAATAAGACACTCCAGGGTGTGTGTGTTGTGCTGGGATAACATCACTTCTGGGGTGATTAGTCACACTTGGCCTGTGGCACTGTGCCTAATCACCCCAGGCGTGACATTATCTCAGCACAACACACACCCTGTCATGCATTATTTCTTAATTGGAGTACAGGAGTTCATATTTAAGTTATGTCATAGCTATCCCATACTGAGTCATGCAGTTTCAGGCTAGTGGCTTGCCACCCCCTCTCTCATGTGGTTGGCAGCCAATTTCAAATTTTACTATCCTCCACACGTAAATGACTCTGATGGCAGAGATCTGAAAAACAGAAAAAAATGAAATGTGGGAAAGTGATATATGATACAGTGTGTTCCAGCTGAAGGCACTATACATCAGGATTTTACCCATCAAGATGTTTCCACTCAAGAAACAGAGACTGCTACCCAGCAGTCTCAGAATCCAAGGCTCAGAAGATCAGATTTAGATCTTACAAGATTTAAACCAGCCTCCACATTTTTTTCACCATATACCAACGGTGTATAGATCTTTGAAAGGACCTGTTAAGAGGAAATCAGGGCCCTTTAAATGGGCAGTGACTCTGGGTGTAGATCTGATAATATTATCAAAATCAAAAGAGAGGCATTGAATAGTCTCAAGATGGACAGTAACATTACCATAAAGAGAGCAAATAAGGGTGGTGATGTTGTAGTAAGGGGCACTAAAAATACATTAAAGAATGTCAAAGACAGCTTATTAATGATTTTTTTTCTACCAACCTTTATGGGCAGACCAGACTTTAGACTTTAAGGAAAGGGTAGATGCTTTTTTGTTGAATGCAGTAACTGATGATGTTATACCCCAGGATGTTTAAGATTTTTTTTAAGGCTGAGCACCTTATCAGGGCACATTTTTGTGTATTGCCCAAGGTACATAAAGGCTGATAGATCCTCCAGGGCACCCTATAGTAGCTGGGATAAGAAACCTAATGGTGATGTATATCCCTTGGGCTTTCAATTACTAATTGTTTCAATCTCTTATATAAGTTTTCTAGTTTATGCAATTTTTCCAGACTGCAATATTTATAAATCATATATGCATAGTCTAAGACAGGCAACACCTGGGCATGAATAATCTTGAGCCTAATATTGTGATCCAAGCAATCCCTATAATGATACTAGTTAGGTTTCCAATTTCTTAACTAATTTTTCAAATTGACTAGAGGATAGCAGACATGATCATTCTGAAGAAGAGTAGAAAGAAGGATGAACCCAGGATTTACAGAGCAGTCATCATGATGTCTATGGTGGAAAATTATAGACTTTACTAAGAGAGGAACTTGTGGGCTTTCCGGTGAGAAATAGGCAACAGGATTGCAAACAAAATGGGTTCACAAAGAAAAGACATTGTCAGACAAATCTGGTCAGTGTCTTTAACTAGGTGACCAACACAGCAGACAGAGGACAGGCAGTAGATCTAAAATGCTGCACTTTGATTTCAGCAAGGCCTTTGACTTAGTTCCCCAGAAGATCCTGGTCAAAAAGATAAGAGATCTAGGAATCATGGAAAAATCAGTAACTTGAGTGGGGAACTGGCTTAGGGGAAGAACACAAAATGAAGTAACTAACGTGGGGTTTCCAGAGGTAAGGGATGTAGCAAGTGAAAAACCTTGGGGTTGGTGCTGGGCTTGGTCCTTTTCAATGAATTCATCTGTGACATAGGGGAAGGCACCAAGAGCAAGATATGTGCCAGCGAGGATGGACATGGAAAATGGGAAAAGCAAAATCTGGGAGGATCTTGGCAGGTTGGGGAGTGGGTCAAAGATCTTGCAGCTAAACTTCAATGCTCTGAAATGTAAAGTGATACACATTGTGAAGAGGAACCCAAACATGCAATATGAAATGGGGGAGAGAGGTATTGGAAAGCAGCACAGAGGAAAAGAACCTATAGGTCATGATTTTGGACAGCCTAAAAACAAAAGCACATTTAACAGAACTGACAAAAAGGCAAACAGGGTGCTGGGTTGTATAGAGAGGGGGATAAGCAGTAGAAGTCAAAAAATGATCATCCCATTGTACCGGTCAACATTTAGACCTTCCATTTATACTCTAATCTAATGCTGAAAACTCATAATTAAAAAAAAAAAATCATTAAACAATAAGTTAGCAAATTACTGTAATGTAAGTATAATGCTGTCTGTACTGTACCTGCATGAAATAGATAGGGTGTAATCCAAGAAACTTTTCTCTTTTAGCTCTGATACAGTGATGAGAGGGAAATCATGTGCACTCATGCAGGAGATTCATCCATAAGCACTTTTTTCATAGAAAAGTTGTGGACAAGTGGAACAAGCTGCAGGAGGAAGCACTACAGGCCAAATCAGTGAGCAGCTTCGAGCAGGGATAGGACAATCATATGGGATTAGTTAGAATGGGCCAATGGCAGAAACAAAGGGGAGGGATGGGCAGCACAAAGTAGTTAGGTAGGGTGGGCTGTCTGGATGGGCCAATGGGCTTTTTTTCTACCATCACTGTCTATGTAGCTATGTAAAGAGACAGACAGAACAGTGGTGAAAAGGTGGGTCACTCTGTCCTTTTAAAAATGGGAAGTAGTGCCATTTATGAGGGAAATGAAGCCCATACAAAGCAATGCCATTGAGTAGTGAAGCTGTGCCTAATAACCAAAACAGTGCTGAGTAAGTATAACAGCTAAATACCTGTAGCGGTGGGCTATGCAAGCATGAAAGCAAACAGAGCACTCAAAACTCTCTGTGAAGGAGGGGATTTCTCTTTAAAAGAAGCGACAGAGTTGTTGCCTCTAGGATTCAGGATCCCAGAGTTTGGCTCCCAACTAGAGCTGCAGATACATCTGCGTAAGTAATGTTGGGGATACAACTTCTGAGATTTGTAGGTCTCAAAAAACTGGCTATAATTTCCAGCTATCCAGCCACGGCTACCAACAGGTAAGATCCACAGGAAATCATAGGTTACACAAAACAGTTATTATTTTGGAAACACATGGCTCTTCACTTAAAGTTTAGGGGTATGCTGTTACAGGCACAGGGTCATAATGTCACAAGACATCATACCGCATGCAAAAAGCGCGCTGCCAATAAAGCACAATTTCTTGCATGCTGCATAAGTCTTTTTCATGCTAGGGGCCGTGCCCCCTGAACCAAGGATTCTCAGCTTGGGGGGGGGGGTTAACAGTGAAATCACACAAAGTGCAAAGAAACAAAACAAATTTATTTGCATCTGGGACTGGGAATTGAACCAGGTCCAAAGCATACAGTCTGTGTCCTCTGCTGCCAGTGGCTCATCTTGTAGAGCCACGGCAGCTGCTCAGCAGACACCAGTCCTGGCAGAGTTCTTGTCCTCTGCCTGGGACAGTGAGAGGGTGCAATACCATGCACTGTAGCATTCACGGTATTGAACCCTCTCGCTCACATTTACAGCGCCATTTCGGTTTAGCGCTCATGTGGTACATCATTAAGCATATGACATATTGATCCAGTAGGGCTGTTACCTACCAAATACATCTCCACTGGTGGGGATTATGTTGAATTAAAGTTATGAGCTATAGTACAATGAACCAGGCTAGTTCATATCTTACAGTTGGTGTCCACTATAAATAAGCCCCCCACACACACACACACACACACACACACACACACACACACACACACACACACACACACACACACACACACACACCTCCATCCTATAGTTCAAATCATCCCCTATACAAATATGAGGACACAAATGATACAACCTACCACTTTTTTGGCATACTACACTCTTTGTCTTAAATATTTGAGAAAGCAGTACATCACCAGATTCTGAAATCCTGACGTGAGCACAACCAACTAGACGACAGTCCATCTTCCATCCAAACCAGAATAAAACTACTACCTTCATTGAATTCATAGACTTTGTATTTCAAAACCTGGAAGCATGAACATCTGTCATTGTCACATTCCTTTAGTCTCAAAAAGCATTCACTATGACATGGTGAGCAAATTCAAGAGGGCTCGTGACAGCTACATAGGACTAAATAAAAGTAACAAGGCCAGGGAGTAAAAGGAGCAAGATATGCCAGAAAGGAAGGGGGTAATCAGCAGACTAGATAGGCCAAGGGGTCCTTTTCTGCCTGAAATTTCTGTTTCTATTTTTCTATGGTAAAACCTAATTTACTCATGTCAAAACCACTGTGCTGCTCAATTTCAGGTTCCATAATGGCCAAAGATATAGTATACTGATACTACTGCTACAATATCCTCATTAAAACCTAGTCGAAATGCTTAGTGCCACTTAGTGTCAATGTTTTTAAGTGCTATAAATATTAGAGGAATTGGATGGTAAATTTCAGTAATTTATTCCTGCAAAGCACAAGTGATATTAAAAGATACAAAAAGAACATTTTATGACACAGTTCAATTAAAGGATATTTGTCAAACTACTGAACAATGTCCGGAAAGGCTGAGACTCAGAATCTGATTATTTTGATTTTGATTCTGTAGACACAGATCCATCTGTAATTACAACAGTTAATATTAAAACTCCTTAGAGTGCAATGTCACCAGTTGGTGGTACATTAGATACCAGCTCACCACCCACTACAGTCCCACACGAAAGATTAATATACAAGTTAGCCAGCCTGGGAGTGGGTCCCAAGATGACAGCCTGGATAAAGAATTGGCTGGAGAATAGGACACAGAGAGCAATAGTAAATGGAGTCCACTCTGAAGAAAGGGGGGTTACTAGTGGGGTACCGCAGGGTTCAGTATTAGGACCGGTCCTCTTCAATGTCTTTATAAGTGACATTGCAGAGGGACTGGAAGGAAAAGTATGTCTCTTTGCAGATGACACAAAGATCTGCAACAGAGTTGATGCACAAGGTGGGGTGGAAAGGATGAGAAGGGACTTGGCAAAGGTTAGAGGGATGGTCAAATGTATGGCAGCTTAGATTCAATGCTAAGAAGTGCAAGGTAATGCACCTGGGAAACAAAACCCGGGGAAGAGTACACAATGGGGGGGTGAGATACTAACAACAACAACAAAAATGGAAAGGGACCTGGGGTAGTCATATCAGATGACCTAAAGGTGGACAAGCAATGTGAGAGGGCAGCAAGGAGGGCTGGGGGATACTGGGATGCATAGGAGAGGCCTTCACCAGTAGAAAACAGGAAGTTATTATCCCTCTGTACAGACAGCTGGTGAGAACCCATCTGAGTACTGCATGCAGTTCTGGAGACCCAATCTCCATAAAAGACATAGACAGGATGGAAACTGTCAGAGGAGGGCAACTAAAATGGTGCAGGGTCTCGCCCAGAAGACATATGTAGAGAGACTTAAGGAGCTTAATATGTATAGCCTCGAGGAAAAGAGGGAGAGGAGAAGAAGAAACTTTCAAGTACCTCAAGGGAATCAACAAAGTCCAAGAGGGTAGCATCTTTCAAAAAAAAGAGATGTGCAAGAACAAGGGAGCAATTTGAAGATAGAGGGGCAGCTCAGAGGTAATTTAAGGTATTTTTCACAGAGAGGGTTGTGGATGCATGGAACAGCCTTCCGGAGGAGGTTGTGGAGTCAAAAACAGTGGTGGAATTCAAACATGCATGGGACAGTCATAAGGCAATTCTAGGGGCTGGGGGTAGGAAGAAGTAGGCTGCTCGTTAACTAGGATCTGCAATTTATCCAGTAGGTAGGGAAATGGGCAGACTGGGTGGGCCAAGCGGTCCTTACCTGCCATCAAATTCTACGTTTCTATGTTTCTATGTCCATAAAACCATCAACCTCTCCTTTGCAACACTCTACTGTTCCCACAGTACAGAGCCTGTGGAATAAAGCACTGATCACACCATTAACTTCCACTGAAAATTTGTCTGTTCCTGTACCAATTGAACATCCTGCTTCTGAGAAAAAGACAGTGTAAATCTTTTTGTCATAGAAGTAATGAATATGAACTACGGTGGTAATAAAAAGCTGGGCTATAAATTGCTTGGGCCCAGACGTGCCATTCTGAGTTGTAAATCAGTGTAGGGAGGAGGCTGCATCTGCGGCAGGTAGATACAGGTGGTGGGGTCACACTCGGATAGAGAGGAGGCAGTCTGGAGGAGGCTGGAGCTGCATTGGTGGTTCCAGGAGTTAACCATCAGCACTAGGAATAGGAGGAGAAGGACCAGAATGGAGTGGGGCCTCATTGGCAGGCCTGGGAGGGCAGCAACTTGTCTCAACCAGCAATTGAATGAGCTGTGCATCAGAAGTGCAGGAGCCAGGAGTCAATCAAGGGTGGCTGGAGAGCGCAGCTTGATTTTCTACCACCAGCCCTCCATGCACCACCACTAATATTAAATGATCAGCAGGAACCACTCCCAGTAGGAGTGCAATTATCAGGAGAGGCACAAGGGTGGAGTACTCTAAAGGGGTGGCAGCAAGGCAGACATAGGAGTAAGGACTGTTTGGAAGCATGCAAAGATGTCTAGTTTAAGGGGACAATGAATCTGGACACCAGGCATAGAGGGATGGAAGTGCATCAGTCTCAAGATACTGTGCAATTTAATGGGTCAGCCGTGGCTGTTATCTGCTAAATGGTTTTGGGGGTAATTTTTCTATTAATGCTGTCCTGAGTGAGGCTATTTGTTCCTGATGTTTCATTATTCATACTGTGTTCTTAACTAATTCTGTGTACTCTGGAGCGGGCTCTGGAGCTGAGCAAAGAGGGTGAGTCATTCATATTGTGTTCCTCCAGCAAGGACTCAGGTGCATAGCAAGGGGATGGAGCAGAGGATGATGGAGCTGCCTGAGGGAGCTGTGGGTTGGGAGGGGTTCAGTCAGCAGGACAGGAGCTGGAAACAGGAAAACAAGAGGTGGGATTAGAACCAGGGGACAGAAGAGACACAAGGGTAGACAGACTAGTGAGCTGTAGTGACTGTGGGGGGGGGGCTACCTGGATGAGCACATTGTGGAGGCTACAGGACTATCTGATTTTCCACAGGCTAATGGATCTGGAGGCAGAGTTCCAGTGGCTAGCAGGGGAAATAATGAGAATTAGGGGAGAGAGGGGGAGCAAGAGGATATGTTGGGCACCTCCTCAGACATACAGGGGAACCAAGCATGTGGGGTCATGGTGGTTAGAGGAGGGGATGTGGAAGCTGGTAGAAGCATGGGGTTGTATCAGGAGGATAGTAGGACCATTGCCAGTAGCAGAAGGGCAGGCTCAAGTAATAGGTATGCAGTATGGCATTAGTGGATGAGGAAGAGGGAGGGGCTCTCCGGGATGGGACAGGTGGGCATGGGAGTGGGGAGTACACAGGGGACAACAGTCCAGATGGGGAGGGGGTCAAGAGAATGAGGGGGGTACAACAGATAGGCATAGGAGGGGGGTAGGGGGACGGGGGCAGCAGAGAGGAAGAGTTGACTAAGGGACTGAGGGAGGGTATTTAGTGAGGGGGTCATGGAAGGAGCATGAGTAATAGGGGAAGATTGGCAAGCATAGCAGGTAGAGCAGTCAGGTGGGAAGAGGAAGGGGATGAGCAGGAGTGCTGGATCTAGGTGCTGGTGGGCAAGGAAGGGTGGAAGCTAATGGAGGAGGTGGGGTAAGCAGAAGGTGCAGTCATACGATGGGGGGAGAGAGGATGGGGTTGTCATGGTAGAGGAATCAATCCTGAAGGGGATAAGATGGGGAGGTAGGGGGCAACAGCATAGTCAGATATGGGTGGAATCTGTACAGTGCTTGACAGTGAGCAGGGCTGGGCAGTCTTTGCTCAGGTGTGTTAACTGGGAAGGGAGAAACCCCATGTGGTGGTGCACATAGGCACCAATGACTGGGGGGACAGTACAGTGCAGGTGGTTAAGGAGAGATTCGAGGAACTGGGGAAGTTGTGTAGGGAGATGGGAAGTTCAGTGGCCTTCTCAGAAGTGCTACTGGTACCCAGGGCAAGCCCGGCAAGGAAGGATAGAATAGTGGAGTTCAACTCTTGGCTGGGTGGGTGGTGTCGTATTCAGGGGTATGGACTGTTGGGTGATTGGGGGAACACCTGAAACAACAGCAATCTGTACACTAAGGACAGATTGCATTTGAGTAGGACAGGGCAGAGGGTCTTGAAGCAAAAGCTGGAGAAGTACATAGTATCTTGGGGGGGGTTAAACTAGTGAGGGGGGGAGGTGAGTGTGCAGCAAGTATGCAAGGTCGCCAGACAGGGGAGCCGAATGAGATGACCCCCCACTATAACATTGAGTGTTAGAGGGGAGGGCCTCAGTAGAGGGGTCAGGATAAGGGGGAATGGGGTAGGGTAGGGTAGGGTAGGGAATGGAACAGACTGTAGGGTGGTCTCATTCAATGCAAGAAGCCTGGGGAACAAAACAGTTTAGCAACAGGCTCTCTTAGCCTAAGGGGTGGTGAACATTGCCGCCATCATGGAGACTTGGGCCTTCAATCACCAGGAATGGGACCTGACAACTCCAGGGTACAGACTATATAGGAAAGACAGAGCGGTGGGGAGAGGGGGAAGGGTGGCAATTTACATAAGAGAGGGGGTTAGATGTACATGGGAAGAGAGTGAGGAGGGTAGGACAGAGGCACTGTGGATGCAGTTCCTAGACTCTAAAGGTAGAAAACTGAGGCTGGGGTGGTGTATAGATCACCAGCTCAGACAGGGGAATTGAACAGAGAGTTAGCAGAATGGATCAAAAGGTTATGGACTTCTGGTTATGCCAAGGTGAAGATATACTTCAGGAGGCTCTCGCCTGAATCAAACTAAAAAGAGTGCAATTCAAGCCTAAAACTAAAATTTGGGATTATATCCCATCGCTATCTAAATGGTGTGCTCTGACTACAACTATCAACATGGCTAAATAATCCTGAAACTGATTCCAGCCCATTGCAGAGTCAGCAGAAATAGACAATCCGGCATCTGATGAGGGGGAGACCCAGTCTAGGCTCAGAAAAAAAAGCCTCGAAACCAAAGGGTCCTAAAAAACCCCAGGAACTAACCTTTGAAACCATTTTACAAGCAATCACAGACTTCCATGGTGAGGTCCATGAATCACTAAAAGACATCAGAAATGAAATTAATCATTTACAGACTAGAGCTACCAAGGCTGACCAGTAGATATCTTTGAATGCCTCCAGACTTGACGACCTGGAGGAAACAGTTTGATCCTTCACAGCAGAACAGTTGGCCATTTCCATTAGGCAAGAGGATGCCGAGAATAGGGGCAGAAGGAGAAACATCCGAATCTTTGGGCTACCAGAAAGTGAGGAGGGGAACGACCCCAGGGCCTTCGTGGACTACTTTTTCCATCTATCTTTGGAGTTGGACCCAGAGTTTCCACTCAATGTGGAGAGGGCGCACTGTGCACTTTGTCCAAATCACTTGCGCCCCGATGCTAGACCATGTTCTTTTGTAGTGTACCTACTAAGTTATCAAACAAAAGATCCCCTCCTAAATAAGGCATGGCAGAAAGGTAAAGTGATGTGGGGCCAGCAAAGACTGCTTTTTGACAATGATTACGCCCCATGCACTCAGAGGCAACCCCGGGAATATAGCCCATTATTCCCCATCCTTCAATCACAGAAAATATGATTTCGAACCCCCTACCCTGCCAAATTGGTGGTATCACTTCCTTCCAGTCAGCATACATATTTGTCAGCAACAGAGGCCACATCGGACCTTCTGCCCAGAGGAATTATTAAGGAGAAGGCAGTGGAAGCAGTGAGAATGCACCAGAAACAGGGGAATCAGCAGGAATGTGCCAACTTGCCTCAAACAACAACAATATCAGTTGCTGAAATTCTGAATTGTCTTCAGCGTATCGCAATCCTACTATGCCACCCTGAACTACCCTGAAGTTATGTATAACCTTCTTGCTGTGAGCTCGAGGTAAGGGCCTGTCTTTTGGTGCTGGGGGGACCCTGTGGGTGGGACACTGGTGGGCTGAGGGAGGGGTGCATCTTCTCTCAGTCTGGGCAACAAAATAAATTCCTACAACACAAATTTGGCCTCAGATTGCCATTTGGACCACTGTGATCTCTCAGAAGGTAGGGTACCACCCAAACTAGGCAGAATTACTAATTGAAGAATATAGCCTCCTTCCATCCATGCCCTCGCCGGTGTTCTGTCCCTCTGGGTCCTCCCACTCCCCTTCTCTTGCCCTTTGACTGGCTGACTTGAGTTTCCTTGGCTTGATGGAGGGTGTTCTCAGATCCTGGCCTATCTTTCATGAAGACTGTGGTTTCGGTGTCTGACCCAAGCAACTACTGGAAATTTTATGGCTTCAGCTCTATTGATCAGTCCAAAATTTTAAAGAATACTCTCCAGAACTATCATGGACCTACGTTAGTTTATTCCTTCCGTGATATTACATATGGACAAACCTTCACTTTGGGGGTGGGCTAGGGGTTGATTGGGGGATGTCTCCTGTTCATTCTAGAAACCACATAATATTAATCGTTCGGCCAGCACACATGTTTTTGTAACACTAGATCTGGGGTTGTGTTCTTTATCTATGTTTGCTTGGGGGGGGGGGATTATTTCTTTCCCAAGCAGCTTTTTCAGGTGGGGATTGCAGTACCTCTCCAGCCTCCTGGACAGGGTCTCTGCCCCTGAGGGTTCCCCTCGGTCCTCACCCAGCTCTGATCTGGTAACAAAGAAAACCACCTCCATCCCTAAAGGGGGAAGGTGTAAACGATGAGGGGTCTAGGTTCCACACCCCCTACTAGATTTGGCTGGCTTCTGTGATGTCGAATCAGCTTTCTGCAGGCCATACCTCACAAATTTCTCAGAGGCCTTACAGTACTTAGTAGAGAGTCGACAGAGCTTACATATTTTTTATCTCTTTTAGGTGTCATGGATTTGGCTGGTCCTCCCTTTAATAAGTTTAGATACTGACTCTCAGGGCTTGGTCTCAAACAGCTGACCTGAAGTGGGTGAAGGTTTCTCTAATTTGCAATGCAGGATTTGGGTAACTTAAGGGTCCTATTAACTGACATTCATTTTTTACCCTAACACAAGGATTCTCTATGGATAAATAGGTGCTATCTTTGTATTAATGTTTGAAGGTGCTTATTTGGTGAAACAAATTCTAGTACACAATAATTTACATTTTCTTTTGAGTCACTCCCCCATACCTTAACATGTTGGCCTAAATGTTTATCATCAAGGCAGTTAGCCTCCGGAAAGGCTGAATTTAACAGTAGCCTTGACGGCACCGGTCCCATCTTAGAGTGATACTCTTTTCACCCCTTTTGGCACTCTGTTGCTGACCCTGGGAATATACTTCCTTGGGGTTGGTCTAAGAACCCTACATTCATCTCCTTTTCCTTGTGGAATTCAGGACAGGATGTCTCAGGAGGAGCTCTATATGAGCACCTCCCAATTGGGAGTCAGACTGTACATAGTTTTGTTTGGGTTAAAAAGGGTTTGCATAAGTTTTATCCTTAACAGTTTCGATCCATGTTGTTTAAAAATGCTCTTTCCATCTTTACTATACAGTGACAAAAAATGCCTAATGACCTGGTTCTATGTCAAATAGTTACCTATGGATTTTTCCACAAATGGGTTATTAGCAAGACTTTATTAGAGACTCCATTGGGGGGGGGTAAAAAAAACACATGTACAGAGAAATTAAGTTTTTTAATCATGCTTTATTTATTTGTTTGCTAAACTGTAGTCAGCAGATGGCTTTTCTCCGGTGGCTGGGTTCGGCTGGAGGGGTGAGCATGGTCTGGTTGGTATCTCTCGCATTCTGCCTGTGGGGGAGAGGGACAAAGATGGGAAGGATTAGCCCTAATAAAAATCAAAAATTTTGCCAGTAAATCCAGTTAAAATTTTATCACACAACATTAATGATTTACATGACCCTGTTAAAAGAGCACAACTAATGCAATACCTAGCAAAAAAAAAATCAGATCTTATTTTCCTCCAGGAGACCCATCTCCCAGAATCTGAACATCTCAAATTAAATTGGGGAAAGAATACCGGATTGTGGCCTCATCGCATCCCAGAGAGAGAAAGAGAGCGATGACAATTGTAATTCCTCAGAATACACCCATGGAGATACAACAAACCCATACAGATGCTCAGGGTCACTATGTAATTATTAGTGGTCTATTATATAGTAAGCAGGTAACATTGGTCAGTGTATATTCCCCCCACAAATGGAATTCCCTACATTTAAGGGCTTTATATCCACTTTATTTGAAGTCCTCCAGGGTCAGTTAATCATGGGGGGAGACTTGAATTTAACATTGTCTCCCCACATTGACAGTTCTAATCCTCAAAAACACAGGAATTCCACTACTACCAAACAATTTAAAAATACCATTGACCATTTGGGACTTGTCGATGTGTGGAGACGCATATTTCCCTCTATCCCTGGTTTCACTTATCACTCCCCAAGATTTAAAACTTATTCTAGATTAGACTATTTCATGACTACATGTGAACATCTGTCCTTGGTACTGGACATTATCATTGGCCCAAAGCTATTATCTGAACATTGCCCTCTGATTCTCAAGCTAGACATGGGAAGAGAAAAGAAGAAATCCCTCTGGAGACTGACTCCATCAATATTAGCTAATAGGGAATTTCTAGAGAATATTTCCACCAGACTTTCCCTTTTTTTCTCAGAAAACAGAGATCCAGACATTTCTGAGGTGATGCAATGGGACGCGATGTAGGACAGTATCCAGGGGCAATAATAGCATATTCGACCAAAATATACAAAGAAAAAGTGTATGAATACCAAAGGCTATCAAACCAACTACTAGATTTCCAGATGTTATACTGAGAGGTTGACAAAGATCTCCAAAAACAAATAAAAAATACAAAGGCTGCTTTACAGCGGATTATTGACAATAAGGTTCAGCAGCCTTTATTTTATCTTTGTCAGTCAGTTCATGAGGGGGATCCCTGGGGTATTAAGAAATTGGCACTTAAACTAAGAGCCAGAAAAGGTTTGTCTACTATTCTAAAGCTTAAGAACCTATCTACGGGGAAAATACATTACTGTGATAGTCATATTTAATGGGCCTTCTCAGATTTCTATACTAAACTCTAGTCTCCTGGCCCTTCTTTCTGTCAAAGCGAATCCATAATATTTTTAAAACAAGTAAACCTCCCAACACTGGCTTCCTTCTAGATTGAAACATTGAAATCTCCTATCTCAACTTTAGAGATAGAAGAGACTATTAAAAATCTCAATCCTGGGCATTGCCTGGGGCCAGACGGCTATACCTCTGAGTGGTACAAGACATTCCTTAAGGAGCTGACCCCAAATTACACTCTTTATTCAATGACATCTCCTGGGGTGGTCTACCTCCCTCATTCAGGGATTTTGCTACAATTGCCCCAATACCCAAACCAAACAAGGATCTCTCAGATCCAGGATCCTATCACCCCATTTCAGTTCTTAATGTTGACTATAAAATTTATATGACCATATTGGCTTCCAGACTAGAACTTATTATCCCCCGCATCATACATCCTGATCAATCAGGTTTCATCAGAAATAGGAATACCATGGGCAATATTCATCAAGCATTGATCCTACAGGAATATGTTCGCACTAGGCAAATTCCATCTGCATTTATCAGCCTTGACCCTGAAAAAGACTTTGATTGAGTTTTGTGGCTTTTTCTTTGGGAAATCCTTAGAGCATTCCAATTCTTCACCCAGTTTATCACATGTTTACTCAATTTGTATAAATCCCCATGAGCCTATGTCTGTGCCAACGGTTCCTTATCTCCTCCTCTTCTGCTTGGTGGGGTACACAACAGGGATGTCCCTTGTCCCCCTTAAATTTTTTGCATTATTCATTGAACCCTTGGCTGCTGTCTTATGTAATACTTCCCAGGTTGAGGAGATCCTGATTTTCCAACAAGAATATACAATTAGTATGTTTGCTGACGATGTATTGTTGACCTTGGTGTCCCCCTCAGTGTCCATCCCTGCCACATGGATAATTATGTCCCTCTTTAGAAGAAGATCTGGCTTTAAATTAAATGTAGCCAAAATCATACTCCCTACATTTAACTTCTTGCCTACCCAGCAATTGAAGAAGGCTTTTTCATTCCGGTGGTTGTCTACAAAAATAAAATATTTAGGTCTCCAGTTGCCATTTGACCCAGGGGTTATGGAGACAATTAATTATGAACCCCTCACTCTGCAGATTCAATCAGGCTTAGATAGATGGGTCACAGGGTTTTTTCCATTTCATCAAAGAATTGAGATTGTTTACACAAATATTCTTCCCCGGATCTTATATTTACTTCAGACTAGTCCCTTTTTTCCCTCTAAATACTATTTTACATCCTTGAACAGATTGATATCAGTTTTTTTATGGGGTAAAAATTGCCCAAAAATTAGGCTTTCAATTTTAAAGTTATCATTGTCTCAGAGTGGTTTCAACCTCCCTGATTTTGATTTATATGCCCAAGCTGCCTTTTTAAGAATATTGGTTCTATGGCTGGTGGAATCATACTGCTCCTCTTGGAAAACCATAGAATTTCATTTAACCAGTCTCTTTGATATCAGGAGAATTTTTTTATCTTTGGAAGAGAGATCTGTTTCAGTTTCTGCCCTTACGGACATCACATCCCAAACTTATACGTTATGGAAACAGTTGAGAAGATCGGGCCCAATTCTTAAGGTCTATGAATTTTGTAAACTGATATCTCAATATGAAACTTTTGTTCCAGTACACATGGATCATACCTTCTCCTCTTGGAGAGGGATTAGTCTCTATCATGTTTTCCAAATCCTTTCTCCGAGTTACATTATTCCATTTAACAAACTCCAGTCCCAGTATCCACTTAGTAATTCTGAATTGTTCCGTTACTTTCAAATTCGTAATCATATACTTCGAAACAGAATTATTCAGCCCAGAATTCCTTCCCCTATCTGAGATCTATTAAAGCTTTTTATTGAGGCAACCAAGGGCAATTTGGGGTCACATATTATTGGTCTAATAGATAGAGGGCTAAGAAGTGAGCAGATGGAATCCACTGCTGCTATCCTCCGTGGGTGGAACAAGGACCTCAGCTTAAATATTCCCATGGAAACATGAGCTGGAACAGCACTGATCGAGGTGAGGTCTGTATCTGCCCCTCACTGGAGGAAGTTTGCATGGAAATGTCATTCTTTTTTGGGGACCCCAGCGGTCTTCCTCAAATACCTCCCGGAGATGTATGTGTGGTGCTGGAGGGATTGTGGCTGCCGGATGGCCACTTTGGGTCATGTGTTTTGGCTTTGCCCCTATCTTATGCCATTTTGGCTTTCTCTCCAAATTGAGCTCTCTATTCTATTCAAGGAACCTATAGAACTTACAGCTGAATAATTCCTACTGGGGATCTTCCCAGACCACGCTCCTCTGTGGAGTTGTTCTATGCTATCAGTTTGTTTTCTAGAAGCCAAAAAAGCAATTACTTGATGGTGGATATCACTCCAGATTCCAACAGTACAGGAGTAGAGAGGGATAATGTCAGAAATATACAAATCAAAGAGTTTTAATGCAGAGATGCAGGGAAGAGGTCCATCTCTTACTTTGAAATGGCAGGGTTGGGTTCAGTATTGTTCTTTAGCAGACCCCAGCTTTTGCTCCTGATAATAATTAAGGGAAGGAAAATTAATGGCTATAAATGCCGGATGGGATGCTCTGGGCTGATTCTAAGAGGGTTTCCTGTGGTGATGCCTCTGGCCTAAATTAGGAACATTTTCTTTGGGCACTTACTCTGTTGTCTTAATTTACTTGTGATTTAACTGGCTCATACCTAATTTTAAACCTAATGATTAACTGACTACACAACCCAACTTTTAATATGTATTGACTGCACTCTTTACCATAATTGTATAACATTTCTTCTGTACATGTGTGAAGAAAACTTGAAATAAAAAGAAATTTTAAATAAAAAAAAGATCAAAAGGTTATGCAGGAATGAGAAGGGAAGGTGGTGATCGTGGAGGACTTCAATCTACCTGGTGTGGATTGGGGAACCCCAGCCACCTCATGTGCCAGGCAGCAGGTACTACTGGGTGCGATCCAGGAGAGTCAACTGGCACAGATGGTTGGTGAGCCAACTCGCCTAGGAAATACACTGGACCTGATACTAATGAATAGGGAGACAGTGAGGGAATTAAGGGTGGAGGACTCACTAGCTGGGAGTGACCACTAATCGGTTGGTTCACACTCAGCTTGAGCAAGGAGGCTGTAGGTTCAGGGACGAGGGTGGTGGATTTCAGATGGGTGGATTTCGGGAAGATGAGGGAAATACTGAAATGGCACCTGGAAGGGACTAGGCCAGAAACTGATGTGCAATAGAAGTGGGTTAGAATTAAACTTGGACTGAGGGACGCTACTGAAGCATGTACCAGGACACTGAGCAAGAAGACTAGAGCTAGGAAGCCATGTTGGCTGAGAAGGAAGGTGCTGGATGGGGTGAGGACAAAGAAGGCTACTTTTCAGAGGTTCAAGAGGACTGAGAGGTGGGAGGACAGGGAGCTGTGTTAGAGGAGGTCCAGGGAGGTAACCAGGCTAGTCAGAGCAACTAAGGCTACCAGGGAGCTGAGGCTGGCACAGGGCATCAGGGAAGGGGAGAAGGACTTTTTTCAATTCATAAGGGAGAAAATGAGCTGCAGGGACAAAATAGTGTGGATTAAGAAGGATAGGGATGGGTGGAGAAGGGGATGGAACAGGCAGAAGCACTAAACAAGTACTTCTGATCTATGTTCACAAAGAAGAAGGACAGGCAACTACCACCATGGATGAGGAGGGTGGGTACGATGGGGAAGGGATGACTGGGAGGATTATGGAGAGTAGGGTGCTCAAGGGTCTGAAGGTGCTAAGGGTGGATAAGGCACCTGGTTCTGATGGCATTCATCTCAGGGTGTTGACAGAGATGGTGGAAGTGTTGTCTGGGCCACTAGAAGACCTGTCCAGTACCACTCCGGACATGGGATGCATACCATGGGATTGGAGGGTGGCTGATGTGGTGCCTATCCACAAAAGTGGCCCAAAGGATGAATCAGGCAATTACAGACCTGTAAGCCTCACTTCCATCATACATAAACTTAAGGAAGCGATCCTGAAGGAGAGACTGGTGATCTTTCTGAAGGATAATGGACTCCAGGATGGGCAACAGCATGGGTTCATATCAGGAAAATCCTGTCAGACCAATCTAATTGAGTAATACAACTGTGTAACAAGGAAGATGGATATGGGCCATGCAGTGGATGTCTTATACTTGGACTTCAGCAAGGCCTTTGATTCAGTGCCTCATTGGTGGCTTGGGGGTAAATTGGAATATGTGGGTATAGAGGCAAAGATGGTAAACTGACTCATGAACTGGCTGAAAGGGAGGCAGTAAAGGGTGGTGGTGGGGGAACTCTTATCCCCTAGGGCAGTGATGAGCAGAGTACAGCAAGGCTCTGTGCTGGGCACAGTTTTCTTTGGACTGTTCATATCTGATATCTCACATGGAGTTACTGGTAGGATCAGTTTATTCATGGATGATACAAAGATGGGGGGGTGGATTATATAGATGGGTGGCAGGGGCTACAGAGGACCTGAACAAACTGGAGGAGTGGTCAGTGAAGTGGCAATTGGGTTTCAATGCAAAGAAGTTCAAGGTTATGCACTTCGGAGCAAAGAACCCGAGGAGGGAATATTGGTTGGGAGGATTTTGGCTAGGTGTCACTGAGGAAGAAAAGGACCTAGGGGTGATAGAAACAGGGAACATGAACAATTTTGCTCAGTGTAGGAAGGCAGCGGCTAAGGCTAACATGATGTTGGGGTGTGTTGCGAAAGGTTTCTTATCCAGACACAGGGATGTGGTCATGCCCCTGTACAGGTTATTGGTCAGGCTGCACTTGGAGTACTGCGTGCAGTACTGGCATCTGTACCTGAAGAGAGAGATATCAGGCTGCTGGAGGAGGAGCAGCATAGGGTGATGAAAATGATCCAGGGAATGGAAGGCAAAACCTACGAGGACAGACTGAGGGCTGTGAGTTTGTACACCCTGAAGGAGAGGAGGGATTGGGGGGATATGATTGAGGCCTTCAGATACTTGAATGGTATCAACAAATCTGGCACAGATGGGTTATTTAGGCTGAAGAAAGGAAGGGACACAAGAGGGCATGGACTAAGGTTGGAAGGTGGCAGATTTAGGAGAGAGATGAGGATACATTATTTCACAGATAGGGTGGTGTCAAAATGGAACACTGTGCCAAAGGAGGGGGTATCCTGCAGGATGGTGTACAGCTTTAAAAAGGCACAAGGTACTGTGGGGTTCAAGGAGAGGGGAAGAGGTGGGTGGGACAGTTGCAGTTTAAGGGTGCTAACTGCTCACTCGAGCAGACTAGATAGACCACAAGGCCTGGTTCTGCTGGCAGATTCGGAAATTCGTATACTTGCGTAATTTAATCTCATTGATATTATAAGTACTTTTCAGTTATGATTACTTACAATGATTTAAATCATTAATGTGGTGCTTAGATAAGTGTATTGTGCTTCTTGGATAAAGATTTAACCCAAACCTTTTGAATCCATTGGACTGGGATAGTTATCTTAAATCTGCTTATCCTTTCTCATTTTTTTGTATTTGTTTAATTTTGCTGGAACATTCAAGTTGTTGTATCAAAAGATACATTTTTGTCCTTACTGCATATATTAGGGTTTATTATTAGATAGCAAGTATTATGAACTGATAGTAAAAGCCATATTACAATTATGTAATAAGGGACGACAGGGTATGGTATATCATGGGATATTGTCACAACTCGGGTGGTTGGGCACGGGGCCGCAGGCCGAGTGCGTCCAACCGTCCGAGAAGTGATGATATCCTATGGTATACCACACCCTGGAGTGCCTTATTGTTATTATTAACTGGAATAAAAGGTGTATCAGTAAAAAATAAAAAAAAAATTAAAATTAAATCCATCTGAAAATGCATTCTTTGAGGTGTTGGAGGAATACATTTTAATAAAATAGTTCCTGAAGACCTCTAGACAGCAGGTGACACTGTTGTAAGCTGAGTTCCTGAAGGAGGTGCACTGTGTGTCTCTCAGTCAGCATGAGGAATTGAACTATGTTGTTTTTGCCTTTGACCTTAGTCCGATGTCTCAATGGAGATGTGTGCGTGGTTTTATTTTATTTTTCTGAAAAGTCAATGTGTGGCATGGATGAAGCAGCGATGTGAATTACAAGGAATTTGTTACAGTAAGTCACCCAGAGCAGTTGTTGAAAGGTGAAGCTGCTGTCTTAGTGATACAAGTGTGTGGGGGAAAAAAAAGCAGGCATAGTGTGGTGAGGTTTGGGGTTATTTCCTTATGTTTGCATTGAGGAGTTGCTAGAGCTGCGAGTAGCGCCGTTGTACTCGATATGGTGAGCGGCTTTTGGTAGCTTTTATTTGGTGTGGTGGTGTTGGGAGTGGTTTTTGGATATCGGGTCACTATTTTTGTGCATAGTCAGTTGGGGTTCAGTGTCATTTATTTAGTTTGCAGTTCTTGCCGAGGATTTTGCTGTGTGATTTATTATTTTTAACAGCGGCCATCTGCAGGACCGATTTGTTCCGGGTGGCGGGACCTGGGCAACGTTGAGTTGAAAGGAATTTGTTGCCGCTGAGGAGGCTGGTAGCTGGAGGCTTTTTTAAGCCGTGATGATGTAGCTAGATATCATCACGGCTTCAGAGAGCTGTGAGCCAATCAGCGTCCTTGATTTTTTTGATCCAGTTCATAATGAGAATTATACAAGGGTGGGTGGGTGTACCTAGCTGATAGTCACTATTCGTCATTTTCTATACACCAATAACCCTCTCAGACATTTTTCCCCTCTCAACCTCGCTCTCCTAAGTTGTAGTTAACTCTCCCTCCATCTGAACCTCCATTGTCTATACCTCTAAACCAATTCCACTGGGTATTCTATGTTTTCCAGATACAACAATAAAAATATTATTGCCACTATAAATTTGTCTTACCTACTTGCTGTGTTTTTTTTACTTCAGTTGATACAGAATCCATTGTAAGTGCTCCTACCTCTAAATGTCAAATGTTCTTAAGGGTATTTAATTATTCTAATGCTCAAAATTGCGCTAAATTATGTGTATTTTACATTATCCCATGTTTTGCAATCTCATTGCAACTATTGCTTGTTCTTCTTGTCATTGTATGCCAAACTGATGTGGAACCTTTGTAAATGAACTTCCAGCTCAAAGGTTGCAATCTAAGACTCAAATAAATAAAAAATTAAAAAAAAATGTTAAAATTAAGTCCAACCAGGTATTTTTAATGACTGACTGTCAATCACTCTCACATTCAGGGCATCCTGAGCTGTAGTAACAGAACTGTCACTACTGCCAGGGACACTGTCACTGACATCTGATAACGGCAGATTTTAATGCTAGGCATTGAGTTCTACAAAAGATAGCAAGTTATTTTTAAAAATGAGTGGTCAAACCTTGAATCTGCTGTCTGAAAAGTACACCCATGACGCTGGTCATGCACACCCATGTAATTGGTAAGGTGCATGTTCTGAGTCATTGCTGTACTTTCAAACAGCAAATTGAATACGATTGACTCCTCGTTTTCAAAACTAACTTTCTTTTGTAGAACTCACTGTCTACTATTAAAATTAACTGTATCAGATACTTCATTGAAATTGATATACTCATCCATGCACAAGTTTACTTGTGATTTAATGCCTTTTGGCACTGTGAACTGAAACCCTGCATGCCTTCATTAAAAAAATGCTTCTTAGCAATGGCAACAACAACAAAAAAGGATGGGTGGGTGTAAACCAGAATTGGGATGCTTTTATAAACAGTTACAGTGCAAGTGCTCTGCCCCACCCCCCAAAAAAGCTGCTTGAACACTTGCAATTTATTTAAGTTAATTGTATTTTCTTACTTTACCTTCATTCCATCATTTTCACATTTGATAGGAGTTCTTGGTCTCGCCATTCAGCCAAATCGTGATTAGCCTGACCACTGATGACAAGGTGACACTTCTTCAGTCAGGAGCCTACACTTTAAATGTTAACATGGGAATATCAGCTAAGGTCCCACTGCTTTCTTTCTTTTCTTTCTTGTGTGGAAACCACTTTCTGGCTTAATCTTTTATATAAAGTGCCATGGCCCATAAGAGCTCCCAGGTGACCACAGGGGAGCTTACAAAATTAGGAGGCGGCCTCTCCTCTCTTGTTTTTTATGCAGTGTTAAAGATTTAGCCAGCTCAGCCCTAGCTAATACCAAGAGACTTTATCAAATTTCTTACACATTTTTCTTACATTTTGCAGAGGTGCTCATGGTGTGTAGCTAAAGTCAGAATCAGTTAAACAATTAAACAGGTGACCTCCCTCACAATAAAAAGCTGTTTGAAAGTGTGCACTTCATTTTTTGTTACATCTATGTTGGTCCATTAAAAGGTATCAAATCATTTGCTTCTGGATCTCTTCATTTACATTAATTCAGTGTTCTTATTTTCTCTTCATCCCATAATTATAACATTTTAAATGGGTTCTTAATCTCATCATTCTACCAAATTGTGATTAGCTTGACCACTGATGACAAGCTGACCCCTTCATCAGTCAGGTACCTACACTTTAAAGTTTAACATGTCAATGTGAACTGAGGTCCTATTACTTTCTAGTGTGGAAACCACTCCCTGGTTTCATCTTTTTTATAGTGTGGTCTGGCCCATATGACATTAAAAGTGTAGGTACTTGACCAATGAGGGGTCACATTGATGTCTATGAGGCCAAGAGATCAAGAACTTCTTTGAAATTGCAGGGTTGTACCAAAGGTGGGGCTTCTCAGGATTAGGGGATTGATGTGAGACCATGCAATTGTCCTGTAAAATAGGGTGTGTAAGGTTCACTTTAGGGGTTTTCTAGTCTAGCAGCAGGCTGAGGCAGGAGGTCTGACTTGCCATTGATTTGAGTGATACCCAGTGTGGGGTGTCCTTACCTGGGGGTGAGAGCTACAGTAATTTGCTTGGTCCTTGCAGTATGCCAGGGCATAGATCTCAATTCAAGGGAACCCCCTTCCCCACTCCTGTGAGCCTGTGTTTTGTCTTGCTCAATTTAGGGGACTTTCCCTCCTAAACAAAGTAATTGAGGACACAGCCTATTCTGGTAAGCAGTTTGTCTAGAAGCAACAGGGAGAGATTGCATAATAAATAGGAGCACTTGGGCAGTGAAAACATACTAACCACTTCAATTTTCCCCATAAGGGATCGGTTAAGCTTCGACCAACATTTGGCCCTAATGGTCCAGTGCTATGATTAGAGGCAGGATGTTAACTGGGAATAAGTGCAGCTCATGTCTTAGTGACCTTCACTACAAGGTACTTGAATTCTTGTCAAAACCAGATCTTACCAGAGATTTAAGGGGATAGGGTAGTTTTGGAGAGACTGATAACCAGATCCAAGACCACTGCAAAGACAGAGAGGTCCTGCAGGATGTGGGAGGAGTAATTAGTGGGGAGGGACACTGTGACTAGCAGATCATCTGCAAACCTTTGGACCAAATAGAAATCCACAGCCACTGTTATTCCCTGGATATTGACTTTGGCCATTGGTTTACTGGCGAGGGGTCAAGGGCCAGTAGTAAGAGGAGAGGAGACAGGGGCAGCCCTGTCAAGTACCACGCTTCAAGCAGAAGTGGCATAAATAGTTCTGTTTGTGAGCACTACGGCTATGGGTCTACTAAATGGGGTGTAGATTGACCCTCTAAAGGACGGTCCAAATATGTATTTTTGTAAGACCTCATGCAAGAAGTCACACTCGAATGAGTTACTAGGTTACTAGGTTGCCTGTAGATATGAGAAGGCCGAGGTCCATTGAAGATGTCTCCCACGATATAGTGGGTGTATTGGTATTATGTTCTATCCCAGTTCAAATGCTTATCTAATGTCTCTTTAAAGATGTTGAAGTACTTAGCTTCATCAACATGCTGTGGTAGAACATTCCATGTTTTTGCAGTCCTGATAGTGAAAAAGTGATCCCTTTTTTGGGTATTGGCTCCAGGGACAACTAACTGTTGCTTGTGAGTTCTCAGATTTGTGGTACAGTTTGCAAAGTTTAAACCACATTGTGTAAATGTTGGGTTTTGTAGAATTCTATATAGTTGCAAGAGATCACCCCTGTTCCTTCTTCCCTCCAGTGTAACTAATCCAGTTTGTGATAGCCTTTCTTTGTAGGACTTGTATTTAAGGGTTGGGATAAGCTTTGTGAACCAATGTTGTACTTGTTCTGTGAGGCTGGTATCTTTTTTGAGGTATGGACTCCAGAAAGGAGAGCAAAAATCTAAGTGTGGCCTGCTGTATGTTGTATATAGTGGAACAATTAACTGTTTACTGCTATTTACAAATGTACGTCTAATACAGCTGAGAATCATGTTGGAGGTTTGCACTATTTATTCACAGTGATTACTGCTAGACAGGGAGTTGATAATATTTATACCTAAATCCCTTTCATTACTAACCTTTTTAATTGGTATTTGGTGAAGTGTATAAGTAATGAGAGGATTATTAATGCCCATATAGTGTCCCAAAGTAAGGGGTAAAGGAATGGGGCACTACAGTAGAAAAATAGAGGGGATTTAGACTTCCCCAGGGATCCTGGTGGTACTGTGGGGCATGGGGTGTTGTGTTCTGGGATCCCTTTCAGCATCCCACCCCACAGAGAATTGTCAGTCTGGGCACATTTGTTAAAAAAAAATCCTATTGTCTCTCTGCTGCCTGCTTGCTCCATTCCACCCCCCCCTCCCAGAACATGCAGCATGAGTATGGGCACCCACACGCTGGGACCGCTGTCCCTGGCTGGTGTGTGGTGCCCATTTCAGAAAATGCTGCTGTTGGAGGTGACACAGGCTCGGGGTTCTGGAACTAGAACCCCGAGAGCCTTTTCAAATAGAGAGAACTGTTTTTCCCTGATAGATCATGCTGGGCTGTGGAGAGAAATGGACGTAGTGAGTGTGACGGAGACCAGGGGCTTACCTGGTGGTTGATGCTGTCTCGTTGACTCTGTGTTGGTTCCCCTCCTCCAGCCAGTGAAGACTCCTGATGTCTGCTGTTGCAGATCAAGCTCCATTTGTGGTCGAGTCTGATGGGTTTTCTGCCAAAAGTTCCAGTCCCCTGCAGCGGTGTGGGCTCTGTATGGCCCCTTTTCTTGTTTTTGGTGTGTTTTGGCTGTCCAACCGAAAGTTCAACAGTCCCTCTGTATGTTGTATATAGTGGAACAGTCCCTCGTAGGCGGCACCTGAAGAGCTGCATCTTATCGGAAAAGCTGTAGTTGGCCATCAAGAGGCCCTCTGCCATCCACCACTCACCTGCTTCCTGCTGCTTCAGTTCCCTCACTCTGCCAAGAAAACCTCCCACCTCCCTGAAGCAGTTCCTTAACCCAGGGCTGGGGCGGTGAATCAGGCGGCAGCACAATGAAGAGTGCGGTCCACCTAAACTAAATAGAAAAAAGTTTTAATTGTTTAGTGCTAGAAGTGCCATTGTGGGAATGGAAGAGTAGTGCCAGCTAAAACATTTAATGTTCTGGGCAGTGACGCCCATGGGGAGGGGTCTGCCATAGAGGCCCATGGATGGCATCATAAATTTTGATAAAGGGGATGGATCAGGGGTGGCATGGCCCCGGTGAATGACAATAAGGACTGGGGAAGGCCTATAGAATAAAATGGGCAACATCAGGCTCCAGGCAATTAAAAGGACTACACTAGCCCATGTGATTAAGGGGTAGCAAAGGCCCCAGCCTTAAAGGGGGCAGCAAAAGGGCCCCAGGAATAGAAAGGGGTAGCAAGGGCCCCAGCATTAAAGGGGGCAGTAGAAGGGCCCCAGGAATAGAAAGGGGTTGCAAAGGCCCCAGCATCAAAGGGGCAATGTTAGGCCCAGTGGTGGAAAGGGAGCAACAAGGCCCACTGGCTTTAAAAAGGGCAACATGAATCTCAGTGGTGGAAAGGGGGCAGCAATGGCTCCAAGCATTAAAGGGGCAACTTTAGGCCTGCAGTGGTTAAAGGGCAGTGTAAAGCCCAAGCATTTCAAAGGGGCTCTGCCTGTAGGCCCACTGTGGTTAAGAGGGGCCCAGCAGTTATGAGGGCAAGTGAGGCGTAGAGTGGCGAAAAGGGCGTTCACCCAAAAGATTCTAGAGGGGTAGCAAGATCCTGGTACAGAAGGGACCTGCAAGTACAGTACTTTTGGGATGGGTCAGCAAAGAAAAAGAAAGGTGCTTAGTATACAACTGTTATGTAATGATTGTCCATTCATGAAAACGTGTATTTGAACTGTTGTGTTGATTGTTCCAAGACTTTGTTGTTACTGGGATTGTGGTTATTTGCCCCCCACAAAGAAATACTTGCCCAGGAACTTTGGTCATTTGCCTCTTCAATGAACAATTGCCCTGGAACTTTGGCCATTTGCCCCTGCAACAAACACTTGCCCTGGAACTTTGATAATTTGCCCCTTCAACAAACAATTGCCCTGGAACTTTTGCCATTTGCCCTTCAATGAACAATTACCCAGGAGTCTGGTAATTTGCCCCTATTCCTGGCAAATCCCTGATTCTGGTAATTTGCCCCTGTTCCTGGCAAATTACCTCTTCAAAGAACAATTGCCCCAGATTCTGGTAATTTACCCCTGTTCTTGGCAAATTACCCCAGCAATGAACAATTCTCTTGGTGAAGTGTGAAAGTGTATCTGCCACCTCTAGTGTTGCAAACATATGTGTATAGACTCAGTCTTCTGCCACGATACTGCTCTGTGGTGTTGTCTGCCATCCTACTCATACAGAATCAGTCTCTACTGGGAGGAAGACATCTTTCAACATCTCTCTTCTCCAGAAGGTATTCGGCCGGTAGATCATTGATCACATTCCAGTCGTCTGCCAAAGTCAAGTTTGCCGAAGTCAAGTATGTTGAAACCTGTGTAAGTTGCACCCACCGTTTCTTGTTTTCCTCAGTTTGAATTTGAGTTCACCGAAATCCAAGTGCATCACTTCCACTGTTCCTGTATGATCTCTTAGTTCCTGATCCAGATGTCCCAAAGTTGGCTGCCCTCAGAAGCTTGTGCTTGTCCTGGAAGAACCTTGTCTGCATCTGCAAGTCGAGTCCATCGAAGCCCAATGTGGGACATGTCCAATGTTTTATTGTTTTGTGCCAGCTTCCTGTGTTGACACTTCAGAATCATCCATCTTCACCTTAGAGTCTTCTGGTTCTTGGTTGTATCAGAATTGCCACATCATCGTCCAGTCCTTGGTAATCTTCCAGTGGATTCATCACTAAGTATCTTCCTTGTTCTCTTCCATCCTTGGCGGCCCCAAAGTGGGTTTTGGCTGAGGAGCTTTCTTCATCTAGTTTGATTCTGATAGCCCTCCAGTGAGCTCATCCCAGGAACCTGTTCCTCTTTTTCATTATTGCCAGCAGCCTCGGAGTGAGTGGGTTTTATGCTGAGAAACATGTGGTCTGTCTAAAAAACCTCTCACCACCCCAGTGGCCTTAGCTAGGCCTGTGCTGGGACCAATTTCTGAGTGTCATAGGAAATTCCTTATCCCTATCTCTGTAGGTACTAACTCTACTCAATGGTGCGCACAAAGACTTCAACGATGACTGTACTCTGTATTGTCTTTGCATTTACATTGCTGTAATTGACTTGAGTCAGTATTATAAGATCTTTCAAGGGGTAGCCATTGTATTCCTATACCCTAGGCAGTACTAAAGGTGACATAGAGTATTGTACTACTATACTATAATTGATTCTAAGAAGTAACATAAAGTATAGTGGCACTAGGCCGAGGTGTACCTCAGAACATTTCCTTTCTTTAGCATACATTTTAGGTACTTGATTCTAAAACTTGCATTCTCAGAGAGTCAGTACTGGTTTAGTTGTTTAGTAGTGTGGTATAAGAAATGACTATTCATGTTGCCTGGTGTTTTGTTTACTCCTCCAGTGACCATATCATCCTACCCCTGTTGTTAAATAAAGCCCAGTGGGCATCAAACTCATAGGAGGACTCCTGCCTCTACTTGTTGGATAAATTTCATCTATCCTAACTTATTTGGACCTCTGTGCTCACCACCATCACAGAAGCAGAGCATGACACCCATATGAAGGGCAATACATTTATCCAGATTTAGAGACATTTTGTTGGTGTTGGTGTTGGCCCATTCCTCTACTTTTTTTTGGTTGCTTATAAGTGACAGCTGCTCATCAATGGTGTCCACTGCCCCTTCAAGTTTGGTATCATCAGCAAATTTAGCTATGTTATTTCTGATGTTGTTATTGTCACTTATGGAGCTGTTGAACAGGGTCGATCTGAGGACTGAACCCTGTGCGACCCTGCTATTGATTTGTCCAGTGGTTGATAGTGCTTTCCCATATCTGACCTGCTGGTTCCTGCTATCAAGCCAGTTATTGATCCATCTGATCAATGGCATTGATAGGCCAATTTTGAGCAGTTTGTTGATTAATTCACCATTCATGACCTTGTCCATAGCCTTGCAAAAGTCAAGAAGGATCACATTCACAGGCTTCTAATTGTCTAGACTAACCCCTACATTGTTGTAAAAAGTGAGCAGGTTGGTGGTACATGAGTGCTCACTTCTAAACATGCATTGATGAGGATCAGTGTGTCCCAGTGATTCAAGCGCAGCTATGATTTAATTCTTAATTAGTTGTTCCATGGTTATACATACAGTATATGTTAGGCTAATTGGTCTAAAATTGGAAACATTATCTTTCACTCCTTTTTTATGAACTGGGACAGCTATTGAATGTTTCCAGTGCTTTGGGACTTCACCCATAGCTATTTATTTATTATGTAATTTAGTTAAACGGTGAACTAAGGTGATGGATGCCTCTTCTATTAATCTATGACTAAGGTTGCCAGGGCCTGGAAATGAGTTTACCCTAAGTTTTTTTTTTTTTTTTTATGGCTGTCAGAGTTTCCTCTTTGGTGAATATGGTGTTATTAGAAGAGTTATTATTGGTAATTTTGTTTGCTTTTTATTGTAGACCTGACAAAAATACTTGTTAAATTCCTCAGCAATTGCTTTTTCTTCATTTATTGTTACATCATTGGCTGTTATAGGTCTTAGTTCATGTTTTGAGTTTTTATGGCTATTAACATATTTGTAGAATACCTTATTATTGTCCTTTGTATGGGATATTCTTAGTTCTATTCTAGTTTCTTCTTGTTTGATAAGATGTTTGAGTTTCTTGAGTTCCTTTTTGCATTAAGCATGAGTGACTGTATTGTTTTGTTTCATTTTGTTGTAAGCTTTTTCTTTAGCTCTGATTTGTCTTTTTATAGCCCTAGTTAGCCATAATGGGATTCTGCCCTTACTGCTGTGTGTTTTTAGCAGCAAAGAATATTTTGATTCAGCCAGTAATAAGTGATTTATGAATAAACTCCAGCAGTCTTCTGTTGATTTATCCTCCATCTCAGAATCCCAGCTGATTGAGTGTAGGTAATTAATTATGTGATGAAAGTTTGTACGGTTGTAGTTTAAGGACTGTTTTTTCATAGTTTTTCTACTGGGGCAGTCAGTTTCATAGATGATGGTATTATGGTCGCTACCCCCCTATTGTACAGTTAACATTAATTCTATTTACAAGGTTACTTTTGTTAGATACTGTAGGAGTAAATCCAAAATATTGTCTCCTCTAGTGGGGAATGTTATTAGCTGTGAGATTCCAGTAACAGATATTGTATCTAAAAATATATTTTGAACTGCACTGGAGGCTGATAGAAGTTCCCAGTTAATCCTGGGGTAATGCAAGTCCCCAAGTACCACAACTGATCCCTTCTCAGCTAAGTATGTGATCTCCTGTGATAGAGATTCATTATATTACAGGGATGTGGCTAGGGTTCGATAGCAATTACCCAGGGTTACAGTCTGTTTGGATTTATTTAAATCAACCTGAACCCAGACACTTTCTGTTTTGATTGGTGGAGAGAATGGGAAATATTTGACAGCATTAGATGTTATTTTTTATATAGAAGCATGTTGACCATATTTTTACTCGTAAAGTTTGTATCCATTGATGGTTTGATTTCAAGTACTTGCAGCATTCCACCACATCTCAGTCACTGCAACAATATTTAAATTGTCTCTAAGCATTATGTTATGCATGTTAAAAGTTTATTTTATACAGGCTAGAAACTTTAGAGGACTTAACCCCTATTTTAAATAAGTAAGCCCTGTCATAAATCCACATAAAACAATTACAACTTTATTCCACGTAGTCTTCTTGCAACAAATTGTACACATATCATAAAAACACATAAGCCCTCTAGACATGTAAATACAGAACTCCCCAAAAACAACTATTTTATTTCGACATACTTAGATACAGGAGTTGCATTCAGATTTTATGATCTTTTTCAAGGCTGTCTGAAATTCTTTCACAGAATTTCTAACTTTGATGTGTACAGGAATAGAATTCCAAGTCCTAGCTATACAGGTCTGCAACATCATATCCCCATATTTATTGTGTATTCTTGGGCAAGAGAATATCTCCTGTCTAAATTAATACGTTATATTAACTTGTGTTCTTGAAAGCATTAAACTCCTCAGAGGATGCTCTTTTCTTTGAGTTCAGCAATTTATAACACCAAGTATGCCAGTTTAAGTTTCTATTACTTTCAGGGTTCAACCATCCTAATTCTTGATAAACCAGGCATATTGCTTGTAATTCAGAGAGCCTGCTCAGATTTAGACTCTGTGCATTCAATGACAGTATCTTGATATGTATGTTGTTACTATCTGCTTCATTATATGTTGGCACCCTTTTTTGGTACTCGCCCAAGTCCCCCATCGAGTTTAATTTAAAGTCCAGAGCCTCAGTTTTAAACTACAAGCCAATAAGTCTTACAGTTGTTTATTGTAAGCTTAAGGAGAAATTATTAAAAGGAAGAATTATTGAGCACCTTAATAATATTGGATATATTGACATCACTCAACATGGTATTGTTAGTGGCAGGTCATGCCAAGCAAACCTGTTAAACTTTCTTGAACCAGTCAGTGAGGTACTGGACAAAGGACTGTCAGTTGATATAATATTTTTGGACTTCTCAAAAGCTTTTGATTCTGTGTCTCACAAAGTCCTTATCGGACTATTAGAAACAATAGAGCTGCAACCTCAGGTAATAAATTGGCTTACATCTTGGCTCTCTGACCATACACAAAGAGTTCATTAAATGGCCACTTGTCCTCATGGGGTTCTGTTACCAGTGGTGTTCCCTAGGGCTCTGTTTTGTGACCAGTTCTCTTCAACATTTTGATCACTTCCATGCTTCCCCTAAATAAATACTGCTGGATGGCCAAGTATGCAGATGACTACAAACTAGGAGGTATTGTGACAACAGGGCATTGGCAGTTCAGATTCAAAGCAATCTTTTTCATTTCTAGACCTGTTCTATCCAAAATGAGTTGTAATTCAATGTTCAGAAGTGCAAGGTGATGCATCTGGGCAAAAATAACCCCTGTTATCCTTATAAATTGAACAACATGGACTTGCAGGCAGTTGATAATGAAAAAGACTTAGGGGTAACTGTTTCTAATGACTTTTTGTTCAACTCACAGATCAGAAATACTGTTAAAAGGGGCAATCAGATACTAGGATGTATCCTAAGAAATATTAAGAGTAGGCACGAGAGTGTGATGGTCCCTATTTTTTCTAGCCTGGTCAGATCTCACTTAGAATACTGCTCTGCAGTATGCAATACCCTACTTATGAGAAGTAATAAACTAATTGAAAACATTCAGCATAAAGTCATTAGAAAAATCAAAACAGTGCAGAACTTTGATTATGGCACTATATTGAGGAAACTGAACCTTTATTCAATGCACTATAGAAGATTAAGGGTAGACCTATGCATGGTATATAGAGTTCTAAATGATGATTCAATATTTGAAACTATTGGTTTGATGAAAAAATTCCTCTAAAGTTAACACTAGCTCTCATGACAAAAAATTAATGTGAACCCAAAACAAAACTAACAAAATAAATCATTGGTTTACCCAAAGAATGGTAGCAGCATGGAATGAACTCCCAAAAGGTGTAATTGAGAGTGCAATGATGGACACTTTTAAAAACAGGTTGGATGCATGCATGGGAAGCAAAACATTTTATTTCCGGCGAGCTCATAAAAGGCATAACTGCCTCCTAGCTTGTATGTACCTATGAATCTATAAATATCGGATTTGATCTGATTTCCCAGTATGTGACTCCCCTGTCTGCTGAGATGGAGGCCATCCAAGCTGAAAAGGTTGTTTCTTTTAACAATATCTTCCCAGTGTGTTAAGCAGCCATAGTTCATTTGTAACGTCCATTTGTGCAACCATGCATTGAAGAGTTTAATTTTTTGAATTCTTTTTTTGTAACCTGCCGTGGGTACTGGCAAGATCTCAGAAATGCATATGTTGCTGCCCTTTGATATTAATTTGTCACATAATTGGACTAGATCTGAATGTATATCGTCCAAGAATGAGGTGTTAATATTGTTGGTGCCTATGTGTATTATGACCAGCGGGTTTGTACCTGAATTGGGAAGAATGTTATACACCATATCTGTTATATCACCAATTTCTGCCCCCCTGAAACTACAACATGCTCTATTTACTTTATCAAGCCCACATACAGTTCGATCAATGTATTTCATCTTGGAGTCTCCCAGGACATAAATCTGTCTGTTTGTTGCACCAGTATGTTTGGTATTGTATTGTTAAACAATGTGTGTGGGATGATCCACTCTAAGATGGATGCTGGGATTAGTGGGCACTGTTTATAACATGTTTGCCTGAAGTTGAAGGCCTTCCTGATGTCCACAGAAACTGCTGTCATGGGAAGAGTCAGTAGATATGGCAGACTATTTAAGACTGAGAAGCAAATGATGGTGATCAGCCCCTCATTTCCCTTTCTGGAACCCAGTCTGTGTATGATGGACCTGTATGGGGAAGGCTTTTTAAAGCTGGGTAGCTAAGGCTTTCACGAGTATCTTGGTGTCAGCCAAAATGAGAAGCATGAGACAGTAATTCCAGCAGTCTCAGGGATCAATGGAATTTTTAAAGAGTACGGTATTCTGACCTCACCCATGGTTGGGGAAAATAATTGGAGAGACTGAGCATCTCTCAGAGCAGACAAGAGTTGGGGAGATTATCACATCAGGCATGAGTTGGTGTAAGTTGATGGTGAGGCCATCTCTGTCTGGGGCCCTCCCTCTCGCTATTTTTGACAGGGCCACCTGTAGCTCCTACTCTGTAATGGCTCTCCAGCTCATCTTGAAGCTGTATTGGCTGGTTGGGAAGTTGGACTTCCATCAGATAGTCACATGGGAAGGTCACCTGGGGCTGACATTTATTGAAGGCAAACAGTGTCTCGTGAACCACCACATAACATTTATCTCTTTGGGGTCTGTAGCAAGAGAGCTGTCTGATTTGCACAGAATAGGATTCATGGATTCTGCATGCTGCTTACTCAGCCGATAGACAAGGAATCTGCCCCATGTCTCCTGCCTCCCCAAAGTTATGTTTATTATGAAGCACCCGATGCTCCATTTTCCAGTGCAGGGTCATATTGATCTTATATTTGAAACAGAATATCTGGGCAATGATGGCCTCATGAAGATTCAGTCTTTGTTTGTGCTGATTTTCCAGAAAAACATGGAAGTCCTTCATGGACTGTATCTCTGCACTCCTTTTTTTCTTCTGAGCAGCATTGAATAAAAACATACAGCCATGCAGGTAGGTCATGAAGGCCTCCCAGATTATACCTGCTTTTACCTCAAGATCAAATTATAGGGTAACTTCTGAATTAATACATTCTTTGAATTTGGAGTCTGAATCCAGCAGAGGGTTACACCTCCATCTTGGGGAGTTCATCCCTTACCCGGGGAGTTGAAAGCAAGTAACCACTGGGGCATGATCAGATATTCTTATGTGCCCTATAGATGGAGTCAGGATCCCTGGGGAGGTTGTTGCATCCACCAGTCAGAAATCCATATGACTGTGTGATTCATGGACTGGGTAGTCCCTGCCAGCAGGGTTGTCCCTTCTCCATATACCCACCAATCTTCATTCCTCCATCACAGCTTGCAGAGTGGAGCAGAGTTTGAGATAACTGTCAGGAACTACTTTGGCCCAATCTATGTGAGTGTCAGGATTCAAGTTGAAATTGCCTCCAACTAGGATCTGAGCATATTGGTTGCTACTGAGTTGAGCTATCACATGACTTAGGTACTTGGAAAAGTCTATATCTTCTATATCTGGAGCATAAAGGTTCATAAGATTTACCTCAACCCCCTCTGCCCCAGTGTAAGAAGACAACAGCTCATCTACCTGATGAGTAAACCATGGTCTGGATTTTCCCAGACTCCAGGTAAGGGCATTCTTTATTAAAATCATCACCCCACAGAATTTACTGGACATGGCACTGTGCAGCTTCATCCTCACCCACCATTTTGTAGCCAGTCTGTGATCTGCCCTGTGAGGTGGACCTCCTGGATGAGTGCTTCTTCTCTGTAGATGAATTTCAGATACTGTAGTACTTTTGTCCATGTAACTGGAATGTTTAGGCCTTTCAAATTCCAGGAGATCATCCTCACAGGAGACACATTGCCATGGGATGACATATACTAGTTTAGAGTGGTGACAAATATGTGCCCTGAATAATCTTTCCTAAAGTCATTCATAGTGTACCACTGGAGAGACTGCTGTGTTGGAAAAGACAGTTAAAATAATAAAATATATAAAAAATAACAATTCCAGAAACAGTCTTGTATTCCTCATCTGTGGGAATGTAATCCAGGAGTAGAAGGTAACATAATAGAACCTCAAAAAAAAAATCCCTAATAACAATGGGAACATAACCCCCATGGGAAGAAATAAGTAAACCACTAATGTACACCTGCAAAACCTCCAAAGCCAGGGAGGGGAATTATTTGTGTCTAGCTTGTGTGATGTATGGTTGATAGAAAAAGGCCAGATGATACTAGCAGAACATTTATAGAAGTAAAAAAAAAACTGGCTAGCTAAGAAATGGTACACTTGCTGTGTACGGAGGAAGAAGGAGATATACTGTACCCTCCAAGTCTTACCGCAAAGTCACAAATGAGATTAGTGATAGAAAACCACATCCTGAATGCATCTGGGACAGATTCCTCTGTCCCAGTACCCTAAATGTAAGTGTGATGAGTTATGGCATAATAGTACAGACCAACTGTGGACTGTGAGAGTGTTAATGCACCATTGACTCTAGGAGCTGCAAAATGCTTGTCCTATGCACTGGCACAGTCAACATTCAGTATTCCTCCCATGTCCCCCAATCCTAGGAGAGAATGTAATGACATTGGGGACTGAATACAGTGATGAGTGTATTGTGTATTAAGTATTGCCCACTTATCCCAGTTAAGGAAGTAGGGATGGGGGGGAGTAAGGAGCAGATTCATTGGGGATAGAATCAAATGGACCTGATGCATTCAGGATGTGCTCAGTCCTGGCATGACAGGCTGCAGTCCCCCCACCATGCTGGCAAGTCATGCCCAATAAATCAAAAACTAGTATTGTTCTTCTGTTGTTGTCAGGCAGAGGTGACATTCCCCACACAGCCATACCCTGGAAAAGACAACACTGATGTCTTCAGTGGAAAGATTGAGAGTGACTCAGATGCACCAATTGCACACTTTTAGGGGAGGATGTGCAGATCACCTTGGTGGCTGGAGTCCTCAGAATTGTTTTACCAGAGAGAGTGACAGCATTGCCCTATCCACACCAAGTACCCAATGTTTTGAGGCAAAGTATGCCATCCCAGCACTGTATGTGCATATGACACCAGTTTAGAAAAAAGGCTTGTGCAACACCCCATAATTTCTTTAGCAGTATTAATGCATTCATCTTTATCATCCTCTCCTCAGGACTTCCATGGAGGCATCCCCTCATGCCCACCTGTAACCCTGATCCAGGATTCTGTGTGGTTGATGCTGAGATGGTACCAAGGGGGAAACAGAAAAAGGGGGGAAGCCCACCCTCAGACATGCAGTTCAACAAATCCTTTTCTTGTTTATGCAATATGGTGTGGAGCCTAGGGGTGTAAGGAGCCAACAGTCATACCCATAACATTCCACAGTACATGTAAAATATAATATCTCCTTTTCTGCCCACTGCTCCTATTGTATTTAGTGCACTTAAGATAAGGGATATGAAATGTGAATGTAAACCATAGTTAGAACTCATGTTCAGCAGTATTGAGACCAGGAAAAGACCCGGAAATAGAAGAAGCCTTCTACTGAGAAAAAATCAAAGTTCCTCATTCTCTGAGTGCAACCGATACTGCACCACCTAGAAAAATCAACTGTCTCACTCCAGTGTCTTAGTTAAAGGGGGTACAGCTGCCTCAGCATCATGGTGACCCAGGTCAGGTGGAAGGTCTGAAGGTTTGGTGGCAGGCAGAGTATCCATATCATATTGGTTTCCAACTATAGAGACCATTGTTAGAGGAGATGAGTAAGCAGCAGTGGGAGAGAGCAAATTCTTGACAACTGTTGCTTTTTCTGCTGATGTCAGCTCAACTCATGACTCCACAGGTGATTAACTACTGATTTTGGAGGGAGGGGGAGTGATTGGATGTCACACACCATTCATTGCTTCTGGTCCATAGCCAGCTTTTGTCTCCATCCAGCACCTACTGGTCCCCCAGTTCTCTGTTGTGAGTCCTTGATTGGCCTTTACACATCTATCAAGGGTTCCAGGGTCCTCAGTCTCTGGAAAACACCATGATGTCCATCTCCTTATAAAACCTGGCTGGTTGCACAGTGTGGTTGCTATGGCATGGCTGGTTCTGGGGGAAGGTGCCTTCTTGTGGCTTTTATGCAGTTTTGATCACTGAAGAGCCTTCTAGGGGATGTAGTGTCTATTTCCAGGGAGGGCCTACATTCTTGTATTACTGCCTTCACCTCCTGTGAGTTCCTGCACTCATGTTCTTGCCCTCCATGCGAAGACTGAAAATTTGTAAGGCCCCTGAAGTGACAAGTTATGCCCACCTTACAGAGTGCAGATCAGGCAAGGGTGTATTCTTTCCTGCAGTGAACCACTTTTGCAGAGTAATCATGGTAACAGAAAATTCTTGAGCCTCTCTACATTAGCTGCTCCTTCTACCAACCCAATGTGAGCAACAGTTCTTTAACAGAGAAGCATAATATGTAGGCTACGATGGTCCACAACTGCAAACCTAATTAAATCACAGGCCCTTTGATGTGGTTGGTCCTATTAACCTCAGTTTAACTGTGGCAAAATCTCCTGGAGAAATATTTCCATGCTGGGACCCATAACCGGTTCAGTGACACTAAGAATCCTAATGGTGTTGCAGCATCCATGATTCTTCTGGTCTTCCACTCTTTCCCATATCTTCTTCAGCCACTTCTCATGATCTTTGAGGTGACAGAGAATTTGCTGTTGTGTATATTCTAATTCTACCCTGTGGAGTCTGTCTGCATTAACTTGTATGTTCAGTGAGCACACATCTTCTGATGTGGTGGCTGTTGTGGTTTTCAACTGTGCCATATCTGTCACCATTATCTCCAACAAAGATATGGAGGGGAACAGAACAGCAAGATGGCCATACTGCTGCACTGCTCCACACCACGCTGAATAAGTGTATTCATATTTCTAAGATTCTGAGATTTCTAAGCCTTTAGCTCATTTTTTATTGTTCATTCAGTAAGTGGTACCATGATTTATTAAATTTCGGAACCATGTCCGGCTAAGTTGTGTTACACTGAAGTTTTTTTTTAGCCATAGAGTATGGATTATGACTGGTGTTTAGTTCTTGAACTGGTCAAACTTGTCAGCTGATTTTAAATGCTAACTTACTGTTTTTGTAATGAAAAGGTGGCACTAGGAGAAGTGAAGCAAGCTAAGATGGGTAGCTGACCTGGAATTGTTGACATCGATAAGGGGTCCTTATTGCCTAATTGGAGCACTGGTTTTGTGTCTTGGTCCTATATCTAAATGCAACTTGACTGGAGCAAATTACAGCATCTAAAGATGCAGAGGGGCATTTTTTTTTTTCCTATTACAGGTATGCCATGGTTGTCAAAGGACAGGAGTTGGGGCTACAATTAAGAGATCCCAAAGGTTGCCACACTTAGCAAAGTTTTATTTTGTGTTTACAGGTCTTCAAGAAGTACTCAGGAGGTGAGCCCGATGAATCAAGTAAAGAATCTGTGCCTTTGAATTCTGGGAACTGTAGAAGATTTCAGTGGACTCAGAGGTGAATTGGTTTCTCTGGGCACTTAGTAAGGGGTGTAATCATCTGAGTCATCTGAATCTGATGGCAGGAGGTATGATATACTGTAGGTAATTTCATTTTCAACTGCTTATTTCTTTCTTCTGGTGATACTAATGACTAATTATTCAAAGCCATTACTTTGGGTGAATGATACAATTTGACTGCAAAGAAAAGTTCCCCTGGAGGTATTACCTCTCTCCATGAAGATCAAACTTTTTGATTAAGTAAGAATACAAATGCCTAAAACTTGTCTTAGTATATATGATTCCTCTTTTGTTGGAGCCTAATTGTGATTATTAAACATTAGTGGATAATGTACTGATGCTCTCTTTTTGCTCAACCTTTTGGAGGAGAACAAGAGGTGGCCCAACTACAATTAATATTTGAAATTATGCCATCCACAAAAGTCAACTGGGGATGTTTTTGGATGGATTCCTTTTACTGACTAAATAGCTGGAGCACCATAATGATTATTTCTACCAGTGTTTTAAAAAATCTAGTAGATGGACTCCATTATTTAAGGAGCAGTGTTGCTGATACTCATTAAAACATTTATTGAGTGAAACTGGGTCTTTTGTGTTCAATTGTATCCTACTAGTGGCAATGAAATTAATATCATGAAAAAGACAGACTCTGGTTTTCAAATGGAGCCTCTTGTTTTGTCTTACTGTTTGGAACTGCTTTTACAATTTGCATGGCTCTGTGGATATTGCTACAGGGTATGTTAGCTGAACTGGTGCTCTAAGTTTGATTTGTGATAATGTGCTGACCCATCAAGGTGCAAACAATGAAGCACACAGATGTTATTGAGGTCTTTCTGCTCACAAATGTTTTAAAATTGCTGTTGTTTAAATTTATGAAATATACATGCACTAATTTTTTTATCCGCTTTACCATTATGAGTTTTATAAACAACAGCTTTCTGATTTTAGTAATGAATCATTTTGAGTTCTTAATTGCTATATTATCCTTTGCATCTAAGTAACATTGTTGAGTTTAAGGATTACGTTATGTGGACAGCCAATTTTAAGAACTGTAATGTGAATTGTTCCATCTCTAGAATACGGAGCTGGAATTTTTGTCATTTCTTACTTTTTTTTTTGTATTCATGTATGTTTATTCTTTTAGTGTTATAATGGCAAATTGCTGAATAACAATAAACCAACATGGAACATAAAACTTGAACAAAGATATTATCTAGCCCAGAGAAGTATCCTTGAGGCTGACCACCATTCCATCCTCCACTTCTACCATGATCAAGGCCACTGATGTACAGTGATTAAAATAATAAAATTGTTTTAAAGACTTGAAATTCTGGGATCTGCACTGGTGGTTGTTAGTCTAATTTCTGGATTTTACCAGGATTCTACTGTCATTCTTTTAGTATATGTATAAATAATCAGAATAGAACAAGAATTAGTATACAGAGCAGTAAAGGAAGCAAACTGAAAATAAAGCAAATAGAAAATAATACAGGAAGCAATTATAAGAACAATGCAAGGACAGTACTGCATAAGTTCTTATCTGGTCTAAAATGACAAATTCCATTAAATTATTTGTTTTTACCAGTGTGCAGACAGTCTAAATTCCAGAATTTTATCAGATTTTTCCTGTGAAAACCAAAAACCAGTGGCCTTGACAAAAATCACATTCATGATTCAAAATGAAGGCTGCTGCAGTTTGTTGAATGCCAAGCTGACAGGTGAGATCATGATCAAAAATTGCTGGCATCTTTCAGAACACAGGGGAAAAAAACAGTTATTAATGAATTGGACAGAAGGGGAGGTATGCCTTTTTGCAGACTATACCAAAATCTATAATAGGAGGAACAATCAGTAGGTGGTGGAAAAAAAAGGCATAGGGATCTTGGGAAACTTGACAATTGGTCAAAAACATGACAGTTCTGGTTCGATGACAAAGAGTACAAAATTATGCAGCTAAGGCATATGAACTCAGTAAATTTGTACAGGGTGGGGGAGGTACTGTCAGTTATTAAGCAGGAAAGGGACATTGGGATTATCATATCCGATGACCTCAAAGTGGCAGGACAGTGAGACAAATCTGTGGGTCAGGTCAGTGTGATGCTGGGATGCATTGGGAGAGGTATCTCCAGCAGGAGGAGGGAGATGGTATTGCCATTGTATCGCTCACTGTTGAGACCCCACCTAGAGTATTGTGTTCTGCTATGAAGGACGATTCTCAGAAAGAACATACACGGTGATAGGCAGTCCAAAGCAGGGCAACTGAATCTCATGTACCCCCAGAAATGGAGAAGAGTGAGAGGGGCATGGTAGAGACCTGTAAGTACCTTACGAGATTGAATGGGGTGCAGGAGGAGAGTTTCTTTCAAAGGAGGAAGAGCACCAGGACCAGTGCTCATGCAATAATTCTTGGGTTGGGGAGTCAAAGAGGGATGTGAGAAGTACTTCTTCACTGAAAGAGTGTTATTAACCTAGAATTGACTGCCAGTGTAAGAGGTGGAGGCAAAACCAGTAGGGGATTTCAAGTACGAATTGGATAGACATCTGGAGATACTACTGAATAGACAGGGAGGAAGCAGGATTGCTGGAGACCAGTTAAGGTCTGTGGAGGCAGACTAGACGGGGACCCTCTGGGCAGACTAACTGGGCCAAACACTGCTTTTCTGCTGACAAATTGTATGCTTCTATGTTTCTGTGTGTTTCTGGCAGCTACTAGCAACAGCGACCCTCGCTCAATCTGTGAACAGGTAGGTGTGGAAGGAGAAAATTATATTTATTACCAAGGGATGAGGCAGAGTACAAAACAAAGTAGCCATCTTTCATAGATCCATGCCATGCCACCTACCATATGGGCTTCAATAATTATGAAGCACTCTTCACATGGCTTTTTCCAATATGTACATTTTCAGCTTTTTAGTCTGTGCCTTATAACATTTTCCTCTGGACCACCAGTCACTTTGTTATTCTTTCCTTGGCCCATTCCTGGGTACTTTGGTCTTTGTCTGAAATCTAGGGACCATCATTACATGCATTACCCTCAGTGAGGCCACATCAGGGTACAACACCGTGACAGAAACATTTTCTTAGATTTGTTTACAAAGTGATATTTTATGTGATGGTAGAATGGTTGGGCTTGTAAAGCAAGTATGCAGTAGCAGTGAGTATTATGCTGTATTAATAGTTAACTATTTTAATTTCTGTTCAATCCATTACTTAAAACCACATAATTCACAGTTTTGATGTCACAACTGAATTATAACCTGTGGGCTTTGTTCACACATCAGGTACTACCTCTATGCTTTCATATAATATCCCTGCCCTCCCGCAGGATCTTCACATGTTTTTGTAATGCATGTTCATTTATTTAAGTCTGTGCCTGTCCCTGTATTTATTTAAAACATTGTGGTACTTATTGCTTGCTCCATAAGGCTCACATGCTCTACCTCTCTTCATCCCATTGTGGTATTTCTCTTAGGCAGCAGTAGTCAGTCCCCTCTTCACTATGGGTTCCAGGATGTAGCCTTCCTTCTGACTGCATTAGTGGTTCAGTACCAGCAGCAAGCCCAGCTCTACTTGCAGGGCATTCTTTGTGTCAGCTCGACTAAATTACCCTATAAGCACAAATGCCATTTTAAACCTACTGTCTCCCTAAGCACTCCAGCATGCTGCTGCAACTCTACAAATCAATACTTAATATTTTAAAATGCTCTTCCTGCCTCATGTCTATAGTAAGAATAGTAGATTAACCATGTATGTATTATACAACATTAAAAATGTACAAATTTTGAATTGAGGTACGTTGCTGTTAATTCCATCTCAGGATTCTGATTACAAGTTATCTGAGCTCTCATAGTTTATAAGGTCATCAGATCCCTCAACATAATTTCAGCTTTGTAATTCACAGTAGTCCATAATTTACATATATATATATATATATATATATATATATATATATATCTTATACTTTCACAGCAGTCTGGCAGATTTGTATATACTTCTATCGCAATTTTCTGGAATTTTAGATGCTATTTTTGAGAAAATCTACTACTCCTTATTAAAGATTCCATGACAGATTACATAGATTGAAGACAGGGTACTCTTTGATCCCGAGTCTGGTTTTACATACAGCCGTTCCCCTCACATAACCCTAGTCTTATATGCAATTACAATGATTTTCATCAAAATGTTTTCTTGAATATAAAACAATGACTCACTCCTATAGCCAAGTAATTTATATTCTGGACCTTTCTATCAGAAAATAAATTGAACGTTCAAGTATCTGTGTTATATGCTATCCAACAACACATGCGTACTGTTTGCATATGAGTGTCTTATCTGCTGGTCATTCTGTTTGTGTTCCTTTGTCAATTTAATCCATTTGAATAGTGTTTCTGGTCACAGCTATACTGGTTTGGGAATGACTTGAGAGACAGGAGAATGGTTGCTCATATGGGTAATGAAAACCCAGAAGAGTTCCTGCATTTTCTTCACAGTTTCTGCATGATCTGTTGCTAAGGATGACTTTCTAGGAAATAGCTTGGGGAAAACACCAGCCACTTTACAAGTCTCCTGCATTTAAGGGGTTGTTAAGTGAAGGGCGTGATGTACCATAAGGACTATGGGACCTTGGGAAGAGAAATTAAGAAAAAAACAATTGTGTTAAAAAAAACTCTCTTAAAAAGCAGGGAATGAAAGCTAGTTATGAAAACACATCAGGCTTTTCATTTCTGTTAGCAGCGGTATTTTAGAAGATAACAGATATAAGGTATTTATGGCAGGTGCATTGCTACTTAGAAAACTAATCTCACACATGAGGCTGTTAACATGAAATATGGATTTTAATAATCCTAGCTCTATGAGATATGTGAGTCTGCCTAGTGGGGATGTGATTAGCCACAGTGTATAAGATTAATTGAGATATACCGAAGAAGATTACATGTAGTGAACTCCAAAGCAGCCAGATTATATAAAAGTCTACTTAGTTATTGCTGTATTGTTAGTGATATAAAACAGATAAATCAAAACTCCACAATATCTGGGGAAAAAATTACCCACCTTGCTGAAGACACTGAATAAGTGCCTTGATAGAAATGACCATCTCACTCTCTCTCTCTGACAAGATAACATAGACATTTTAAACTCAGTGGACCTGATTTTCAAAGCATCAGGAATGATGCAAGGTGCTTGCATCAAAGATATCATGTAAGAGGCTCACAGTGCCACTTCTTGTGTCATTCCTGATTCCCTATTGCAGCCTGTGCCAGTACGGGTCTGCTTGCACTATACCTACATCTGCCACACTGCTGTGCCATGGCAGATGGGGAGTTGTGTCACACTACAGCTGCAACATCCCCTACTCTGGAGTCCTCAGTGCTCCCTGAATGTTACAGATCATGCTGGGTCTTAGACCACCCAAAGCTGGCATAACAGTCAGATGCGCCATCACCACCATGGGGTGCTGGACAGCTAGTGTGGTGGTCAAGGACCGGGAGGTGCACAGCATAGGGGGATTCAGGGACACAGCTGGAGATGAGTAGGGTACAATACGGTATGGCTGGCATGGGCACCAACTGCAAGTATGTACTGTAACATAGACAGACAGGCAGTACCCCTACTCAGGACCTCCACAACAGTGTACCATTTCAATGTAAGGTAAGAGTTTACATGACGGTATGATGCACTAGTAACTGAAACTGCAAGTGATCCACAGCATGCCTGCCAGGATGGGCAAGCCACAATGGCATACCGGACCAATGCCTGTGCAACCTTTCTCCAGAACATATTCATCTGTGCAAGACTGGTTTATGTAAATGGACCCTGCCATCCCAACAATACTGTCATCTGACAGGGGTGCTCCAGAATCCTGCTGGCTCTGGTGTAATGGGCTTACAGTAGCCATAGCCCTGTATATGATCACTACAGTGGACAACATACTTTTCCTGGGACATGGCTGGACAGACAGGTGACACTACACATCTTTGTGGAGTGCACATTGCCCAAGACAGATCCAGCAGATGAATTGTGTAGACATCATGGGGTACACCGGTGTGGGTACAGCACTGCATATTGCCTTACTGTCCTTGATTTGTGCTGTACCTCCATTGCAGGGGACATGCCATCATGCAGATCCATTGTCCTGACAAGTGTGGCAGTCCACATAATTTCTTCTAACCATGTGTGTGCTGCTACTGGTATACATCCTGGTGTGATATATCCATGCTGTATGGGGCCGCCTTGTCCAATCCCAGGCATTGCACCATTTGTTTGGTACCTGGCTGTAGTTGTGGCAACCTAGGTGAGTTTTGCGCATGTCCCCTCCTATACAAAAATCAGATGCTGGGTACCTGGCACACTGGGCTTTGGTACAAGCTACCATTTGCCACAACTTGCATCCACCTAAGAGCCCTTTTTAAACTCGAGACCAGTGTGTACAGTAAGTGTGTCTGGCAAAGAACACTTACATCTGTGACAGAAACCTTAGAACTGGTGGAATACAGATGTTTTAGTCTAGCCAATCATCCCTGAACCCATCATTCTATATTATACTTGAATTGGACTACTAGGCTGTGTTGTGATTAGTGCTAGCATATTTCTCCATTTTTCAACATTTTCGTCTGACGTCAAACATAAAACTGGCTTAGTTATCAAGTTGGGATAGACAGACTGTTGGGGTGGGGGGTTAAGTCAGTTTCTCTTGATCAGGGAAACCACGCCCTTGACAGCTTGACTTCACTCTCCATAAAGGTCCATCCTAAATGTTCTGTTGACTTAGCTGGGATTTTTATTACTTTTCTGGCTACTGAAACTTGTTTGCACATTTTTTGTCTTATTTTCTTATATACAATCACAGTGTATTATGTGTGCTATGCATGGTATCTCTTGTTCCTCAACATTGCTGTAAGTGGTCATACCTTATGTCCATTTCTTTGCTCTGAACTCCATAAAGCCTTTAAAAAACTGCAAGCACATACCCCCTGACATGATTGTTTCCATGCATCGGCTGGTTTTGGTGAAGTCTAGTTTTAATTGTCTGTACCTCCAAATTTCCCATCTTCTTCATCTAAATATATGAACTATGTAAATGGCTGTGTGCCCAATAATGTAATTAGAGTGCATGCTAGAAAGCAGTTTTCATTGTTGACAATAAACATACAAAATCATGTGTTCACATGAAATAAAAAGAAAGTCAATGAAAGGAAAGAAGAACGTTTTCTGCAGCTAATGTCACCATTGAATTTGCATCTGTAAGTTAACAGTAGCCTGTTCGTGCAACAGAACAAAGTGCTGCTGTAGTATACGCTGACATCTAATCAACTAATATGAGCAGTACTGTGTTTGCATGTGACACAGCATCACCAGTTCCATTTCATGACTCTGTACCAAACAACAGTGTGAAGAAGTACTGGGGGCAAACTCCAAACCAATTTTTAATGCGAAGGCAAGAAAATCTGTATCTGTGACCAATAATAATAACTAAAAAAAAAACATATGCCACTCAAGCATATCCAGCTGCCATCAATAAGAAGTGAATTTCGGGACCCTTTAGTTAAAATGGAGGAATAGCTACAATAGTGCTGAAGAAGGATGTGGCTTGGATTAGGTACAAGAGGATGCTACCTGTGAACTTGGCAGCAAGGTTGAAGTAAAAAAAAGAGAATGCAAAAAACAGTCAAAGTATCTGGAAGAACAAAATACCTAAAGGCAAATATATTTTCTAATGCTGTGCAGAATGTGGAATTTCACCAACAGAATTAATGTGGAATGACCATTCCACCAGAGAAATTTCTGCAGAAATGCCATTAGTTCTTCTGTGGAATTCCACCTGTAGTGATCTGTGGAATATTATTTCATGGAACAGCATTTTTTCCAAGGAAAATCATTTCACAACCATTTCTGCAGAAAATACTGAGATCCGCAGAATAATATTCCATGGAACAGAATTTTTTCTGTGGAAAATCATTCTGCAAACATTTCCACAGAAAATATTCTGATCCACAGAATAAAATTCCACAGAAATCCACCATTCCGATTCTGCAAAATTATTCAGAAATCTGGAGGAATTCTGAAAATTTCATGAAATTCCATTCTGCTGGAATTTGAAAATTCCACACAGCACAAATATTTCCACATTTGAACAAAAAAATACATGCATACTGTACTGTGTGTATAGATATATATACACATATATGTATATATCTCTACACACACACACACACACACACACACACACACACACACACACATATGACTGGTTCATCACTGATGCATGCTTTGTCAATTGCTGGAACACCATGATGGATGGATGCTTAAAAATCAGAAAATCAAACATCGTGATGTCATGAAATGTTTGATGCTAGAGAATACTCAACCAAAGGAAATGTATGAATGCATGTTGAAAGTGTATGGGAACAAAGCATCATCATATGCAATATTGGGCTGCAGAATTTTGTCACATCCGAAAGACTCTTGAATGTGACCCCAGGTCAGGATGGCCCAAGATTGCACTGAATGAGGAAAACATCAAAGCTGCGCAAGACATGGTTTTGGAAGATTGCCATGTTACTGTTGCACAGTTAGCTGACACTTTGGGCATTAGCATGGGATCAGTGGAAACAATCTTGCATGATCATTTGAGAATGAACAAGGTGTGTGCCCAATGGGTCCCCAGAAAGCTGACATGGACATGAGGAGGGAGAGTCTGATGACTGCTCATGACAATCTTGACCTAATGAAGGCATTATGATCCTGAATCCAAACACCAGTCCATGCAGTGGAAACATCCACATTCCCTAACACTGAAGAAGTTCAAGTCTCAGAGCTCTGCAGGCAAATAATGTGCACCATTTTCTGGGAAGTTAAAGGTATAGTGCATATTGACTTCATGCCACACAAGGTGACGATCATGTGTCAATATTATGCAGACTTGCTCAAGCAACTGCATGAGTCAATGAAAGAAATGCGCATGGAAAGATGAGAGCCACACCAATGCTTTTGCATGACTATGATCTAGACACACTACAGGAGTTGCAAAGGCAGCTATCAGGGAATTCCACTTTGAAGAAGTCCCGCACCTGTCTGTTCTCCAGACCTGGCACCCAGTGACTTTCACCTGTTTCCCAAACTGAAGGGGCATCTGTGTGGAAAGGGTTTTAAGAATGACAATGAACTGAAAGAGGCTGTGCCAGGGTACCTGACTGGGCAGGAAGAAAAGCCTTTTCTGGAGGGAATTGAAAAGCTACAGGAACGATAAGAAAAGTGCATTGTTAAAGAGGGTGAATATGTTGAGAAATAATGTAGTACTTCTTGGTATCTGTATTTGTTATATATGTTAGGCTCAGAACTTTTTGTACCACCATATATCTATCTCTGTATATAAAAGTAAGGACATTCTTTGCAAAAAAACTGCATTTTATGAAACATGTTGGTTTCAGGCTAAAGCAAAAAAGTAGGGGAATGTTGTTTTATGGTTTCCAACCATAAAACCCCAACCTCACCCCAAAACCAAATCAGGGATGCAGTCATAAAAACATAGATACATAGACTTTGATGGCAGATAAGGCCTGCTTGGCTTACCCAGTCTGCTCTTTTCTCTGCCTATTGGATAAGCAGAAGATCCTAGTTAACCAGCAGCCTACTTCCTTCTACCTCCCACTAGAGTTGCTTTAAGTCTGTCCCATGCATTCTTGAATTTCCCCACTGTTTTTGACCCCATGACTTCCTCAAGAAGGTCATTCCACGCATTCATCACCATCTCTGTGAAAAAAATTATTCCTCACATTGCCCCTGAGATGTTCCCCCTTATCTTCAAATTGTGCCCCCTGTTCTTGAACATCTCTTTTTCTGAAAGATGCTGTCCTCTTGGACTTTGTTGATTCCCTTGAGGTACTTAAATGTTTCTACCATGCCCCCCCTCTACATTCTTTCCTCAAGGGCATACATATTAAGCTCCTTTAGTCTCTCTTCATATGGCTTCTGCTGCAGACCTTGCATTATTTTAGTTGCCCTCCTCTGGACTCCCTCTATCCTGTCTATGTCCTTGCTGAGATGGGGTCTTTGGAACTGCATGCAGTATTCCAGATGGGTCTCATCAACTGTCTGTACAGAGGGATAACAATTTCCTGTTTTCTGCTTGTGATGCTTCTCCCTATGCATCCCAGTATCCCCCAGCCCTCCTTACTGTCTTCTCACATTGCTTGCCTACCTTTTAGTCATCTGATATGACTACCCCCAGGTCAATTTCCATTTTTGTTGTTAGTACCTCTCCCCACATTGTATTCTTTTTCCATGGGTTTTTGTTTCCCAGGTGCATTACTTTGCACTTCTTTGCATTGAATCCAAGCTACCATACTTTTGACCATTCATCCAGCTTCGCCAATTACCTTCTCATCCTTTCCACCTCCTCTTGTGTGTCAACCCTGTTGAAGATCTTTGTGTCATCTGCAAAGATGAACATGTTCCCTTCCAGTCCCTCTTCCATGTCACCTATAAAGATATTAAAGAGGATTGGTCTTAGTACTGCACCTTGTGGTACCCCACTAGTAAGCCCCCTTTCTTCAGAGTGGACTTCATTTACTATTACCCTCTGTGTCCTGTTGTCTATCCACTGTTTTACCCAAGTTACAACCCTGGGACCCACTCCCAGGCTGGCCAACATGTTTATTAATCTTTTGTGTGGGACTGTGTTAAATGCCTTGCTAAAGTCTAGGTAGGCCATGTCCACAGCCCTTCCCTCATCTACTACTTTGGTCACCCAGTCAAAGAAATTGATTAGATTCATCTGACATAGTCTTCCCACTGTGAATCCATGCTGCCTTGGTTCCTGTGCCCCACTTGGCTCTAGGTACTCAACAGTCCTTTCATTCTGAATTGATTCCATCATATATCCTACCACTGAGGTCAAACTAACAGGTCTATAGTTTTCTGCATCTGTCTTGCTCCCACTTTAGTGAAAGAGAATCACATCCACCCCCTCCAGTCCTCAGGTACTACACCATCCTCCAATGATTTGTTAAAAAGGGTAGTCAGTGGTGTCACTAGTTCTCCCCTTAGTTCTTTTAGAATTCTGTGGTGAATCCCATCAGACCCCATTGCTTTGTCCATCTTCACTTTTAGAAGTACTTTCAGGACCCTTTCTTCTGTGAATGGACTAGTACTGACCCCCCTATCGAAAGTGCTTCTATTCTTTGATTTAGGTACCTCTCCTTCCTCTTCTTTTGTGAATACTGAGCAGAAGCATTCATTCAGAATCCCTGCTTATTCACTGTCACCATCTGCCAACACCCTTCCCTTTTCTTTTTTTTTTTAAATGTTTAACCAGGAGTGGCACACTAAGCTGAAAGTTTTTTTTTTACAGGTGCCACCAGGGAGCACAGGGAAGTTAAGTGACATGCTCAGGGACACAAGGTGTGCAAGTGGGGGCTCTGAGATTAAAACCCAGGTCACCAGATTTGCAGCTCAGAGCCTTAAACCAGTGCACTATACTGCCTCCCATTAAGCCTCACTATCCCTCCCTTGGTCTTTCTTCACTCCCTAATGTACCTACGACATGTTTTATCCCCCTTCTGTGCTGAGCTGGCTATCTTTTCCTCAGTTTGGGCCTTTGCTATTCTAACTGCCTTCACCATTTCCTTCTGCTTTAACGGTATAGTTCTCTGTCCTGCTCCTTCTGTGTTTTTTATACTTCCTGAATGCAACCTTTTTCTCCCTAACTTTCCCCGCCACCTCTTTTGAAAATCATAGTGTTTTTTTTCCTTCATTTTGTTTTGTTGAAAAACCTCACACAAACTCTTGTTGCCTCTGTGATATCTGTCTTTCTTGGGGTTGTCAGTCCTAATGCTCACCCCATTAGGTGTGTATGTTTCTGGAATGTATAGAATGAGGTGAGCTTTAGGGTTGACAACACCAAGAAAAACTGCACCCTGATTTGTTTTAGAGGTGGGGTAGGGATTTAGGGTTGGAAACCCTAAAACCACATTTTTCTACTTTTTTGCTCTAGCTTGGACCCTAAATGTTGCATTTAAGCAGTTTTTATTTTGCAAAAATTGTCCTTACTTTTTGAGATAGTATAATCATATCCTTATTTGCCTCTGGGAGCACACCCATCCATATTTTTTGAGATAGCGTAATTGGATCCTTATTTGCATGTGGGAGCATGGGGCCCTCTGAGCCCTGCACTCCCATCCTTCCATAGATGCATATATGTATGTTGCTGGCCCTTCGCTTCCATTTGTAGACAAACAGTAACCAAATTGTCATCATAGCCTTCTCATTACCCCACCTTATGTACTCGATAATGAAAATGTTCAAATTCCTGCCAAAATATAATTCTGAACTACCACAACATCATTCGGCACCACAGGTACAAAAGGACAGTTTGGCCAGGATTTGAATAATGACAGCTGTCATGTTCATGAGGTGGCATAAAAAAATGGGTATGTTGAAAATTTGGAGTCAAAATATTTAAAATTACCAAAGTTATGAGGGGGTGTAGCAAAATTTCAATGGATGTGCATATCTTTGCATTTTCACATATTTTGACTCCAAATTTTCAACATATCCTTCTTATGACACCACCTCATGAGCAAAGGTGATGAACATTCTCAAATACTGCCCAAAAGGTGATTTTGCCATCTGACCACAAACTAGCTTTCTAGACTTGATTTGCAAAATCCCACCATCGCTGGTAATGAGGTGGGGTACAAGAAAGGCCACGTTGAAAATATGGGGTCAGACATGCAAAAATGACAATGTTATGCATACAAGTTCAAAAACACTTTGAAATACATTGAACCTCACTTACCTTAGTTTCTCATATTGCAGTCGAGGGCTCCAGCAGCAAGACACATCTTCACTGGAGAGTGGATCTTCACCCTTGTACCTGTTCAGCTGAAAGAGCATGTGTGGGGAGTGTGGGGGGTGCAGGGTGGGAGGAGTCAGATTGGTGAGGGATGGCGAGGGATGGTTTTATTTATTACAGGTCATACAAAATATATTGATGGTGATCAGAAGGTGAGGGGTGCAACTAGACACCAGGGAAATAAAAAAAAGACATTATGGGGACAGTGATTGGAGGATGGGAGGTGTCTCTAGATGGCAGAGAAATAAAAAATATGAGGAAGGAGATCGGAGAGGTGGGAGTGCCACTAGATACCAGCAAAAAGGTAAAAAATACAGGAATGGCAATCAGAGGTGTGGGAGTGACACTAGACACCGGGGAAACAATAAAAATATACTGGGACTGTGATCAGAGGGTGAGAGTACAGCTAGACATACTAACATATTAACATATTAAAACACCAGCAGAGTAGGCCTTATGGTCTGCAAAGGGATCTGTATCCACCTAACCATCAGTGGTCCTATCCCCATTTTCCATAGCTTCTCCAGCAGACCATTGTGCAGGACCAAATTAAATGCCTTGCTGAAGTCCAGGAACAGTACATCCACTGGACTTCCCTGGTCAAATACTGATGTCACCCACTCATAAAACTCCACAAGGTTAGTCTGACACGACCTACCTCATACAAACCCATAATGCCTGTCATCTATGTATCCATTCTCATTTAAGAAACCTCTCAGTCTCTCCCTAAGTATGCCCTCCATTAGCTTTCCCACCACCGATGTCAAACTGATGGGTCTATATTTTTCTGGCTTTTCCCTCAAACCCCCTTATGGATAGGCACAATGTGTTCCTGTCTCCAGTCCCTGGGCACCCTCCCCATCTGCAGTGACAAGTTAAAAAGATCCATCAGTGGTGCATCCAAAACATCAGCCAACTCCTACAGTACTCTGGGATGGATAGCATTGGGACTCAAGGATTTGTCCTTCTTTAGGGACTTGAGGGCTTCCCACACTTGTCTGATAGATATATCAGCATCCATTGTCCCTCCCTTGGCAGATCCATTTTGGCTCCGTGCCCCCAGGCCTTCTCCCTCAGCAGCCCATTCACCAGCAGGTACTCTAACAGACAGGTCTGCTGCCCCATCTGTTCCCTACAGAATCTTATATGGCATATCCCCAGTATCCTCCCTAGTGAATATTGAGGCAAAGTACTCATTGAGTACCTCCGCCTGCTCCCCAGCCCCTTCAGCCCACCTCCACCCCATCCATATCCTACTGAGCTGGCCTTTGACTTTCCTCCTCTCATCTATAGAACCCTTTTTCCCACCCTGAATCCCCTTCGTCAGCCTCTGTTCCTTCCTAGCCTTTGTCACCCTCACTACTCGGGTGACATGTCTGGCTGGCTGCAAGATGAAAGTCCTCCCAATCCAACTCTTTCATGATATTTTGTACCTACTATAGGAAGCCTTCTTCTTCACCTTCACTGCCTCCTGGACTGATCTGGTCCACAAGCATGGTTTTTGAGACCTACCACCCTGCACCTCACTTTCACACAGGACCTGGTAGCCTCCTGTAGCCCCCATTTTATGACCCCCCACCAATCTTCTATGTTTATACCTGGTTTTAACTCCCCCAAATACCCTTTGAGAGTTTCCCCCATATGCCTAAAGTCTGCCCCTAAAATCAATTGCCTCTGGCCTAGTACAATCCCCCCCCAGGACGAGCAGAAACCAGACTGTGTCATGGTCACTCCCAGCCAGGGGATCCTCCACTACTAGATTTCTTACCAGCTCCCTGTCTGCCAGAACCACATCCAGGATACGACCCTCCCTAATTGGGTCCATCACCAGCTGATTTAGGAATGTTTTCAGGAAGCCATCTAGCAGCCTCTGCTCCCTAATCACAGTAAACATCATAGTATCCCAATCAGTAGCCGGCATATCAGCTTAATCTGGTTCAAAGTCAGTTGGCATTCATCTGTATCCCCCTTCCCTGGGTTGTGCCTGAAAATAGGCAGAATTTGTCTATTGCACTTAGCTGGTCAACAAAAACTAAAAAATAAATAAAAAAATATTGAGGTCCCCCATCAACACTACTCGTTTCCCTTTCTGCCCGCACTGACTCTTAATGTTAGCCAGCAGACATTCCTCCAGATCCTCAGTCAGTCCTGGTGGCCTATATACTACTCCTATCCTGATCTTCCTTCCCCGGAGTTTCGCTAGGTGACCCATAAGGCTTCCACCTTGCCCTCTGCCTCCTCTACTCTAATAATTCCAATGTTATCCCTGATAAGCAATGCTATCCCTCCCCCTCCGCCCACCATTCTATTCTTCCTTAGCACAGTGAACCCTCTCAGATTATGAACCCAGTCATGGCCAGGGGTGGCCCAAGATTCAGTGACCACTGCCACATCTACCTCCCCCTCCACCAGCATGGCCTGGAACTCAGGCATCTTATTTCCCAGGCTCATGGAAATTACTAGTACCACCCTCCAATCTTTTTCCCTAACCCCTATTTCCATATCCACCCCAGGGCTTACACCCAGCCACCTACCAGCCTCCACTAAGTCCCTGTTCACCCCCCTTTTTGTGGTTGAAGGCTAGTCCTACCTTCGATAGACTTGGCAGGATCAGCCCCATAGCGCTCCCCTCCCCCCTCACAAATTTAAACGCCATCTAGCCAGAATAAAATCCTCCATTTTCTGCCTGGGAACCTCCTTCTGTATAAGATTAAAGTGAAGCCTATCCCTAGCATACAGCCCCTTGTCCTCCAAAATTCACCCCAGTCCCCTAATACCACAAACCCCCATGCTTCACCCCATTGCCTGAGCCAGTCATTAATCTCCGTGATCTTCTGTTTGTTCTCCAACATTGCCCTAGGTATGGACAGGATTTCCAAGAAGAAGATTATGCAGCCATTGTCCAGACAGACCCTTGCCAGTTCCCGGAACCCTGCCTGAATTTCTAGCACACTGTTTCCTTCGATATCATTGGTCCCCAGGTGTACCAAGAAGTCAGGTGATTCCCTCACAGTCCTGCGCCAGCTCATACACCAGGAATTTTGCCCTATGCACAGTCAGACTGAAAATACACACTACCTTAACTGGCTTGAGTTTTCTCTCACCCTGCCCCCCTAATGGATACTCCTGATCATGGAGTCCCCCAGTAAGAGTACCTTAGTGCTCCCCTTGTCCTTTGGCCCACCTCCTTTTTGAGATCCCACCCAAGCCCTTACCTCTCCTGCCTTCCCCACATTCACCTCCCCATCTGACCTCTCGACCCTCTATGAGAGTACCACTTGCAGCCCTACCCTTCATCTTGTCGTGCTTTGAATTTCTGATTTCCCTGATGCCCCCGAACTTAACCTCCACCCCACTTCCTACCCTAGTCAAGCCTTCCACTCATGCCTCGCCTCTTCTTCCATTACCTACCACCCCATTCCTCCCCAAAATGGCACCCCTAACGTCCTCCCCACCTGCATCCTTCACTGTCCTGACTATCCCCTTATCCCCCTCAAGTCAGTCCTGCAAGGCCCTCATCCCTTTTGGCCCTACTGTGGTAGGGTCCTCCACTCTCAGAGGCTGACCCTTACTGGACTCAGTTTCTCCTTTTTCATATCGATTAAGTTCTCAGCTCCCACACCTTCCTTCTGCAGATTGCCCCCTCTCCCTTTTTGACAACTGCCTTGCCCCCACCCCTGCTAGCTTGCTTCTTTGACTAACCTATCTCCACCACACTCCATTGTTCCATGTCACCCCCTCCTTCAACCTCCTCTACCTCCTCTGCCCCTGTTACCCCTCCTTTTGCATTCAGCTTGCACAGTGGCTCAAATTTGTTATCACTTTCAAAGCTAGCCTCCTTCTTCTGATCCAATTTCCCGAGACCCGTCTGTCTGGGTGGCCCCCTACCAACTCCTCCCCTCATATCCCACACTATCCCCTTATGTTTTTGATGTCTTCCCCGACTGATTTTGCCCCAGGTAGAGTTTCCTCTTGCCTCAGGTCTGTGATCCTTACCCCCTTCCCTTCTATCTAATGAAATTAGTCCAGGCCTCACATTCTCACTACCTACCTACCCCCCCGGTACCCCCTTGATATGTTCAGCCTACCCCAACTCCTGCAGCTGCTTTTGTATCCCATCAATCTCTCCCCTGAGTTGTGATAATTGCCAACCGACTGGGCAACCTCCTTCCCTCCAAGACCAATTTAGGACCATGGCTGTCCCACAGCCAGTGCACTCCATGATCCTTCCAAAGATGCCTGCCCTAGTAGCTGGGAGCCCCCTTCAGGACCCATCACCAAACATTTTCTAATGCCCCCCCCTTATCCAGGCCCCACCAGGACCCATTACCAAACATTCTCTGTTGCCCCCCCTGGTCTGGGGCCCCACCCATGGATATATCTGCCAACCCCCCATTCTCTTCAGCCATATGGGGATACACAGACAGTGAAAAATAGAACAGAGATTTTTGTACCTAGCCAGCTAGCAACCTACAATGAAAAATAAAACAGAGATTTGTAATTAGCCAGCAAACAGTATACAAGAATAAAAATGGTGCTCCAGATCCAAGCCACCACAAGAAATAATTTCTCAGAGTCCCCTCCCAGCACCACCTATCCCAGCACAGTGTTCACCTACTCAGTGTCCCAACCAATCAGTGACCTACCTCCACCTGGCCCCCCTTTCCTCAGTGCATTTAATAGAGGTTGGGGCCAGGGTGGGACAGAGGGACTAAAATACCAGTCTCACAGCCTGTCTCAGTAGCAGCTGGGCTCACTTCTGATGAATCCCAGTCACAAGTCTCAAATGAGATGCCCAGTCTTCCAACTGGGTGCTCCTAGCTGCATTTCCTCTGGCTCCTGTTCTGTCCCATCAGCCCTTTTTCTGCCAGTGATGTGGCCAGTGCAGTCCCCCAGCTCCTCCCATTGCAAATTGGAAAGTTCTGCTGCCACCGATGCAGCCAGCTCTGTCCCAAAATATCAGTCTCACAGCCTGTCTCAGCAGTGGTTGGGCTCACTCCTTATGAAGCCAAGTCACGAGCCTCAAATGTGGCACCCTGTATTCCGATTGACACTCCTAGTTGCACTCCCTCTGGCTTCTGTTTTGTCTGGTTAGCCCTTTTGCTGCTGCTGATGTGGCCAGTGCAGTCTCCCAACTCCTCCCATTGCAAATTGGAAAGTCCTGCTGCCGCCAATGTGTCCAGTGCTATCCCAAAATACCAGTCTCACAGCCTGTGACACCAGGAAAAAACAGGGATTTATGGCTTAAAAGTAAGTGCAAAATACGTTTTTGTTTGCAGGAATCCTTTTCCATTTCAAATGAAAAAAAAGAAAACAAAATAGGTTCAAAGTGTTTTTCCATATGAAGGGATCCTGTTTCGTTTAAATGAAAACAGCATATGAGAAAGGATCCCTGTTTTTTTTTTTGGTTTGAAGGGATACTTTATCATTTAAATGACAAATGCATATGAAAAGGGATATCTTCAAATAAAAAAAAAAAAGTCAGAAAAAAAATCTAAGTCCAAAATCCTTTTCGTTTGAAGGGTCCTTTTTCATTCATATGAAAAAGGCCTTATTGAAAAAGCAGAAAAAAAGTCCAAAATCTTTTTCCGTATGAAGGGATCCATTTTCGTACGAACAAAAAAGCCCATATGAAAAAGCGAGTGAGTCATGAAAAAGGATGGAAAAATGAAAAAAAATGCATTTGGTGGTCATTTTTCCACCAGTGAAGTGCAGGATCCACCTAATGGAGTGTTTATGAGCAAGATACATGTATTGGTCTCTGTATGGGGGGGTATTCGTGGGGTTTAGAATTTTTTTTGTTTAAAAAGAAAATGGAAAAGAAGATGGCAGCAACCAAAAAAGATTTTTTCCTCATGAAAAATAATTGTTCCCATACGAGAAAAGGATTATTTTTTAATGTCATGCCGCTATATTGAAATGCTTACTGAGCATGCTAAGAACCAAAATTAAAAAAACAAAAAATTAATAACTCTGGAACAGAATAATATTTTTTCACCAAACCAGCAAAAGACACTACTGTGGGGCAGACCCTTTCTACTCTGAAAATTTCAAACCAAAATTCCAAACCATGGGGGCTAGCCAAGGACAATAAAAATGCAAAAACTGTGATTTTGTTGTTATCCATATGTTGGAATTCATACATCCAACCAGAACAAAACTTGATATTTCAAGAGAACTATACCACAAGACCATTCATTCAAAATTTTGTGCAAATTTATTCAAAGGTTGTGAAGATATTAAAGTGCAAAATTGAGGTTTAACATAGAAACCTCTGCTCAGCCCCAAATATAGTGGTGTGACTGCACCACTATAATACTTTACAAAATACTTTGTTAATGCACCAGTTAGGATAACTTAACAACACAAAGGTAGAGAAACATGGCAGTAGGGTAACCCTAACTCCCCATCCCTACTACCCAAGCAGCAAAAGGAAAAAAAACATTAGGGTTTTGGTTCTTCATTGTCTTGGCTAATCAGTGGTGGAGTCTTCCTTGGGATTGTCAGGCCAAATGCTCACCCTATTCCCAAGTCTGTAGCCTCCAGTCCAAAGCACAAGGCACAGCTATGAGGTGTTTCCTCATATTGATACACTTTTCAAAGGTAGGGAAGTATGTCTTGCCACATGCTGCCAACACAATTTGTTTTTAACTTTTTTCACAGAGGGCCATGTGGGCCCTGTCTGAGCAAAAGGAGATCATGTATGATGTTGTTTGCTGAGGGAATGGGGTGGACATTAGGGCTGACAACCTCAAGGAAGACCCCACCACTCTTTCACCAAGACTCCAGAGACCACAAATACTCATTTTTTTTTCTTTTGCTGCTTGGACGAGTGGGGGTAGTGAGTTAGGCTCAGAAACCCTAATGCCACATTTCCCTACTTTTGTTGGGTTACGTTGCCTTAACTGGCACTTTAACAATGTTTTTTTTTTTTTTGCAAAGAATTTCTATATTAGACAATGAGACTGCATCCTCATTCATGAATGTCCCTTCAGGACCTGCATGAAGAAGCGCAGATGTGCAGGTACCTTTAGCCCTGCACCCTGGGAAGAAGTCTCCATCCACCTACAGAAGTGCAGGGCCTGGCAACTCCCCCCCCCCCAGCCAGGGAATGCTAGTTAAAGGGTTGTCTGCATGGGCTGGTTACCATATAGTGAAGACTACTGTCCTTATTCAGTCTTCACAGATTCACTCTTTACACATTCACTTTTTATACACTCACTGTACACATTCACTCTTTGTTCTCTGAGATCTAAAGGGGCACAGAGATTTGAAAGAAGGAAGAGTGAATGTGTAAAGAGTGAATGAGAACAGTTGGCTTCACTGTATGGTACCTTGGCCCATGTACATAACCCTTCAGCTTGCATTCCCTGGCTGGGGGTGCAACACAGCAGCATCTCCCCACCCACACCACATCCAGCTGGGTCACTGGGCTCACCTCTGAACTCTGATCACCGGCACTGGATTACAAAGCGTACCTGCAGGGGTGTAAACTGGCACTACAAACAAAGGTTCTTAACAATTGTATGTTTTTTTTTTTATTTTGACCTTAAAATTTTAAGATAGCCATGTTATGACTCCTATTTTAAACATGACGTGTACTAAGTATAGTGTATTGGCTGAAATGTCATTATGCACAAATACTGTGAAAACACATCTCATCCAGGATTTAAAAAATGACACCTGTCATGTTTATGAGACAGTGTGGAAAAATGGGTATGCTGAAAGTTTGGAGTCAAAATACTGAAAATTAGTGAAGTTATGAATGAACATTGAAATACTGCAAAGTTCACTCATAAAATGGGCATTTTAACATATGTGTACATCAAATTTTCAGTATAGCCTTCTTATTATCCCACCTCATGAACCTGTAGGTGATAATATTCAAATCCCTTTTGAAACATCCTTCGGCACCACTGAACTGTCATTCTAAGCCAGAGGCACGAAAACACATTATGGCCAGGATTTGAAAAATGGCAACTGCCACACTCATGAGGTGGTGTGAAAAATTGCAATGTTGAAAATCTGGGGTCAAAATATTTAAAATTATGAAAGTTACAAGCAAGCATAAATTTTCAACATAGCCTTCTTATGGTTCTATGTGATAATAGCAAAAGAACTACAGTGACAGAAAAACAGTGATGGTACAATAGCAACTACAAAAATAGCAAATGCTGTTTTTTGGGGGGCTTTGCCCTCATACACCCCTTTGTGTGGGGCTTTGCCCCCCTTTTCTATAGAAGATGAACTCCAGGGGGGTGCAACTTGAGGAGGGAAGAAATCCATAAGTTGCCAAAATGTCTCGCACTGTTTTCCTATCACTGTTTCTGTTAGTCACTGTTGTTTCTTCACTATTATCACAGGACACCCCATCAGTTGACACCACCTCATGAATAAGGGTGCTGAACATTTTCAAATCCCACACTAAAGGTAACCAGGCAACCACAAAATCACATTCTGTGCCTGATTTGCATAATATTACCACCATTGGTCACGAGGTTGGATGCCAAAAAGGCCATACTGACAGTTTGGGATCAAAATATGCAAAAATGGCAACGTTATGAATCAAACTTGTAAACCCCACTGGAATACATTTAACCACATGTGGCTTAGTTTCCTCATATTCCAATTTGTGGTTCCAGTAGCAAGACATGTCTTTGATTGGAGAGTGGATCTATGCCATGAGCCATGCTCAGGAGAGTGAGAGTATGTGGGGAATATGGGGAGGGTGTGGAGTGTTGGGTGCTGAGTGGGAGTTTGGGGTGGGGGTGAGATCAGTGAGAGGCTGTCTTCTTTTTTACAAAATAAAAAAACAAATCAAAGAATGGTTTTCTTTTTTTTTTCAGGGGACTTATCTGACACTGGGGATTGGGCACCCCAGTATCTGGTAAGTTCAGCAGTACCAGGGGAGGGCAACCCGGTGCTGCCACCTAAAAAATGGTAATGGGGCTGGTGACCTGGTGGGGAGGATGGGCAAGGCAAGTGGTACTGAAGGTGGGCAGCCTGGTCCATTTATGTCATGTATAAAGGGTGACATGGAGGGGAAGTGGGGGAGAGAAGCTGTGCTTGTGGTGGGCATTCTGATCCACTTTGTAAATAATAAAATAGACAGATACATGGGTAGATGAATAGATAGATAGAGAGAGGGAAAGACAGACAGACAGGCAGATAAAGAGAGCTACACAGTCAAACAGACAGAACAGGGGATCAGGGTCTCACTGCTCTCACTGCAGCCCACAGCAATACTTCCAGCTGCAGCTGCAAAACTCAAGAAAGTCCTGCTGTTCTCATCCAGAAAGGGCCTGATTCAAAAATGTCTATGTGCCCCATAAGGGCAGTGTTCAGGCAGTGCTGTGCCCAAATGCCACATGTCTGTGCCCTGCACACCCCCTGCAGAATTCACCAAAGGTACGCTGCCATCTGCTGCCTTATGTGAGGGATCCCCGTGCTGTACTGGGGGCAGGGTGAGGGCATGCCTGGGGGTTCACCCATGCTGTGCATATGCATGATGCCACTTGCATGCTGTGCTGGCATGGGTATTCTATTCAAGGGAGGGACCCTGCCATAATTCACTATGCATTCCCACCAAGGTTGATGGTGGGACATGGTGGCAATAGCATCCCCTTGCACATTGCTTCCACAGCCAACTAGGCTACCTGGGAGGGCGGAGGGTGGCCATTCAAGCAAAAAAACCTGTTGTCTGATGTAGGTGGGCTGTGCATCATCCCAGGCTCCCCTGCCACAGCACATAAGGGATCCACAAAGGGGAACTGGGATGGATGCCCATGGCTGGCACTCTGCCCCTGCACCACCACATTCCTCAGCCTTCTTTTGGGAGGGGCAGGGGCATGGACAGGTGGATGGTGGGCTTAAATGCCACATGACACAAGCCTGTACAGGAGTGCAGTGCTGTGGGGGTGGTTTAGAAGCATTTTGCATGTAGTTCCTGCCCATCTATGAATAGACCCCAGAAAGCAGGTGAACTTCTCCTCTCACTAAGCTGGGCATCCTTGATTTTGGGATGCCCCAGAAAGATATTTCTGGAAAGTGTTTCAAAAAACTAACATCAGAATCTAGCTAAATGGGTCCATTTAGCTAGGTTCATGTGTTGATTTTAAGACTGTATCATTTTTATGTCTTTTAAATGTTTTTGAGTATGAAAGAAAAAACAAGATGGCGGATGGCATGATCAGAATTTTTTCCACATGATATTTATTTATTTTAGCAAAACAGATAAATAAGAAAATAAGGACATACTCTTGTTTTTTTTTTTTTAATTACCACTCATGTTGGGATGTTAACTCTAAAATCATAACTCTGGAACCACATAATATTTCTTCACAAAGCCTTCTAAAGGCATACCCTTGGCATGGCCCCTCAACCCTGAAAATTTCATTAAAAATTACACACCATCTGGGCTGTAGATGAGAGCTAAAAATTCCCAATGTTAAGTAGAGCAAATCCAAATGTGTTTTTTGTCCTTTTTTTGTGCTCTGTATCTCAAAAACCAAACAAGACTCTGTCATAAAACGTATCATGTCTGAAGACTCTGACAGCCTGACCATGCATCCCAAATTTTGGTCTGTTTTGTCAAATGACTCTGAGGTTATTATGGTGCAAAACTGGAGTCTGACATTAAACAGCCTACTCAACCCTAACTCTAGGGAATATATGACATGGCCTGACTGAAGATATCATATTTGTCTTCAAGAGAGGCAAATGATATTGTGATATCTCATGAGTGGCAAAGCCATGAGTGAGATATCTTAATATCATTCACCTCACATGAAGATGAATATGATATCTTCAGTCAGGCCATCTCACGTTCTGTTTATATAACATATGTTTTAGGAAATGTAGGTACCTGTGAGCTAGTTACAGTACTTGTAATATAGGTAGCATTTGTAGAATAAGTTGTATGTGTACAGTGGATGTCCTCCACTAGATGGCACAGTGCACTATGCAAGTCACCAAGTGAAAAGGGAAAGGGGAAATTGTTTAACCAAGAAAGCTGCACTAAGTCAAAGCTTGTTTCCAGGTTTGACCTGGAAGCACAAGGGAGTTAAGTTACTTGCTCAGGGTCACATAGAATGCAGGTGGGGGCTGTGAGATTCAAAGCCAAGTCTCCAGGTTTACAGCTCAGAGCCCTAAACCACTGTGTTATATTGCCTACTAAAAGGCTTGCTTGTTTTGGCAGGAAGCTGTTTTAAAGCAACTTGTTGTTTTATCTATGGTTCATACAAATGCATACCATTGTGGATGACTAGCTTCCTACTATTTATATTTGTAATTGTTTTCCATTTAGTGTTCGGGGGGGGGGTCAGACAGGCAGACAGAATAGTATGCAGCAAGTGCAGAGCATGTTCAATCGGGATGAAAGTGCTGATTCTTGGAATAGTGACACAGCCGTGTCTCTGTTCCTTTTTTCATGTATGGGTAAGCTTAGGTCAGTGTTACCTGCTGAATCAGGGCTGGCTGAAAAGTCATAAGTTTTTTTTTTTTTTAATTGCGACTCCAAAGGGAGATGATAGAGAGAGTGCTCATATCTGTGCTCTAGGTTTAAGGGCTGACAGTGTTAGGAAGGTTGAAGTGGCACACTGTAAATTTGATTGGGGTGTTGATGGCAAGACAGCATGTTGCACATGAGGCAAAAAAGTAATTAATTTAAAAAAGAATGAAATAGAGGTAAATGGTACAGCAAACAAAGTGTAAGACTTTAAGTGGAATTCTGAGAGCTGCACAGTCAGTCAGAGTTCTTGGTGCCATGCAGTTCTAATTAGCACTTTCAGTTTTGAGCTTTAGCCCTTCATTGTTGTTTGTATGACTTTCAGGTGGCCATGGAATTCTGATAGCCATGACATATGTCAACAACAAGAGATAACAGGGTATAGAAACTCTACAAGATATACAGGACAATGTATGGGAGCCCATACACAACCTCACTATTCTCATACTGAGTGGTTTCCATGATGTTGAGGACCTCAAGAATACCATGGTTGTGTATTTGGGCTCCTATACACTTTTCTTTGTAGTGTATGGTGCCCAAAAAGAAAAGATTGCTTACTTTTTTCTTGTTATGTTGCAGTGTTTTCCACCGGGAATCCGCACTTCTGCTATGCTCACTGGCCGGCCAGCTCACGTACGCCAGGAGTCAACTGCCTCCTTGTCTATCAACAGCGCTGTTGTGGGTGGTGCATTGTGACGTGCTTACAAACACAGAATGAAAAGTCATTCTGTGTTAGTAGGTACGTTACTACTGCAGCAGAATGACTTTTTTGTGTGTATGGGTTTCCATACACAATCGCATTCTGCCATACACGATAATATTATCTTCCACAGTAGCCTAAGATATCACATTTTATCTGGTCATTTATTCCAAAACATAAGGAGCATCATAGCACACCATATATAATACATATAATTGTAACTTTTGCAACTGTTCTTCCTAATCATAACAACTCTTCTGTTATATTCCCTGGCAGCTAGTTAGAAAATAACTGTTTTAGCTAAATAAGGACATTCTGGAGTGCAACATTTCAAACTAAAACAGATAATAATTGTAATAATAATAATAAACATTATTTCTCTAGCACATTTAAGAATATCAAAGTGCTTTACAAAAATGAACAAGGTTAAAATAAATAAATAAATAAATAGTTGAAATAGACAGTAATACAAAAAAAATCCTAATTAGTTCCTCAATTACAGAAGGCAAGGTTAAATAGGTGTTTTCAGTGTCACTTTTTTAAGCTCTCCACTGTCAGGCACTCCCGAACCCAACGAGGTTGAGAATTCAACAGGGTAGGGGCTACATAAGCAAATGCTCAGTCACCAGACGACTTTAGCCAAACCCTGGGAACCTCCAGCAATCCCTCTTCAGTGGAGCAAGTGGGTGAGAGGGACAATAAAGGGTGAAGAAGCTCTTATAGGAAGAACACTTGATAACATACATATTCTGTAATGCAGCATTTAGAAATTGCTTCTCATTCTATTTGTCTGGGGAAACGTCAGTACATCATGGATGTAACTTTTAATTTCTTAGTAGAGCTTGTGCTATTGAAGAAGAATCAGAGAGACAAGGGAGTCAGGATATGAGTACGCATACTCCTATCTGCCTAGGAAAGTGGTTTGCAAAATGTGGGACAGTGAGATTAATAATGCCATCGTGTATTTTTTCCTTCTTCACGTGCTAGTCAGTAAACTGTCATTCAGATGCTCAAAGTAGACCTTGCAGTTGATCATAACATATCACTTTAAAATTTACTGTACTGCAGGAATTGTTCATGCCCCTTAATATTCTCTATGTTTGCAGTTTTGAAAAAAAACATGAACATTAGTGGATAGTGAAACTAATGGAACAAAAAAGCATGTGATGCTCACACCCAAGTAGCAGCTCTACTGCAGCTCTCCCTTCTAATCTGCTGCAGTTCCTTAAAAAACTACCTGCAAATCATGTCTCCACTTTGTTTGCTTGAAGATACTGCAGCTACTATCCATCTGAAGTGTCTATAATTTGCAGTTAATTTCTGTCATGAATGTCCAAATCAGAGATGCGTCAAGCGCCCCTGTGGCACATTCCACCACAGACCCGGGACAAACAAGCTAAATGGTCAAAGGCGCAAGGCTTGGGCTCTTGGAAGAGTGCTTTTTTCAGGTACTTTGCCTCCCTGGCTTTTGCTCACCCTGTCGCAAGACTCATTTCCATTCTGCACCGGAGGAGCTGGTGGCTATACCCCCTCTTTTTGTTTTCAACTGTTCACCTTTTCCCATTTCAGCCAGTGCCTGGACCCTTTGAACCTGATGGCTGCTGCTTCCTTGCTGGAAAACTGTCTGTTCCCCCTTCCCTCTGCTCTTTGGAGTACCCTCTGACCTCTGCTTCCCATTTTGTGGATGGGACATATTGGTTTCACCAGTGTAAGAGGACTGCTAGCTGTTTGGTGCTTTTTCCTCCTAGTTGTGGAACTACTTGTGGAGACTGGTGGAGTTGGGACTGGCTTGTCTTGAAAGAAGTTGGACTACACTCACTTGAAATAGGATTGTTCACCAATGTGAAGTATGGTCGTAATTGTTACATCCCTGGTTGGTCTGCTTCCTGTTTGCCCACTCTGCGCCATTCTGTGGCGCAAGCCCTTGAGCCGCTCAAATAAGTTGCGCAGAGGTGTGGCCAGGGCTATATTCAACTGAGTTGCGCTATTGAGCAACTCCTTTGACTATCGCCCCCCGGCCACAGCCACTGTGCTTGGCGCAGTGGAACTTGCACCATTGCAAGTGGTCAGAGTGGAGCATTCAGATGCGGTGGCGCAAGTTCCATTGCGCCATGCACAAATTTCCCATATTCAAAAGGTGACATACAAATGGGGCCATAATTTATGCAAGGCACACGGGGGGGCCATTTGCATCTAATTACGGACCCATTTGCATGCCATTAGCATGCAGGTGGGCCGATCCCCGATGACTTGCACCTGGCGCCCTGCCAGGCAGCAGACGTCGGGGACCGACGCCCCCTGCAGCCTGATCGCCGGCATGAAGTAAATCCTCCCCCCACTAGCCCAATCATGGGCAGAACTTACCCCCCCCAGTAGTCTGATCATGGGCAGAACACACTCCCCCACCCCAGACTAGCCCAATCGCAGGCAGAAAACCTCCCCCAACTGGCCCGATCATGGGCAGAGCGTAAATGAATCTCCCTGACTGGCCCGGTCGCGGGCAGAAGGTAAATACCCCCGACTGGCCCGATCGTGGGCAGAATGGAGTTCAACCCCAAGACCAATATCCGGTGGTCCAGTGGACGCGAAGCCTGATTGCGGGCATAGGTCAAACACACCCCCCAAGTCCAATTTCCCTGGTGATCTAGTGGCCCCACCCACCCACCACCCATGGAACCCCACCACCCTGCTCCCCCCCCTCCAGTTGGCGTGGTGGCAACACCACCCGTCTGCTGCCCTGCGCCCGCCCGACTGACAGCTCAGTAGGGCTGCACGCCCATTGGTTCAGAGCAAGAGCCAATGGGCATGCAGCCCATACCGCATAAGGGCAGTCCAGATATGGAAATGACTTACTCCTTTTTTTTTTTTGGTTCAAAGTTGTGCAGGCGCAGGTAGGGGTTTGCGCCTGCACAACTCTGCATGGCCTGGCTGAATATCAGGCTGTGCAGTTTATGCATGGTCCCTTCCCCTCCAGTTGAGCATGCCTTCATTAGCATTGCGCTGTTGCTCAGCATGACTTCGGGGCGCAACTGCCTCCTGCTGAATATCGTAGAATGGCGCAATTTCAGACTTGCGCAGGCACAATCTTATTGCGCATTGCACAACCCTTTTGAATATCCAGCCCCATAACTTTTCTCAGCATTACTCCAGCAGTAGATGATCATAGCCAACACTGGCAGAGACCTGCCCCATCAGTCTGGTGTCAACAATGGAGATCAGCGCGTCGGACAGGTGAGAATTTGTCACGGGCTTTTGGGCTAGAGGGATCCCCTTTCTATTATCTTTTACTCAGAGGGGGGACACCACTATTACTTTATTCCCAGGACACTTCCTCAGCAGCTGTCAGTTTTGTTTGTATCAGTTGGGGTAGTGCAAAAGTTGGAATGGGTTTCTAGTTTGGGTGCAGGTTTCAGCTCATTTAATTTTGTAATGCTTTGTTTCTGGACTAAAATATATTATGGTAGCACAGTAGTGCTACCATAGTTAGGGTTGAGGAGCCATTTCTATGTTAAACCCCAAAACTTTGCACCTTAATAACTTTGCAACCATATGACAGATTTGGCTGAAATTTGTAATACACGATCAAGCACCATAGGCCTTGGGATCTGTCAAGTTTCGTAGTTGTCGGATATATGGCTGCTTAGTTATTAAGCGTGATCTGTGCGCGTGTTTACGAATTCTACGGTCGCGCCTACAGGTCATACAGTTTGTGCGACCGGTCCGAAATCTTCAGGGAACGTGCAGCCGGGGTCCCCGATGTGCCTTTCGAAGATTTCGTGAAAAAATATTAAACGGTTCAAAAGTTATTCAAACAACAGTTTCCCATCATAAGTCAATGGGAAAAGTTAACAAAAAGTTCAACACTTTCGCAAATGCATCTTTACTTTCGCAAATGGGCCTGTTACTTTCGCAAATCGGCCATTTTGTTTTCAGTTGGTGATCAGAAAATGGTTGGCATTTAAATTTGGGACCCTCTAGCAACCTAATTCTTTTTGTATTCACCTAGTCGGACCCTGAGGATGCTTACCATGTCTTTAGTTTGTGGTAAAACACCCCAGAAATATGTTTTTCAAATTTCTGGAAAAAGTACTTTCGCAAATTACTTTCGTGCTCACGAAAGTGTTGAACTTTTTTGCGAAAGGTTTCACAAATTGCAACAGTAATTTTCCATCTGTGGGACAGTGACAGCGATTCTTTGGCACTGCGCTGCAAAATAACCGTTGGGAGTTTTGGGCTGAAATTTGGAGGGAACCGAGCCGACATCTCACAGATGTGCCTTTCAGTGTTGTATTAAAAAATATTACACGGTGGCAAATTCGGCACTCAAAGTTGACAGGTTTTCCCATAGGATAACATTCCGGCTCCTGGCGCATTACAGAAATCCTTTGGCACCCTGCTGCAAAATAACGGTTTGGTCTTTTTCCTGAAATTTGGAGGGAAGACAGCCAACAGCCCACAGATGTGCCTTTCAGTAGCTTGGTGAAAAAATATCACACGGCGGCAAAGTTACGGCACTCCAATTTGATGGTTTTTCCAATAGGATAACATTACGGCACCCGACGCATTACAGAAATCTTTTGGATCCCTGCTGCAAAATAACGGTTTGGTCTTTTTTCCTGAAATTTGGAGGGAAGACAGCCAACAGCCCACAGATGTGCCTTTCAGTGGTTTGGTGAAAAAACATTACAGGGAGGCAAAGTTATGGCACTCTGAACTTTTCTTTTTTTCCCATGGGATAACATTACGGCGTTCGCCGCGCCCTTCAGGGCCGGTATCTCGGAAACGGTGCGAGATACGGACTTTTCGTCAGAAAACTTCTTAGCCCACTGATGGGGCTAAGATTTAAATTAGCCAGGACAATTGTAAATAATATGACTTTTAAATTTTTTTTCTACATAATACGGTTCCTGAGATATAATGTATTTAGTATTCCAAGATCTCATTTTCTGCGCCAATACTCATTATTATGCATACATTATTTGTACTCACTGTCTTTCTCTATGCAGGTTTTGGGGAAAACCAGCCTGTGCACTCACATTACTGTTACTGTTGCCCTTTCTGCTTGCGGTTCCGTACCCGTTTCACTTACCGTTGACGTCTCCGCCACCATGTGCGTTATCCTTTGCGTTTTCATTTGCGCTTGTGTTTCTGTTATTTTTTGCCATTTCTGTCTACAGTACTGTTTATCTTTCTGTTCACTTTACATCACCATGCCCATTGACATTTCTGTTTGCAGGCACCATGTTACTATGTGACAAGACATCACGTGGCAGACCATTCCTGTCTACGCCACCATGTGCACCCTTTCTGTTCTCATTACGCGTGTGTTACCATGTGCACCACTGTTAGCATTTCTGTTTGCATTGCTGTCCCTGTTAGTATGCCACAAGACATCATGTGGTGGCGCGCCCGCCACCACATTATGCGGTGGGGCGTAGTGCCCCTTGGGCCCCGTGCTCCGCCGCTGCATTACATTCACTATTTCTCATTATCATTCTCAAAAAGAAGGGAAATTAGAGGCAAAAAACTCTGTTTAATGCATTAGTTAGGGTTGTTCCACAGCGACAAAAGTGAGGAAATTCACTGTTAGGGTTGAAACCCCCCCTTGCACTCCCCCACACCCCCAACCGGCATTAGGTGTGCATTGGGATCATGGGTCCTAACTCTCAACCCATTCTCCTATACTTCTGCTGCTTTACACATGTCATGGGGTGAGAGTTAGGGCTGATGATCCCAATGCACACCCCAATGCCACCACGTGCGTCATCCTTTGCGTTTTCATTTGCGCTTGCGTTTCTGTTACTTTTTTGCCATTTGTGTGTACCGTACTGTTTCTCTTTCTGTTTCACTTTGCGTCACCATGCCCATTGACATTTCCATTTACAGGCACCATGTTACTATGTGACAAGACATCATGTGGCACACCGTTCCTGTCTATGCCACCGTGTGCGTTACCCTTTCTGTTCTCATTCGCGCTTGTGTTACCATGTGTGCCACTGTTAGCATTTCTGTTTGCGTTGCTGCTCCTGTTACTATGCCACAAGACATCATGTGGTGGAGGGCCCCACGCTCCCGCCACCCCATTACAGTCACTATTTCTCATTATCATTCTCAAAAAGTAGGTAAATTAGAGGCAAAAAACTGTGTTTAATGCATTAGTTAGGGTTGTTCCACAGCGACAAAAGTGAGGAAATTCACTGTTAGGGTTGAAAACCCTAACTCCGAATTCACCCCCCCCAGCACCACACACACACAGACACACACACACATTCAAGTATGGGGAGGACCAAGTCAACACAACCAATGACAGACATCCAGCAGCAGGTGACAGAAATAACAAACAATTGTCTAAATGTACTACGAGACATCCCCACCCACCTGACCATGTACTGCATGCTCAGTGGAGATCAACAGCAAAACTGAGGCCATGTACACCAAACGTACACATCCCTGATTGCAGCTGCACACAGCGTACCACACTTAGTAGTACAAGCAACTTCTAAATATCATAGCACTATTGAGCCAACAATGATGTACCTGTATCGGAGATGTATATAGGATAGATTTTCCTGTAGGCACTTACTGAGTATGTTGTACCTGATAAAGACAATCTCATTGCATCTGTGATGACTAACCTATTCAAATAGTAATACATTTACTATTGTTGCAACCGTTTGATGGATTTGCCTGAAATTTGGAATTTATGATCAAGAACCATAGGCCTTGGGATCTGCCAAGTTTCGTACTGGTCGGATATACGGCTGCGGAGTTATTAAGTGTGATCTGTGCACTGCGTTTCGTTTCTGGAATTCTGTGGTCTTGCCTCTGGTTGTACAGTTTGCGTATACAGCTCAAAATCTTCAGGAGCGTGCAGCTGGGGTCCCCGATGTGCCTTTCAAAGATTTCGTGAAAAATATTAAGCGGTTCAAAAGTTATTCAAACAACAGTTTCCCATTATAAGTCAATGGGAAAAGTTAACAAAAGTTCAACACTTTCGCAAATGCATTTTTACTTTCTGAAATGGGCCTGTTACTTTTCGCCGGCCATTTTGTTTTCAGTTGGTGATCAGAAAAATGGTTGGCATTTAAATTTGGGACCCTTTAGCAACCTAATTTTTTTTGTATTCACCTAGTCGGGCCCTGAGGATGCTTGCCATGTCTTTATTTTGTGGTAAAACACCCCAGAAATATGTTTTTCAAATTTCTGGAAAAAGTACTTTCACAAATTACTTTCATGCTCACGAAAGTGTCACAAATTTTAAAGCTTTCGCAAATTGCGACGGTAATTTTCTAGTCTGTGGGAAAATGACAGCAATTCTTTGGCACTGCACTGCAAAATAACCGTTGGGAGTTTTGGGCTGAAATTTGGAGGGAACGCAGCCAACATCTCACAGATGTGCCTTTCAGTGTTGTATTGAAAAAATATTACACAGTGGAAAAGTTATGGCACTCCAAAATTGACAGTTTTTCCCATAGGATAACATTACGGCACCCGAAGCATTACAGGAATCCTTTGGCACCCTGCTGCAAAATAACGGTTTGGTCTTTTTTCCTGAAATGTGGAGAGAAGACAGCCAACAGTACACAGATGTGCCTTTCAGTAGTTTGGTGAAAAAATATCACATGGTGGCAAAGTTACGGCACTCCAAAATTGACGGTTTTTCCCCTAGGATAACATTACGGCGCCCGACACTTAACAGAAATCATTTGGAGCCCTGCTGCAAAATAACGGTTTGGTCTTTTTTCCTGAAATTTGGAGGGAAGACAGCCAACAGCCCACAGATGTGCCTTTCAGTAGTTTGGTGAAAAAACATTACAGGGAGGCAAAGTTATGGTGCTCCGAACTTTTCTTTTTTTCCCATAGAATAACATGCAGTTAACAAGCCTTTCAGGGCCCGTATCTGGAAGCGGTGTGAGATCACGGACTTTTAAGTCAGAAAACTTCTTGGCCCCCTCATGGGGCTAAGATTCAAATTAGCCAGGAGAGTTGTAAATAATATGACTTTTACATTTTTTTCTACGTCGTACGGTTCCTGAGATATAATGTATTTAGTATTCCAAGATCTCATTTTCTGCGCCGATACTCATTATTTTACATACATTATTTGTACTCACTGTCTTTCTCAATGCAGGTTTTGGGGAAAACCAGCCTGTGCGCTTACATTACTGTTACTGTTGCCCTTTCCGCTTGCGAATCCATTTTCCCGTTCACTTACCATTGGCCGCTACGCACCATGCGTTATCGCTGCGTTTTCATTTGCGCTTGTGTTTCTGTTATTTTTGCCATTTCTGTCTACAGTACTGTTTATCTTACTGTTTCACTTTACATCACCATGCCCATTGACATTTCTGTTTGCAGGCACCATGTTACTATGTGACAACACATCATGTGGCAGACCATTCCTGTCGCCACCATGTATTACCCTTTCTGTTCTCATTCGTGCTTGTGTTACCATATGCGCCACTGTTAGCATTTCTGTTTGTGTTGCTGTCCCTGTTAGTATGCCACAACACATCATGTGTGAGGCCTTGAGGGCATTACATTCACTATTTCTCGTTATCATTCTCAAAAGAAGGAAGTGGGGCAAAAAACTCTGTTTAATGCATTAGTTAGGGTTGTTCCACAGCGACAAAAGTGAGAAATTCACTGTTAGGGTTGAAACCCCCTTGCACTCCCCACCCCCAACCCGGCATTAGGTGTGCATTGGGATCATGGGTCTAACTCTAACCCGTTCTCCTATACTTCTGCTGCTTTACACACGTCATGGGGTGAGAGTGAGGCTGGCAATCCCAATCGCTTTTAATGCCAGTTGGGGTGGAGTGGGGGTCCAAGGGGTTTCAACCCTAACAGCGAATTTCCTCACTTTTGTCGCTGTGGAACAACCCTAACTAATGCATTAAATGGAGTTTTTTGCCTCTGATATATATATATCTATATATCTATATATATAGATATATATATATATATATTCTATGCAAAACACTTTGTTAATGCATCATCATTGAGGTTGTGAAGCCTAAATGTCACCCCATTCCATGTGTAATCGTATTCACAAGGCACAGTAAAGAAAAACAGGGTGACATTTAGGCCTCGCAACCCCAATGACACAACCCATCAACTGTCAATCTCAGGATGATGGGCTGGTCCATGGAGGGAGGGGGTAACCCTAAAGGTCTCATTTCCTGAAGTTTTGTGTTTTAACCCTAAATGATGCAATAACAAAGTTTTTTTTTGCATAGAAGTTCCTTACTTTTTGAGAAAGAATAGGAAAGTAGAAAGCTATGCAAGTTGGTGGGAGTGGGGCCTGTTGGGCCTTGCACTCCCACCAACTTGCAAATTTCTGTGTAAGAGAAGAGTACAAGTACTGAATATCATATGTATTGCTCCCACCACCTTGAAACAAAGCAAAGTGTTAGTCATCAAAGTGGCATAATTCAACACCTGTTTATATGTCAGATACCTAACCACTGAAAATTACTTCCATGGCAGTAATGCTAGGCACTCTATAAATGTGAAGCCAGTACCACAATGCAAAACACCATATGCAAAACATCATGTCATGCAATATGTCTGCAGCAAATTAATTTTCCCACACCTAAACACCATAATTCACATGTAGAACACATCCCCTCAACACCCTCCAAATTTCAATTTAAAAGACCAAACCGTTTCCGAGATATAAAATGTGAAAGTTTCAGATTTTCATTCATTGTAGTGGCAGAATTCCACGCCTATTAACATTTTACACACCTAATGACTGAAAAGTACATCCATGGCAGTAAGGCTAGCTACCCTAGTAATTTCAAGCCACTACCACAATGGAATACGCTGTCCACAAAACATAAACTGCGCCACACAATATCTCCACAAAAGATGTATTGTCCAACACTTAAACACCATAATTCACATCTAAAGGACATCCCATCAACACCCTCCAAATTTCAAGTTAAAAGACTACACCGTTTCCGAGATATTTAATGTGAAAGATTGTTAAAATTAGGCTATCTGGTCCCTCCAAATCTGGCCATCTAGTCCCTCCCTCACGATCAAAGATGGCGATCAAAGAATTTGCAGACTCACGATCAAACAATCTGCAGGCTCGAGATCAAAGAATAAAAAATTGTAAAAGTAAATTTTTAGAGAAAAATACATGAAACCACAACCATGACTTGACAGAATGAAGCCCCCTGAGCAGATCCTATTCTAGTTTGGCTTTATAAGTCACCCCTGTGCTGAGAAAATTGAATTTTTCATGTGACCATCTAGTCATGCCCTCGAGATCAAATATCGCAGTCAAAGAATCTCACGATCAAAGAATTTGCAGGCTCGCGATCAAATGAATTTTGCAGGCTCGTGATCAAACAATAAAAAATGTTAAAAGTCAATTTTTTGTCAAAAATACATGAAACCACAGCCATGTCTCGATAGAACGAAGCTCTCTGAGCAAAACCCACCATCATTTGGCTTAATGAGCCACCCCTGAGATTAGAAAATGGATTTTTTCAAGTGGCCATCTAACGTGATCAAAGAATTTGCAGGCTCATGATCAAAGATCGTTAGTGAGCCACGCTCAAAGAATAAAAAACTTAAAAACTCTATTTGTTGACCATTTTGAAGGCATGGCTCGATAGAGGGAAGATCCCTGAACAAAACCCACCATAGTTTCACTTCAGAAGTACCCTCCTGAGCCGAGATATTAGAATGTTTCCGACCGCAAACTGAAAACAAGATGGCGGACAACATGATCAAAGAATTCCTCACGATCAAAAATTCTTTGATCATGAGCCTGCAAATTCTTTGATCGTAAGGAGGGACTAGATGGCCAAAACTCCATTTTTCTTTTACAAATTAACCATATAAATTTTCCCATTGACTTATAATTGGAACTTAAAAGTTTAATAACTTTTGAATGGATTAATATTTTTTCACCAAACAAAAAGTGTCATGTTCCTTGACACAAGCTCTTTCAAATAAGCCAAGTTGAAGAGCAGCAAACCACACAACGCACATGCAGCACAATGGACAAAATCCAAAAAAACTGCCTACATAATTGGCGAAAAGTGCATTTTTCAGCAGTTTGGTGCGCAAAAACTGTAAGTCCAACTCAAACGAAGGTTGGCAAATCAAGAGATCTACCAAGCCCCACTGTGCATACCAAATTTCATGCAAATCTGTTAAATGGGTCCAAAGTTATCAACATACAGAATTTCGAGTTTAACATAGGCGTACCTTCGTAACCCTAAATATAGGGGCAAGACTGAGCCCCCATAATATATATATAATATCACCCTTTTCACTGAGATTTAGTCAGTAAGCTATTATCATTATTGCCCCCTTTTCTTTTTCTTTTGTTATTCATTGGCCTAAGTCATTGGGCACGTTGATTGTTCCCACCATTTCCTATCCTCAAAGGCTTGGTGTAGATATTTTTTCCTCAAGATATATTTTTTAACTTTTTTCATGGGTTGTAATTACTTTTTTCTTACCTACCTTATAATTGTTTTTTCACTTTTGCTTTGTGGGTTGTTGAGGAAGTTTGTTAACTTTTCTTCCTGTTCATTCTTTAGCCAGGTACGGTGCATAGTGTTATTCTGATCAGTAGTGGGAGCTGGTTAGTTGGGCAAAATGCTATGTTAGGTAGGCGTAATGTATCAATTGGATGGGGGGAAGGTTGTTTTTACTGTTTGAGAGGGAGTGGGGAAGGGGAGGGTCAAGTTCTGGTTCATAATCCTGCTGTTGTCTACATGGGTGGGAATGGAGAGGCAAGAACATTGTTCAGGAGATGGGAGAATGAGTGTTTTGGGGACTGTATTGGTATTCTGTGTTGTGTTTTGTTTGAGGGTTGTTGGGCACTTTTATAACTCTTGGAGGGTAGAGGGTTCTCATATTGTTTTTTTCCCAGTCAACCCTTACTGTGCAATTCTTACTTATTTTGGATCAGGTGTGGGGGGTTGGAGGTGGCACCACAGGAAGACCTTTACTACACTATGGGGACAAGGGTATATAGGGATGGGCTACTTTAGTTTTTCCTTTAATTCTTTTTTCCTCCACCAATGGCGATAGTGTGTAAGTTCTGCTCGTGGAATATAAAGGGTGCCCAATCCCCCGCCAAAAGAGCTAAAATCCTACTGCATCTAAGGAAGCTTGATGTAGAGGTGGCTTTTTTACAAGAAACCCATTTGCTACCTCCCCTAGCTCTCCTCTTCAGGTGATCCTGGATGGGGCAGGCCTTCTGGGGCGGGAATTGATTTGTGTAAGCAGGGGGTGGCTATTCTAGTAGCAAGGTGTGTTCCCTTTCATTTGCTGTGGGAAATATCTGACCCCCAAGGCAGGCTCCTTATCCTGTGTGCACTTATGGGCCATCTGGAGGTTATTCTTTGTGGGGCATATGGCCCAATGGCTGATGACCCTGCCTTTTTTACCTCTTTAATGACTCATCTTGTGCCCTGGACCTCTCTCCCCATATTGCTTGTCGGGGACTGGAACATGATGTATAGTAACACCCTGGATTGGTCAGACCATCGTGCCTTAACTCTGTCAATGGGGAAGATGGCCCATTGGGACTTTATGGATTCACTTGGACTTGTTGATCCATGGTGGGTGTTGAATCCAGATCTGCAAAAGTATTCGCTTCATTCACTTCCCCATAATACATTCTCACGAATTGATTATTTTCTGTTGCGGGTTGAACATCTTTCTGGGGTGGCAGCCTGTCACTATCTGGCCAAGGTTGTCTCTGACCACCACCTTACTTTACTCCAGCTATGTTTGTCCCCCTCTTTGCTTCGTTATAAAGTTTGGCATCTTAACGGTCAGTTGCTTTACTCCAAGTCTCTGTTTCAAAATCTCCAGAGCTTTATTACTTCTTTTTTGGAACTTAATTCTTCTTCTTCTTCTTACTCTAAGTTTGACTTCCTCTGTGGGGTGCTCAAATGTTTGCTTTGTGGTGAATTTATTCAACTGGAAACTATTCGGAAATGGGTTGCCTCGAGGGTAATGTCTTTCCGTTTAGAGAAGATTAAAGTGATGGAAAGACAGCTTTCCTCCTTCCTCTCCTCAGTCTGACTGGGACCAATTGGAAACTGTCCACTCTAAATATCACATCCTGTTGGGGGAAAAAGCAGAACATTTGATTCTGCATTCCAAGATTTGGTACTTGGATCGGGAGACAAGGACAGAAAATTGTTCGCTCTGTGTCTTCGATCTGAGGCAACTGACAAAATTGTTTCCTCTCTCCGGACTGCTTCAGGTCACCTCCTTACTTCTCCATGGGACATCACAGACCACATTCAAAACTTTTATATTGCTTTATATCAGCCATTTCCTTCCCCTTTCAATGTAGCCCATCTGGACAAGTTTTTACAGGACATCGACCTTCCCCACTTGACTCCTTCCCAGGTAGACATTTTGCAAGCTCCCCTGACTCCTTCTGGAATTTTGGCTGCTATTGACTCTCTCACACTGGACAAAGCCCCAGGCACAGATGGATACTCCACAGGCTTTTATAAAGTATATAAGCACCATCTTGCTACTGTTCTCCTTGATACCTTTAACTACATTTTTTGGTAGGGACTCTCAGATCTTTCCCTTACCAAGCCCATTAGTGTAGTGCAACTGAAACCTGATTGGGATCCCTGCTGGTTTCAAACTACCAACCAATATCCCTCATTAATGTTGATCTTAAGATTCTCGTGAAAGTGTTGGCCAGTAGGTTGAACCGGGTATGGTACTCACTTATCAGTCAAGAACAAGTTGGCTTTGTGGTGGATCAGCTCTCAGTGGATCACATTCACACTTTTTCCCATCTCATCTCTGTGTCCAGGGAATCCAGTGTCTCATCAGTACTGGTCTCCCTGGATGCAGAAAAATGTCTTTGACAGAGTCTCATGGGACTGCCTGTGCCATTTGGTACATAAAGTTTGCATTCCACTTACATTTTTTCATTGGGTCCAGATGTTATACTCCCATCCCTCTGCCCGTATCCTCTGTAATGGGGAACTGCCTTCACCTTTTAAGTTGTATCAAGGTACCAGGCAGGGGTGTCCACTCTCGCCCTATCTTTCCCATCTCTTTCTTGAACCACTGCTCAGGAAGATTAAGATTTCTCCTCAGGTGAAAGTTATTTCTGTAGGACCTTTCCAATACAAGCTTTCTATTTACACGTATCATATTCTTCTCCATCTTACCTCCCCTGCCTCATCTTTACCTGCTGCTTTGGACATTATCTCAGATTTTGGCGTGTTTTCAAATTATAAGTTAAATTTGGCTAAAACGGAGGTGATGCCACTTAATGGCATTACCTTGAAATTTGAAGTGGAACACCTTGGTTTGGTCTGGATCCATGATAAACTAAAGTACTTGGGTATGCACATTAGTACTACCCCCTCCCAATGGAAGCAATACAGTCTTGATGCGGTGGTTAGCACTATTTGCATGGACCTGTAATGTTAGGAGCTTTTGCCTCTTTTCCTTTGGGGCCACATTAGTGTTGTCAAAATGAACTTTCTTTGTCACCTTCTTTACCCGTTGTATATGTTTAACTATGTCTTGCCAAAATCTTGGTTCCAGCAACTGGATACAATTATCTCCTCTCTTCTGTGGAGCAGTAACACCCCCTGATGAGATCTAAAGATTGTGGGGGTCGCCAGCTACCCAATTTCTACCTTTACTATCTTTCTATACACTGTTCCCGATTATTTCACTGGTTACAGTACTATTCAGAGGAGGACCCTTCTATCTATACTCCTGTGTGGTTAGAGATAGAACACACACTTTGTTCTTTATATGGACTAGACAGTTGTTCTCTTCTTTATATCTCCCCTAAAAAAAATCCTAATTCTATACATGGTTCTCCGATTAAGGCCTCTGTACATGCTCATCTACAACTCTGCACCCTTCTTAAACTGCAACAATATAAGGATATTTCTCAACCTCTTGTTGGCAACCCACATTTTCGGATCAGGGCCACACTCTTACAGCTTCTTTCTGGCCTTTCATTAATGCAGACAAAGTTTTGGATTTGGTAGTTGCTCGGAAGCTTTTGATGTTTTGAAGGATCCATACTTAAGTTCCATTTACCCTCTTCTGTTTGTTTCAAATATTTACAACTTTCTCATATGCTTGTATCTTATTTTGTCTCTGGTCCCTGGGAAGACTGATATCAGTCCCATGTCATTTCTGTGGCCTCCTTGGCCCCCAGTCCCATATCATTTCATTTTACTATCATCAGCTTTCACAATCTCTTGCCCAGATGGAAGGCCCAGCTTTTTACTACTGGGATCAGGTGTTACCTTCTTTCAGTTCTCCACGTAACTGGGCATGCATATGGAAACAATTCTATAGATTTATCAAATGGGATAGATATCATCTCCTACAGTTTCTGGTTCTGCACAATCTTTATTTTACCTCCAGACAAATTACATGAAATGGAGAAACTGCTTTCAAATACTTGTTCCAGATGTACTAAAGAACCTGGCACTTTGTTACATGTCCTTTGGACTTGTGAAAAGGTTACCACTTTCTGAGCCACAATTCTATCCTGCCTGGATCCTCTCCTCAGTCTCTCTGAGGCCTTTCTCAGAGAGGTGTGCCTGCTGGGGGATTATGGTGACAGCATGGTTGGAAATCAATGGTATTATATGTCCCTCATATCCATCTGTGCAAGAAAAGTTATTTTGAGACATTGGCTTGACCAAACCATCCCTTCTACTATTGAGTGGCTTAGGGAAATATTGTTTGCCATACAAGCTGAACAGACCATTGCTAACTTCACATATAGAACCTCCACCTACTGGAAGGTCTGGGAACCCTTATTTATGCTCTTAACTTTGAAAGTCTCCCCGTCCCCTTTTTGTTCTCTCATGATATTGATTCCCTCTGAGTGGCCTTCTTCTGGATATTGGGTGCTCTTGGCTGCCACCTCCCATATACTCGGATAATCCTCAGCTCTCTTAGTCCCCCAGTATGTGCCTGTGTTGTAGATATAGCTGGTTTCCCGGGGCTGGGGGTGGGAGGTGAGGAGGGAGGTAGGGATTTTATGCTTGCAGGTCTCTGTTATCCTGTTTGTTATTATAATGTCTTGTTTCCTTACTTTTGACATATATTTCTTGGGACTTAATTACTACACTTATTGTGTTGCCCTGCACTTTGACTATGCCATACTATTATTGCTGGTGGGAGGGAGGAGGGAGAGAGGGGTTTATGATTTTGTAATGGTCATCACTGTTGTTTTTTTGGTGCTTGTTTTTATCTTCATGAAAATTTAAATAAAGTGTACTAAATTTGAAAAAGAAAAGAAAATAATGGAATGCGAACAACCAGGGGTATTCCATGAATGGTTGGAGTCAGAGTGTTGGTGCAAGCTGTCAAGGATACCTGTTGTAAGGAGTTACTTACTTGATAACAGATACCACAGTAGAGGCTGTAAGGGTGCACCTTCAATAACCTCCAGTACATGAACTACAGTAAGGATGAACAGAGGCAGACAGGGTAGGTCTTTAATTAGCATTAAAACAGGGCATATGTTTGTTTGTGTTTGACCATTAGTCAGACAGCACACATTTAATGCTCATGTTTTATTAACTCAAATAACCAACCAACCCCCAACCCACTGTGGATCTCTGCATGCAGTTCTAACCCTTGTGGCTAAAAAGCTATATGTTGTATGCACTTACAACACCCAAACAATGGCCATGCAGGCCTGGATGAACTACTGAACCATATGTCCAGACTCTCCAATAAAAACAAAGTTATCATTCTCAGAGATATTAATCTAAACTGGTTAGGGAAGTGCCAAGCCTCATCTACCTCCAAAATTCAGAGCCATAATCTGCATCAGCTGATCACTACACCCACTAGAGTTGCTCCTCACTCAACCTCTAGCACCCTGATCGACTGGGCACTATAAAATTGTACTGAACACTCCAAACTGATGGCACACTCGCAGATGCTATCACTGACCTTTCCCTATCTTTTGATTCTGGGGCTCGGCCACACCCCCTCTTCACAACCTCGTTAAATTATTTTCTGGGATTATCAATCAATCAATCAATCAAGTCTTTATTTATCCAGGCGAATACCATTGAGCATAGCTCATTTACAAGATGGACCTGGTTAGCACAGGAACACAGGATATACAATATATGAACAGTCACAACATAACACCTCAGTAATATTATACAATACAGAGATACACTAGTTAAACGTAGTCATAAGTGGAGAACAGTTTGGAAACAGTGGTTCAATTCCTTCGTGGATTATGCTAACTTAGATACACAAAAATTTCTATTTGACATATCTAACATTGACTGGTCCAATCTTTACAATGCCAATGATGTACAGTCTGCCCTCGACATGTTTCTAACAGAATTCATGGCACTGTAGGACCTACACTCCCCTCTCGCCACCTTCAGAATTAAGGGGAAACAAACCAGATGGCTAAAAAAGGAACTAATTGCTAAGCTAAGAGCAGGGGACAAGAGCTGGAGCCACTTTAAGTCTTTTGGCCTGCCAGTGGATTATAACACCTACAGGCAGCAGCAGAATGTCTGCTAAAAAGACATAAGAACAGCCAAAGGCTCATACCGCAAAAGCTTACTAGTGAATGTCTTGGGTGACCCCCAAAAATTCTGGTCACACATAAAATCCTTCCTGCCATCTACCAGCTCCGCCACCCCAAATGATATGGTCCTCTACGGTACTTACTGTGACAATCCTCAGTCCATAGCTAACTTTTTTAATAATCAATTCTCAAATCTAAATAAATACACATCCTCCTTCCCTGCCTCACAACACCACTGCCCTCCTGCGACCTCCAGCCAAGAAGTCATTGGCTCCTCCTTCTACTTTAAGGCTATCACTCAACAGGAGGTCTCCAAACTACTTAGCTCAATCTCAGACAACACAGCCACAGACTCAGACAGTATTGAACCCAGACTACTAAAAATTGCAGCCCCGCTCATTGCCACTCCTTAGCCAACATTTTCACGCTCTCTCTATGGCATAGTAGTGTCCCTGACATATGGAAGATAGCCAGGGTCACTCCTGTCTTCAAAAAGGGTGACCCAAAAGACCCATCTAACTTTAGACTCACTGCCATCCTCTCAGTTCTGAGCAAAATACTGAAAAAACTAGTTGCTATACAAATCATTGAATTCCTTCTAAAAAATTACCTTCTTACCACTGAATGGCATGGTTTTCACAAGGGCCATAGCACCTCTACGGTCCTGCTTAAGTTTACTACTGAGACACACACACTGCTATGGACGCAGGCCTTCTAACTGCAGCTGTTTTCATAGACATGACAAAGGCCTTCGACTTTGTGAATCACTCCATTCTCCTTGCCACCCTGAAGTCTTTGGGCTTCACAAATTATGTTGTCAACTGGTTCAATAGTTACCTGTCAAACAGGGTCCAAGTTGTAAAATACAATTCAACCTATTCCAACCTGGCAACAGTGAATATTGGTGTATCACATGGCTCAGTTTTGGGGACACTGCAATTTTCTATATTTATAAATAACATCACCTCCAATTTTACTGCCACCTCCTCCCTCCTCTGTGCTGACGATATAGTTCTACACACCAGCATGAAAAACATCTGTGACATCAGTCTGTGGCTCTCCACTGACTTTCAGTGCACTCAAGCCTGACTCTCACATCACAAACTAGTCCTTAATAAGGCCAAAACTTAATCCATGCTATTTGGGACAAATTTTTAACTTAAAACTTGCCAAAATAATTTCAAGGTCTCGTGTCTGGATGGCTCCCCTATTGGTTCAGTGACCTCGTTTAAGTACCTAGGGGTAACACTGGACCAATCCCTAAACTTTAATCTTCACATCCAGAACTCATGTAAATCTGTCAGCTCTAGATTAGGTATAGCGTACCTAGGGTTTACGGTTTTAGGGGTTTATTTTCCTAAAAAAAAGGTGTTTATTTTTCACCCTTTCTCACAAGTTTTTCAAGTGTTAAAATTCTGTGTTTCCAGTATAAGTAAATAAGTAATTACCCATTTTCATTATTTATCAGTGTTTATTCAAATAAATATATATATATATAGATATATATAGATATATATTTTAAATAGGTGTAGTACTGGTAACCCTTGTCATACAGATATACAAACATAGAAACATAGACTTTGATGGCAGATAAGGACCACTAGGCCCATCTAGTCTGCCCATTTCCCTACCTATAGGATAGGCTGCAGATCCTAGTTAACCAACAGCCTAAGCCTTAAGCATAATGAAAATAAAACACTCAGAAACGGTCAGAAACTTAATATTTTCTGCTGTTACTTTTATTACTTTTAACATGTGCTTGTCTTCTAAGAAGCTGCTATGCAACATATGTGGGTTTTCCTTTTGGAAGATATAAGTACTATCTCATGGGCCACTAGTGAGATAGTACTACTATCTTCATGCTGGCTATATCAGAAATGATATCTTTGCCAGCTGGCTGCATCACAATAGAAACGGATTCTTTCTCCAGCACAAGTGAAGTAGAGCATGAGACAGCAACTGGTTCTGTGTCAACATTCTCACAGCTTCCTTTCAAATTGGAGCATCTCAATGTGAAAACCGACTGCAGTCTCACCCCGAGCACTGAATACATAAAGTCCCATTTACTCAGTAAACACCTCTCCATTCTCTCAACCACAGGAAAAAAGTCCACAGGCACAGGTATTAAAACATCAGGTTCTCACAGTAAACAGCCAGAATCACTGAAGTAATTCGGCAAGCTTTACCACACACAGCTTTACGATACACATATATAAGTAAAACTGTAGGTGCTGACTCAGTCTTGTCAGACTACGGACTGCATCTGAGACATAGACTGATAAGATAGGGAATCAGAACCTGAGCGCTGCTTGCATGTCAGTAACAGCCAAATTGCAATGCTCCCCAGTGACAAAATCCCCCGTTTCTATCCTATCTTTCAAGGCAGCAGCTGGCAGGTGCAAGCAGTGGTGGTCCTCTAGCATGGTCTGACTGTCTGATATCTCGGCAGTACTTTAGCCTTGGCTGGGCGGTTGCTTTCTCCATTTGTAAATATGAGATGTGAGTGCTGAATATGTGTCATCAGCAAGCTTAACTCCACCATCAGGAATCAATTTATTCTGTGCTTATCGGTTTTAACCGAAATCCCGGAAAACACATTGGTGGTGTTTTATCAGTGATTATCGGTTAAAACTGAAAACCAGAAACCCTAAGCATACCGGACCAGATCTGCACTGACCCCTGCAGTGAGGTTTGCCATTGTTCATGGTATTCTACTACCCAACCTTACATACTGAGTTGTGACCTATGCTGCCTTACCTAAATCCAATCTCTGTAGACGGGATGTCACCTATCTGTCACTATACCTCCTCCTCCCATTGGCGGAAACACCATTGCCTCCTCTATTCAAATCTAAACTGGCTGTCACCAAATGCTGCTAGACTTTACTCCCCAGGGTCGACTGTCGACAGAATTATGCAGTCTCAATCTCCAAAAACCTTAGCTGATCTACTTGTTCCTCAGATGTCCGGCTATGGCCTACACTTGGCTGGAAAATCTCTTCTATGTGTCCCAAAAAGTAACACCACCAAAGGCACCAGTGCTTGCGCCCAACATGCTCCTTAGCTATGGAACTCCCTCCCTTTAGTGATCTGCCAAGTACCCTCACATAAAACCTTTAAAAAGGAACTCTGTAGCTACCTCATCTGCCCTAATCGATGTCCTTGCTTCAACCCCACTTAACACCTTTCCTACTCTGACCACTGTGCACTTGATCTGCTCTCTACCTAATGCTTTGCACTTAATCCTCCACCTGCCTGTCTACTTGTCCCCCTTGCTAACTTGATGCGCTTCTCCTTTTTGGCTTGTTATCTCAAACCCCTTGCCCTGTCCTTCTATAACTAATTCTCTACTCCTTAGATCTTTGTAATCATTGGTGAAAAGCTCCTACTTGCAATACTCCATGCCCTATCTCCCAAATCGTGTGAATACAGTATGTTTCTCCTCCAAGAATCTGCCTACCATACGTTACTTTGTAATTTTCCCAGCTCATTATACCTGATAGTTCCTTGCAAGTATGTAGTTGTTTGTTTTCAATGAACTTCTCACTGAACTTTGCATCATAATTCCTTGTAAATATGTGATCTATGTCCTGCACCTGCCAACGAATTGCCTTAATGCATGTTGTGTCATGAATCACACTGTTTTGCATCTTGCTCTCATCACCTTGCTTGTATTTTTCTGTAAAACCTTGCTTTGTTTCTGTGTTTTATGTAATTCCACTCTGTAACCTCCTGGGTCATGCTGGAAAATAGTCATTTCTATGGCTAGGGCACTTACCCAGTAAACAAAAATGAAATAAAAATAAAATAACAAATTAACTACAAACTACATTAAAATAAAACAAAAATTGACATGAACAGGCGGTACTGTTTTTCACTTCATTTCATTCATCACCCCTCTCATATGGCATTTTCCTCACCCCATGAGTCTGTAAAGAAAGGAAATGTAAACCATAAGAAACACATTAAATAAGGGAGCACAGTTTTAAATCTAACAAAATATAGCATACCATTATGTCAGTTCAGGCAATTTGCAGGTACTTCTGCAATTCCTGAAACCATAAATCCATGAATGCAGTAATTTTTCTTTTCAGTTAAACAGTTGAAGCTCAACTCAAGCCAATGAGCATGTTTTTCATTGAGCGCTGTCAATTTCAAATCCACCTTTACATTTGTAACCCTCTCAGACAGCTGTTCAGCAACAAGTCCGGCATACCACTCAGTGAAGTTTTTTAACTCATCCTTAAACAGTTTATTTATTGATATGACAAGAGGCTGCAGTAAATCTGTGCAAGATGCAGGGATGAAAACTGGGATATAACCAGCACTTTCCAACAGTTTTAGCACTTGTGTGGTTGTATGAGCTTGAAACAAGTCAAGAATCAATAGTCCTTTCTGTTCAGCTGGCAAACATGTTTGCACTTTTATTGATTCAAGATACGGCACAAGTACAGAGGTGGTGTAGTGGCACATTGTTACTTAATTTGCCCAGTGGTTAGGCAACTGTGTGATGATGGGCTGGCAGTATAGCCTAGAGGTTAGAGGCATGAGGTGTGAACAGGCTTGGTACATCCAGCAGACTAGACCTGAGTTTGATTCTCACAACCTCCACTTGCATACTGCGTGACTGTAAGCAAGTCACTTAACTGCCCAGTGCTCTCAGGTCACTCCTGAAAACAGATACAGTACTTGTGCTAATGGGCCTTACACAGTTACCAAAGACTAAAATAAAAAAAAAAAAATTAAAAAAAACCTCTTTGGGGAATTTGTGGAGTGGGCAGCATATGGGAAATTTTCCCTTGTAAATCACTTGAGGCACCAAACAAATCATTGGAATGTCTGCAAGCCAGCACAACAGACACCTGTCATTTGTCCCCCAATCTGGTAACAGTCACTTGTCTTCACCTGGTTTTAGCCATTGTCCATTCAGACACTGGGACCACATTCACCATAGTTTTCTCTAGATTTACCACTAACTGGGGTGGGATCAGTACTTTTGCAGCAACTGTTGCAATTCAGGACAAGAACCCCTGCTTAACAGCAACAAAATCTGCTAGGGTTTTGAGTGTGGCTTTCGTTCCCTTTCAAGGGCTGAACCCCATGTGGTTCAGAAAACCCCAAGCCCATTTAATGGTTACACTGACATTACTTTACAGCAGCCATTGCACCATTCTCAGTGGCATAGCGATCCAATTCAAAATGAAGCACACCAGAATATGAAACATAAGATGAATGATGAGCTTCTTGGATGGGGGTGGATTACAGGCTGCTAGCTACTTAGCCACAGAGGATGCAGTGTCAGCATCAAGACAGGAGCAACTTACAATTTGCGAAGCAGCAATATGGGTAACATCTATAGGGTTTTTATGCTTTCCCTGTTTGTTGGCATTAACCCACTTTAGGATGGACATCCTTCTGCAGTCAGTAAGGTAAACAGAGCAGCAGACAATCAATGTTCGGAAGCGGATGTTTGGTGAGTTGGACAATTAAAATTCAAAGAGAGGTTTAGTAGAGGTCTTAATTGTGATTTAATTGGCATCTCCTACAGTAGCTTGCTTGATTTGATTAAACACTGAGGTTACCTTCCGTCAAATACTGGTATTGCTTTTCAGCAGCAGTTAACAGTCATTTAACTGCATTTATGTGCTGGTGAAAACATTTAGTATATAGTTTGTCATGTTACTGCAGTTGTATCGAACAAAGCGTGAACTTTATCAGCCTCGAATTTGTTGTCACCTCTGGTATCGCAAACATTATAGGGGGTTAATATTTTCTGTAGTACAGTAATTATTGTATTTCAGAATGTATTGTCATGGAGCTGTATCCCTTTTTATTTGTGGTAAATAATGGTTTTGCAGGTGTTCATGAATGTTATGTACAGCATGGCAAGCATTGTCATTTATATGAATATTATAAAATGGGAGAAAAAAATGAAGACGTTTGATTGGTCGTTACCTGTGCATTAGATCCATCTAACGCACAGGTAAAAACAAGTACAGGGCAGTAGTAGGCAATAAGTCCCTGTTAATATACATGCTCATTTGGAATGTTGACATTTCAAACAGCAGCCATTTTTTTCCCTCAGCTGACTTCTGTCATCTCACTAGCCATGAACACGAATCTTGCAGTCAACTTTGATGTAAACTTAACCAAAGAAATGGAAAACAGCTTCTCAACAGAACAAGACTCTGAAAACCAGCCACCAATACCAGGACTGACTGAAATTAAAAACACAGTGAGTAAAAGATATGCCAACTTATCAGCCACAGAAATAGACAACATACAAGAGGGCATAAATGAAAGTAACACTATTAAAACTACTACCTGGGCTCTCAAAGTGTTCAATGACTGGATATCTGCCAGAAATATAACTCTAGATTGGAAGGCAACCACTGTAGAAGAGTTAAATAATATTTTTAGACGTTTTTATGCTGAGGTCCGCACTTCCACGGGTTCAGAATATGCCCTCAGTAATTTCTCAGGGATCCGCACGGCTTTAAACAGACACCTAAACTCACTGGCAGTTGGTAGAAATATCAATATTATCAGCGACCCTCAGTTTAAGTCAAGCAACACTGTCTTTGTAGCAATAATGAAGCGTTATCATAAAAATCGAAAAGACACTTCCAAACACCATGGTGCCATCAGTAAAACAGACCTTGACTTTATCAGAAATTCCTCAGTCCTGTCGCGAACACAGCGCCTGGCCTGGTCCATAAACTCTGGCTGGACATACAGCTCTATATGGCCAAGCGCGGTAGGGAGGGACTCGAGAAATGAAGCTGGACAGCATAATAATAAAAAGATGAGTCCGGACTTCAGTATGCCGTTGTCATACAACGAGCATACAAAAAACACTGCAACCCTAATGAAATAAACAAAGAAACGTACCGTGGCTGTATGTATGAAATTCCTGGATCTCCTCTGTGCCCTGTCTCCAGCCTCCGGAAATATATAGAAAAGCTGCCTCCTGATGCTCCTTCTTTCTATTGCCACTCAAAACGTTTGCCCCAACATTTCCTGGATACAACACCCACCTGGTATTCAAAAGAGCCGATGAGCATTAATTTTTTATCGACTATGATGTCCCGAATTTGTAGAGAAGCCGCACTGCCAAACCTATACACAAACCATAGTGTACGAGCTACAGCCGTTCAATTGATGTCAGATGCAGGGCTCGAAAACAGAGAGATCATGTCCGTTACCGAACATAGAAGCGAGGCTAGTCTCCGATCCTACTGGGTCCCATCAATGGACGACCGAAAATGCTGGAGCACCATACTTGCACCAAAAAGCGACCAACTGAAAGAAATTCCCAATCCTGCTGCCGGAAATGCACAGATCACAATACAGCCTGCATTCACAGTGCCACCTGCCGTCCAAGCTTCAGGGAATGCACAGGGCGCTTTCAACCTCATGAACTGCACATTCAATGGGACAATAAACTTCATAAACCATGAATCAAGTAAGTAATTATTACACATTACTGCTGGGCTCTTTTCTATGCATTTAAATGGTTTCTAAGTGGTACATTTTTTCTCTCTTATTCTAGCTATCCATCCAGTCCCCCAGCACCTATTCAACCCACTGAGAACTCTCAAGCAACTAATGAACCTTGATGACATTTCCAGGCATCCATCTGACTATTAAAACTAGATATCTCAACTGTTACCTACTTAAATATCTTATAATAATTTATTGTTTCCTCTCTCACATGCAGATCTATGAACTACTTTATGCAGTGGAAGGATATTTATTAAATAAAGCTATTAAAATCTATACAAAATGTATGATACTATTTTTTTATAAAGATGTAAGTGCAGTTACCCATTTTATAAGTGCAATAAGACACTCCGGGGGTATGCATTAGACATTTCTAATGCGGTCCGGGAACTGAAGGCACTGGCCTCCGGCCTTGTGCCTCACAATGCTCCTGACCGTGCATTAGAAATGTCTAATGCACACCCCCTTGTGTCTTATTGCTTACTTAGTATATTATATGTGGGTAAAAGTGCATTTTGAAATGCAAACTAGTTACCCAAATTTATTTTCGTATGGGTTCATCACATTCCATTGAAGTTTCAGCAACATCATGATTTTTGTGGTTTTCCCCTTCATCAGTAAAGTTGCAGAAACATTTGTCTAACAATCTCTTTAATTACCTCTCCATCAACAATTATTTTTGACACCTTCTAAATTTTCTTTTGCTTCTTTCAAAGGAGTGACACTGCCCTTTTTCATGTTGATAATGGTCTTCCAATTGCCTTAGATGATGGTTCCTTTTCTGTCCTACTTGATCTTAATTCAGCCCAAGCCACAGTGTGGACCCATGACTTTCTGACCTAGAGAAAGATGTGTTTCTGTACCAGGTGTGTCATGCTGACATGCCACCCTAATTCACATTTTTCTTATATTTCATTTAAGGAACAATTAAGCTGGGAGATTGCAAAGCATTTTTGGCTAGAAAAGATAAAATTCTGATATAATTATGACTGAAAAAGTGACACACCTGGCTCCTTGTAAGGACTCTCACCAACACTATAACTGTACACTGACTGCTGCCATGCAGACAAAAGATATATATATATATATATATATATATATATATATATATAGTGACAATGATGCACTTTCATTAGGTAGTATTGGCTTACATTTTTGCTCACTATGAATTCCTTCATCAACTGCATCTGCTGGTATAGTATTCCTATATAAAATATCAGTTCTTTAAAAATGCATTTTACTAGCCTCATGATGATGCAAACTAGTTTTGGTCTATGTTATGTGTCAATAAAAATGTTTCTTGCACATATGTTGTACTGTGCCTTTAACTAAATCAAGTTACAACTTTTTCTAAGAAACACTCATTGTCTTCAGAGCCAATCCCTTTGTGTTCTTCTGGATGGTTGAAAGATCTGGGGTCAGATTCACAAAATTTTGCCCCGGCACAAATCCAGTTTCTGCAGTACATACTGGGTTTTGCACCAAGGTGGTATTCACAAAAGCCCAGCTTGCACACACAAACCAGGTTTGCACCTTGGCAAAGTCTGGAGGAGTTCACAGTGCAAATTAGGGTGAGGGGACCTGCATATTGGCACAGCCCCATTCACAAAGCATTTTCTTTTTGCAAGGGCTGTTTGTGGGGTTCCTTAGTGTGGAGACAGTACCGCCAAGGAAAACCTCCTCTTAACTCCACGCAACCCTAGTCATTGGCAGAAGTACTGCACCCCCCCTTGCCAGTTGCCATCCTGAGTAATAAAAATAATTTACCCTGGTAGTCTAGTGGTCCCTCTCCCCATCCCTTATCTCTGATCAGTGTCCTGTAATATTAAAACAAATATCCCTGGTAGTCCAGTGGCCCCACTCCCCCTTTCATCTCAGACACCAGTCCAGTAAAATAGTAATAAATATCCCTGGTAGTTAAGTGGTCCCTTCCCCTTCCCCATTCACTGATTGCTGTCCAATTATGATGACAAGAATAACCTCCATGGTCAAGTGGTCCCCCAACTCTGTCCCTGATCCCTCCCTGCCATATCTTCAATAAATACCATGGTGGTCTAGCAGTCTCCCTCAGCCCATCCCCATCTGCCTCTATATGAAAAAGTATATTTTCCCTGGTGTTTAGTGGACCCTCCACCCCCCAACCTGGCAGGTAATGTCCTACCATCCCGTTCCCCCTCCATCCTGAAACTGAGCCAGTGACTGGGACAGCCCTCCTCTCACCTCCATGGCCAGTCACTGATTGAGCTGTCATGGAGCATGTACTTTATACAGTACATTCCTATTGAGTGACAGCTCAGTGTGAGCTGTCAATCAGTGGGCATATACTGCACACACTATATATACTGTATGCACTATGACAGCTCAGTCAGTGGCTTGCTGTGGTGGCAAGAGGAGGGCCATGCCAGTTTCCATCTTATTTTCAGGATTGGGGGGTGGGGTGGTGGGGCACTACCTGTCAGGTTGGGGGGTCCAACAAATACCAGGGAAAATATACTTTTTCATATAAGGTCAGAACAGGGATGGTTGGGGGGGAACACTAGACCACCAGGGTAAACATTAAGAGTATGGTAGAGAAGGATCAGTGATAGGGTGGGGGCACCACTAAACCAACAAGGTTATTCTTGTCATCATAACTGGATGGCAATTGGTGAATGACAGAGGGGGGAGGGATAACTGGACTAACAGGGATATTTGTTTTAATATTACGGGATGGCAACTGAAGAATGAGAGGAGGGACCACTGGACTACCAAGGAAATATTTTTTCATATTACAGGATGGCAATTGGAGATCGGGGAGGAGGCAGGGATCACTAAAATACCAATTCACATTTTTATTATCATGGGATGGTGACCGGTGATCACAGACAGGAAGAGACCACTTGACCACAAAGGTATATATCTGTTTTTATGGGGCAGGTGCTTGGCCAGGGAGGGAACACTAGACCACCAGGGAACCTATTTTGTACATCCTTGGGATGACAACCAGTGAACAGTGGCAGTGGCACTAGGCCACCAGGGACTGCGGCTGCGGTGGGCAGGGCTGGGGGAAGCCGTGCTAAGCCACCTACAGTCTATGTAAATGGGCCCATAATAGGCATGCAAATGGCCACATAGCACCTTGCATGCCCAATGGGTTCATTTACATGGCTGCTTTCATGAATAGGAAATGGCACACCTGTGCTATTCATTGGTGGGCCATTTTCCTTGCTGGATGTTGGGGCAGCACTACTAGGGTTAGCACTGTTCTGTTCTGGTCCAATGATGTACTATCGGAATGTGAATAGCAAAATGTCACACCTGCACAACTGCAAATTGCAGCACAAACAATTGCACTGTACTTTGCAAGGTTTTGTCACTCTAGCCTCTGGTCCTCACTTGCATCCTTTACAATCATGCTTCTGTGCTGCCCACCCAAGTGATTACTGTTGTGCACATATTTACAGTGGTGTCCAGTATTAGATTCCTTCATGTCTAATTGAGTGATGAACCATCAAGAACAGATAAGGCTATCATTTTGCACTTACCTGCTTTCTTGTAGTTTGGCAGCTAACTTCTAAAGACCACAGCAAAAGGTCTGTGGAGGCACACACATGCACTGCACTGTTCTTGAACAACTCTACACACCACAGCTTTAACAACCCTGCTGGCAAGGATGTATACTATTATATTAAAAAATAGTGACGACAAGCATAACAAATGGATGGGAATGAGGACCCTGTGCAAGTAATAGCATAATATATTTAGTTATGATAGTAACTGATGCTGGGTCCCAATATAGAACATGCTTTCTTTGAAAGTCAGTCAATGCCTAGTACTGAAAATGTACCAATCCACACTTTCCTCGAAGTCAATTTAAGTAAACTGACCTATAAAATGTAAGAGAAAAAGCAGGAAAGAAAAATGGATGAGGAAGACAATAGGAAGATCATTACCAACATGACAGAAATCAGACTGAAACTTAGAAAAATGTATTTGGTTGTGTTTGAAGATGATGTTGATCCCAATAATTCAACACATCAGGTGTGAAAGTGGAAGATCATGTAAATGTGCTAGATGCAGCTTTCTGTGTTCACTGATGTTTAAAGTGGGGAGCTTATATTGCTATCTTTTTATTGAATAACTTTACAATAAAGTATCTGCATGAAAAGTGTTGTGGCAAACATCATATTTTTGATTTTTATATCATCTTGAAAACATTTAAAAATTGTACACATGTTCTATTTTGAAGCATACAATACATCACGTAGCAAGTGTGATTCTGATCGTGCTCTGCCATGACTTCAAGCATATATGGTAGGCATTTCAAGGAATCAGTACATACTGGGGAAGTACCAGCAGACTGGAGGACAGATGATGTGGTTCATGAACAACAAGAGTTGCCTGCACTCCAGAGCCAGGAGGTTATGTTGACCTGCAGTGAAGGTACTGAAGATGCTGCAAATGATACCATGCTCCTGTTTTGCTATTTGCAAAAAATATAGGTTTATTACACAAAATACTGCAGAAAGTCTTCAATATACAAACAGTAGTCACATCAACAAACTTCTAGGTGTTCACCAGTTAAGGCTTCATCAAGGGGATAATCATTATTGCAACTAGTTCTTCCTTTCATACCATTCACATTTCAGATTTGGTGACATCACTCATTGGTATCCAATCATTTTATAATAATCCCAAAAGTGATATGTAATGCATTAAAATAGTAGCAATTAGAAAAACTAAACACATTATTATGACCAATAGTGATGATGTTGATGATGATGATGATGGGGTTCCCCTGCACAAGAGTGAGGAACAGGACAACCCAGGCAACTATCTGCCAGTGAGTCTATTATCATTTGTAGGGAAGGTGATGGAAACATACCATAGAAAATATACTATATTTTATTTTTTGTGCAAAGGAACATACAGTACACGTAGACAAGATCTAGCTTACACAGGGCCAGATAAGATTATATTGGAACCTAGGACCAAGAAAAATCTATCACCCAACACACATGAAAAGGACTGTGCCCTGAAATCTCTCTGGAGCCATCTGTTATTTCCTTTTTATATCACTATTGAACTGAGATTTTTGTGAATGACTGTACACACACTATATTTGTGATTGTAAAGTAATCTATCATCTTCAGAATATTCACAAATATTTCTTTCTCATTTATTTGCTGAACTCTGGCACATATATATTTGTGGGATCCATTGAGATACCATACTTGCACACTCTGCTGTTTCCATGTTTCTACTGTCTTATTTCTCTACAATACAAAACTTAAGAACCCATGAAAGGTAGTACACAAACAAATCTCACTCATGATCTGCAGCAATAGAACCACCAAACAAGACAGATGCATTACTCTAATAAACTACAACCACAGGCATAGGAATTGCATTCACAAAATATAACCAAACAGTTCCAAAGTTGAATTTTGTATTTCATTCTCGTATTATATATCCCCTGGTATCAATTGCATGCCAGTGCCATAGTTGCCATATGAGAGAGACTGTTTGGAGCTGAAACAGTGTCACAAAAACACAAATAAAAGAAAATGTAACATTAACAAATACACCACAGTAATAAACCACTATCAGCAGCTTAGAAAAGGCAGTTGCCAAAAACTAATATTTCAAAGGTTGCATCTTTTTTAACTGTCATGTCAATCCCATTGTTTTAGCCACATACCAGTGGTCTGGTGGATATGTGAGAAAGACTGTATGGACCTGAAGCTAGTGGATCAACACAAAAATTTTAAAGCGCAGTCCCTATATCGGTAGTCAAATGATGTTATCAAAGCATCTCCTACATGTGCACAATCTGTGGTCTGTGATCTCTGCTGCAGGGGTCAAACACTGCTGAATTTGTGGTATCACTTATCATAGATTGTATTCTGAGTGAGAACTAAGGATAGCCACAGTATCCAAGCATGGGTCACCTTTATCATGGGTTGTACCCCTGCCATGACCCTGACCAACTGAATTTCTGACCTTTACCCCTCTCAATCTCTGTTCATTCCCCAGTGTGTACCTCACATCCCATGATTTACTTCTTACTACCATTTCCCCTGGTCCTTCTCAGATCCTGGTGAAATGATAGTGAGCAAATATACCAATAACCAACACTATTTTTTGAACAAAAAGCATGCCAATGAATTAAGCAATTTCCAAGTCTTACCCCACATCTATCCATTATCCTAGTCAATCAATTTCAGACTTGACTCATTCCTTCCTTCTATAACATGATTATTCATTTTCGTTACAGGACAAGGGGCACTTTCAAATTCAGGAGGACATTGCCTGGTCTGCATTTTATTAATAGTCTAACAAGTGATTTTTTAAAGGGAAACACTGGAAAAGGAATAGCTTTACCAGGCACTACAAACATTTCTGATTAGTGTTTTCAGACAGTAACATTTTAAAAACAATTACTCTAATAGTTTTTTTAGTAATTTAAACAGTGGCCTTCAACTTTCACTTTCTGTTGCTGGCAGCCACCATTTCATGAGTAGCAGAGAGCTTCCTGAGCTCACTTTACGCTAATATGTCCTGCCAACCAGTGGCTGAGGTCAAACAGGCATATTAGCATACAATGAGCTCAGGAAACTCACTGCTGCTGATGAAATGGCTGCTGCCAGCTGGAAGTGGAAGTTGTGGGTAGCTGTTATAAATCATTAAATACAGTTGTTACTGTCTGAAAGCACTAATTGAGAGTTTCTGTAGTGTCTGAGGAAAGCTGTGTCTTTTCCATTGTTTCCCTTTAAGCAACAGAGGCTAGTACTCATTAAACAAACTCTTAAGTACAAAGCCATTCAGTATTATAAAAAAAAAAAACATAATAAATATAATAATACTGCTGAAGTCGCTTAATCGGGACACCTCAGTGGGTGCCCTTTTGTCCTGATTAAGTGGCCATCTCAATAAAGAGAAGTGCAGTTTTTGCCCTATGTCCTAGTGAACTAATTAGCAAACAATTCAAATTGTTATCTCTTTAAGTAATGCACCGTAGCATACTGGACTCAACATAGTAGTGTACACTTTACTGTATATTTTAGGGCAGGAGCACAGTTTACATTAAATTTAAAGTTAAATACATTACTGTACTGCACTTTAAAGTTAAATTATGATTCCACATTGTACATTGTTTTGTTTGAGCATACCACACACATGATTTTCTTGCATCATCAGTGATGCTGGCATACTGATGTAAGAACCAGGAGGTTCGAGAGTCAAGTAAATAATTTTTTTGGGGGGATATAAAAACAATCAGAATTTTATCTTACATCCCCAGTCACGTGTCTCCATTTCTCTTCTCCGAATCTGAAAGACTTTTGCCATTGCCATCATACTAACAAGCCAACGCATGGAGGAAATCACAGATCATCAAAGGATCGTCACAGAGATCAAGCAAGAAATTCTCTTTGTGATCATGTAAGAGGATTGATTTAATATGTGCTACATAGATAAAAGTGCTAAGAAAGTGTAATAGTGTATTTGAAGGGAACTGAGCCACTGATAACTTCACTTATATAGCAGTAAATAATGTTGAGCATGACAAATCGTTCTCATAAGCTGATGGCTTCTATTATGTCCCATCCCTTGTAAACAGTTTGAGCCCTAATAGAAAAGCATTGACACACAATTGCTGCACAGTGTGGTGTCCCAGTTAAGTGGACTTCCTTTTAACCGCATGCCAATTAAGTAGCTTGTACTGTGTACACTTCAATTATTTTTACAACAAAAGCAACAGCAGACAGTTGCTTATCTGCCCGATTTTTTCAGGCTCTTAAATCCATTACTTTTTCAGTATCAGACTTAGAAAACTATTCCTTTTATAGGTGAGTTTGAGTCATATATATTTGCCACATAAACCTAAAATGTTAATAATAAGTAATACCTTGCAATTTATTAAAGGATAAAGAATATTTGGAGATAATTGGGACAGGATTACCACAGGTGCAGTAGAGTTTAAATTCAAGAGATCTGGCATAAAGATTGACTTATGCTTTTGGGGGCTCCCAGCAAGATTAGTCATGGGGTCCCCTCAACCTCTGCACTATGGTAGGCATCTTCATGTCATTGTGACACCATTTTGAAAGCTTCTGTCCAGCTTACCGATTCCCCTTGTGTGCTGCAACAGCAATCAGAAATAAATTAATAAAGCAGGTGCAGCTGTGTTAATGTTTACATCAGACTGGCTCCTAAACTTGGAATTGGGGTGCATCTTTTCAGAGCGTTTGAAAGTTTATAATGATGAACAGGGCAATACAGCAACTGCAGGCAAATCAGATTTCCTTTCAGTTGGGACAGATGGCCAGGTATGTAACTCAGAGGTGTTTATTTGTTAATGAGGGGACAATAGATGCTGAAACAGCAGTACTTCATTACAGATGTTACAGAGATTAAGATGAAGATTCCCAGACAAGAATGTTAGACTGCCTGGATCTGCCTTTTGTAGTCAAGAAGATTCACTCAGGCATGTGGGCCCCTGGCAGGCTGGTGCCTAGCCCTAAACCTTGTTGTCCTAGGCCTTAGTCTGCACTAAGCATGGATTTACAAGAGAAAGATCTTGTTAAAGTAACTTGATAAACTTCTTCAACATAGTGACACAGGCAGTAGGCAAAAATCAAGGAGTAAACATCTTATATTTTAACTACAGTAAGGCTTTTAACTGATTCATTATGCCTAGAATATTCTAATTCATGATGATCAAATTTTTCATCTGTCCTAATTTTATACGCAGTTTTTTTGTGTCATATATCTATGACTATTTATTATGGTGCAATTGTCAGGTAGTTGGGCTCCTGGTACTAATGAAGCATCATAAACCTGCCTGAAATTTCTAATGTGGTTCTAAAGTCATTGAGAACTTGTTTAGGTATGTGGGTTTTTAGTAATCTGACTAATGACACAAAGCAGTGCAGAAGACTGGACACAATGGAAGGAATAGAAGGAACAAAAGTAGGAGGGTGTCTTAAACAGTAGCCAAGTTCCTGACAGCTGAACGGTAATGCCACAATTCCTTTAAAAAGCAATGTTCAGATGATATTACTGTCAAAAATAAGCCTAAAAATGTCTGGAAATGCTGAGGGAGGGTGAAAATGACCTTAATGTTACACTACCTATGTAAGAAAGATGGTAGGATGTATGTCTCTGGTATCTGGATCACTGACACTTCAGTTCTATGCAGAGCCCAACTAGCAGCGTTATCAACCCCCACTACCTTGCTTACACAGACAACATGTACATTAATATAATTAAGCAATAATGTAAGATAGGGTGCTTGTTGTTTTTTGACATATCCATGCCTTGTGTGGTATGGAGCAAGACACAGATGAATGCTGTTCCTCACATGTGAAGTGGGTAAAAATCTGAAAACACACACCCTGAAGTGCATAATTGTGATTATAAAAAGGACCCAAAGAAAAAAAATGATGAAAACAAACTTATTATTAGATTTAAACCTACAGAAGGAATTGCCCATGTGTACATTGTAAGATTTATCCATGGTGGGTAAACATTCAGAATGACCAATCAGAAAGTAGGATTCTTCTTTTCCATTTTATAATAATAGAGTTAAAACACTCCAGGGCTTTGGTTACCTTTTGTCAATGTAACCCTAGAGTGTGGGTAACCTTTTATTAATCTAACCCTAGGGGACAATGGCACTTGGCTATGCCTTGTTTCTCATGATATGGAAACATAGACAATGATAGAAGATAAAGAAACCAGCAGCCATACAGTCTGCGCACATTATCTAGCTATTCTGTGAAGGTTCTAGTAGCCATCCTTCCCTCTTACCTCTGCCCCCTTACTATGGCTCTGTGCCTCTTCCACCCCACCTTGACCACCTGGTGACATGGACAGCACCATCTCTTTGGGCAGTCTATTCCATTTAACCACCACGTTTTCTGTGAAAAAGTACTTGTGAATGTCCCCTCAAGGGTTAGATTAACAGATGGTTCCATAACTCCAAAATATGTCTTAATAATTATATTCTGTAGTCATATGTACTGTATAAGGCATAGCTAATTCAGTATAAAATCTCTAATTTAGATTACCATATTATGTTTTGCTATTGGGGCCTGCTGAGTTGATGCACATAACTGAGCGTCTTGTATGAAGATGCCTTAAAATTGATAGGTTTTGAGTATGTATTTTTTTAACTTACTTTTTATTTCAAACCATGGGATCACTTCTGAACTAATAGTGTATTATTAGATTAAGAGGATGAGGTGAAGAACTGAAAAAAAAACTACCTGATAAGTATTTAAAAAAAGCTAATTTATGTTTATTGATAATGTCTGGACACATATTGACTGTATATTTGATTTATCATCCTCACTGATGTTTTGCAAATGGTCACACTACATCAAAGCCAGCAGTTCTTGCAAATGCAGTTAATTTCCAACTTTGGCTGCACCTCAAACTGATCAGAAGGGTTGGGCACCCAGTCATCATGATATATTTATTTTATTGAAGATTAGATTATAATGTTAGATTAACAAAAGGTAACTCAGCCCCTGGTGCACTTCATGGGAGGGAGGGAGGATGATGGCTGATGCCATGCCATACATGCTTGACTGTAGACATAGAGCACACCCTTGCAGCCAGTGTCCTTAGGGTGGTTAAAGTGCAATGGAAAAAAAAGCCAGAGCATGCAAGATGTACTGCTGGCCTCCAACAGCCACGCCCACCCCAAATAACCCAGACATCAGTCCCAACTGGATCCTGAGTCACAATTGATTGAGAAGCTCCCTGCCACATCCACCACGGGAAGTTTAAGGCATGGAAGAATGCGAGCTGGTTATGTCCTTGAAAAGCCAAATGACTGGGGGCCTGGTGGGATTCTACCTTGAAAAAAGCCTGTTCAGGGCATAAGAGTACAAAGGAATTAAAAAAAATAAAAATAAAAAACTTCATCTAAATATGAGTACATATTTCTGCAACAATTGTTGGCAAGAGATGAATCTGTTACTGGGCTTGCAAAGAATCTTTATATCTGTAACATGTAGGTCAAAGTGCTTCCAAGATAACAAGGGGGTTGTTAGGAAAAAGAATGGGCTCCTAATTTGCTTCAGAGATGTGTCTAGAGTATTTCTGAGAACAAATCAACCCAATGGTTCAACTCCTTTTGATACCGTGTGAACTGTTTGAACTATGTGTTAATTAAAAACAACTCTACAGTCACACTCTGTTTAGTACGGCTCCTGTGTCATTGTGGACCACCTGTTTGAATGATAACAATTTACTTTTATACAGGCACATACAGTCAATAATAACCCCTATCTTCAATAGTAGTTCTGTTACATTTGTTATAAACACTAAACACTTAGTACATTTGTGACAATATGAGTCAGTCAGGTAATGACAGATGACTGTGAATTATTTTAGCATCATATTTTAGCAAAAGGAACATTTATATTTGGAATCTTCTTTTGTCATGTGTGTGTGTGTGTGTGTGTCTGAACTCAATAATGTTGAAAGTCAAGTCCAGCATTTGCACATTTTTGCATGAGTAGTCATTTCTGTAATAACATAAAACAAAGTTAACACCTACACTTACTTGTTATAATCTAATTTACATTGGTCTGTATTTTTAGACCAGGACTGACTGATGCATCGGGCAAAGGACAGTAATCCTCCTTTGTTGCACAATCACACAGTTTCACATACCATATTTGTGTTACTCCCTTCAAAAAGATGTTCTGTCTAAATCCTTTACTGTGTGCCAGTTAATTGATAGGCTCAGTCACAGGTACAAAATTGCATAAGAATTAAGATCAGTAAATAAAGGATACCTAAACAACATTTTGACAACAAGCTATTCAAAAATCTGACTCTGTAGGTGACTAAAGGAAAGGCTGCTGTATTCATTAATGCTAAAACTACATTTACATAATTTACCTAAATGTTGTTCCAGAGCATTTGAAAATTGTAAAATCAGCCTTCCAATTAAAAAAAAAACTATCTTACCTCCTTCCTAAAATGGCCACCACATGTGTTATGTGGTGACATCATTTGAGCCAAAGTCAGAGAGATATATGGCTCTCTAGAGTGCTGGCTAGTTCTTTTTTCCCTTTGTATAGAATTGTTTCACCGAAATGGTCAAAACCATGTGTATTATTCTGTTTCATACACATGTTAGGCAATGGTTCTACTCATTTTGTTTACTTTAACATGCTGAAAATGTATTTTAATCCAACTGACTTTCTCTGTGGCAAACCACAGTGCAGTACAAATCTAGAATAACCTGGTGGTCTAGTGGTTATAGTGGATCCAGGATGCTACAATGGGGGTGCTGGGTGGTGTTCATGCTTAATATGCACTTTTTAACATTTTTATTAATCCTTTATATGTTCTGCTATTATTCTTTTCTAGTATGTTTTTGACAGAACCTACAAATGTAATCCATAGTTTGAATGTAAACATTTGTACAATCAATAAATCAGACTTCTTCAACAAAGTGAAATGCAGCAGCAGCAAGCAAGTATGTTTCTATGTGGGGGGGGGGGGTTGCAGCCACACCCTTCACCATCTCCTAGAGCCACCACTGTTATGTAGCAAAGTTCTTGTGAAGACCAACATTAGAGTTCATACTTTCTTGAAACTCAAATATGTCCTTGTCTTGTCTTCTTTTTCTATGGGAAATAATAATAATAAGAATTAGCATTTATATAGTGGTTTTCATACACATTGTATCCCAAAGTGTTTTACAAGCAATACTAGACTGGTAGTGAAGTGACTGAACATGTAGTGGCAGCCATTTCATATATTAATATCCACACACAGCCTTGCACAATTGCATGAACTGGTTTTATGGGAAGGGGAATGTTAGCCAGGAAAACGGGGTCAGGTAGTGATCAAGGTGCTGACAGCCTCACATCTTATTTCTCATAGTAATCTGCTCATATTTCTCTCCTTCTGTCTTCCCCCTTCCCTGATTATAGCAGTACCTTGCAAGAGTGGCCTTCTCAGTCCCCCTCTGGTATTCATTCTTCACTATTCCTCCTCACACCAACAACTGGTGAGTTCATCACTCTTATGCATCATGAATGCAAGCACTACAGTCCCCGGTTTATTTTGACATATCAAATATAAACATATCTTTCCAGTAAGTCAGGCTCATAGCAGCAGGGAACAAGTGAAATGATGGGCTTTCTTATTCTTAAAAGATCTAGGCTACTTTTGATCAGGCACTATTAAATGATGGGTGTGCATGTCACTATGCACATCATTTAATAGTGCCTAATCATAGGTGGCTTAGATTTTATATGGGAAGGAAAGCCTATTTTTCCACTTATGCCATGTTGTTATCAGCCTGGCTTACCAGAAGATCATGTTTATTATTACTATCTAAATATAACATAGGAGACTGTACTAAACACATTCATGATGCAGAAGAGTAGTGAACTCACCAGTTTCTGGTGTGGGGAGCAGGTGAGAAGAATGAATGCCAGAGAAGGACTGAAGAGGCCATTCCAGCAGGGTACAGCTATATTTAGGTTAGTTGAAGACATGAAGGAGGACGCTGAGCAGATCACTGTGAGATCTGGTATGTGGGACTGCCAGCATTGAGATCACTACCTGACTGTGGATGACAGTATCCAGTGATGAAAAATACTCAGAGTGGCAGGGCTGCATCTAAACTGTTACTTGAATTCAGTGTAGGGAGATTACCCTCAGGTGGTGGTGGTGGGGGGGTGTTGATGTTGGTTAGGACAGTATTGAGGGAGTTGTGTATAGCTCAATCAAGATTTGGAAGGGTGGTAGCCAGCCAACTCGCATTGTGGAGCAGAGCACAGAAAAGTACTGGAGAAGAATTGCTGGGAACTGTCCTGTGGGGTTCTGCAGATCACAGGTAAAGGAGTAGCCTGACACTGGAAGTCAGGTGGATTCACTCAATGTATTAGTATGCCTCTCCTACTAATAATATTGTTATCCTTTGTAAGTGCAGCCTTAATGAGGGCATGGACAGCAGTTTTCTTGTGGGTCATGATGCTTATTGCTTGGCCCTCCAGGAAGACCAAGTTGTTGGTTAATAAGGTGGGAAAAAAACACAACAGGGAACTGTACATACTACCTTCACTGTGCAGAATTGTGGTGATCCACTCAATGTTTACTCTAGGCACAGAAGTCAAACACTGAGAATGTGTACTGGAGAGTGATTTGGGAGGCATTTTTAACAGTGCCAGCTGATGATGCATATCAGTATAGGTGTGCACAACTCTCTGAGGTACAAGATTACAATCTGAGGTGTGATAATTCTCTTCATGAGACTGCAAGCTCATATGCGGCCCCAGGCAGTACTAAGGACAGGATATGGATGGTGGGGTGTTCAACAGAAGGCAGGCTAGGTAAAGGGGGTTCACATGGAACAAGACAGTCTTATTTGTGGATTAACAAGAGAGCATGAGCTTTGGAACTGAACAAGGCAGGTACTTTGCTGTATGACCCTAATCAAGTCACTAAACTTCCTTGTGCTCTCAGGCCACACCAGTAAACAAGCTTTCAGCTTAGTGTGTCTCTCCTGGTTAACTAAAAACAAAATTCAGTGCATCATGTAACCACTAGATCATCAGGTATTTGAAGTGTTGTACTGTAATGCAGTTTGCCAAAGAAAAAGTCAGCTGGATTGCAAAACATTTTCCGCAAGCTAAAATAAACAAAATGAACAAAATCATGGCCTAACATATTTACTGATCAAAATAATCCACGAGTTAATACATGGTGTTGATCATTCACGTACTACAATTCAAAACAAAGAGGGAAAAAAGAACTAGTTAGCACTATAGAAATAGAAGTGGATCTCTGGCTCTGTCTCCAATTAAGTCATCATGACTCATCACTTAAAGGAAAACCACACCCAAAACTTGAAAAAATATATGTTGTGCAGAGTGTTTTAATTTGTATGTGAAGTTCTAGTGTTTCCTTCCCTCTGACTGGTATTAGGAGTTTTTCCTAAATTAGCCTGCTAGCTTTAGGGTAGTTTTACGACCCCTGGAGATCACCATATCAAATAGTTTTATTGCATTTCTTTGTCCTACAATGCACCTTGTTTCATGTGATGGTGATGTAGCAGAGCCCATAAATCCAGCAGAAAGCATTGCATTACAATCAGTTCTCATCAAGAGAGATGGCTATATTTTAAAATCTGTAGAATTCAGCTTGGTGACCACCCTCATCCTAAAGGTTTTACTGTCCTGAAAAATTTTGCTGCTGGTAATTTTTGTGCAGCTTGCAAAGCTTCCAAGATATTTAGTTTGTTTGGCATGTGTGTGCTGAATGTTGGGTCTCTCTTACAACACAGTCACATGAGACAAAATGCACTGTGGGAACCAGAAATACAATTACACTATCAGGTATGGAGATCTCCAGGGGTCGTAAAACTAGCGTAAAGCTAGCAGGCTAATTTGGGAAAAACTCCTAATACCAGTCAGAGGGAAGGAAACACTAGAACTTCACATACAAATTAAAACACTCTGCACAACATATATTTTTTCAGGTTTTGGGTGTAGTTTTCCTTTAACACGCTTGGCATACATTTTAGGGAGAAACCAAGGCTGTTTTTTGAAAGTGAAGGCTGATGTTTACATTTTTCAACAGCTTTGAAACTGCATTTGAGTTATTTACTTAAATGCAGTTTTAACATAAATGTAAACAGCAACCTTAACTTTACCATGCTAAGAAGCCAGATTTTGGAGTTTGCAGTTTTAAAAAACTGCTTGTTTAGGTACTCTTTAATATTCCATGCAGATCTCCCAGTTATTCCTGTGGATCTTTTTTCTCTCTAGCTGGCAAATAAAAGGTGAAGCTGCTCCTCAGCAAAACAAAATCTGTGTGGTTATCAATGTGGCAAAGAGATAGTAAAAATAGATTTTCAACTGTCTGCCAGCCTAAGGTCTGTTCAGACATGCACCATGCCCCTCAAGTGTAGCCTGTGTTTGTTTAGTTCTTGTAGCAATTCAGTGGCTCAGTCATAAACCCCAGCATTCCTAAACCTACACCTATGATATTATAAGAGTCAAGGGACAATACAGACTATGTCTTCCTAATAAAACTAAGTGCCCATGTACAGTATAGCTTAAAGCATAGAACAGAAGCCTTAGGAACATATGAATGTGCCAGCAGAAACAGACCACCCGGTCTATCTAAGTCTGCTTGAGTGTGTAGCCAACACCCCTAGTTTGCAGCTGCTCCAACCCCTCTCCCTTTTGTCATCCCACTTCCACCCCCCCCCCTTACTCTCCCCTGTTCCCTGCCCCATGCCCTTTTGAAGCTGTTCACAGATTTACATGATACCTCCCATTCTGGTAGGGCATTCCATTTTACTACCACCCTCTCTGTGAAATAGTGTCTCCTCATTTCCTTCCTAAATCTTCCCCCTTCCATTCTTAGCCCATGCCCCCTGGTGACCCTCCCCCTCCTTAACTTAAATACCCCATCTGCCCCATCCTTATTGATTCCTCTCAGATACTTGAATGTCTCTATCTTGTCCCCCTGTCCCTTCTATCCTCCAGGGTGTACATATTGAGGTCTCCCAGCCTGCTGTCATAGTCTCTCCCCTCTATTCCACATATCCTCTTTGTTGCCCTCCTCTGCACCCCCCTCCAGCAACCTGATATCATGCTTTAGGTATGGCCTCCAAAACTGCACACAAAACTCTAAGTGCAGCCTTACCAGTTATCTGTAGCGGGGCAAGATCACCTCACTTCGCCTGGATGAAAACCGCCTTGCTATGCACCCCAGCATTTTGTTCACTTTTATACCCACTCTCCTGCACTTGGCAGTGTAGTTCATGGTCCCCGTTATCATTACCCCAAGGTCCTTCTCCTCCTCAGTGATCCCCAGCTTAACCCCCCCAGCCAGTTTTCTCTCCTTGGGTTCTTCATCCCAAAGTGCATAACCTTATACTTCTTTACATTGAACCCCAGCTGCCACCTCTCTGACTACTCCTCTAGCTTACTTAGGTCCCCTTGTAGCTGCTTTCAATCCTCTCCTCCATCCACCACTGCTCCGATTTTGGTGTCATCAACAAACAAGCTTACCTTGCTCACCACCCCATGTCCAATGTCTGATATGAAGAGACAAACAATACTGGCCCCAACACAGAGCCCTGTGGCACCCCACTTGTCACCGGCCTTGGATCTGAGAGCTCCCCTCTCACCACCACCCATTGCAGCCTTCCACTCAGCCAGCTTGTAATCCAGTTTGTTATTTTTTCTCCTACTCCTACGCCAGTTAGCTTCCCCCAAGCCACCCATGAGGCACCAAATCGAAGGCCTTGCTGAAGTCCTAGAAGAGAACATCCACTGCATGACCCTTATCGAGTTCACCTGTCACCCAGTCATAATATTGTATCAGGTTGGTTTGACAAGACTTCCCTGAAACAAACCCATGCTGCCTCACATCCTGGAAGCCATTGTCCTCAAGGTACAACACCAGTCTTTCCTTTAGTATCATTTCCATGAGTTTGCACACTAAGGATGTGAGATTTACTGGATGATGATTACCTGGTTCATCCCTTGGCACACTCTTGTGTAATGGCACTACATGTGCCATCCTCCAGTCCATTGGCACACATCCCGACTCCAAGGAGGTGCTGTACAGATCCACCAGTGGCTCTGCCAACACCTCCGCCATCTCCCTCAGCACCCTGGGGTGGATACCATCTGGCCATGGTGCCTTGTCACCCTTCAGTGCCCTCAGTCCCTCTAGGACTCTACTTGCCTCAATTCTTCCATCTGTCACCTCCTCTCCTTCTGTCCCCACCCTTCCAGCCCACGCTGGTAGCGGTCCCACCTTTTCTTTTGTGAACTCGGAACAAAAGTATTTATTCAGTGCTTCTGCCTTTTCCTTCACCTTTTCTATCCACTCCCCACCCCTTTTTATCCTCACTATTGTCTCCTTGCACTTTCTTTTCTCCCTGATGTATCTGAAGAAGTCGTCACCCCCCCCCCCATTAATTCCCTGTACTAATCTCAGCTCCCTCTGGGCCTTGGCTTCTCTCATTTTTCTGGTCACCTCCCTGGATCATCTTGCATATTCCTTCCTGTTCACTTCCTTCCCTGTCCTTCTAAACCTCTGGTGAGCCACTCGTTTTGGCCTCACCACCTCCACAACTTCGCAGTTCAACCAGCATGGTTTTCTTGCTCTGCTTCTTTTACTCTGTGCCTTGGTGCAGGCTTCTGTTGCCTCTGTAACCCCCCATTTAATAATATCCCATTTCAGCTCCATGTCCATCTCATGTCTTTTGCCCTCCAGTTTCCCTTTCAGCATGTCCTGCATCCTCCCAAAGTCCACTACCCTGAAGTTTACCACCCGAGTAACTAATTTCTCTGACTCCCAAATACTGGGATATTAAACCACACTGTTTGGTGATCGTTGTTGGATAGTGGGTTCTTTACCTTTATTTCCCTCACTGCCTCCCCATTTGACAATACCAGATCTGCAGGGTTCTTTAGCCTATTAGGTACAGTAACCAACTGTGTCAGGAGACCATCCTGGATCTCATCCAGGAGCACTTGCTCCCTAGCACTGGAGGTGACCGGAGTGCTCCAGTCAACCCTCAGCAAGTTGAAATCCCCCACAATGACCACCTTTCCTTTTCTACATACCTTTTTGATTTGTCCCACTAGCTCCTTGTCAAGTTTCTCAGACTGGGATGGCAGCCTGTATACCATCCCAAACCTTAGTTTCCTACCCCTTGAGTCTAGGAGCTGCAGCCAGATTGCCTCTGTTCTCCTTTCTTCTCTCTCATCTCTTGTGCATTTGATCCCAACCCTCACATAGACTGCCACCCACCCCCTCCCCTCCTTACGGTCCTTCCTGTATAATTTGTATCCTGTGATTGCCAGACCCCAGTCCTAGTGCTCAGCTGCCCACGTTTCTGTGACAGCTGTAATATCCACCCTCCACATTGCTAAGAGTGCCTGTAGCTCAGTGGATTTGTTTCCTAGGCTTCTTGCATTCAGTGAGACTACCCTCCATAATGTCTCCTTCCCTTCACTAGCCTCCATCTCATCCCTTCTACTCCCTCCTTTTTTGGCCTCCCTGACTCCTTCCCTGCTAGCCTGGAAGGTAGGCTGTGACTCCACTCTATCAGATCCCTGCCTACCGGCTCTCCATTTGCCACCCCCCATCAAGTTTAAATCCACCCTTGTAGCAATATTCCTCTCCAGTCTTTGCTTTAATACTTCCTTCCTCTCCCCACTCAAGTGCAACCTATCCCTTGCAAACAGATTATTATCCCAGTTACTTCCCAGCTGCCCACAACCCCATACCCCTTAGTTCAACACCATTCTACCAACCATGTATTCAACTCTCTAATCCTCTCCTTTCTCACTGTGCTTGCGCAGGATACTGGGAACACTTTGGAGAAGGTCACAGACTCTGCCTTGCTGTGTATTGCAGCTGTTTTGTCATTCACCATACTATCAATACCTCCCAACCCATTTGCCTCATAAACTAATGACATGGCTTAAACAATCAGAGACACATGTCCAAAATCTGGGACATACCTTAATTAATGGCATAGTAGGTAGCCCGTGAATATAGCAAGGAAATTAAAGCAAGTACATCTGGGAGATGTAAAAATAGAGACTAGTAAATGAGCAACTATAACTTGATAGCTTTACGTGCTTTGGTCTCGCTGTGAATAGTGAAGTGCTTTTGCTATAGCAAGGATCCGTAGATGTAGTTGAGGATGTAGCTACTTGTTTGTCAGGCCAATTCCTAACTGGCCGCATAGTGTAGAGGTTAAAGTCACCACCTGTATGTCTGAGATACCTGGGTTTGGGACTGGCTGCTGGTAGAATTTATGCTTAATTTTTTTGGGGGGGGGTTGTTGAAGTCCTGTTGTGCCTGCTCTCCTGAGTTTGCTCCCTTCCACCTCCAGTTGCCCCCCAACATTTTCCGCCTCTTGACCTGTTTCCCCCTGTGGAATATTCCCCCTTCCGAAGTTTCAACTTTCACTAATGTCAGCCTCCCCCCAAGAGCTAGTTATATAAATTATGGGGGGGCGGTGAAGCCCCTCACAACAGAGGGGTTGGGGCAGAGCCCCCACCCTGGTAAAACAAGAAAAAGTAAGTGTATGATTGCTGATTTTGGAGCATGCTGTGGTGCTCTAAATTTTTTTGATTCGGGCTGTTTTGTATTTGCAGTCATTTGTGGGCACTATTTTGTAGCTGCTGTTTTGATGCAGAACAGACATAGTCTGTTCAAGAAGCTGGTACAATATGTACCTTAATGATTAAGACATTTTCTGGCAAAGTATTGCACTTGCTAGTGTCAAAAATTATTTTTCATTAAAATGTCAGCTCTTTAGGGATTGGAATGGCAAATTTAGGAGAACAAACTTTCTTTTAGGCAAAAATCAGCGACAGTTGAGGGATGTGTCACGCACTAAAGAACAAGTTAAGAGTTCACTGAAAAATATCTTGAACTACACTTTTGATCCAATTACTGTTGTTACTATTATATACATTTTCACATGAGTTAAAATCAGAATTATTTGAAGAGGTACACATTTTTGTCAGACCCCTGGAAACTAACTTATGTTGTATGGAGAGCCTGTGGTAAGCAAGACTGGTCAGTGTTATTATAGCCAGATGTTTATGATTTTTGCACTGACAGAGATCACAATGGGTTTTAATGCAATCAAAGGACTAGAAAAGACTTGATGCCAGTTATATATTGCATTATTTATTGATTGGCAAACAGTGTGAAGTCCTTTCATACAGTATGATATGCAACTCTGTCCCCCCTATATTTTAACACCTGCTGATTACTCAACAAACTTTATTAGCTGTTCTTGTTGCATCTTTAAAGACATGCTTCTTTTATCTTTCTATCTGAGAGAGGTTCTGTGAAATGGAGATAGTTGTTCACATAAAACAAGCATTTGTCAATGCCGAATGTTTGCTTGCTGGCATTGGCATTGGTAGTGTAGGAGTTACAGAGCTGCATAATAGGAATGGCAGTGAAGTACTGAACTGAAGCCAACCCCATCACCACCCTGAAGATATTGACAGGCATTGGGGTGTGCCTTTGGGCCATCAGGCATAAAGGCCATGCCATTTCACCACAACCTACCGTGCAGACACTGACAAGTGTCATGGTGTGCTTTGGGGTCTTTGGCCCTTATGAGCACCCCATTCCATCAGGAAATATTGTGAGATGGGTGCGGTATAGGACAATGGGGTGAACTTTGGGGCTGAAGAGTCCAAGGCACACCTCGATGCCTCTCAGGGCTGCAGGGTGTGGGTGGGGGTGGAATGATAGGAGCATTGCAGGTGACAATCCCAAGTCACAGCCCTGATGCCTGTCATTCTCTACAGGGTGTGGTGTTATGGTCAGAAACCCTGACGCCGCAGGCATTCATTGGTATTTTCCCTCCAAATTTTCAACATGGGTTTTTTGTGACCCCCACCTAATGAACAGTGGCAATATCAGTTTGTTAGCTGAAAGCTGCTTTTGCACAGCGACTATGGCATTTGTCACCACAGGTGCAAAACCACGTTCTGAACAGGATGTGAAAAATGACAGCTGTACTGTTCATGGGGAGGTGTAAAAAATGGTAATGTTGAAAATCTGCAGTGAAATTATATAAAAAAAAAAACTGGTGAAGTCACGAGCGTGCATAGAAACTGTGCAACGTGCACGTGTAATGTAATTAGTTTGGGAATTGTTTACAGCAGATTGTCAACACAGGCATTTTGGGACCTCCAGTCATGAACAGTGCACTGTGATTTTCTTTGTCTGTCCCAAACAATGATTTCCCACAGAGACCACGCATTTCTGTGCTGAAAGTGTGAAAACACATTTCAGCCATGTTGTGAAAAATGATAGCTGTACTGTTCATAAGGAAGTGTGTAAAATGCCACTGGTGAAAATCTGGACTGAAAATATTACAAATTCATGAACTTACGAGGGTGCATGGAAACTGCACAATGCTCACTCGTTACACAGTCATTTTTAGGAATTTTTTCACCAAATTTTCAAAATAGCCATTTAAAGACCTCTGCTCATGAACAGTGTCACTGTGATTTTCTTAATGTGTCCCATACATTGATTTCGCACACCGACTGCGCCATTGTGCGCTACATGGGTGGAAACATGTTTTGAGCGAGATGTGAAAAATGACAGCTGTACTGCTCATAAGGAGGTGTGGTAAAATGGCAATGTTGAAAATCTGGAGTGAAAATATTGAAAATTTGTGAACTTACGAGTGTGTGTAGGATCAGCACAACAAACGCTGGTAAAACAGTCATTTTTTGGAATTTCTTCACCAAATTTTTAATATAGCCATTTTAACACTTCTGCTCATGAACAGTGTGACTGTGATTTTCTTAATGTGTCCCATACATTGAGTTCGCATACCGACTGTGCCATTGTGCGCTACATGAGTGGAAACACATTTTGGGTGAGATGTGAAAAATGACATCTGTACTGCTCATAAGGAAGTGTGGTCAAATGGCAATGTTGAAAATCTGGAGTGAAAATATTGTAAATTCATGAACTTACAAGCATGCGTAGGAACAAGACAACGTGATGCTAGTAAATTGTCATTTTAGATTTTTTTTTCACTATTAACAACATAGGCTTTTTGAGAGCCCACCTTATGAACACTGGCACTGTCATTTTGTTAGTCAGTCCTGAAAGGTGATTTCACGCAGTGACCACGAAATCACCCTTTGGGCCCGATTAACACCACGACAGTGATATAATTCATGAGGAGGGGTCCCAAAAACCCCATGTTGTAAATTTGGTGCCACAATTCCAAAAAATTCCTGAGATATGCAGCAAAGTTGAAAAAACCCTATTCATTACATTATACAGCTTACCGGCATTTCCTCAGTTCACTTGTCAGCTTTGAAGAGTGCAGACATGTTCCCGATCCACCGAAGATCATCGCGCCGAGCTCCAGAGGTAAGTATGGGGTGAGGTGGGGGTGTGGGGAGACAGCATGCGCAGTAGGTGGGCACGGGTGGGAGAGAGGGGTGAAGACAGCAGTGAGGGAAGGTTTTTTTCTCTCAGGTTTTTTTTTTTTATTTGGACTACGCAGGACATTTGCCATGCTGGGGTGGGCTCCCAGCATGGCAGCTGGAAGGCTGTTGGAGGGGCAGTGGAGCCGATGGGGGATTGGGCACCCCATCAGCAATAGGACCTGTTGCCATGCTGGGGTGGGCTCCCAGCATGGCACCTGATAGTCTGGGGAGAACAGTAGAGGCTGACGAGGTTGGGACCCCATAAGCCATACAGTGTGTGGGGGGGGAGGGGGAGTGCTGCTCACTCAAATGGTGCTCTCCCTTTCAACTATACTGCACTGCATTTTGGATCGTCGCACTATGTTTCTTGCACATGCGTGCAAGCAAACATAAAAATGGCATCCTGCTAGATTGCTGCTGACCCATCCTCACTATCTCTCTTTCTCTCTCTCTCTCTCTCTCTCTCTCTCTCTCTCTAGACTTGTTTCTTTTCATGCTTATGGCAAGCTCACTGGACATGTAGTGGGGCCAGGAGCTAGTACATTTTTCTGAGCTGTCGCAAGCAAATGATCTGAAAAAATCAGGCTACACAGCTGGAAAGAGGATTGACTGGACCTAAATTATCATCCTAAAGAACTTTGTGTACCACCAGAAAATACAGGAGGACACTGTCTATAAACAAAATAGCTCTTGCAGCTCCTGACTAAAATGGAGACCCATGCCCATCAGTGATGACTCTACAGCTGTGAACTGTTGTTTTTGCGTTGGTTCATTAATGATACAGTAGCATTTGCTTAATACAGGGTTGTGATTCTGACCTAAAGATAATAAAATGCCTAACTGCACATACATCATGATCTTTAGCTGTGAATAAATTGTTATTGTTTAGGTCAAGTAAATGTTCAGCAGTAGCTGTACATGCTGGGTTCCATGCATACTGAGAAAGCTTCACATTCAGGATTTTTGAATTACTTTTTGGTGCTTTCATCATTAAGACAAATGACCACCTCCCAAAAAAAAAATCCATCTTCTGTTTTGCCTTCCCTCCTACCTGTTCCTTTATCTAGTCCCAGAACCTCCCTCTTTACTGCCCTCTTTCAATAAAATCACCCCGCCTTCTCCAAAAGCCCAAACTCTCAGTTTAAAACAGTAGGACTTGTAAAAAGAAAACAGACCCTTGCTGGAGGGAGGACAAACTTACTCTCCCAGTCTTTGCTGTTGTCTTGTTTTTATCCAATTGCATAAGACAATCTCAATCAATGTATTTTTTTTAATTTTTTCTATTTCTCAACTATTCAATAAATCATCAGTTATATCAGTGTGCTTTTTTGATGCTTTACATGTGCTGAAAAGTTTCATTCTGTCACTTGACAGTTTCTGCACACCCCCACCCCAAAATCATTTTTGATCATTATTATTTCTAAGAGATCCTGAAAAGTGTCATTATTAAGGTAGCATCTTTGTTTATGCTTATTTATGAACTGATGTATGGCAGTTTTAAGGACATAGAAATGAAGAATATAACCACACACTGATCACATTATAAGAGATGTTGAAAAGCAACATCTTCTCACAGTTTGGCGTTAAAACAAATAAAGTCATTGCACATTTTGAAAGAACATCCAGCACATCCTTGGTGACATTTCATTATATTTTCTTTCACTCTATCCCCCCTCCACATGCACTATCTCTCCTTTTCAGTTTTAATACTAATGCAATCTGCCAACACAAATGTTTTTTCAGCCACTTGCTTTGTATTCCATAGTATTGATCATAATGTGTCAGTAGTCACATTGCATTACATATGACTTGTCATTTCCCACTACTTAAGAAATGTTCACTGCCAGAGCAGTAATAGTAAGTCTGAGTGACCCCAGATTTTAAGAATGTTGTCTGAACCACCTCTCCTTATAACAACATAAGTGCCTGCCCTCTGATCACTCATTTTAGGAGGAAGTTGTAAGACACCACATATATGCTTATGAGATGGAGTAGTATGGTAGATACCCTACAAATCTCTGGTCATTCAAGCTTACTATTACTGCTCAGGCTGTGAATATTTCTTAAGCAGTGGGAAATGTCAAGTCCCATGTAATCTAATGTTAATACTGATACATTATGCTTAGACTTCAGATGGGGGGACAGACAGGGAGGTGAGTGGAGGAGTTTTGCTTGTTACTATCTGGGTGGGCAGGATGGGTGGCCTTGGGTTTTTAACAAGTGGGTGGGGCTCTCATATGCTAAAAGACTCACCAGGAGCTGCTGTTGGTAAATCCTGCTCAGCAACAAAAAAAGAGCTGCTACAAATAATGATATTAGTAACTGATGCATTCACATAGTTTGGCTCTTCAGTTACCAATATAGAGTAGCAGGAAACATAAAGTTAAATAGTAACAAACATAATAATAATCCTATTGCTTCCTCAACCCCATAAGAAATACAGGACCTCAAAGAGGAAGGCTTACTTTGGCATCCACTGCCTGCTCATGATTCCCTAGTAGCTGGCTGCCATCTGAAGCCTGATCATAATGTATCAGTATTTGCTTTACATTACATATGACTTGGCATTTCCCTAAGCAAAAAGTAAAACATGGTCTTTAAACATAATAAAAAGTATACCCTAAGTACATATTATGAGCAGTGTGCATTCACGACTTGGCTGGGTAGGTTAGGGTAGGGGCAGTGGGAATTATTGGGGAATGAGTGTGAAGTATTCTATTTATACACATGTGGCCTGGTGCTGGAGGTATCCCAAGTGACAGGAAAGTGGTGGGGGCGGGTAATAAAAACTTAGTTCACATTGGATGGATATGCTACATTAGTTAATGATAGTGATCAGATGTTTTTCCAAGCTCGTCCAATGGGAATCAGTTTTCATGACCCCATTTTTATGATGGATTTGGAGAGTTATACAGTAGATGATTAGGGGAGGGGTTCTATTTATATACATGGGTCTGGTGAAGGAGGTGGTAGAAACATGATATGGTAGTGGTAGAGGCAGGAATCAGAAATGTGGTTCTCTTCAGATGGTTATGCTACTATATCTGGCAGCATTCATTAACTATACCAGTGGCATGTTTTTGTGAGCTCACTCCTTCTGCTCCCCTGTAATACTCCCTTTATGCCCTGTGAAAGCATGATGGTTGGGTATAAGCACTTATAAGCGTCTTTAAATAATGGAAGACATTCTGCAACAGTTATAACTCTCTGAAAAAATCCTGGATCAAAGAGGGAAAAGACAACAACAACAAGATAAAAATAGGAGGATAATAAGCTACTTTGCATAGTTGACCACTGGGAGCCAGTCACAAAGTTTCAAAGGTTCTCAGATGTAAAAGTAATAATTGGTCTTTCTGATACAGAGGATGCACATCATTTTAATAAACATACTCCTTTGTGCCCATGACTATACATAACAGCTAGGTGTAAACACTCAAGAAGTACTTAATATTGGTCAACACAGTATATCACACTATTTCACTGGCATGCATTTCAACTACTCTGGGATCCAAGTGGGAAAACATAAGGCATCTGGCAAACCAAGTTGCTAGATGGAAAGGAACAGGAAGAGGAGAATAACAATACTGGAAGGAACACAATGTTTAGATACAAAATGAAAAGGAAGTTGTAGACAGTGAGATTGCCAAAGCCCTTTCATTTTGACACAGTCGTAGTGAACTTTCAGCTGAATATCGGTAACTGATGCACTTGCACTTCTAGCTTAATCTTTAAATATTTTAAAAACAAATGATAAGGTCATAGAGGCAAAATGTCAGCTCATTATCTGTAACTAATTCTATTGCACATCCAGATTAAGCTTTAATATTTTAAAAACAAATTAAAACCTTATACTCACACCCCTAGGAAATTATTCCTAACAAAATTACATATAGTTAGTTAATTAGTTCATGTGTTTTACCAGGAAAGACTTACTAAGCTGGTAACAGCTCATTTCCAGATGTGTCGTAGTGAATGAGAAGAGAGGAGGAGTAAACAGAAACAAAATACAGAATAAAAATACATAAAATGGAAATAAGTAAATAAAAAAAAAGACAATGCTAAAGATAACATTTGCCAAACAATAAATTGTATTATTGATGAAAGAGCAAATTAAGATTAATCAACACATCAAAATATGGAGCTGAGTAGTACTGGGCAGAATTTTCTGATTCTAGTGGAATATAATTTTATGGAATTTTTGAAACTATGCCAAATTTTGCTGGACACGGAATGGTGGAATTCTGCATCAGGAAAAATGAGAACTGAGATTTTCTACAACATTTCCACAGAATTTTTGTTCTGTGGATATCAATATTTTCTGTGGAAACAGTAGCAGAAGGCTTTACATGGAAAAAATGCTGTTCTGTGTAATATTTTCCAGCAGATCGCAAGAGGCAGAATTCTACAAAAGAACAAGTGAAATTCTTGTGAAAATTCTATCAGCAGAATGGTCATTCTGCACTGACTTTGCTGGAGGAATTCTACATTCCACACAGCACTTGAACTGAGGGAAATAAAGAAGCAGAAGAAATGGGAAGTGCTGATAAAACATGATAAGAGTTACAGGATAAAAGGGGTTTCAAAATGATATCAGAAACAACTGCAGGAGTGGGAAGACAAATCATAGAGGAGAGATTTAAAAGTAAGAAAGTAGGGAGAAGAGTGAATAGAAAGGGGAAGAGAACCATATAGTTTAGGGAAATGAAATGAGAAAGCAGATTGACCTGAAGTAGATTTCATAAGGGGGACAGCAAAACAGCGAGAGCAAGTATTGACAAGAGAGTAAGAGGATGAAGGGAGAATGGAGAGGAAAGAGGCAATCCCTAATCAACATAAGAACCTGTGAATGCAGACATGCATAAGACACTTACACCCCTCAGTAAGGTACTCACCATTCACATAAGTACTCCACTGTGGGAAATCAGACTCCCTAACTTCACTTTATAGGATTTTAATTCACCACAGATTAGCCCTTACTCCCACCTTGCCACTCCCAGCCCCTCTCTCTGCATGCCTGAGCTCTATTAATTCAGTCCAATCCCTGTGACTGTCAACATGCTGCTACCCCCTCATTCTCTTTCCTTCTCACTACTGTCTCAGCACCCAATCCTGCTCTTACCTCATACTCACCTCCATTTTACTTCACTATCACCTGTTACTTTCCTAGCTCCAATTTTCCAGCTCATTTCTGGGAAAGTGCCTGTTCATCCCCTGCTCCCACCCCCCTCCCTTTACCACCAACTATTTTGAAGAATATAGGACCTGAAACTTGTGACAATGCCTGTTCTTAAGGCAGCTGGTTATACCTCTTAAACTTGTTAATTGCGACTGCTTGTAATTAACTACAAAGCTACTGTCCTATCCAGCTAATATTCCTAAGTTAGATACCTATATTTCTGTCTATGTGAATTGCACCATTGTAACTGTTGTAAATGTTGTATTGTCTCTTGACATGGAACCTTTGTAAAAGAGCTCATAGCTCAAAGCTTAATTCTGAAGTGTTAAATATACAAATAAATACATAAATATAAAGATAAGATATGAGGGGAAACTTACATGCTCATAACAAGTTACACAATCTAAAGTTCTATAGTTTTTCTATAAAGAAGGGCAAACAAATTACCAACACTGACAGAACCAGACATATTGGTGCTGTTCTGTGTATGCAGTATGTTATCTCAGCCATGAGACTTCTGTCTCTGTGGTACATTAACTCAGCCCTGACTCCTTACTGATTGGCAAAAGCCAAAACAATGATTTTTATCAAATGTTCATATCTTTAAAAACGCAAAACTCTCGAACACCAAGCCATGTAAGAAATCCTTTCCACCAAACTACACAACCATACAAAATTTCACAATATAAAGATTTATAGCTTTTTCACTAGATGACAGCACAAATTCAGAAAAAAATCACTATGAAAAAGAAACTGAAATACATTTCTTTACACTTCAATATCTCTAAAAATACTAAACTGAGTTACATGAAACATTGCAGGATTATAGCTTCTGCCAAGGATCACAAATCTTGAAAATTTTATGTATACCTGTTAAAAAGGAGAGATGTGGTAGCCGTGTGAGTCCAGTCAACAATGTAGAGAAAAAATACAACAAATATGTTGCAGGTGATACCTTTTATTAGACTAACACAACTATTTTTAATCAATTAATTAATTAATTAAATTGTAATCAACTACAAAGCTACTGTCCTTTCCAGCTAATGCTCCTATGTTAGATACCTATATTTCTGTCTATGTGAATCGTACCATTGTTACTGTTGTAACTATTGTATTGTCTCTTGACATGGAACTACACAACCATATATGTTTTTTTTAATACATTACCAGTAATTATGCTTAAAGCAGTGCTTCTGAATTTCTTTCTAAACCCTCACATCAGCACCCTCTGGCTGTTTTAGCAGGTACCTTCTTAAGACAATGGTATGTATTTCTTTATGCCTTGACTTTTTAGAAATGTTAATTAATGGTCCAGACTCAGAGTAAAATTAGGCGGCCTTTTGATCTTACAAGTTGATCTCTCCAACAGACACACTCCAGTGAAAATCAGTCTTCCTGTTTTTAAGAGGTGCAAATTTACTGCAATGCTTTGATCTGTAACCTGCTAGTTTAGGCTTTGAATCCACATCCAACCTTTATATCTGTCATACTGCTCAGCTGTTTTCACTTTTGACCTGAGGAAGAGAGTTTCACCTCTCGAAAGCTAGTCTTAAAATAATTTTGTTAGTCCAATAAAAGGTATCACCTGCAATATATTTGTTGTCTTTTTTTCTCTACAATGTATATCTGTAAAACCATCTTTCTGCAAGCAGCAAACAAATAATCAAGTTTAACATAGAAGTCGCCACTGGCCATAACTATAGGGGCACCACTGCACCCCTATAATACTGTATATAAAGTATTGCATACTGGCATGATGAATCTACAAGTAAAGAATGTTATAGAAGGAGCTATGATAGAATACTCACATAACACAAGACATCTAGGCATAACAATATCAGTAAAGAAACATGCACATTTCCAGCACTGCCAGCCAAAAGTCACAGACCGGACTACAAATTTCAAATAAATCCACATTTATTTAGAGCACAGCAGTGTGTAGCATACCTCTTACAGGAGTACAGAGGACAGCCAATTCCACCTCCTTTTAGTTTTGCTTACACAGCATCCTTAGGAAGCTGGAAATGTGTATGTTTCTTTCCCCTGCTTATTCCATTGCACATATTAGCTATGGAGCAGTGGTTTCAGTTTTGTGCCATAATGATAACAGTAACCTGAAAAGTTACAGTCAATCTGAAAAGACATATGGAAGAGATAACTGTCTTCTTGGATGTATCTCATGGGGATTCAAAAGCAACAGTAAACAAACAATCATGCCACTGTGCTGTCACTGGTCAGACCTAGGGCTGGGTGAAATTTTACCTCCACTGGTGGAATTCAGGTGACATTATGATTCAGCTTCTATGAAGTTTAGCAAAATTTCTGTAAATATATCATGAACTTTTGCCAAACTTTAAATTTTAGTTTTTTTTCCATCTATGTCTAATCTTCCTGTCTAAATTGTTCCAAAAAATCTTTTTGCCTCATTGATATGTGCACTAAATGTCAGATTTCCAGCATTAATGATGGCTAACAGTCTACAGCAGCCTGACATTAAAAAATATGTAAATTATATTTCTCAAGTTGGTAAATTACACAATTCTAATTCCCTATAGCTTAAAAACTAGGAAATGCAACATCACCAATTTTGCTGGGTATATACATTTTAAGAAAATGTTCATAGACCATAAAAATGAGCAGTGGACCATATTTCATCTGTGGACTGTCTGGTATAGTCCTCAGATGGTTTTGATTTTTCCTCCAGGGTAGACTCAGATAGTGGTGTCTGGGATTCATTCCTCAGCCCCTCTCCGCCTACCACAGAGCTCCATTTTGTCACTCATGTTGTTCGCAGTGTACATGCTGCCATTGGAAGATATCATTAGGTGATACGGGCTGAGTTTTCACTGCTATGCAGATGATACTGAGCTGTACATGTCCTTTGTGCCTGGGCAGGATAGCCTTCTCTCAGTTTTTAATAACTGTCTTTCTGAAATCCATGACTGGATGAGTGCCAACTGGCTGTGGTTGAACCCAGATAAGACTGAAGTGTTGGTTCTCGACACAGGTCATTGGGAGGTTGGTTTGTCAGCAGGACAACCCTCTGGGGTTTGGCTCAGGGATGTTCAGCTTACTACCACAGAACGGGTGCGAAACCTGGGCATTATTTTTGACAACGGCCTGACCTTTAGATCTTAGGTATCGGCCACTGTCAAGACCTCATATTTTCATCTGAGGAATATCACCCGGGTGAAGTGTCTGGTTCCTCCTGAAAATCTTCCAATGTTGGTCCATGCCTTTGTGACCTCCCACCTTGACTACTGCAATGCCCTATACCTATGGCTACCAGGGGTTGATATCTGCCACTTGCAGCTGGTGAAGAATGAAGCGGCCGGACTTTTGACTGGTACCTCTAGGACCAGTTATATTATGCCTGTGTTGTGGGGACTGCACTGGCTGCCAGTACAGTGGTGAATCGCCTTCATGGTTGGGTTACTGACCTACAATGCCCTACATGAACAGGGACCTCATTACCTGCAAGATCTCCTCTGTCCCTACTGCCCCCTTTGCCCACTCCACTCCTCCAATGAGGGATTGCTAGAGATTCCAAGGGTATGTTTAAAGACATCTGGGGCTTGGTCTTTTGCTTTTGCAGCCCCCAACCTGAGGAATTCTCTACCTCATCGTATTCAAGAATGCCTGACTGTCCAAAGCTTTAAAACAGCTTTAAAAACCTATTTATTTAGTCAGGCTTTCCCAGACTCTTTTGTATGATTTCATGCTGAGTATATGATTTTAACTTACTGAAAATGGACATTTTATTTTATTTTATGAATGTTGAACATTTTTAAATGCTATAATATGTGGTTTTATGTACAGGCGCTTTGGCTGTGGAAGAGCACCTTTTATAAATAAAGGATTGATTGATTGATTGATTTTTGAAAGCTGGAGATTGCCACATACCCTGGATGAGCCACAAATATTGTGCACCAGGTTTGCAGCAGTCTAAAGGGGATTTTCTCTCCCTTGCAGCAATTGATACAATCTGGACCATCTTTTGTGGTCTGTCTTGTGTCAATACTGGGGGATATTTTCATGGAGCTTGTGCCCACGATTTATTGCAAGCTGCTGTAAAGCAATTAAACTGTTGTAACTGTGCCCAAGATTGTTATATTGGTTGCAGTTTTGGCAAATGGGTATTGCACATGAAAAGAGTTTGATGCAGGGCTTGATGCAACAAGCCCTGTACCACCCTTTCAAATAGTGGTCCCATGTGTATTAAATGACTCATGATGTAGATGGTGGGTTTTCTGAGATGGAAGGCAGTCAAAAGGTAAATGATGCATTTTTTTCTTGCCATTTTTTGTGTAAAATGTTTTTAAAAGAATCAAACACAAACCCTCTAAATGAAGGTCTAGGCTTCTTTGCTTCTGCGGAAGTGAAGTCAACGGGGGGGGCTGGTGACTAATCTGAGGATAGGGGAGGTGACTTCCTTTGCTTTAAGCTCCAAAGGCAAATTTTGCAGTGATTCATGGGATTTCAGGTCACATGGGCTCTAGATTGTTCTGCATAGCCTCAGTTTGGGGTAGTGTGTGTAGGAAGCTGTAGGAGACAATCTGCTCTGAGAGCTCTCTGTGATTCAAACCTTCAAAAAGCTGTTAAAAAAGCCTTTTTGAGTCATTTTTTTTGTTGAAACTTTAGTTCATCGATTATAGGAAACCCTCCTGTGCTCATATCATTGAGCGTTTATTGTTTTGTGTGTGGATTTTGAATGTTAATGTACAACATTCAGTCTGTGTACTGAATGACCGTGGAAGTGTGCTTTGGGGGATGGGCGTATCTGTGGTGTTGGTAGATTAACTTTGAGAAAAGACAGTGCTTTCTGTTTTGGTGATATTTTTCTTGTATAACTGTGTTAATGTACACGCAGTAATATTTTCAATATTTACCAGTTTGTTGCTGATTGTTGTGGTGCAGCAGTGCATAATTTTAGTTTGTTTAAAATATGTGGTTATATCACTGAAGTTTTCAATTTGCTATGCATTACTTAGTGTGTGTGACGCGTATCATCAAATCAGACACCTTTTATTGTGCCACATAATAATTTCAGCAATGTGAAGCTGCTATCCACTGCAGCTGTGTGACTTTTGTACTTCTTTATGGTATCTTTACTGGTACTAGTACTAGTGACTGTTACTGCAGCAGTACAGTACACTGCCCCCCATGGCCTGCCCCAACTGGCAAAGGTATTCTTTTCCAGATTTGAATTTCTGATGGTGAGCACTAGTTAGGTGTTGTGCCTTTGTGTCTGCATCTCTTCAGTGCACAGCGTAATCTTAATCTGTCTGTGCATTTGCATCTCTTTAAAGCCCAATCTCCATCTGTAATTTAAGTCACAGTTGTTTCTTTGGCTTCCCTTCAGAGTACTGGACAGGTGTGATTCTTAATTCTGCATGAACATTGTACTCATTAATATGCGTTTTTAAGTCAGGACCATCATCATGAGTCACTCGTGATACAATTCACGTTCTTCATCATCACGGTCACAAATGCTGTCACATATCACGATTCACGATCATTCACGTTACGAATCACAACATTCATTTTTTTTCTAGTTACTTGGACGTATTGTAAACCTGTTTTGTAGTATCTCTCCAGGCTTCACCAACCCACCATTGTACTCATTGATACGTGTTTTTAAGTCTGGGAGTTTTAAGCTACAGCTCATCGGGGCCCGGGGAAGTACAGCCATAGGCATTCACATTTCTTCATCATCAAGGTCACAAATGCAGTCACAAATCATGATTTATGATCATGTCATGAATCACAACATTAATTTTTTTTAATAATTACTTGGATGTATTGTAAGCCCGTTTTGTAGTATCTCTCCATGCTCCACCACCCCACCATTGTACTCATTAATCTTTGTTTTTTTTTTTTTTGAAATCATAATTTATCCTCCTCCCTCAGCCTGCCTCCTCGCACCCGGCGGTGACCCATGAACATCCCACTACCTGCAACCCCTACACGAACAGTCCACAGGCCCCCATGGAGCGCGCTTACCCTGGGTGGGGCGAGGTAGGGGACAACCCCGTAATCTCTAGTGTTTCGTTGCCCCATGGACTGTCGAGTGGGCGCTGGCAAATCGCAGGCACGCCCCGGTCCTCGCTTCCTCCGGACGAGGCAGGCTCTTTTCCCATTTTCTCCCTCCCGAGCAGACCTTGATCTCCCCTGACGTCGCAGTGCTTACGTCGGCGTCCGCTCTGCTCAAGCCCGCCCGGCCAATCTCCCTGCAGGACTTGCACTTCCTCGAGCCTCGCTCGGGGTGGCACGCTGCGGAATGCGGCGCGGAAATCCCACCCGAGTAGGCGAGCTGTCGTCGGACGCTCAAGCCTAGCTCCCCTCGGCCGACCCACCGGCTACCCGAGTCCGCTCCCGAACCTGGGTCGCCGGTGTGGAGCGAGGTGTGGCGTTCAATGCCTCAGCCCTCTGCGCCACCGGGCCGGCAATAATCTTTGTTTTTAAGTCAGGAAGTTGGACAGTGTCTGCAGTACATACACAGACTGGAAAGAAGAATGACTGCACACATGTAGTTTAGCACAGTACACTTGCACTGCTCAGAATACAAAGTGTCACGCATATGGAAGACAACAAAAAAGGGCATAATTACGTACAAAGGTCGGGGATGGCGGCGGAATACATTTTTTAACACTGTAAGGAAGGTGTCAGGGGCACATGGTGTGAGGAAAAAAAAACTAATGTGGGATCCCATGGTGATTCAGCAACAGTTCTATCATGGATATAATTTGCAACTGATGTCCCTCAATGTGATCCAGCCACTGCTCCACAGCACTTACCCTCTCGTTGCTCTCCTCGACAGCACTCCAGGGAACTGTCAAGTCAGCCTGTGTTACACGCAGTTCTCTGGGGTCCACACGTTCTACAGGCTGACCTGCTGGTGGTGGTGGGGGAGTGCTGGTGAAGCAGCAGGTGCTGCTGTGGTCGCCCTGTTCTTTTGGATGCCACAATGCACAGCTGCACCCTCTGCCACAGAATGGCCAGCAGGGGCAGGCATGGTCTGTTCTGTGGCAGCCTGTCAGTTCAACTGTAGGTGATTGAGCATATGGGTGTGCTGGCCCCCAGTCCCCAGGGGAGTCCCCCTGGCCACATGCACCTCCACCTCACATAGGCGGCACTTGACCACACTGCTGTCCCCCCCCCCCGACACAGCCAAAAAACTGCCAAACAATGGAGGTACGGGAAGAACCAGGCACAGGCAGGGGATGGCCAGATGAACTGGCAGCCGGCTGGTCATGATGCTGAACTGGGATGGGATCCACACCTGGGCCCTGGAGAACAAGCACATCCTGCTTCAGAGGACCTGGTGCTGGACTTGGTGGTGGTGGTGGTTCAACTGCCTTAGAGTCAGGACAGGAGGCGGTGCTGGTCCTGCTTCTGGGGGGGGCACTCACAAGTTTTGAGCGGTCCAACAGGAGTGGGCACCCATGTCCTCCACACATGCACATGGTACAACGCTTACCACTACCATGCTCTCCCAGAGCTGCCCATGCCGCAGACATTCCCTCACTCTGGTCCATCTCTCTTACTGAGCTCCCTCAGTCTGAGCAATCACTACTCACAGTCACACAACATACACACACAGTCACACAGACAGATAGACAACTAACTACTTATAAAGGTAAGAAAAATACAATTTACAGAAAAAACAAATTAAGTAAAAAAAGAGTACAGAAAAGTGAAAAAAGCGTAGCTTTTAAAAAAGCTGTTAGGTCTAAATCAAAGTTCAAATCTCCTCCTCGCTCTGATCTAAAAGTATCAGCAGTCACAAAACACACTACTCTCTCTCCGTCTGCACAGGAGAAAGTAAAAGTGTCTGCATGTATGACTCACTTTCTTCCTGCCTAGCTAAGGAGCATGTGACTTACAGTACCGTAAGTCATGTGATGTGTGTGGGGGCTGCCAAATCTGAAACACCAAGTGGATCACTTAGAATCATAATGAGGAACACGAAGTCCATTAAAAACAATGACTTCACCTTACTTCACATTGCCATTCTGCCTTAACGTGAAGTGTCAATGACAATGCAGAATGAGCACTTTGCATTGCCCACTCCGCAACACGAAGTGCCCACTTCACGTTCACTTCGACGGCGAAATTTAAATTCGCTGCATCTCTAGACATTGGTTAGATGAGCAGACTCCATCTTATAGGGATTGGCTAGTTGACATACTTAAAGTGTTACACATGGAGCAAATGTTTGTCAGTCTGCGACACGATGATAATACCTATAAGGCATGGTGGGAGGCCCTGTCTACACTGTTATATTTATCACAACCCCATTAGATGGCATCATATCCCCCTCAGTTACTTTCTGTTGTAGGTTATTGTAGATCATTCCTGTCCTTTATTCTTTATTCCTTCTTTTTTATCTTGACTAATTTTTTTCGCTTTTCCATAGGTATTGCTGCCCGCTTTATTATTATTAGCAGTAGTAGTATCAAGATGATTACTACTGTTTCTTGTTTAGCTTATTCTTAGGAAAATATTAAGTACTTTAGTTCATTTTGTTCCTGGTGATTTTGTAAATTTGTTGTTCTATCTATATACTATCATTGTGCATACTTTCATCTTGGGGTGGAATTATTGTATATGTCTTATTCTGCTTTCTGGACAGAAATCATGCTTTGTAATATTTTAGACTTTGATAAGATATTTATATTAATATCATGCTGTCTGTGTTGTTCTAAAACTGTTAATAAAACATATTTAGTTAAAAAAAGTATATGGGGTGGAAGGGGTTGTGGTTGCAGAATGCAAGCACACCGCCACATGCTTGCATCGTCCATGCCACCATGGCTCCAAGACCTACAGGGAAGAAACCAAGGTGGAAAATGGAGCAGATTGAGCTTTGTGAAGCCCCACCTGGGACACACTGAACAGGCCCTCCACTCTGGCTGTCGGACACTTATGGATGTGAGTACTCCAGGGGGAGGATGGCCTAGCTCTCCCTAACCCCCTCTCAAGGGGAGGAATTTGTGAGGGAACTTGTCCCCCAGCATCAGGTGAGGAAAGAGACTGTTAAAGGTGCCAGGGGATGAGGCTGATAGCTGCCCAGTCTGGCTCAGAACCGAGAATAAAGTCTCTATGGAAAAAAAAAGAATTACTCTGTTACTTGCAGCATACTGCAGCATTTTCTCTCACACTGCAGTATTACTGCATTCAGTCCTGGCTGGCGCCATTGTAGATTAAGTCTGTGGAGGCAGGATAGTAAAAGATTGAACTACTCCCTGTCAGGGATAGGCATAAAAAGAGAGGGAAATAATCAGGCAAGAGGCAGAAAGGGGAAGTATAGTGAGCCGCTGGGGGTGTTGGGCAGCAGTTTTTCTAAGCACACTCTGGGGGGTGGGGATGCATGCTATGTAGGATGCTTAGGTTTATGAGGGCTGAGGCACAGATGCTTAGCTCAGAACTAAGTTTAGTGGTGAGCCCAGGAATGTAAATGAGTGGGCCTGTAAGGGAGAATAAGGGACAAGGTGTAATGGGAGTAAACAGGTCAAAAGGAGGGCTGAAGGTAGGAAAAAGTAGGCCAGAAATAGAAACATTGAAACACATAAGTTGATGGCAGATAAGGACCACAAGGCCCATCCAGTCTGCCCATTATTTCTATCATATTTATGTGCCCTAGGCCTTTACTCTGTCAATGGCCTATCTATTCATACTCATCTGTATTGCTCCCTTATGCCTGTCCCATGCCTGTTTGAAGCCCTGAGCTGTATTCATATCCACCACTTCCTGAGGTAGGCTGTTTCATGCATCCACCACCCTTTCTGTGAAAAAGAACTTCCTCACATTACCCCCTTAATCGGCCTCTGTCTAATCTCATGCTGTGTCCTCTTGTCCTGCAATTTTTCTTATATTGAAACATGTTAGACACTTTCACCTTATTAAAGAATCTAACATGTTTCAATATAAGAAAAATGGGGAAGAAATGGGGTAGAGAGACCAAGGGGATGGGGACTGGTGGTAGGCAGACAGAGGATCAGTGGATTCCAGGATTGTGGCTACCTCTGCCACAAAGGATGAGTAGGACAAAGGGGCAGGTTGGAGAACAGTTGGCAGGGGAAGTGGTTGGAAGCAAGGTAGTGAGGGAAAAAGACACACCATTGGAGTGTATGTTCGAAATAGATATCCAATACTCTGCTGCTAGTAGGATGGTATCCAGGCCAGCACAGATGGGGCATGGGGTAAAAGTCAGAAGCAGGAAAATCATGAGGTTAGACCTAAATCAGGCCAGGGTAAGGGTGCAGAGGGACTGTCATGTCATTTACCAGGAGAAAGCTCAAGGAGTGTAATAAGGGGAAGAAGGGAGAAACACCAAGCTAGTGAGTTGAGAATGGCACATGGGTGGGGGGAACTGAGTGCAGAAGTGTTAGTGCTGTGAGCAGGAAACAAGCGGAAGGCTTGGCCTGTTGTTCAATGAGGGGAAATAGCTCCTCCCCCCATTCCCTACATAAACAGCAGGCCACCTCTCACTCTGCTTAGAGTATTTTGGTGGTGCTGCATGGTTGGTTGGTGTGCCCTCCCTCCTGCTTTCTGCCTTCTCTTCCTTCCCTTCCCGCTTTGCGTCATTCTCCCTCGGTGTGTTTAATTTTGTTTGTCTCCTCTCCCTGTCCTTTGCTGCCTCCTGTTCCTCTGTTTACCCCATGTTTTTTGCTTTTTTCGGGACTTTCTACACCCTTATCCATGCCACCTCCACGCACCCTCTGACTCGCTCTAGTTCCCTGCTGCCTGCTGCCAGCATACTCTGCCGTCTCCTCATCGCTCCTGCCAGCTCTTCCCTCGGCTTCCCCCATTTCATTCTCCTCTGGCTAGCTACATGGATTTTTCACCACACTCATCAGAACAAGCATACCTTCCACCTTACTTCCCAACCTCAGTTGGCAGCAACCCTATGAGCTAATCTGTTTTATTTTGGATATCAGCTGGTGGACATCAGAACTTCATTGGTGCTGCTGAAACCCTCCAAACACTCTATAACTGACTTTAGCTTGTGCGTGCAAGTTTCCCAAAGCAGGCCATTTTCCTTTGCACTCGGGCTCTGCTCTTCTAACCATGCTGCAACTCCAGACCTTCCTTCGGCACACAACGCAAGCAGCTGCTAGCATAATAAGGACCTCATTCCAGTCATTCACAAGTAACTTTTCTTCCTTGAATTCTAGGGTATTACAGTCTGCTTAGCTTGCTTGCTTTAATGTCCTTGGCCCGCATGTAACTAGCTCTCAGTTGCATTGTGTACAACGCCATTAAAGGGGCTGCAACATGAACTGCAGCTGCCTGTTCTCCTTGCAAGCCACCACAGTTACAGCTGGGGATAAACTTGTTTTGAAGTGCTATTGTGAGCTAAATCATATTACAAGTCCCAGAAATAATACCATCAAATGGCAATTGATCTCCTCTATTCCTCAGTCTGGTAATGACTGTTTAAACGCTATTTGGAATTTTGCAAGAGGCCTTGATGGGACTTGAACCTTATGTCAAGAGTAACCTAACCTCATTCCCCTTACAAGTTCAAATGATGTACTTGATATAAAGAGGAAAGCATCTTAGAATTTACATCCGTCCAACAACTTATCAGCCATTAATATGTCCCTATCCCTGTACTCAGCCCGATGCCTATCTACCTCATTAACTCAAGGGACTTCCATGGCCTTCCTACTGCTTTACTGTATCCACTACTCCCTTTCATAGATGCCTTTCCTGTCGCTCCCTGCTACTTACGTTACTGCTTCCTGCAGCACAAGTTCTGTTTGTTGTTTGGAATGATTACTGCATCAGCATTTAGGTGTTCCATTGCAGTCCAGCCAGCCCTGGCAAGGCTTAGTAATGTTGTGAGTAATGCGTCAGTTCCAGGAATCTTTCTGCCATGCTAGCTCGAGAGTTATTATTCAGGATCATACGATCAGACTTCTACTATCCCTACTCCTTACTGTCAGCAGCTTTACATGCACAGATAACTTGGTCATCCCTGACTTGTGTTTCCCTTTCCATACTGCCATGCCCCAAGGGGGGGGCCCTTCTCATGTCGCAACTGCCTTTACTCCCATATTCAGCTCCCGGAGTGTTCTTCTTCTTTCCTTGAACCTTTAATATTCAGCAACCAGAAAGGCTATTCTTTAAGGATTAATATCATATATTTATTGCAAATGGTTCCTCAAATCTCTCCCCTTCCACGGTGAAGCTGAACCACATGGGGTCTTGTCTTCCCAATCTTGGTCTCCCACTATCTCTATCGCATATTACTCGATGGAAGGAAATGCATTATTTGGATATGGCATTGGCAGACCACATGGGGTCCTGCCATCCCTATCAGGCACTGTTGCTTTCATGGTGAAGGCAAACCACGTGTGGTCTTGCCTTCCCATTCATACTCTATTCAAGCAATATGATGATAGCAGACCACGTGGGGTCCCGTTATCCCTATCCCACACTACCCCATGGGGCAAGGGTTCCCACCTGCTACACGATGATGGACTATATAGTCCTGCCTTCCCCCTCACCATCTATTCCAAGGGAATGCAACTCATTGCTCCATCAAGTTCCCATACTACAGATTGATTGCCACCAGGTTGTCCTTCCAAGAGAACATGCTTTATTTCCATAGTCAGCAGATTCCTGCATCTGTTCCTCATTTCAGCCTATTTACAGTGATGGTGGACCACGTGGGGTCCCGCGCTCCCCTACATCTAAGCCTACAAAATGGCCCTGCCATATCTTAAGTATTCCTATTCACTTCAACAAGTACATACGTGGGGGTTCTGCCTCCCTTACCTGGGACTGCAATATACTCTGACTTCTACGGGTACCTCTTACCTCCTAGATCGTTCCATTCTATGGTGATGGCGGACCACGTGGAGTCCCGCCATCCCTCTTCTACATGTCCCTCGACACCCTTCCCCTTATTTTTTAACTCCCATTCCAACTTCTGTGACCTTTGCATTCCCTCCAACTTACCAATAGGACATTGCTTATGGACTTATCTTGGACACGGATTTCATCAGCAATGCAAGTCATGCAGGTATCTCAGCAAACCCCTTGTGGTCTCATCATACTTCCAGTGTATTTCCCATTCAATAGGTTCTCTTGTATTAAACACTAATTCTTCTCATACCATGGCAGACCCTAGTCAGAGTCTTGCTTCCCAGTATTGTCCACATGAGACTTAGTCACTCTTTATGACTTCTTCAGTCATCAGGACTCCATGCAAATATCATTACCTAGCTAGCCTAACTCTGAGTCTACTATCATCATCTCAGGTTAATGTCTAAACATCTCCATGGTGATGGAAAACCATGTGGGGTCTCGCCATCCCATTGAGCATGCCCAATGACGGGTCTTATCTAGTACTTTCTCATTTCAGTCAGCTTTACTGACTCTCGTCATCTATGTCCTGCACCTGTACTGCTGCAATGGCGGACCACATGGGCTCCCGACATTCCTACAAAGGTTATCTCCTTCCTATCCTTGGATTAAGCTCATACTACAATGAAAGTCAATGTGCTGCATGTACCAGCCATCCCAACAAACAGTCCCACTGTGGAGCTCTATCTAGTATCCAAAGACTGTGATATGGATCTACAAAAGTCATCTATCTCAGACTTGGATTAACCATTGTTTCAGCATCCAGTCATAATTCCAGTTGGATATCCAATCTGCTTGAACTTTCATCTGCAACTTTGACCACTTGCTCATCTCAACAATGAACTGAATTCCACCAACTATGCCAAACCGTGCTCCTGGACATAACTATACCTAAACATAACATATTTAGGATTATCTCCTCTTAGTATGCCGGGAGGATGGGCAGATCGGTAGTCATGTGTCCTCGGAGGTTTCCCCCTAAAGGGGTTTTCCTCTCCTGCATACTATTGACCACAGTCTCTGGAGTTGTAGGAGGTAGTAAATTTCACTACTTCTTTTTGGGCCTTAAGTCTACAACTACCCATTACTTTACCCATAGTGAGGTGAGAAGAAATGCCAAAGCTCATGTTATAACACCAAGCATACCAGTCAGCTCATAAGTATACACAAGCACTAAGCTATTTGCCACACATTGAATTGGAAGGCTTGGCCTGTTGTTCAATGGGGGGAATAGCTCCTCCCCCATTCCTTACATTAGCAGAAGGCCACCTCCCGCACTGCTTAGAGCATTTCGGTGGCACCCACCATCCTCCCTTGCCTCCTCCTCCTCCTCCTCCTTCTCCGGCACTCCTGTCTCACCCTCTCTGCTGGGCCTTAAGTCTACATCTACCCACTATTTTACCCAGGTTGAGATGCAGAGAAGCACCAAAGCTTATGTTATGACACCAAGCATACCAGTCAGCTCATAAGTATACACAAGCACTAATCTATTTGGCACACATTTAACATGGGCAGGTCCTTTGTAAGAGGGGGGGATGAAGTGGTAAAGGTTGATAGGGAGGAATAAATATGAGAAGGTGGAAAGGATACAGTGACAAGGGTATTTGGGTGTCTGAAAGGGGTGCCCAAAAACCAAGGAAAATTAGCAGAGTTCTGGTCATAGGAGACTCGATTGTAAATAGAGTTAGATGGCCACAGAAGAGAAGGGGACCAAACAGAAAGAGTGTAGTTTGTGTCTCCAAGATATGACAGCCAGGAGGATCATTTCAATGGTGCACACACTAATCCTGGGAGGATGGGGAAAACCTGCTGTTATCCTCCATCTGGGTACCAATGACTTGGCAGGATGTGAGGCAGAAGTACAAAATAGGTTTAAGGAACTTGGACATAAAATTAGAGAAGTGTCAAGGTTTATGTCATTTTTGGAACTTCTACCTGTACCCAGAGCCAGCTCAGCTGGGGCAATCATAATTTTCAAAGTGAAACAGAGGCTGAGGGACTGGTGAAAGGAGGAGGAGTTTGGTTGTGTAGGAGACTGAGCAAGAGTCTGAGATGAGAAATAATAATAATAATAATAAACTTTATTTATAAAGTGCAATTCAAATACCAAAGTACTTCAACAATAAATACATCTATAAAATATTAATACCATAAACAGTTAAAATTCAATCACAAGCCGGCAACATCAGATCAAATCAATTAACAGAAAATTCATGATTAAATAAGTGCATCTTAAGAGCATCCCAGTATTCACCACATAGGCTACACCTCAGCGAGGGGGAAGGGGCAGGATGCTATGTGACAAGATAGGGGAGTACATCAGGGACAGCCTGAATTTAAATTCAGTGTGGGGGAGGGGGGCTACCTTTGTGCATGGAACCCAGAGTTCATAACAGGAGGAGGAAGGAAGTCCTACTATCAAATGGACATGGTAAGCAAATAGGGGATAGAGATGGATGAGGATCATGAAGACCACAGTGGAGGAGTAGTAGGGGAGAAGGTGAAAAAAAAGGAAATTTGAGAGGGAAGCCAGTGGGGCAGCCAGAGGAAGGAGGTGAAACTTGGAAGGTGGGGTGGGAAATCATGGAATCTGAAGAATGATATCCGTGAATGGCAAGAGTTTCAGATACAAAATGGAATGTCTCCAGGCCATGATGATGATGATGGAGGGCTGATCCAATCTGGTGATAGTCAGCAAGACCTGGGACACCCTGGACCATGACCCGGACTTGTCTGTTCCTTGATATACTCTTCCATAGAAAGAAGGAAACAAGGATTGTGAATGGGATTTGCCTGTTCCTGGATACACTCTTCATAGGAAGGAGTGAACAAAAGGAAGGGGTGTCAGTGTGTTAGAGAAGGTATTAAGGTCACAGGGGAAAATAGTGAAGAGAAAAGAGACACTGTGGCTACAGCTGCAGTCAGGGATGGGTAAGAAAAAAAGGGTGGCTGTAGTGTACTGATTTCCAAGTCAAGAAGAAACCACAGACAGTGAACTGGAGAAAGAGATAAATAAAGGTGTGGATGAGTGGGATGTGGCAATAGCAGGGAACATTGTCATGCTTGATGTGGATCGGAGCATCCCACAGGCCAACAGCAGCAGGAGCCAAGCAATCCAAGATGCACTCCAGTATGGAATGTTGACACAGGGTCTGTTGGTGACAACAAGCGATCCAGCCATCCTGTACCTAGTGCTGATGAACTGCAGTCATGCCAAAAGCATCTGGGTCACAAGCCCCTGGGAGGGAGAGCAACAAACAGTCTAGTGTTTTGGGTGGATATGGCACATGAAGTGATAAACATGAAAACACACGTTCTTGACTTCAAAAGAACAGATTTTGTACACATGGGGGTGATGCTAGGGGAAAGACTTGGTGAGCTCATGGCAGATATAGGCCCGCTCACCATGCAAATGAGTCCATAATGGGAATGTTAATGGCCCCATAGTGCCTTGCATGCCCAGTGGGCTCATTTGCATGGTGTGGCTTAACATAAACATCATGGCTCCCAGAGCAACATGTTTTCAGAGCACAATTCCCTGTGAGCTGAATACGGCCCAAGTCCATGTCAAGGCAAGGAAGTTTAATTTAGTGCTGTGCTGACATGAGCTGATATTTGGTTGGATAGTGCAGGACTGCTAGCTGCCTGCATATAGCAGCCTCTGGATCAGGTGATGGTGTGGTGCATACCTCTTCTCCATGCTTGCACTCGTTATTAAATAGGTGAGTTTATGTGTTTTAACCTCAGACTGGCAGGAAACAAATTTTTTTTTTCTTTGCTCCCCATCCCAGTTGACCCTGCTTCCTGATGGTCCTCCAAGCCCTGTCACCCAGGCTTCCCCCAGGGCTTACCTCTCCCATGGTCTCCTACAGCTTGCCTTCTGTGGTGGGGTGGCAGGGATTCGCATGACCCACTAGGACCAAATCCAGATTCCAGGATGTGCCTGAGTAGCCAGGTGCTGGGCCCGCAGAGGTCATTCCTCATCTTGCACAACTGGAAGATTTTTCTGTTTTCTTCCCTGGGAGATGTGGCATGCACTGACATCAAGGCGCACACACTGACATCTGCCATATCTCCTCTACCTCTCTTGTTGTGGACTACCTCTCCTATGCATTCCACCTGGGGCCAGTTGAGCACCGAGCTCTTCCCCACCCTTCCCAACCGGAGGAGTGCGGTTCTTCAGATGCTCAATCCTCCTCCCTTCAGCAAGAGGAAAATTGTAAAAGGACTTAAAGTAAAGCAGTAGTAGTAGTTGTAATTTTTTTTGTATTTTTCAAACAGGATAGAATGCATAGGACCATATGGTCCAATTTACAAGGTTGTCCTGTAGAATATGGGTATCAGTTACTATATCAGTAAAACATAGTTTATTGAGGAAGTGGTGTAACAGTGAGACAGACTGCCCCATGAAGTGATGAACATTGCCTCTGTGTCCACCTTCAGAACCAAATGGAACAGACAAAGAGAGGTAGTTTGGGAAAGCAAGATTCTGACTTGCCAGTATAAGGGAGAACTAGTTAAAGATCAACTGCACATCTATTATAAACATATTCAAAACAATACTCCTTTTTCTTAACATAAGGACAACCAGGCCTTCTTTATGACGTATGAAATTAAGAACTTTCCATTTGTCATGTACAGATACTATTTTAATGCTTTCCTATTTGATGGTTTCACAGAAAATCCCCCAGACATTTTTAAACCAGCTAGTGGAATCTTGGGTTACTGCTCATTCCATTTAAGCAACAATGACACCATCTTCCTCAAGGTCCTGGAAGCTCAGTATACACCACACACACACACACACACACTAATATACATGAAATTGTAAAATGACAACAACTCATGTTTATTTTTAATTGTCTGAGGACCTTTGCCTCTTGAATTTTATCAATACAGCATTGCAGGTAAATATTTAGTTACTGTACTTTCACAGATTAATCAGTAATATTTGGGGGCAATACTTTGAAAGAAGGAGGGAACTGCTGGGTTTCATTCAGGGAAAGAAGAGAACAAAGGAAACAAAATATTCATGTTATGAGGCTGTCATGTTGTTGACTTTTTTTTTTTGGTGGAGGGAATGACAGTGAGCACCAAGTGTTGATCAGCTCATGGAAATTGACAGGTATCTACTCATGGTGTTTAACTGGAACACTTTGATTAATACATGCCACCACCAGAAAACTAGAAGCAAAGACTGGTTTTTGAATGTCATGATATGATGTACTGAGCTGCCAAGAACTTGAGGAAAATGATGTCATTGTTGCTTGAATGGAATCATCACTCACTAAAGATTCTGCCAGCTGGTCTGAAAATGTCTGAGGGATTTTCTCCGAAACCTTCAAAAAACATAGGCAGTAGAATTGCATCTTAACATGACAAATTATCATTGCTGCACATGACTTGCAATATATACAGACTGGTTGTTCTCATGGTGAGCAATTAACCCTTAACCTGCTGACAGAATTAGAACATATAAGAATTCTGGACTGATATATCAATCCATGGCACAGTAAGGGTTAAAAGACATTAGAAATATTTTAAAAACACTGCAACTGATCTTTAAATAAGATTAAAAAAACAGGGTGGGCCAGATAGATGACAGTAAAAAACTAATTCTGTACCATCTATCTGTAATAGTGTATACAAGTATCTACAGTAATCTTGCTGTTTTGTAAACTGGGTGGTTGTTCATTCATAGTATCTTTTTTCTTATCTTGATGTAAAATAGTTGCATTGCATGCACTATGCCACAATGCAAATTGTTCTTTGTCTTCATGCAAATGCTTCATAGGAAGCAAGTCATTTTGTTTAAAGCCAACAACACAAGCCCATAATTAATTACTATGTCACTGACAGTCAACTGAATTGAACTGGCAGAGCTTGCTGTCACTTAAAAAGGGTGGCTGCCCTTACTAATCTCTGTTTATTGCCTTTTTTCTGTATTCCAAGTGAATAGGCCACATGTTGTAATATATGTTTACTGTTAACGAATGCATTGTTTTAACCCCCCACCTGCCCCTGTTTATCTATCCTGAACCCCCTGCCCCAAACCCCCCCCCCTGTTGAGCCCTCCCTACAGCCCCTTCCCACTCCTCAATGTGTCCCACTGCTATCCCCTCTCCTCCTAGTTCTGTCCCCTATATTACTTCCTCCCATGGCGCATTAGCCTGCAGCCTACTTCCACAGTGGCTGCACTGACTCCTCTAGATAATCCTATACTTATATGGTAGGTTACTGACACAGTTGTCTAGCTACCAACCCCTGATCATTCATGCTTATACTTATAAAGACTGGCACACTTTTGTGGAAGCTGTATCCCCATATACTCTGTATTCACACTATGTTTTGTTATGCTTTACCCTATGTTATCCTAAATTGATTAATGCATGTTCTTATTTGTTGATTACTGACAATGCCTTCTGGTTGCTACTGTCTCCTCTACTCATGTGTATGCTTCCCCACCTATATTCGGACGAGGATCCTTTGTAAAAGAGCTTTCAGCTCAAAGCTTGTAATTCTGATTATTCAGTAAAAAAATAAATTTATAAATAGAACACTCTATTAAAAACAGGGAATAACTATTTTTTTTAAATGTATACAACTACATAACTTTTTTTTTTGGGGGGGGGAGCGTGGTATATGCCAAAATGTCAAGCACAATGCAGATCTTCAAACGACTGATGGGAGCCACGAGGCCCTTAACTGGTTGCCATAACACAAAGTGCACATAAAAAACAAACATGGAGCATCATGGGAAGAATAGCTTTGTTCCTCTCATGTACGGCTGGGTAAACATTGTACAGTGCAGTATGTTTATATATATTGTCAAATGTGATCAAACAGCCAGGAAAATGTGTGAAATTCTCTATGCTCAGTCACTGAGCAGTTTGCTCTCACTCCTGCTACTAAAGAATTTTTGCCTTCTGCACTACTGTTGACCAATTGCTTCTGTTTCCTAACTTATTTTCTTTGAAAGTTTCTGCAAGCAAAGCCAACAAAAGCAAGAAAGATGAGCAGGTTAAGAACCCTTTTTAATTTCCTGCAGAGACAATGATCACAAATTTAAATGTTTTAAATGGCGATAACTATATGTTTATTGAAGAGCAGTACATACAGTATGTGTGCTTGCTTGCTTTATGCTCAGTGAGGAGTCTGGTAGGAGAACTCCCAAATAGATGAGGCATTCCAATGGAAATCCCCCCATTGGGGTCCCCTTGTTGATCCCACTACTGCTTTTTAGGGAAGGCAGAGCCAAGAGCCACTCCGGAGGCCTCTGGTTCAAGGGCAGAGCCATAGACCACCATTCTGGGTGAGGCATAGTGACATTGTTTCCTTCTTCCACCATGCTCCTGGAGCAAGCCATGCTGGGTGATACCCATCCCTATCCAGCAGCACCAACTCAGGATGTCCCATTCAATAAATGACACCCTCACAATTCAAAAAGCAAGAAAGATAAGGTTGGGGGGAGAGATAAAATGTTTGTACCAGGACTAGCAGAATACACTTCAAGTGTACAGTATGTGCAAGAAACTATGATATTGTAACTATTTGTTAAATTGTCTCAAACAGAAGCAAACTTCAGATGATGGGACAGATGTTCAAAGAACCACTAAGATCGATGCAAGCTGCTGCAAACAGAACCTTGCATTGTCTGCTGGTGCACTAGGGACCGTGCGTCTGATTTAGGTACAGGAGGAATCCAGCTGAACTCTACGAATTTGCCACAACCACACCTGTGTGCCAAACAGATGGTGCAATGGAGGGGTTTGATGGAGGCAGCCATCATCCCCTGACCTAGGAATACCTGGCCCACACTCTGTATACATGAATGTGTATATGGGTGACAATACAGTACCGGATGTGTACCCACATAAAGAGGACAGTGCACATCTTTAGTGTACTGTCTCTGCTGATTTGAAAGGAGGTTGCACTGCCGGAGGGGTTCAAAATGATGCAGGTCCACATTTGACAATTCTATAGGACTATATTCCATCATAGACTTATTAAAACATGCCTTTACCTCCTTATAAATTATGTAACAATGTGGCAGCAGTACTGCAGCCTCTTCCCTTACCAGCAGGTTCAGTACTCTTCTGACAGACATGGGCAACCCTGCCATCTGAACCCCCCCCAACTATATGACATGGTGGTGTTGTGCTACCCAATGCCACGTATGGCAGGCACCATGCACAGTAGTCCCTTATGGCTGTCTGGGTCACAATAGGCACAGGAGCACAAGCTGTCCCCCCCCTTGTGGGTCAACCAATGGTACGTCCTATACCAATCCATATGACTCCTCCTTGTATCCCATACTGAACCATTACATTAGCTGCCACTGCCATATGTGAGTATATGGTTCCATGACACTGCTGATGTGACAGTGCCACAGCCAGTTCAAGGGGATCTGTTGGCATTGGGCATTTGGCATCCGCAAGGGGACATGGGACCCCCTGCCCACCTGGACCAAGCTTGTGGTGTGGTTCATGGACTGTTAGACCACCTCCTGGTAGGTCTACCCACAGCTGGGACTTGTGACCATGGGGGATCTTTGAGAATTCCAAAGTAGAGAATACCACAGCTGTAGCATGGCACAACTGCCCATCCACCATGGTGCAGCTGTGCAAACACTGCAAGTTTGGTGCAAGCCCAGCTGGCTCAGGATCCCCCCCATCCAGTGCATGCTGCATTTGGGAAAAAGGAATGGCACATGGTGTGATACACAGGGCCCCTTGCATCAATCATTTTTGATGCAAGCACCATGCATCATTCCTGCAACATTAAAAATCAAGCCCAATGTTTATAAAGACACAATTGTTTATATCATTATGGTGTACGTACCAAATGTTTCTCCACTTACAACGAGCTTTTGACTCCCATATTGATATGACTGCTACACATAGATTTCATTTATATTATTAGTGACCTATTCCTGTGGCAGCCACTGAAATGGCTTCAACATTTTGGGAACAAAAAGGGCAAAACTATTAGGGTGTGAATTCAAAAAGCTATGCTATGGATAAATATTAATAGCAATGTTCCTAATGATGTTTTGCTTGCAATAATGGTTACAAGAGATATTTTGTTGTGATGAGCAATGCAAGGATAAAATAGTTTAACCTGGGGAATATGTAAACAATAATCCATGACAGAGTATGGGATTACCTGGGATTAATCAAAACCCTGGTTGCATTGTGAAGCATAAGGGAGCAGGCTGAGTGTCCTCACAGCACCCAGGGTGTTGATTTATCCCCAATAACCACATACTCTAGAGTTAGGTATTGCACTTATAACATGGGTTATGTTAAAACCCAGAGAAAACATAAAAGGATTTTCTCCCTGTTAAAATTCCAAAAAGGTGACTGTATCCTGCCACCTGGAAAAATAGTCCCCAACAAATAAACAATATGTGACTGCATTATGCAGATACAAATGTCAGGAATACAGTACTGGCATGATTTCTGACATTTCTTGTGCATAAAATGCTTTCTTACACTTGCAGCACTCTGTACTGTGCCCCCCCACACACACATGCAGTTCGAGCTACAGAGACAGAGACACTTGTAGACCATTCAAAATGTTTCTCTGTCCATTGCAAAAAGAGGCTCAGTTCCACACATGAGGCAGAAAGACAGAGGCTCAAGAGGCAGCAAGAGAGACAGGAGATTGCAGGAATTCTGCTTCACATGTCCCAATCTCGCTGTCACTGTCTCTCTCTCTCGTCTCTCTCTCTCTCTCTCTCTCTCTCTCTCTCTCTCACTCAGGCATTATGTATTGGTGAGGAGGGGCGGCCAACAATGTTGCACTCTCACAGCATAAGTTGAACCAGCTTGTTAGCCCCATCTCCACTTTACAGCTCAAAAGCTGAAAATGTCTAAAACGGTTTCTTGCTCAAAACTTGCTAACACAGATTACATGCTATGACCATTGACATAGAATGTTGGGAATAAAATGTTTAAATGCAAGAATTCAGCTCAGAAGCCAACTGTCAGATACTTCACTTGCTGTCTCTGGTTGACTGTCTCAATTACTACTGGAGGACGGCAGTTTACAGGACAGCAATGGACACTTATCAGCTTCTGTCTTGCAATTGCAGGTCCAGAATCCAGCAGGGAAGCAAGGTTGCGGTCACTGACTAGAAAAGAACATTGCTCTGAGTGCTGGAAGGCAAGGGAGAGATGTGAGAGACAGCTGTAGCCCTACTGTTTCATGAAATGAAAGGTGGTCTTTCTCTCTCTTTCTGTCTTCATCACTGTGGCCCTCATTCAAAGAACACACAATGTACTGGGATCGGGGAGATGTGTTCCTCTGTATTCTATGAGATGCAAGCATACCCACTCGATCTCTCTCGGCAGTGGAGGGAGAACAGCACACAGCCCATCAACTGCTCATATGCAGCACTTTACAATACTGACAGCAGGTCAGAGCTCTCTTTCATATACAATACAGCCACCGGCATATCTCTGACCTACTGTTACTACTGCCATTACTTCAATCTGTCTCCCGGGGGACTGACACAACAATCATATAGTAGCATCCTGAACTGCTCTCAGTACATCAAAACATGGATACCTGTGCTCTTGCTTCACTATTGTTTTTAATGGTTGCCTTTCACTATTCCATTTTTGTACTACTGGCCAGAGTGACACCAGGTCACAGATCTCAACAATATTGCATATAATCTCTCACTGCCTGGTATGAAAAGAGTAGGGATTGCAGGAATGGATCGGGGAGGGCATACTTACTAACTCTCTCCCTCTCTGTCTTTTGTATTTCTCTCTCTGTCAGCCTGCACTATCATTCATAGAGACAAACCACACCACAAGTGAGGAGACTTCTACTGGTGACAACAGGAGAATTTCTTCATTTATTATTTTTTATTTTGTCACATGGATACTTCAACTTGTGTCTTCCACTTCAGCACTGTTTAATGTCTGCCATTCTATTCTTACTGTGGAACAGAATGAGTCCTGAAGCCACTTTCCCTAAGTTGCTCCACCGCACTGTAGATAGAAACAAAGAAACATAGAAGTTGATGGCAGATAAGGACTGCAAGGCCCATCCAGTCTGCTCATTTCTTTTTCTACCTTATAAATGTGCCATCGACCTTTGCTCTGTCAGTGGCCTATCTATTCATACTCATTTGTATTGCTCCCTTATGCCTATCCCATACCTGTTTGAAGCCCTGCACTGTATTAATAGCCACCACTTCTTGAGGTAGGCCATTCCATGCATCCACCACCCTTTCTGTGAAAAAGAATTTCCTCACATTCCTCCTTAATCGGCTCCCCTCTAATCTCATGCTGTGTCCTCTTGTCCTGCTATTTTTCTTATATTTAAACATGTTAGACTCTTTCTCCTTGTTAATGCCCTTAAGGTGTTTGTATGCCTTGATCATATCACCTCTCTCCCTCCTTTGCTCAAGGGTATACATATTGAGCTCTGTTAATCTGTCCTCATATGTCTTCTGATGCAGTCCCTGCACCATTTTGGTTACCCTTCTCTGGACTGCCTCAATTTGGTTAATGTCCTTGTGAGGTGTGGCCTCCAATACTGCACGCAGTACTCCAGATGGGGCCTAACCAGTGTCTTGTAAAGAGGATTATTACCTCCTCTTACGACTTGTGATACTCCTACTAATACACCCTAACACCCCTAGCCTTACCTACTGCTTTAGAGGTCTGCTTGGATTATTTCAGGTCATCAGTGATGATGATGCCCAAGTCTCTTTTTTCCTTTGTGACTGCTAGCAACTCCCCTCCCAGCCTATAGGTGGCTTCAGGGTTCTCTTTCCTATGTGCATGATCTTGCACATCTTTGCATTAAATCCCAGTTGCCACACTTCTGACCATTTTGCTACTTTATCCAGATCCCTTCTCATTCTGCCTACTCCATCTGGATCATCTACTCTGTTGCAGATCTTGGTGTCATCTGCAAACAGACAAACCTTACCCTCTAGTCCATCTGCAAGGTCACTAAAATACGAAATTTAATCTATGATCACACAGAGCAACTTGACCAATTGGATTGCATGTTTCTGCCAACCCATGTTATAAGTAAGCAATAACCCACAACAGGGTATACGGATTTTGAGGATTAATCAACACCCTGGGTGCATTGTGTAAATTAAAACAGACTCTGGGAAAAGATGCTTCAGCAAGGTAGTTATGCAATACAATACTGGTGTTAGGAGAACACAATGGGACAGATTTTCAAATGGATATGAATGCCATAACGTGCTTGCGGCAAAAGGTGCTGATGGATCTTGCACCTTGTGGCAAAGGATATGGCGATCCCAATTCAGAAAAGCCCTTGCATCCAAATCAGAACCCACTGCGGTATACCAGTAATGCACTCCCCTAGTGACTTGGTTGTGGGTGTGACACATTGCAAGAGGGCTTGTGCCACAGTGGGGCTGCAACATCCACTTTCCCAGGATTCAAGAAGTCCTACCATGGCTGCAGCAAGGGGCTTCAGATAAACCAGCAAAAAGCTATTCTAAGTCCCTTGTGCCATGGTCAGATGTTGTGGCCATGAACTTGAGGGGACCCTACCATATGAGTATGGGGCAGCATATGCAGGGGATGCCATTGAAAGGGTGGGGAGGAGTGGGCATGCATACTGGATTGGTTGCCCTTGGTGGGGGTGCCACTTCAAGCCAACTACCACAATTGGCACAGAACAGGGAGGGGGTAATGAGACTCAATGCCATGGCCCAATGTGGGCATGCTGCCCCCCATCCCTAATGCCTGCCAAGTGTGTACCCCATCCTCCACCTATCCCAGAACCTCTACTAGTGTGCCAGGTGGGGGGCGAGAGAGATCCCTTAGTCAGGTCCTGTAGGTGTGCCCACTGCTTTGGCACACATCAGCCAAAGTGACAACACCCTGATATGTGGAGCAGATGCCCAGTTCTTTCAGAATATGGCACAGGGTCCCTGACTCAGCCTGGGTTCACTGCAGCCTCGGATCTCTGCATATCTGCAGTGATCTAGAAGCCCTTTGAAAATCTGGCCCAGTGCCTTTTAATATTACTCCAGTGTGGGATAAAGCTGTATCCAGTCCATTGCAACATGCTGTTGTTGGCATATTTCAGGTCATGGAATATAATTTATTCATTTTAATTCATAAATGTCTTAGTCCTAAATTTAAGGCAGTTAGAGAGCAGAGATGTGTGAAATTGGCGAATTTCATTATGCAAAATATTTTGCAAAATTCTTCCATTTCACAAGACTTTTCGTGGAAGAGAAATTCAGAATTTTTCCTGTGGAATGAGAACTGTCACCCCTGGAAGGTGAAATGTTGCCCACAAAACATAAAAATGCACCTTTTGCTGTCAGAACTTCACCTCTGTTCTGATCAAATTTCGCATTTTGGGGGCAAAATTCCACTTTTTTTCACCCAGCAAAATATTTCATGTAATGGGTGAATTTCCGGAAATATTTCACATGGCGAAATTGTAGATTTTCTGGGAATTGAAAGTTAGCATGGATGGTGGTAAATATAGTGAAGCAGTGTTCATGGACCTGACCAAGGCCTTTGATTTAGTGGACCACATGTTAATGGTAGATCATCTTAGGAAACTGGGTTTTGGGGTCCCTGTGGTGCACTGTTTCCAGAGTTATTTAACTGATAAAACCCAGCAAGTTCAAATTAATAGTACATTATCTGATCCAAGGAAGGTGAAATATGACATACCACAGGGCTCAATTTTGGGCCCTTTGTTGTTTTCAATTTTTATAAATGAGTTACTATATCTCTGTACAGAATCATCCATTGTCTTATATGCTGATAATGCAGTGATATGTGTTTTGGACAGATGTTTTGATATAGTCCAGCAAAAGTTAGGTAGAGAATATGTAAATTTGGTAAATTGGTTAAGTAAAAATTGTTTATTTATTTATTTATTTATGTATTTATTGAATTTTGATGACCGGGTAGGCCCACTGGGCCCCGGAAGTCCCTTTTTCCGGGTCGACCCGGTGTAACAATTACATACAGGTAGCAGATCAGTACAGACAGGTGATAGTAATGTTTTTACAAATAGAAGACTTCATAGGATTATAGGCGGCAGGTATTGGAAAACATACAGGCAAGTAGGACATGGAAGTTGCACATGAAGAGAACATTTTATGTAACCGGAGCAAAATTAGTTAGAGAGTGCTTTGGTAATGGCAAGCAGAAGGTAAGGACCTAGGTTACCTTCTGTGGAATTAGTGGAAGGTGGTTATATTGGGACATAAGTGCACCCCATCCTTTGGAGGAGGTCCGTTGTACTACCCGGATAGCTATAAGTGGTCCAGTCCGTAGGGCAGCCAGGCAGGCTATGCGTGGTCAGGTCCTGTAACAAAGGCATGTGCTCCTGTCAAGCAGGTGTCCCTTGAGCTTTGTCCGGAAGCTGGTGACAGACACTGCCTCCCGAACCTCCAGGGGGAGGTTGTTCCAGATGGAAGGGGCGGTGTACGTGAAGGACCTGGACCCGGCTTTGGTCCTAGTCTTGGGAACCACGAGGAGAGTTTGGCCTGAAGAGCGTAGGGTCTGTGGGTTAGGTTTCACCCTAACGAGATCATTCAGACTAGGGGGAGGTGTGGGACCCAGTAACTTGAATGTAAGGCAGAGGGTTGGGTAGATGAGGCGAGCTTCCAGAGACGGCCACCTGAGCCTAGATTGGGCCTTGCAGTGGTGCATCCTCGGGTGCGACAGAGTGGCAAAGTGGACTATCTTGTTGTACAAGGTCTGCAGCCTCCCTAACTCCATAGCGGCCACACCCTGGAGAACTGGGGCAGCGTAGGTGAGCTTTGGGAGGAGTACGCTAGCGGCAATAGCCACCCTAGCTTCAGGGATAATCTGGTCCTTTAGTCTATAGAGGATTCCAAGTTTCCCATGGATGGCTTTTGTAATTTGGTCTACATGGTTTTTTAGTGTGAAGTCTTGGTCCAGGGTGAGGCCAAGGTATTTGGTGGAGGTGACCACCTCAAGTTTTGCACCCCCCGGACTGAAGTTGTAGAAGTAGTGACCTCTTGGGTCCCAGGGATCTAGGACCAAACAGCATCACCTTCATTTTGTTGGTGTTTAAGACCATTTTATTCAGAGTGAGCCAGTCCTCCATCTGAAGGATGTCTTCTTGGAGGGCTGTCTCCAGCTCTGGTAAGTTAGGGGAAGCTCTGTAAATGACCGTGTCATCAGCATACTGGATAACGCTGCTGCTGCTGCCACAGTGTGTGTGCAGATCATTTATGAACAGCGTGAAGAGAAGGGGGCCGAAAATTGACCCTTGAGGTACCCCTTCTTTGAGTGGTGCTAGGTTGGAGACTTTGTCCTTCCACTTGACCCTCTGGGTGCGTACGGAGAGATAACTCATGAACCATCCCAGTGTATGGGTGTCAAGTCTAAGTGAGCACACATTTTTTGTAGTAGGAGGTTGTGGTTTACCAAGTCGAATGCTTTGGATAGGTCAATAAAGACCACTCCTGTGCTGACCCCTGAGTCATTATTGCTCAGTACTTCTGCCGAGAATTTTGTTAGCGCAGTATCAGTCCCATGCTTGGCTCTGAAGCCGTGCTGTGATGGTGAGATTGCACGGTGGATTTCCAGGTATTCTTGGAGTTAGGAGTAAACTAGTTTCTCCTGTACTTTTGCCATGGCACATAGCAAGGAGATAGGCCTGTAGTTCTCTATAGGCTCTGTAGACCCTCCTTTTGTGTATGGGAATCACTACAGCCTGTTTCCGTAGCTCAGGTACAGACCCATCCATGAAAGACCTGTTTATCAGCCAGGTTAGGGGCTTAGCTAGAGCTGTAGCCCCCTCCTTGAGGATTCTGGTTTGGATCCTGTCTGGGCCCCCAGATCCTCGCGAGTGTAGGGATTTGAGGATGATCAAGACCTCCTTTACCCTGACCAGCCTCAGGTGAAACAGAGGGTGGTCAAGGTCTGGGGGCAGTTGCGCATTTGGCTCACTCCTGTTGTCAGAGGGTACTGTCTTGTATGCATCCAGGTTCATGAAGTACCTGTTAAGGGTCTCCGCAATGAGTGATCCCTCATCTATTAATTGCCCATTGACCATAATTGGACTGGGAGTGTTTTTTTTGTTCCCTTTGATAAGTTCATTAATATGCGACCAAAAAAGCCTGGGATTGCCTAGGTTAGTTTTTTGTAGGTTGGTGATGTAGGCTTTTTTAGTTGACTTTGTGGCATTTTTGCATTGGTTTCTAAGAGCCCTGTAGCTGGCTAAGTCCGCCGGTATAATTGATTTCCTGTACTTTTTCCCGGACTTGTCACGGGTGGACATCAGAGCTTTTAGGGAAGGTAAGATCCACTTATAGCAGCACCCTTTTACTCTGTGGGTTTTCATTGGCGCTTAAAGGTCAGTAATTCTGGCGAGGGATGTCTGGAAAAATTTAACGGCATCGTCCAGGTTAGGTAGGTGTCTTATTGGGCTTTAGTGATAAATTAAAAGAAAACAAAGGGCATGTTACTTTGTTCTTTACAAAAAGCATTAGATGGCAATAGATATATTTTCCCTTGTAGCAAATGATGGTACACCAATTGACATTGTTACTGAATTTAGATATTTGGGGTGACCCTGGAATGTCATCTAAGTTTTCAGGTACATATTAATAATATGACTAAACAACTACATAAAAAGCTAGGAGTTCTATATGCAGTGAGATCTTTTCTTACTGATGAGACTAGAAGAACTATAGCAATGGCATGTCTAATACCTATATTAGACTATGGTAGTATAATCTGGGGAGGTGCTTTTGAGAAAATTAGGCAACAAAAAACACTCTGTATAACTCAATATGTTGATTTACCCATTGGGCTAAATTTAGGGAACATCACTGTAGCCTCTACAGTAGATTAGGGTGGTAACCACTCTCTGGTAGAGATATATTACAGATAGCCTGTATTGTTTATAAGTTAATTCATCATATAAATACAAATACAATCTATAATTTCTTTACACTGCAAACTGTTATGAGAACATTACATTCTCAAAACTCAATTTGTTTGATTGTGTCAATATGCAAAACCATTAAACTTCAGAAATCTTTCATGTCCCATGCTATAAAAATTTGAATGATTTGCCAGCTGGCCTACAACATGCTACCAGTTCACAACAGTTTAAGATGCATTTAAAAAAAATGTTACATCACCAGTCTGTATGCACCTGTACATGAATATGTTATTTTTACTATTTTATTGTCTTTTTTGCACCTTTTGTATTTTTCTATTCTGGTCATGTTTGTTTTAATTTATTGTTTGTCATAAATGATTGAGAGTCTTTGACCCTCACCGGGTCAAGCCTGTAAAAGGGTCATGTAGCTCAGTTGCTTTTTACCCGTTCAAGTAAATGAATGAATGAATGAATGAATGAATGAAAGCATTTCACCATATAATTTGGCAATATCTCTATTAGAGAACTGATGGCATTTCCCCAATTTTATGGTAGAAACCTGGTTAAATGACTGAACTCCATATTCTGACTTGGTATTAACTATTATTAAGTCTGAATGTATGGTATCACAGAAACAAGAAGAGTGGTGGTGTTCTAATTCATGAGCAATAAAAGTAGCTGGTTAACTTTCTGAAAGCCATTTAATTTGCATGGAATGTATTTGGTTGGATCTGTTAGAGAACAACCTAAACATAGAATTTGAATTTGATGGCAGATAAGGACCGCTTGGCCCACCCAGTCTGCCCATTTCCCTACCTAATGGATAAGCTGTAGATCCTAGTTAACCAGCAGCCTACTTCTTTCTACCCTTACACCCTAGAATTGCCTTATGGCTGTCCCATGCATGCTTGAATTCAACCACTGTTTTTGACTCCACAACCTCCTCCGGAAGGCCATTCCATGCATCCACAACCCTCTCTGTGAAAAAATACTTCCTTACATTACCTCTGAGCCACCTCCCCATCTTCAAATTGTGCCTCCTTGTTCTTGCACACCTCTTTTTTTGAAAGATGCTACCCTCTTGGACTTTGTTGATTCCCTTGAGGTACTTGAAAGTTTCTATCATGTTCCCCCTCTCCCTCCTTTCCTCGAGGAAATACATATTAAGCTCCTTTAGTCTCTCTTCATATGTCTTCTGGTGCAGACCCTGCACCATTTTAGTTGCCCTCCTCTGGACAGCTTCCATCTTGTATATGTCCTTGAGGAGATTGGGTCTCCAGAACTGCACACAGTACTCCTGATGGGATCTCACCAGCTGTTTGTACAGAGGGATAGCAACTTCCTGTTTTCTACCGGTGATGCCACTCCCTATGCATCCCAGTATTCCCCCAGCCCTCCTTACTGCCCTCTCGCATTGCTTGCCCACTTTTAAGTCATCTGATATGACTAACCCCAGGTCCCTTTTCATTTTTGCTGTTGTTAGTATCTCACCCCCATTGTGTACTCTTCCCCTGGGTTTTTATTTCTCAGGTGCATTGCCTTGCACTTCTTAGAATTAAATTTAAGCTGCCATACATTTGACCATTCCTCTAACCTTGCCAAGTCCCTTCTCATCCTTTCCATCCCACCTTGTGCATCAACTATGTTGCAGATCTTTGTGTCATCTGCAAAGAGACATACTTTTCCTTCCAGTCCCTCTGCAATGTCGCTTATAATGACATTGAAGAGGACTGGTCCTAATACTGAACCCTGCGGCACCCCACTAATAACCCCCCTTTCTTCAGAGTGGACTCCACTTATTATTACCCTCTATGTCCTGTTCTCCAGCCAATTCTTTACCCAGGCTATTATCTTGGGACCCACTCCCAGGCTGGCTAACTTGTATATTAAACTTCTGCACTTAGCCATCAGTAAACTGAAACTATATTAAGTTTTTTACATTATGAGTTACATTGTTTCAATACTGAGGATGTGAATGGCTTCTGTTGTGTGTACAAACCTTTGTAGTTTTTTTAAACTTTATAATGAAATGAGTGAATCATAGTGTCCAATGTATTATAGACTAGATAATCATTGTATAAACTAATGACTTTTTAATTTAAGTGAAAATGAAACTGAATATGCTTTCTATTGTATTTAAATCATGTTATGCTTTATGTTTGTTTGTCTTTTGTAAATGCAAAATGTTGCCAAAGAAATATACATTTAATGAACCAACCTAACCAACCAACCAATCAACCAACCAGGTAACCAATGTTTGGATACTGTCATAACAAAAAGTTGTAAATGTGTTATGACTGTAATTACTGTTACATATTCAGAATCTATTCTTCTACTAGGACTTTATGACACACTTTATTCTACTTTGACAAGTTTTACCAATTTATTTTTAAATCTCCTCTTGTACAAGGATAACCATTAGATTTTAATATTAAGAGATTTTTTTAATTGGAATCGGTAAGTAATGCAGTAATCTTAGGGGACCTCACTATTACAGTGAGGTTGTCAAAATTATTTACAAACAAGAAAAAGTTATGATAACATATTAATGTCCTCAACAGTGTATTTGGTATGGTGCTGACAAACTGGCCATAACAAATAATGCAGAAATGGTTCTGACTGATTATTTTAATGACCACCATACAATGTCAGGAAAAATATTTTAACTAGTGGGCATCCTAGAGTAACTACTTTGGGGTATTTAAAGTTATTTGATTAATTTGCATTCATTTTGGATTTGTGGGGGTGAGATGGAAACACTTAACAGTAATACTATTTATGCATGAAGTGTTGGAAAATTTCATAGACAAATTCATCACAGTTTTTGATAGGCATGCTCCATCTAAGGCTGGAAGTATTGAATGTGATAATGTACCTTAGAACAGTAGAATCTCAATCTAATGAACCACTGTTATACAAATATCCCTATTTAGAAAACTGGTACTATGTCTCCCAAGTGAAAACTACTTTGAATGGCTCAGTTGCTGTTATACAAACTCCAAATTATTCAAACTAATTTTATGTTGCCAAACAGTTAAACTAATCATGATTGTACTGTTTTCAAATCACCTGCATACAGAAGATTAAAAACAGAGCATAGGAAAAGCAATGACTTCAACATTTTCCCAGTGATTGGCAAGCCTGTAGAAGATAAGTGATGATTAGCTTAAGGAACTCTGATAAACAAGATACATTTTATAGGGACACATTTTCTACAGATAATGAAGTTAACCCAACATACTTTTGGAGCTAGTGAAGGGCCTCATCAGTAAGAATGACAAATCTTATGTTCAAAGTCACTTGTTTGCAAATGATAATGAGGGCAACAAGAATGCTGACATAGCAAATGTGTTTAATAGCTTCTTTGTAGAAGCCAAGGACATTTTTTTTCCAAATCACATGGACAACTCAGTTGCCTAAATTTGAGGAACTGTCATTTAAATGGGCAACATCCAACAAGTTCATTTAAGTTTCACTTTTCAGAGATTTTTTTCTAATCAGGTTTAAATAAATTATTGATACTAAAACCAGCTAAGGCAAGGGGTGTGAAATCATCTAAACAATCAATTACTGAAATATGTGGCAGTAGTAATTTCTTTCCTGCTGAGTTAATTGTTTTGAATGTGTCCCTAGAAACATGTGCATTTTCTGATAAATGTAGAACAACATGGGTAATGTCAATATTTTAATGTAGGGACCAACATCTGGCAAATAGCTATAGGCCTATATTTCTGTTAACAGTTGTGTTAAAAATAATGGAAAGTTTTGTGTCCAAGCAGTTGGTAAATTACTTCTTGGGCAATGAACTTCTTAGTCCTAATAAATCAAGCTTTCATCCTCACCATGGCACCTTGACTCTTTCTTTCTTAATTTTTATAAATCACCTGTTAATAAGCATATATCATGGTTCACTCTTTTGGGCAGTTTTTCTGGACCTGTATAAAGCTTTTGCATTGGTGTGTTACGAATTACATCCTCCTTGTGTTACTTGTTTAGGAGTAATTTAGAGAAAAAACACTAATTTGTTGAATTCAACATGGTAAGATCCAGACTGTTTTCAATCAGTATATATATATTCCAAAAGGATCAGTGAGAGGCCTGTTGCTTGTTTTTATTGCTATTCATGACCTTGAAAAATGGCTACACATCATCAAAAATTGTATAGTTGCATATCATGTTACTGTATAGTATCTGAGTAACCTTCAGACACCCTACCATACCCATTGCTCTCCTATCCTCTGAGGTGGGCCTCCTAGCAGTTTACAAGGAATGACTCAAATCATTTGGTTATCAAGCTCTTAAGGTGGCTGTCCCAGCCCTGTGGAACTCACTTCCAAGATCCTTGAGGGAGACCCCCTCATTGGAAGCCTTTCAGAAGGCTTGAAATCACACTTACTTAGAGATGTCTCTGAATCATATGCTGAATCATATTTATCATATGATAAAATAAGTTAAAATGACTACTCAAAATAAATAATATCAAGTCTGAAGGTAGCCAGTGCATAAGGTGCCTTACCTTATGCACTGGCTACCTTTCAGACTTGATATTATTTATTTTGAGTAGTCATTTTAACTTATTTTATCATTAGCCTGTGTTATTTATTATTTAAATAGATACCTATTTGTGAGTTTTATATTTGTAAATGTTTTATGCTTGAGTTATCCCAACTTTTGTAGCATGCCCTACGCCCCAGAGAATGGGTGACTAACAAATAAAAATGTACTTACATATTTACTTACTATTAGTTTACTATGTTACAACAACCCTCAATTAGATTCAGGCATGTTGACAATCATGCCTAATTAGAGTATGCTGACACCTTTTGCAAAATGATTTAATCTTGAATTTATCTTAAATGCAAATTTTGATTTTTGGCTCACCTGGAAAACTAAGTAATATTCTAGACCATTCTTTGATAACTCTAGATATTAACTTTTGAGTTAATTACACATTATAAGGATTTGGGAATGTGGGTGATTGTAGTTTAACATTTAAAATATTCATTAATAAGTTAATTAGTAAACCAGCTCAGTGGCTGGAGGGCTGAGGTGCTAGGTGCCTTTCCTCTTGCCACACTGGCAACCCATGGGGGTGGACCGGGGGAGGGATGTGTGAGGATTGAATGATTGACAGACAGCTCTCCTGCCCTTTGACTGCCACCATGTGGAGGCATGGTGGCAGTGTGGGCAACAGAGGAGAGTCAGGTGCTAGGCCAGGAGTGGGAGGAGTGAAATCATTTCCGGCCAAAGCATGCATGTATACCTCCATGCTCATGCCTGAACTTGTCTGGGGTCTGGGAACAAAGGAGAGACAAAATAGGTGGAAAACTAGGGGTTGGGGCTTAATGAAGCCTTCCCATTCAGTGCTGATGGTCCACCAGGCTCAAAGGAAGGAAAGAGTAGAAGCTTCAGATGGCCATGTTGCCGGTAGGGATGGACTGATACAGCCGCTGAGCCTGGCAAGGGAGCATAAAGGAAAGAATGGGAAAAAAATGTTTTTCAGTAAAATGTTCCCTTGCATTGATTTTTTGTTTAAAACTTAGAATTGTATGAATAAAGATACCGGGCTGAATACTGAGTAATGATTTTACCTTTGTTTGAGTATGGAGACATACTTTAAGGATAGCACCAAAATAGCTGATTGAACAGTTGGGTGTTCTCTATAGTCAGTTGACCCTTTTTAAGTGATCTGCTTTAAGGAAGACACACCATTATGTTCTGTTTAGGGTGCTGTAAATGTTAAATTTGCTTTCAAAGTTGGGGTAAAGTTGGGAACTCTACATTACGCACAGTCGTGCAAAGGTCTCGGCATTGCCTCAACTACGTGTCTCAAATTTACTTTTTTTTTTAAATGCTCTTTGTATTTAAAAACACATTTAAATCAGGATCATTATGAAATGTGGGGATTTGTGGTTACTAAAAACAAATACTGAAACTTCAGTGGGAAACTGGCAGGGGGTGGGTGCTATGTGGGTGTGGTAATATGTTTTTAAACTGGTAGTGTGGGCTGATGTTATGCTTCAAGAGGGTGTGTTTTTCTAAATACAAAGAAAATTAAAAAAAAGCTATACATAATGGCACTGTATTAGCAAAGGTGGAAGTATGGAGATTTAGGCACTATGTGAAGTGGCACTATTGCTAGTGAAGTGCTACTACACATGATCTCCACCTGGGATCATGCTCACTTTGGCAAGCAGAGAAAAAAGTGAAATAGCACTTTGCACTATGCTAATTTGGTTCATTTCATGTAGTATTATGCATATCATTGTTTTTAAACTTCCCATGCACCTAGTTCTGTAATGTCAGCTTGGATGGCTGTTCCTGGGTGATTGCAAACTGCTACATCTATAGTCATTGGTCCACAAATGCTTAAATGGAGCTGTACCTGAATATCTTCTTCTGTGTTTATTATACATATAATCCAACAACAACAAAAAGGTATTTGATCCACCATGGGAGCAAACACTAGTGCTACCAATTCAAAAAGCAGCTATGTGGAAACACAAAAGAATGGTGCACCCACCTACCCCCACGGAGCATGTTATATGCTATATTTTCCGTTAAGGAAAAAGTCACATGAAAGCATCATGTGATAGAATTTAACATTCATTTATTTCATAGCATTAAATTCTTGCATAGATATTCCACAGTGAAAATACAAATAATAGATACATACAGTTTCCAAGCTAATAAAAGAGACGCATTTCATGAGAGGATATGTTGCAACCTAACAGACTATATGAATAGACAAGACGCAATGGAGGTGGTGACTGGAACTGACATTCTGCCCAATCTGGGTGGGGCTTCTTCAGAGCTAGTTACACTGGGCACTAAACTCTCCTTATATGTAATAGTATAACCATGGTTATCCACCAAAAGTACATGGACTAAACTCCATTTATATTATAGTGCTAAAACAAACACTTAGATTACATCAATACATAAGAAAACATTTAAAATCTGCAGTATGAGGCAAAGTTATAATTGTAATACACAATATATGCAAAGTACAAATCAATAGCCACAGACTTTAGGTGAGTTATAAATAGCAGTGGGGCAGAATTAAATGCAACTGCTGTCCTTGACTTGCAGTGTCCTGAAGTGGACAACTCATATGGTCATCAGGTGCTCCCATATTTGAGACCTGAGATCTGGAATTCTATTCCAATTAACATGCACCCCATAGACAGAATAATGCCTTCCTTTCATGATATACAGATTGGTTAAAAAATTACAAATCCTTACCATATACTGTATTTGAATTGTATGACTAATATGAACATCATGTTCAGATCAGATGGAACTGTCAATTGTAAATCAGGTATTTGGCTTTCTGTATTATACGTTGTGCATTGTAGCACAAGTGTTGCACTGCCTGTTAGTTGCATGCCATTTTAAATAAGCATATGCTCCATGGCTTGTCCTAATGTTTAAACAAACAAACAAACGGCATTAGTATGACCTTTTGATTCATACAGGGCTGCATGTTCTTTACCACTGACCACTGTGGGCATGAAGTCAAGATCCTGCATTCCCATGTTCCCAGTAATACATTTATCACATGTAAGCATCCATCTTAACCGTAATGCATGATTTTGGTAGGGAAAATAGAAATCCAAGTCCAGGTTAACTCTATTTATAAGCCATATTGTTAGGTAACATCAACAGTGTAAGCTCTCAATCAGTTTTGAATGAAAGAGAACATTCACCCCTGCGTAGAAGTAGGAAACACCAGACAGAGTCCAAGTACGGTGAACTTTAACTGCTTTTATTCACCATCCTGCAACAGCATATAGAGCAGTACAAAAAGAGGGGCTGTTTCACCCCTCAATTATGGTCTTCTTCAGAGAATACAAGACAGGTGAATCACGTGTGAATTTATACAGACACTTTACAATAAATCATACAACTAACCAATAAGCATACATCTTTTGTCACACACTTTAACTACACTAGTGCATATGTAAGCACAAACAATTTAGAAATAAAATCCATGTTTGTCTTTATATGTGTGTTTCTAATATCCTATTCATTTTCCTTGTTTATCCTCTGTTCCTGACCACTTGCATTGAAAAGAAACACCAAGAGGAGAGCAAAAAACACGGAAAGTTGATGTTTTGATACTACAGTACTTCAAGATATAAAGATTCAAAGCAATCTTACCTATATTTAAAGATAACATAGGAGTTGGGGCTACCACCACTTAACTAAAAAGGGCCTCAGCTTGAATTTGTCATTTAAACCTGGATACTTGAGAGCACTCAATCTAAAAATCCACTCCTCTTTCTGATTTAGAATGGCTTTGAAGACACCACCTCGTACATCCTTGGGGACTCTTTCAATACCAATGGCTCTGATTTTATGATCACTTTTGGAGGCTGGACTTTTAATATGCATAGCCATGGCATATTCAGTATTTTAATTTTTAATTGCCAATAGAATAAAATCTGCCACATGAACAAGTCAGGATATACATAACTATCTTCTTGCCGAAGTTGATATATAGTTACTAATCAAAATCCACTACAGTTCTTTAGCTCCAAATTGGGGCTCAAAACCATGTGGATTCTGTAGTACATGTCACATTATGGACAAACAAAACAGTTTTCTGAACCCAAAAGCTAGCAGGCTGGAGAAGGTCAAAGGTCAAATTAATTGCACAACCGAGGCAGTTGTGTATATGCTGACCTGTTCATGTGGCTGATTTTATGTGAGCTGCACAAAAAGAGATGACTCCTAAGACTGAATGAGCATCTATTGGAAATAAAAAATCAAGACACTGATTATGCTATGGCTATGCATATTAAACATCAGCATCCAAAAGCGATAGAATTAGAGCTGTTTCAATTTTAATTGCAATTTCACTTTTTTTAAGAAGACTAAAAGCTCTAGTGTGGATTCTGTTTTGCTGAGTCCAGAGCCCTAGTGTGGATCATTTCGACCACCAGGACAGCCAACAAGTCTGATACAATAGGTGAGCCTGAATATGCTCATGCATTCCTGGAAGTTGGGATTGTATTACATTCAGACTGTTTGTTTCTATTAGAGCAAATGCTTTGCTCGACCAGCATTGCAATTTTTGTTTCACTGTGTCTGCAATACAGTTTGCTTGTTTGCATTAACTAGAGACTTTTTTGCCCTTTTTTTGGTGAGCTGACCTACCTACTCCACAGAGTAGAGACTTGTGCCTTCCATTCTGTTGATAAACTTTCAATGTAGTGTTCTACTGAAAATGTACTTTATCAATTATTATCTGTTTACTATTCATTTGTATTGAGTATTTGTACACCAAAAGTGTCTCTCAAAATGGTACACATAGTATGTAAGCAGTAAGTCATTATAGAGTTGTCTGGGGTAAATGCATGCCCAGATACATAATTAGACACACGGTACTTGCACCAAGTGCCTTTAACACCAGGAAGTGTATTAACAACAGAAAACATGATCTGGGATATTTTACTGCACTTATAAAATGGATAAACAAAAAACAGTTTATAAAACAAAACATAAATGCCAATTTTTGATCAAAAACAGGTATTTTGTTTTGTTAAAAGTAGCTAGTCAAAGGTAGTCTGCCCCTACCTGTCAATAATCTATTTTACGTTTAAAAGATGTTATTTTTGGTTTTTATGGAATACAACAATTCAAACTTCTGCAGAATTCCCTGGCAGAATTCTAGCCCCCTTATACACAAAAGAATATCTTGCATGGAACCAAGGTGTCATTTGTATTTTTCCAGGTAATGGTCACCAAAGGAAGAAACACCAGGGATTAAAACTGGAAATAGCCTTCAATTTTTTTTTTTTTTTGTATAAGAGTGTAAGGAGGGTATCAACAGAGAAAAAATGTTTAATTCTTGTTTTCTTGTTTATTTAAATGTAAGGGTGTTTTACCTTCTAGGGCCTTGTTGAAGGTTTTCACTAAGTAACGGTGAGAGACATCATTGTGACAGCAATCAGGGATGAGGGAAGTGGCTCACAAATTCTTTGTCTAATTAGCGCAAACTTCAAATCTCATTGCTGGAACTTGTTCCAACCACTGCATTTTTAGGAAATTAAACATATGGGTCTTTGAACCTCTTTAACAAAAAGGTAGCAGGGCATTTCCAACCCATTTCTAACAAAGCACAGTATCCTTAGAATGCTTAACTATGACTAGAAATCATACCTTTGTAAGCCTGAGTAGACAAGAATCTTGTGGAATCCCATCCATACAATACTTTGTTCAGAAGAATGCACTTACTGTACATGTCATCTTCACAAGATGATATGAAGTAAAAGAGAAAATTTTCAGCATTATCTACACGAGGTCAGAGAGTGTGTGGCATGGTATTTTACAAATATAATATAAGTGATGAAATATTTAGTAAATAATTTAAGATTTTTGAATTATGTGTAAACACTAACATATAGTAATTACACATGCATGTATATAAATAATATTTTATTTAAAGAACTGCACAAATCAAGTGACCTCCTCTCCAATTCTAAATCCCCAGGATACTGTTTTAAGGTGATTTTATTTTTATTATTGCCTATATATCAATTTGTTTACAATTTGAAATGTTCTGCTGAGGTCCAGGGAAATAATTTCCCACCACCATGTTATGGGCAGCACCACAGTTCATTTACTTTGTGTATGTTAAAGGGGAAGTAAACATTACAGGAGCCACTCAGATTATGAAAGGTGAAAAAAAATATCTTCCAAATGAGTTATTGGACTCAGCAGCAGGTGCATAGAGTCATTAGATATGAACATTTAAATCATCTGTAAATTAAATCAAGGCAGCAGTCATTTTATGGAATCATGAAACAAAAAATGATGTCACTGAAGGGTAAGCTGTAATTTACAACATATAGTTTGCACCTCAGAGACATCATTTTCTTTCAAGAAATCCCATGAAGTGGCTGCTGCCTTGATCTAATTTACATATGATTTAGATATTAATATCTCAGGACCCCTTACACACATTGGCAAGCCCCATATCTCATTTGTAATGCCATTTGATAAGCCTTCACAGTTTTAGTGACCCCTGCAATGTTAACTTCCCTTTAATGTGTTGTGCTGACAAATGCTTGAGTTGGGAAGCCACATTAATATTGAGATTGCCACTGCAGTACTCGGCTGCCTGTGATATGGTAATGGGCATCTATTTCCCCAAGAGTAAGAGATTACACATTAAACTATAAAAGAAAGATACAGAAGTCATAACAAAATGTGTTATTTTGGCCAACAATGCTGATTGAACAGTTTAGTAAACAGTTTAAATGCTACATTGGAAGGCATTTAAACTAGCCAATGTGGGAGGTGGAAAGAGGCAGGGAGACAAAAAACTGTCCACCACTAATTCACATGATCAATAACGAGAATACTGGGGAACCAGAACCAACAAAGTAAGCAAATAAAAGAGAATGCCAGGAGGTAGACGGAATGATTATAACTGAAAAGTGTAGTGGGCAAAAGATAGAGGGCAAAGGGGAAAAAGGGGGGTGGTGGAAACACAACCTAGACAGCCATGTGTACAAATTATGAAAGTCTGAGCAACAAGGCAGCTGATTTAGAGGCCACAACAGTGAAAGCTGAACTGGACCTGGTGGCCACCATAGAGACCTAGTGCAATGAAAATCAGGACTGGAGATTGGCAATACCAAGTTATACCCTGTTCAGAAAGGGCAGAGTGGGTAAGAAGGGAGGGGAGTGGCTTTTTATGTAAGAAACAACATAAAAGCTACAGAAATTCAGGGGGAGCTAGGAGGAAAGGAAGTACTCTGGGTCACCCTGGAGACAAGAAAAGGGGCCACTATTCACACAGGAGTGAACTACCGACCGCTAGCTCAGGGAGAAGAAATAGATAAAGAATCAATGGAAACAGTTCAAGGATGTCTAGCAAGGGAGAAGTATTGATAGTAGGAAACATTACTCTACCAGACATAGATTGGAGTCTCCCCATGGCAGTAACAACCAGCAGTGGGGATATACTGGACTTCCTGGAGGGTGCATTCCTCATACTAGTTCTGGAACCAACTCATGGAAGGGCATCATTGGACCTGGTATTGACATACAAGGACAGGGTTGTTATATCACAGAGGGTGACCACCTGGGGGCCAGTGATCACTGCATGGTGTAGTCTGATATAAAAACAGGGTTGGTGTGAAGCCACACAAAGACAAGGGTCCTGGACTCCAGGAAGGCTGATTTTAAGAAAATGGGGTAATGCCTGAGGGATGCCTTGGCAGAGGCAGGGAAACTGGATGGAGTCAAGGAACAGTGAGCAGAGAAAAGGCTACAAATATATGCATCAAGTGGGTTAGCAAGAGCAAGAGGAAAAAAAGACAACTCTGGTTCTCTGACGAGGAAGCCGAAGTAGTCAAAACAAAAACAAAATGGTATTTAGAAGGTACAAAAGGACACAGAGGGAGGAGGATAGGGAGAAACAAAGGGAGGCAGAGAAGGAGGTTAGGGCAGCAAAACCACAAGCAGAGGAAAATATTGCAAAATCAGTAAAAACACAGAGATAAAACATTTTTAAGATACAGTGAAAAGACAAAAGCCAGGGGAGGGATAGTGAGGCCGAAAGGAGAAGAGGGATGTGCATGTCAGAGGACCACTAAATAGAAGACATACTTAACAAATAACTTCCTTTCAGTATTTACAGAAACGGGAGTGGGAAACGGACCACTGGTAAAGAACAAGGGCATTAAGTGTTAGGGATGTGGACACTAGCCCTCTTACAGATAAAGGCAGTATAGCGTAGTGGTTAAGGGCCCTGAGCTACAAACCTGGAGACCAGGGTTTGAATCCCTTTAACCCCCACTTGCATACTGTGTGACCCTGAGCAAGTCACTTAACTTCCTTGTGCTACCAGGCTGCACTTGGAAACATGTTCAGGCTTAGTGTGCCTTTCCTGGTTAAACAATTTCCCCTTCCTTCCTTTCCTTTCCTTTCCTTACAGATGATAGAGTCCTTAGGGAGCTAGCACAATTAAAAGTGGACAAGGAAATGAGACCTGATGGGATACACCCCAGGATACTAAGGGAACTCATGGAGTAGCTGACTGCACCTCTAGCAACCCTGTTCAACCTATCATTGGAAACAGGGGAGGTGCCAGGGGAATGGAGGAGGGCAGTTGTGGTCCCACTTCACAAGAGTGGAAATATGAAGGAGGCAGGTAATTACAGGCCTGGCAGGCTGATGTCAGTTTTGGGCAATGTTATGGAACAACTGCTGAAGGAAAGGATTGGGGAATACCTTGTTGTCAATGGTCTACAGGATCCAAGGCAGCATGATTTCATGGGGGGGGGGGGTCTTGCCAGACTAACCTGATTGAGTTTGTTGGTTGGGTAACCTGGCAAGTGGATCAGGGAGGAGCTGTGGACATGGCCTACCTTGATTTTTGGAAAAGGCCTTTGACACAGTTCCTCACAGGAGACTGATAAACAAACTGGAGAGCTAGGGAGTAGGGACTAGAATAGTTAAAAAAAAAGAAGAAGAAGAAATATAATTTTGGAACATCTCTATATGGGGAGTGTTGTAACTCAAGTTTGTCTACACATCCTTGGTGTGTAATGTCAATTCAAACCACTCCTGCTTTGCTGTCATGATTTATGAGGCATCATGCATGCACATTGGCTTGAAAAGAAACTTAGTTATAGACAACTGCTCATGCACTATTCTGTATTTTGTTTACACATCAGTAAGCAAGCAATAATAACTGACAGGATGGGTGATATTGGGCATTACCAGACAGCCCAGGGGCATAATGTGGCCCGACACTGAGGGCAGATGACCTTATAGCCCCTGGAAAGTCTGGTATTGCCCATACTGCCCACACTGAAAGGTATTATTGCAGTTAGAAAATGGTCTATCTGTAAAGTTATTTTGTAATATTTAAGAATTAAAAAAATAATGAAAAAAACAGTCTAAAATGAACTTATAGTTTTTTGTTTGTAAAGTAGTTTCTCTCCTGGTATCCTTACAAATACTTACCAGCACATGGAAGTGCAACATTTCACAGTTATTTTACTGTTTGCTTACTGCTGCACAGTATGTCCTTCCTTGGTACTTGAACCTTAACCCCCCCCCCCCGGGCTCTTCATTCCCTTTTTTCCCTCCAGTTTCTTAATTAGATTGCATATATAACTGCCACGTTATGCTTACAGCAGCTTTACAGTGATTGGATAGCAGAGCCAAGTGAATGGTGGAGAGTGACCGCTCACTAAGCAGCAAAGTGGGTGGACAGCTTCTGGAGAATGGGGCATGAGAGCAGGGTGAGGAGAATGCTATTGTTTAAACTAAGTGCAGTAGGGGAAATGCTCATCTGCTTTTTCTATCTTTCTGTTTCATAACTATGCTCTGTTTACACTTATTGTGTTCCGGTCAGCATAGAAGCATATGAGAGCTGACCAACCAGCATCAGAAGCAGTGCTGGTGATCAGTGTCGTGTGGAGCAGTCAAGCCCCACAACTGATTTTTTTTAGAAAAAACAATTTTTCACTTCACTTAAATTAGGCAACTGCCTAGCTCATTGACTGGTATTTCGTGGTGGTGGGGGCATACTGACACATGCTCTGACAAAAAAATGTTGGCAGTTTGAAATTATATACCCAATGCTTCAGCCAATGAAGAAGTAGGCTGGGCACAAGGATACTTGGTTGGGCATGAGGCAGGTTTGGGCTGGCATTTTTTTGCTCGGCAACTCTTAAAAGTTAATGTACCCCTGTGGAATGGGTACCAGCGAATCAGATAACAGAAAACAAAAAGCCCATTTTCTAATATGATATAAAGCATTACCAACATATCATATGTGAGGCATCACAATTTACGGAGATTTTATGACAATGACAATTTTATTTATGTATTAATTAATTCATTTACTTTTTTCAAATGTGTGACTAAAGAACTTTTTATAAAAAGCATGCTACAGTATATGAGTTTAAGGAATTCATGAGATGAGCTGACAGTCTGATAAACCCATAAAATCTGAATTTTTCAGCTGCTCTTTACTGTACACAGATTCATTACAATAGCAGGTATCTTAACCACTCAATGCAATTTTAATGTGAAAGTATATACTTGTACAAATATCTCACCCCTCATTAAGGCTGAATGACAGTCCATGATTTTTTTCTGTCAATGCATTCTAAGAAATCCCACAATGAACTGTGTATGAATGAGGCTCTCCTTGTCACTTGGGGCAAAGCAAACAGAACAAATTAACCCTTAAACTAAAAGTACAAGTTGGGTGTAAGTGAAATATACTATATATTGAAGGAATAAAACTTACTTTTCTGCTTCCATGCAATTTCAAAATGGATTTATGTCTAGAAGTTCAATGACAAATACCATTGTTACAAAAAAGTAGTTTGCTTTTTATCCCATATTTCTTTCAGGATTTAAAGATAAAGAAGAATAGAACATGGGAAAACATACAGTGCTAAATTTATTTAATTTTTTTATTTAGAAAAGTTTTATCAGGAAGGCATATTGTGTACCAATAGAGGCTCCTTTCCAGATGTATTCTAGGCAAAGGGGAAAGAGGGGGACTTTAAGACAATAAACAAGAGAATACAGAATCAAACTACAAAACAATTCACAGCTCATACATAAAGGCAATGGATAACCATGAGAGAAAATCATCAAAACACATTTATGCAGGTGGACATGTAAGGAAAGTACTGGCAGAAATATGTTTTTAATCCTTTTCCTTTCCAACACACAAAGGTTTAGTCTCAGAGTAATTCAGCCTTTCTTTGGCACCCCTTCATTGATGAGGGGCCTGCAAGGGACTGGGCCATCATCCAGCAGTGGTCAGTTGCTTCATTATCTGGTTTATTCCCCAGTAGGGCTTGCATGTATGCAATGATGCATTGAAAATGCTCTGCCTCCATGGTCATGCATATGAATGCGGGGTTCACTTCCCTGGCTACACCATGGTGCTGATCTAGATTCCTGTAGGTGGCAGGCAAACCATGGGACATGCAGCTCCCTCTCCATGAGAGCTGTCCTACAGATGCTCAAACCTCCCTCCCTGGCCAGCCCCCCAGTGATCCAGGTCCATTCCAGAACACTGGTTGATGACCTGGTGGGAGATAAGGCACCCAGTGCCACAGCCCTCCATACCACCAACCCAACAATTTATTTATTTATTCAAGTGTTTAACCAGGAAGGCACACTAAGCACTCTAAATGCTCGATTCCAGATGCATCCTGGGGGAAGGGGAACATAGACAATAGCTGAAAAGCATATATACAGGAAAAATACATAGAATAAATTCTCTGAACATTTGGTCCAAGTGACTAGGCACAGAGGTCAGGAAAACAGTAGAATATGCAGTAGTTTGATAGTGTAGTGCAGTCAACATGAACAGTAGGTTAAACATAATTTAGGTGCAGCATGTAAGTGCAGTCAAAATACAGTCACATCATGCTGAGAGCAGAACAGCCTAGGCACATGAGCAGGTAGGGGCTAGGTGAGCTTGAAGCAAGGAGTTTAGGTGCAGAGGGGAGGAGTAGTGATGAATGTTTGCTGGGAGGGAATTCCACAATGTTAGTATGTGGTAGCTGAAAGCAGCCTGATCGGCAGTAGAGGACCTAAGTGTGACTGCGAGCGAACGAGAGTCCAAGTTTCGGAGAGAGTAGGCTAGGGTGGAGGGGTTTCCCAGGGTAGCAGAGAGGTAGGAGGGGAGGTGCTGGGACCAAAACTTGGCTGGAATTTTGGCAGAGTGGGATTGCCTGTGATTATGAAGAGAGGAGAGTCCCATAGATTGGTACAGGGCATAATGGTATGTGGAGTAGGGGCAATTCAGTGCAAAGCGGCAGAAGGAATGAAAAAGAGGGTCCAGCCTGGCTAGGGTTGACTTGGGGCCAGCACTGTAGACTACAACGCCATAATCAAAAACAGGGAGAATCATTTTTTGCACAATGGCCCTCCAAGCAGGTGGAGGGATGCAGTCATGATTCTGAAAAAGTACACCAAGCCTGGGGTGAAGCTTCTTAAGTAGCGAGTCAATATGTGTGGAAAAGTTGAGGTGCTGGTCCAACCATACTGCGAGGTATCTGAAAGAAGTACAGGATTCCAGTGGTGTCCCTTCCAGGGTGCAGAATGTGATTGGAGAGGGGAGCCTAGAAAGTGTCTGCCTAGTGCCAAAGGTTAGAGAGACTGTTTTCTTGGCATTGAGGAGGAGAAGATTTAAGCAAAGCCAGTGCTGGACTGAGATAAAATCTTGCTGTAGTCGGATCATGACCTCTGAGGACGAGGGGTTGGATGCATACAGCACAGTGTTGTCTGCATACATATGGACTGAGGTGTGCAGGTAGGCAGAGGGCAGGTCGTTCAGGAAGATCAAGAACAGGAGTGGGCCTAGGACAGAACCTTGTGGTATGCTGGAGGTGACCAGGAGAGGAGCTGAAGTGGAGGAACTGATATGGACAGATTGGGACCTGCCAGCAAGGTATGAATGGAACCAGGAGATGGCCCTACTGGATAGACCGGCATTGGCGAGTTTGGCTAGGAGTAGAGAGTGAGTGACTGTATCGAATGCCTTGGAGAGAACAATGAAAATGGCTGCTGTGATGTGGCCAGCATCCATCCCAGTAAGGATGGAGTCAGTAAGCCTGAGAAGGGAGGTAGTGGTGGAGTGGGATTTCCTGACGCGAGACTGGTAGGGGGAGAAAAAAGAGGTGGAGTCCAGAAAGGGAGATAAGCGAGAGAGTACCAGGCATTCCTGTAATTTTGCGAGGGCAGGTATGATGGAGATGGGCTGGTAATTGTTTGGGTTTGAGGGATCCCCACCCTTAGGAAGTGGAATCACTGTGGCATGTTTCCATTCAGAGGGGATTTCAGCACGGGCGAATGAGAGGTTGAAAAAGGAGGCCAAGGGTTTGGCTATGGCAGGGGTGGAAAGGAGAAGCATTTTTGAGTCCAGACCAGTGGGGCATTTGCCCTTACTTGGATTAAGGGTAACCAGTGCATTATAAACCTCATCTGGGGTGACATGTAGGAAGGAGAAAGGCTGAGCTGGGGGGGGTATCACAACCCAGGGGGAAGTGGGTTGACGATGGGTGTGGGGGGGGATCTGGCAAGGGAGAGGAGTGGCTGTTTGTGAAATGGGAGTTAAACAGAGTGGCCACAGCTGGAGGGTTGGAGATGGTGAGACCTCCTATCTGCAGGGATGGAGTGGGGGGCTGCAAAGGGGAGCTGATAAGTGACTTGACCACATTCCAGAATTTGGACGGGAGATGGGAGGAGGAGTTGAAAGCACTCTTAAAATAGTTAGCTATTGCTTGGCACATTTTCCTAGCACAGGCATTTCAAAGCACACGGTAGTACTGATGGACAGCTGGACACTTTAGAGGTTTTCCAGGCTTTGTCTCTGGCTCCAAGGAGGGCAAGGATGTTTGGCGTAATCCATGGAAGGCGAGAACCTCTGACCCTGGTTGTTCGGAGCGGGGCGTAGTAGTCCCACACAGCAGTGAATTTGGATTTGAAAGCCAGCAGGGCCTCATCTATAGTAGTGGATGGACTGATGTGCGACCAGTCAGATTTGTCTAAATCATTTAGTAATGAGTGGAGGTCCAGGGATTCATAGGATCTAGTCAGGATGATTCTGGGAGGAGGAGCTTTAGGTCTGAAAATGTTGTGTACTGAGTACATACCATGATGGTCACTAAGAGCATCCGGAATAAGGGCAGCAGCTAGGAACCTGTTGGGGTGCGTGGTGAGGGACCAATCTAGGAGGGTGTGAGTCTGTGTTTTGTGGTTTAAACATGTGGGCTCAGAGATTAGTTGTTTTAAGTTTAGGACTGTCACCTTGTGCCGAAGCTTGGAAGTAGACCCAGCAAGCCAGTTCAGGTTGAAATCACCGAGTATGTGGAGCTCACCACCCGCCGCCAGGGAGTTCAGTGAGCCCAGGTGATTCAGTAGTGTATGAGGGTTGGTGCCAGGAGCCCAATAGATACGTGCTATGAAGATTGGAATCGAGTGGGGGATGCAGAGTTTGACCATTAGGGCATCAATGGAGTCTGAGGGCTGGAATAGGGTAACTTGGAAGAACTGGATGGCGGTGGCAATGTACATGGCTAAGCCTCCCCCTTTTCTGACAATCCAGTCATGCCAGATGAGTCTGTAGCTGGGTAGAGCAAATACATTGTCAGGGTTGTGAGGCTTTAGCCAAGTTTTGGAGATAATCAGGATATCTGGTCTGAGGGTCATAGCAAGAGGTTGGAGTAGGCTCAGTTTCTGTAGAAGGCTACATATATTTAAGTGCACTAGTTTAAGGCCTGAGGGGAGTTGGGGGGGAGCAGAAGGGTTTGGGGTGTGGTAGAGGGTAGGTCCGGGGTTTGGCTCAATGTCTGCTGCAAGGAATAGTAATAGAGTGATCAGAAGTTTGGAGTTTTGGGTGACCCAGTGCAATTTTCTGGGGGTGGTATGTGGCTTGGGGGTAGAGGCTGGTGGCCACCAGTCACGGGGCAGGAGGGCTAGATGGCTAGCTTGGAAGGTGGATGGGAGGACACTGGAGCCAATCGACAGTGTATGAAGGTGGCAACCATGGTGTGAGACAGCTGAGGTAGCAGAGCTAGCCAAGTTCAGTGGCAGCCTGGTGCATAGGGATTGGCATATCAGCAGGGTAGGGAAGCTAGCTGTTGGGAGGGGCACCCAGGTGGAGAGGTTAAAAAAAGTTAATAGTACCAGAGGCAGCATCTTGGATAATGCTGCAGAGCGAGGGTTAAACAAACTTCTTTGTTTTTTTTTTGTTTGTTTCTTTTGCTACGATAAGCTGAGTCCCTAGTGGAGAGACCTCTAGTGATAGTTCTGTATAAGCTGCAGATGGGAAAGTGAGCTGATTGGCTCAGACACACATGTGATCCACCCTATATAACTAGGAGTTGGCTATGGGTGGTGGGGAACTGATGCGAAGTGAAAGCGGGGCTTTTCACACAGTTGCTGAGGCTTCTATCTGTAGCCCAGGAGGAGAGCCGTTCCTATAGCACTCATACCTCTCAACTGTACCACATTATGAGGAACGTTCCTCATATTACTTCACAAAAGCTCCCTGTTCCACATTTTAAGGACTTGTTCCGCATTCAAAGTCAACATTTTAAAGCAAAAATCCATAGTAAATGATGCAAAAAATATATTGTTCAATTAATAACAGACTTTCTGAACATAAATGCAACATTTTAACAGTGTTTTGAGATTCTTAGATAAAGATTTGATTAAGTGTTCCACATTTTGCCCATTTGTTCCACATTTTGATAAGCAATGTTCCACATTTGGGGGACAAAAGGTTGAGAGGTATGGTACTAGCGCTTTTCTGTGTCTTGGGGGAGGAGGTCCACATTCTGGTTCGGGGGAGGGCTTCCCTTGTGCCCTCATGACCACCACTAACCCTGAGGAGCAACAGAGAGAACAGGACTTTAAGTAGGTAAGCTGAGGGAGGGGCCAAGATGTTAGAAGGCAAGTGTTTGCACAAATACCAGGCAAGCAAGAAAATGCATTTGCAGCCAGCACAGTTAAAGTCAGGCTTGAGCTGCTAAGCTCCCAATAATAGACAATTTAGATGGCTAAAAGGTTGCTAAAACTACAGGATTAATTACATTGGGAACTTAATATTTAAAGTTACGGTGCAGCAAGCAGAGTAAATTCGGATTAAGCAGCAACAAAAAATTAAAACTCCTGCAATTAATTGTGCCTTTCTGGTTAGCAACAACAGTTAACACTTTCTGTTGTTTAGCATCTCAATACACTTACTCTTCTTCACTCTGGGATTGGGTGGCATTATAAATTAAACTGTCTTACCTTGCCTTATTTAAGGAATAAGACATGAACTTTTGTGAATTATATCTGCTGGAGGATTTGATTGTATGAGGCTGTAGGACAAGGTTCTTGAACTACCATGAGGTATGTTGGAAGGTAGAAACATAGAAACATAAAATCTGTCTGCAGGCAGGAACCACTTTTCCATCTAGTCCGCCACTCTGTTGCAGAGTGTAAAGCCAATACATTTTATTCCACTTAACAAATGTGTTTTTTTTAACACAAACAAGTCAGTGTTTTAATGGCTGCTTTAGCAAAACTTTGCATTTTGCTGTCTCTTTAATAGGGATGTTTCTATGACAGCATGTTGCCTTTTTTCTCTCATCCCCCAGTGTCCTTGATCAAAGCACTCAAGCACAGAGAAATGGCAGGATTGTTAGTAACGTATGTTTGACTGGTCTATTTAAAATTTTATTTTATTTTCAACTTTTGCAATGCTACTTTTGCCAGTGACAAGGTCAGTGCAACTTACCCTAATTAATTTATTTGAATTTTGTTTTTGTATGTGTGAGTTTTTTTATGTTTGTTCTGGAAGCTTTCAGTCTGTCTTTTTTAGTTGATTGAGTGGTTGCAATATATGGTTCCTGTATTTGTTCTGAGTTACATATTTTCTTGTTCTTTAAGCTGTATTTTGTGGTGTGTATTTCTGCAATTTTAGATACTAGACCCTATGTGCATAGGGATGTAATGCCTATGTGCCCCAGATCCATTGTATACAGGCAGGCCTATGATGCAAAGCTATATGTTGGGAGTCCTGTGGACCACTGGCAGCATTTACGGAAGGGGCACACACACCTTCTGTAGTTGATTCCCCAGCTGTGTGTGCAGTTATGTATGTAGATGTCCAAGGGAGTGACTAGGGGGCATGCCTGCACTCTACACCATTCACTACAGTGCAAAGTGCTGGAAGAGGGGGCACAAAAAATTGAGCAGACACCTTGCTACATCCTCTGTGTGCCCCTGAAAAAAGATGCTTGCTAGTGGTAGGAAGGAAACTAGGAGAGGAAGCAAGGACTGGGGATGACAATTAAGGCATGTGCCCCTTATTTTTGCAAATATAGGACTTGCAGCATCTGAAAATCCCCTTCTCACTCTATGCAGAACAGGGGATCTACTGTGGAACAATGACTAGATGCCCATCTGTGTCCTCCAATCTGCCCCATGAACCAGTGCACCAGGGGGTTGGGCTGCCAACAGGCACTTTGCAGTGGCCTGCAATCATGAGTGCTAGCCACCATGAACCAGTCCATGGGTGTGGAGCTGCACAGGCCTGGTACACACCTACCATGCATACCCAGACCTGAATTGTACATAGTCACCTATTGGTAGTGATTAGGGGCTTAATCTTTAGTCACAAGGGAGTACTGCAGCATGTGTTAGTGCCAATACATTACCTCTGCCCCTCTCCCAAGCTACGCTCAAAGGGGACTGAGGAATCCTTCCATGCTAATTCATGAATGTATGCTGGTGAAAAGAATTGGTTGGGGTTGCAAAAAAAAAAAAACATCTTATGAAATGCTCAGAAGCATGGCAATATTGTGACACTGAGTACTGCAATGTGTCACTACCTATTGAATAATAACTGCCTGGAAATAGTGGTAAGGGTGTTGGAGTGCTGCGGTGGGTGAGTACAGATATAGGGAGCAGAGATCAGTGAGGAACTGGAAAGAATGACACACTCATATGCACATCCAAGGCATGTGAGGTAATCCAGTGTACAACCAGATACTTCTATGATGTAGTTCAGCTTAGGGCCCCATTGAACTATGAGGCATGATGGCAGAGGATAAACCAGTGGAGTTGGGGGTCCCATAACAAATTGCGTTAAGGACATGCATGGGATTATATTGTGTGCCATCCATTGTGCAAACATTTTTTTTGTGCAAAATAGTGCTGTGAGGAATTTTCCAATTCTGACAGAATGGAATTCTGCAGAATTTCAGATAATTCTGACAAATTCTGCAGAATTCCAATTGTAGCGAAATTTTCCCACAGTTTTTGGAAAAATATTCCACATTATATGTGATCCATTAAATGTTATTCCACAGTTTACATAGAAATGCTTTTTGCAACTCTGTGGCATGCAAAGGAACCCTGTGAAAGGCATTTTGAAAGTAGAATTGCCATTCTGCATGAATATCACTCATGGAATTTTGCATTTGACACTGCTCTAGTGCAGAGTGACAGCTGGAATGCCTTACCTGTATTCTACAATGTGCACTGGTGTCTCTGCTCTCTGGTGGACATTTGTTGTTCTGTACGTGGTGATATTATGTGCCAGTGAAAGGGGACACCTCACTGCCTCCCATTTTGCAAACCTATAAAACTGTGTCTGTGAATTGATGCCTGGGTCTTTCCTCTGTAAGTATATTCTTCATTTAAGGATATAAATTGATCTGACATGGAAATGAGTGGGTGGCTCTCTTTCTGACTTTGTTTTTGACAATTTTAGCTCATTTGAATGATAAGGAAAGATTTTGTATTTTGACAGAATTGATTTGATTTTTTACAGGCCGATTCGTTTTCTTGTGTGCAAAGTGGGAGAGGCTGAACATGTTTCTATATTAATAATATGTTTCCCTTTTTACGTTCACTTGCGCGCATGCGCTAGGAACGTCTTGGGAGAGTAGCACACTTGGAGGTGTGCCTCTCCCATCCAGTGCACTGCTCCCTTGAGCAGGCATGGCGGTCCTGCACCAATGGGTGCAGGAGCTCAGTATGACAGCGGTGTTCCTCTGCTTCAAAGGAAAACACCACTGCCATACTGAGCGCCACGCTGTCTGCTCCATCACACGCTCTCCCCCATGCGCGCATCACGCCACCCCCCCAAAGAGTTCCTGCCATGCTGGGAGCCCACCCCACCCCAGTGTGGCAAACATTCTTTGTTTTGCCGACAGGGGTTACCAATCCCCCGTTGGCTCCACGGCCCCCCCAAGCCATCCTGCTGCCATGCTGGAAGCCCACCCCAGCATGGCAAACGGTAGTTTCATTTGCCGACGGGGGGTGCCCAATCCCCCGTCGGCTCCTCGGCCCCCCCACACATCTTGTGCCACGCTGGGAGCCCACCCCAGCGTGGCAAACATCCTACGTTGTCTTTTTGTGTTTTTAAACCTGTAAAACAATAACAGTCCCGCAGCACGTCTCCCAGCCCCCACAACCCGCACCCACCCACTGAGCAGCCTCCCACACCCCTCACCCCATACTTACCTCTGGACTCTGGCGGGACGATCTTCGGTGGACTGGGAACACGTCTGCACTCTTCAAAGCCGACCGCGAACTGAGGAAATGACGGTAAGCTGTATAATGGGCTACATAGGGGGGTTTCAACTTTATTGCATATCTCAGTCATTTTTTGGAATTTTTGCACCAAATTTTCAACATAGGGTTTTTGGTACCCCTTCTCATGAATGATATCACTGTCATGTCGTTATTCAGGCCTGAAGGGTGATTTTGCAGGCACTGTGCAGTCACTGTGCGAAATCACCCTTCGGCCTCGAACAACACCATGACATTGACATTATTCATGAGAAGGGGTCCCAAAAACCCCATGTTGAAAATTTGGTGCAAAAATTCCAAAAAATGACTGTTTTACGAGCGTGCGTTGCGCAGTTCCTACGCAGGCTTGTAAGTTCACGAATTTTCAATATTTTCACTCCAGATTTTCAACATTGCCATTTTATCATACCTTCTTATGAGTTGTACAGCTGTCATTTTTCACATCTCACCCAAAACGTGTTTCTGCCCATGTAGTGCACAATGGCACAGTCGGTCTGTGAAATCAATGTATGGAACACATTAAGAAAATCACAGTGATCATGAGCAGAGGTCTTAAAATGGCTGTGCTGAAAATTTGGTGAAAAAATTCCTAAAAATGACTGTTTTATGAGTCTGCGTTGCGCAGTCACTACGCACGCTCGTAAGTTTGCGAATTTCCAATATTTTCACTCCAGATTTTCAACATTGCCATTTTACCACACCTCCTTATGAGCAGTAGAGCTGTCATTTTTCACATCCTGCCCAAAACGTCTTTACCCCCATGTAGTGCACAATGGCGCAGTCGGTGTGCGAAATCAGTGTATGGGACACAGCAAGAAAATCACAGTGACACTGTTCATTAGCAGAGGTTTTAAAATGGCAATGTTGAAAATTTGGTGAAAAAAATCCTAAAAATGACTGTTTTATGAGCATGCGTTGCACACTTCCCAGGCACGCTCATAGGTTTGCGAATTTTCAATATTTCCACTCCAGATTTTCAACATTGCCATTTTACCACACTTCCTTATGAGCAGTACAGCTGTCATTTTTCACATCCTGCCCAAAATGTGTTTCCGCCTATGTAGCGCACAATGGGGGTAACAACAAGGTCATGCTGACAATTTATTGTGGAAATGCCAGCAATCGCACAGGGCATTAGGGTAAAGCACCATACATGCCAAACACCACTGCAAATACCTGCAAGTGAACGTTCGGCATTGACAAATGCTTGTTATCACTGTAATGGATGTTTTTACACTGCAGTTTCATGCTGCTGTTAAGCTTTGACTTTCCTGTTGTTTTCAATGTTTACAGCATGTGCTTTTGTGCACTCCCACCGCTTGTTTAGATGCTGAGCTACTTTGCCAGTTTCTTTGCACTATATTGGGTTATTGCAGCTGCCTGGGTATTTTACTTCTTTTATCTCCATAATCACCTTTGCTCATGTCACACCTGAAAACAAGTTTTGGCTCACAGTGTTTTTTTTCTGGACAAAAACTATTAAACAATAGGGAATGTTGTGTGCTTGTGTCATTTGCATAACTGTCTTTGTCCTCTGTTTTTTTTTCAGGAAAAACATACAGATCATTTTACATATCTGATAGTATACTTATTGTATGATATTAGGCCTTAACCAAAAAGGAAGCAGATTTGGCAAGACCCTCTTGATAAATAGAAACATTGAATAAATTACTGGTTTCTTTATATGCTCCAAAGCATCCAGATACCCAAGCAATGCAATACCAGCTTCTGCAAAATATAATAACATAGCGGGCTCGATTTTCAGTCGGCTGCTAGACCGGTGCACTGTGCACTGATCCACAGCTGCAGCATACTCTGGTTGTGTCAGGGATTCTGTGTACTATTCAGGAAAAAGGGGATCCCTACACATAAGTCCTGAGAGTTGTGGCTGCCACAGCCACAGTGTTGTGGCAAGCCTTTGGCACACTGGAGGAGTTTGATGGAGAGTCCCATCAAGCCCTGCAGCCTACATGGTTGGAACCAAGGGCAGAGGTACCAGTGGAGTACCACAGTGGGTGATTGGGGCACAGTGGCAGTTCAGGGCAGAGGTGGCACCTGGCAGAGGTGCCATGGCCAGTGGGCAGAGCAGCTTGGCCTAGGTACTCTGAGGTAGGCATGTACGGATACTGTCCCTGTCCCCCAGGGTGGCAACAGCCCTGAAATCTGCCCCATAGGTGACACTGTCCCTGACAGTGTAGTTGGGCATCAGCCTGGCTCAACACGGTCAGCAGTTTAGGAGAGGAATATCTTGGTGCCTGGGAGACATGCCCATCCACCAACAGCACCTTGTACCCTTCAGCTAATGACACCCACCACATGTTGGGGACTGTGCCATGTATGGAGGAGGTACCAGAGCTGTTGCCACATGAGTGTCTGGAACACAATCCGTCTGTGCCTACCTCAGTGTACCCAGACCAAAAAGCTCTGTCCCACTGGCCATGGTACCTCCACCAGATGCAATCTCTGTCACTGCTTCCATGCCCCCATCACCAACTATGGCACACCCACTTTTCCATCTGCACTGTGCCCAACCTTGCAGGATCCCCCAACTCACCTCTCCCAAGCCAGTGGTATAGGGCCCTTAGACCAGCTTATGGCTGGTCTGGCCTCAGACCCCTCATTTAACCATGGTGGGGTTTCTAAAATCCCAAATGTGGGGATGGTGCAGCCCTAACATGGTGCAAGCCCCCTGGTGTCCTGGCACACCACCACTGCTGGTGAAAGGGTGAATGGGGGGGGGCAGTGCACAGCATCCCACTTTCAATGCAGCCTGCATTGCAAAATTGGGATTGATGCAGAATTTGACAGAAGATGCCACTTCTGTCAATTCCTTTTGGCATAGCCACCTTGTGCCAAATCTCCCTTTTTGAAAATCAAGTCCAGCTAGTGTGGTCTAGTCATTAGAAAGCAATGTTTTTGCTCTAGAGCACCAGATTTAAAATCCACCAACACCACCACCACCACCACATAATCAATGTGTAATTCTGAATATGCACTTGATCTCTCCCTTCATGTAATATCCTCGCTCTCTTTTTTCTTTGTAACTCCCTGGGGTTTTCTTGGTCATTCTTAGCCTCTGTATATGCAACGGGTAATGTTGATTGTGAGTTAAACGCTTTGAGATACAGTTTGTATGAATGGTGCTACATACATTCATTCATTAAGGTTATTCATAGAGAATCAGAAAGCCTTTGGGTAGGCTCATTTACAATGACATCCAAAGCAAGTGCAGCAATAATGATACAGGCCTGCAAGAGATATAGCAAGAATGTTTCAGTAACAGTTACAGACAAGCAATTGATATAATATCAGTCCAAAGTATGCAGGTATCAAAATCACTGGCAACTTGGTATGTCCACTCAGCAGCTGTATAAGTAATACTGTACTTGCTTACTTCCCAAAACTGTGGAAAAGTGGCAATGTTGAGAGTAAAAGGCCACTGCTAGGGTACTAGCTGACTGACAGGGAGTTCTAGGAAGCAGGTATTGCAAATTAAAATGCATTTGTGCCAAAAAGCATTGCACTTAGCCAAGTTACAAGCCATGTAACTATTTTGTAGAAAATTAAGTAGCACTGTCAGTGAATTAGGGCTTAATCCTCAAAAAGTTCTGTGATATGCTCAACATGAGGATATCCCTGCTGCACTGCTGCAAGTCTGTGGATCATGGTGATGTGGGTGCAGTCGACAGACCCATCCCTCCTACCCCCTGCTGGTGCAGAGCACCCATGCAGTGGTTGTGGGTGGTGCCAACAGTGCTGTGGCTAAGATAGCTGGGCATCCAATAGAGTGTCTAAGTCTGCTTTACAGTTAATTCCCTGATCTGCGAGGTGTGGGGGTCCATGGAATATGGCAGCCTGTGACCATCTTCCAGGGGCCTCCATATCCCTTTAGCCAAATGCTGTAATTTTGGAAATTTGATGAGCTGGAGCTGGTGACACCCACAGCCCATACCTCTGTTCTTGGGTCTGGGGGACTGCTGGAGAGAGAGCTGTCTGTGCCCTGTCATTGCTGAGATTACCAGATGGAGAAGGATACATTGTTGCAACAGCAGCCCTTTGGGTTGTATAGCATACACCCTCTCTGCCAGCTGCACTTGATGCCCTGTCAACATTGAGGATTGTGTAGATGTCCAACCCTGCCACCTTGCCCGGTGAGGAGATAGTCATGAGGCCTGGGATCGAGCATGGTGTAGTTATGCAGTCATGGCTATGAATTCAATTCGGTGCCCAAAGCGTGAGCATTCAGAGTTATGGGGGTACTCTGCAGCTGTCCACAGTGCTCTACTTGTGCAAAGCAGCTGTACAACATTTGTGTCTATAGCCATTAGTTTTACTTTTAGACCAGTTATGAAGTGATAATCCACATTTATACAAAAGAGATGGCCACTAAATAAGGAGGAGAGGACTGGATAAGTGCCAGCCACCATGTGGGGTGGCAAAGAGAGAAAAGGCTACAGGAAGGGGAATTGACCATTGAACTACCAGGGCTGTTTTTTTTGTTTAATCAAAACAGGGTTTGGGTTGGGAGGGTACAACTGAACTACCTAGGATAACTTCTTTATTACACCAGGGATCAAGTGAAGAAGAGGGTACCACTGAACTTCCAGGAATACTTTCTTCTATAAAATATAGATTCCATGAGGAAGGGACACAGCCAGCAGCAGGGATAATTGTTTTCTATTACAACATGAATTGTGTGGTAGAAGCATACCACTAGCACCATTGATTATTTCACTATTACAGTGGGGATTAGGTTACAGTGAGGATAATGTTCTTTGTTGATTTGACAGATGCCAGTGCTTCCAGGAGGAGAGTTCATGCATCGCGGTGTGACATGTTAAAGTAAGGCTATGGAAATGCTAAATAGAACTGACAAATTATCTATTTAAAACTTTAGAAACCTTTTCAACATACCACCATATAGTACTACAGTTAATGCAACAATGCTAAGCACTTAGTGATGCAGTAAGGGTAATTTTGAATGTAGCACCAGCTGTGCAAACAGGCTGTCAGCCTTATTATATCCCATTAGTGTGGTGTTAAGTCTGTTAGTACCAAGCTAATATTTTCAATATGGGGCCCATACTGTATGTTCCTCAATGAACTGCCATGGAGAGTAAAAATTATCTAAAAAGATATGCATAGCTTGAGAGTATGTACTGTAAGTAAAAAAAAATAAATAAACTCTGATGGTCTGGGCAGGTGCATATTTTTTCTTGTGTAATAGGCATGTAAAACTGAAAACTTATTAAGTGCACAAATGTTAATTTGATATCTGGTGAGACATGCCAATAAAGAAGAAGAAGAAGATCGAAAATATATACATTTCCAGTATGTAAATTAATCATCTTGCTTGCTTTTAATCCTGTATTTATTTTTTGATGAACCAAAGCTTAAAATGGGACTTGTGCTCTACCCTTTTCCATAAATAACTGTGCCATGTGCCATGTGCACTGTACCTGATACACTAAATACAATATGTAGACAAGTAGTTGGAAGCTTACTGAATTCTGTTACACCAGTACCGTCATGGACAAGCATCTGTCCTTCTAGTCCAGAAGTTACAGATTACATGGCACATACTGGTGCATTTGTTGACTGACAGTCGGGGTGGTTGGGCTTACATGTTTGCAAACAATCTAACTGGTAAATGACTTGCATCTTTATTAACTACCTATGAACCAGTAGATTTTATTAGGGTTTTGCAAAATTAAAATTTCTGCTAGTGGAATTCACACTAAATTACAATCCCAGTTCAGTAAAATGTTTCTGAATTTCTGTGGAGAGGATGTGAAATTTTGGCAGCATTCAATATTCAGTTATTTCTGGCTGATTTCAAAATGGCACATTAAAAGTTCACCAAATGTGGAAAGTTTGTAAATCCACAATGTAGCAGGAGTTAAGAGCAGTCAACCATTCAGACATTTTTAAATAAAATTTCACAATCGGGCAAACTACAAAAGTATAAGTTTCTATAACTTTAAAATTAGAAAAACAATGACACCGTGTTTGGCAGGTTGATAGACCCTAAAATAAAGGATATGTATACCAGCTCTGTACTCTTTTGCTAAAAAGATGTCCATTTTATAAAAACCAAAAATGGCAACACATCAGTACATAATGTACAATGATCTTCAAGAGCTTTTTCAGACAATTGTGGAATTCTGTGAATATTTTTTAGAAGCCATATCCATGAAAGTTGCCCAGCTATAAACATGATCTGCCACTGAGGAGGAAGAAAATGGCAGGTTACAGTAGAAAGAATGTTAGGATTATGGGGGATTCCATTGTAAACATAGCAAGAGAATTGGAGGAGCACTGAAGGACCATGCTGCTAGTGCAGGTAAGGTGAGTTGCCTGCTGCCATAGAGATCAAATGGGTGTGATCCATGTCCAAGCATTGCAGCTTGTTGGAAGAGCTGACTGTTGACCACATTATGACAGGTAGTAGGACAAGAAGAGGAAATGTATTTAAATTGGGTATTCCTAAGAAGAAAAACATCCATGAGGATGTTCTCCAAGGTCCTTATAGCCTCTGAAACAGTATTGAATTAGAATAACAGAAATTATACAAGTCAACTTTTGCTATGATTCGGTTGAAAGAGGGAGGGTCCTATTTTGCTGGCAAGCTAGAGGGGATTCTGAGTCAAAGAATGCCTGCATGCTGAGGATAGGCAGAAGGTGCTTAAAGAAGGAGAGGTTACTGTTCCTGCGAAGGACATGGCAGTCAAAGAGATTTAAACTAAAGAATAAGGATTGGGAGGCAACTAGTGGGGGGGGTGGTCACCATTGGCAGGATTTGGTTGCCAGGGTTCACCAAGTTAAGGACAGCTGAGCTGGGTAACATAAGAATAGTAGACCCACAGTTTGAGCACAGGTGCAGGAACAATGATTTTGACTTGAAAGCAGGTCATGAAAGAATCACACCCAGCACAATCAACTAGCATGAAAGACTTATGTATGTGAAAGTCTAGGAGTTAAAGGTATTTAGAGATGCCTAATGGGGGAAGAACATAACTGGGGCAATAAGAAGGAGGCATTCAGGCAATTCCAAAGGGATTTATCTGGCATGACAAGGAGTAGGTGACTTTGTCTTTATGGGGGGGTACACAATGTCAATGCGAAGGACAGAGAAGATATCAGAGGGACAAATAGTCCCTCTAAGTCCATCTGGTCAAGTTAAGTGGACAAATGAGGAGATTAAAGTAGCCAACAACTCAAGACAGTCCTGGGATGCCCTTTCTTCTTTAAAGGGAAGTGGATATAGTAAGACAGAGGAGACTACTTCTGTAGCTGCACACAATCCAAGCACAAAATGGAGGACATATCCGTTATCCAATAATTGCTATGCAGGCATGCTAGGCCCTCCCAGGACCATATCATTGTGTATCTGCTAGGCAAGGTTTGCACTACTTTTAACGAGATACATCTAACTGGGAGCAGCAATCTTCTGAACTGAAAGAAGCCTCATCAACCTCCAGCTCTTCTGCTCTTGGGATGGCCTAGCATAGATGAATAGCAATAAGATATATTGTATGCACCATGTGATTGCTCACATGTGAGAGATAAATTGACCTCTGAAAGTAACCAGTGTATTCCCTGATGAATTGGTACAAGAGTCATGAACCATATGTGGCATCAGTAAGTGTCAGTAGCTCAGTAGGTAGCACACTCGCCTTGAGGCCGGGAGTTCAGAGGGCTGTGGGTTCAGTTCCCACATCTGACACGTGGGTTAATATCCTACTACTGACACTGTAGTGCAGTGTGAGAGGGGTGCTGCATTTCTGAGGTGCTGTCTTTCGGATGAGATGTTAAACCGAGGTCCCATCTGCCTGGATTGGTGGTAGTTCAGGTGGATGTTAAAGATCCCATGGCACTTATTGAAAAGAGTAGGGGAGTTTTTATTATCATACGAAACATAAATCACAACACAGAAATACAGAGTATCTCAGACATTTCACACTTTATGAAAAAAAGAAAACACATTACATTTCTATAATTCATATTGTACATACAACAAATTACTTGAATTTAATGGAATGTATAAAGCCTTTCCACCATTTCATAACTTTAAGTGAGGTGCACACCTGAGCTTCCCATGAGTAAATTCTGGAAAGTTCATTTGATACTAAACAAGCAAAACATTCATAAGCCATTTTCTTCTGATAAAGAACCCATTGACATCTTGCCTGCCATAAAAAAAAAATGCACACAACAAAAACATAAATGCAAAGTGCTGGGATGATAAGAAACAAAACTAGGGGGGTAAATCCCTAACACCAATATGTCATATGTAATCCAGGGTAGCCATTTCAATCTCCACAAATTTGCTAAATAAACCCACAATCCCTTTGCATAAGAACACTGCAAGAAAAAATGATCCATAGTCTCTTCAACATTTATGCAATCTAGATAAGGACAGTTCCTTTCTTCTTTAACTTTATATTTTGCATTCCCCCGAATGTTAAGATGGCCATACATAATAAGCCATTGAGTTTCCCATTGATTTAAAGGCAATCTGTGATTATTGAGTTGAGCCAGCACCATGGGATTCCTTACCAGTTGACAGTTCTTTAAACAAGGAATTTGTGGATGAATGGATGCCATAAGTAATGCTGCATGCTATTATTCTGAATCATGGATTTCGTGATTTGCCATCAGAATAATTTTTGCGCTGCTGGTCTAAAATACACAGGTATATGCAAATGAGGGTTGATTTTCAGAGCTAAACTATGCTAGGCTTTGAAATAAGAGCTCAAAGCCCTGACTTCCATGTCTTTTGAACACTCTCTACCTGATCCAATCCACATTTAATAGTATTTATAAAAAAAGGGAAAACATTAACATAATTGGATCTATCATCCCCAAACCACCCAAACTTTTCGCTAAATAAGTATAATGTCTTTTTACTGGATTTAGGCTATTTCTCCACAACATTTGAAAAAAATATACTGTAAAGCTTAGTCTCCAACTGTGATGGCACAGGGAAAATCATGGCAGTATACTGTAAGCAGGGTATAATGTATTGTTTCAGGATCTGTATCTGTTTAAGTTTTGAGTATTTCCACTGTTTCCATCTATTCACTTTTCCCTCCACTGTTCTCAATGCTAACTCCCAATTTTCTATTGGTAGATTTTGGGGACCAAAATGAATGCCTAAAATTTTCAGAGGTATTCTAGAAATACAAATATTCTACTGAACTACCTCAGCAGGACTAAGTTCCCCCAATGAATAACCCTCTGGTTTTCTGCAAGTTTAACTTTGCATTCAAAACCACTGAAAAGAGCTGAAATGCCTGCAAAAACTCCCGAATTTGTGCCTGGTCTGAAAAATAAAGATTTAAATCATCAGCATATGCTTGTAAATTAAGATGAAGAGCAAGAGCCTCTCCCCAATTCCTACCCATCTGGGTGGGTTAACCAAAAACTGTAACATGGGGTCTAATGAGAAAACATACAAAAGAGGACTCAGGGGACATCCTTGCTGGACTCCAGTTTTTATGTGGAAGCTCAAAGCAGAGCCCCCTTGCAAAATGGGGTAAACTGTAGTATGCTGATAGAGCAACTCAATAAGCTGAATCAGTTTTAGTGGGATCCCATAAATATGCAAGACAGAGAAAAGATAAGGAAGATAAACCCTATCAAAAGCTGTCTCGAAGTCTGCTGCTATGATACATCCAGATGTACCAGTAAGAGATAAATGTTCAATTACATCTCGTATTATCATTAAGGCTGATTGGATCCATTGCTCAGGAATTCCGCAAAACTGATATGAGGAAATAACCAGCTTTGCGTACTGTTTAAGTCTATTGTTTAATATGTTAGCAAATATTTTGTAATCAGAGTTTAGGAGAGTAATATGCCTCCAATTCTTAATATTATGCCTATCCCCAGCTTTGAATAAATGTATTAGCAATCCTGTAGTGAAGGACGGAAACATAGAATTAGTGTCCCAAAAATACTGAAACAGGATCACTAAACATTCACAAAATTCTTGCAGAAAGCATTTATATAGCAGGTTAGGAAGGCCGTCTATCCCAGGTGATACATTAGGCTTCATTTTTCGAATAGCCTCTTGAATTTCTGTGCAGGTAATAGGTTCTAGAAAATGGAAAGCCTCCATTGGTATGGAGGGTAAACTGCAGGAACTTTAAAAATTTGAAATTGTCTCCTCTGGGATAGGGGCCTCAGGTTCCAATAGCTGATAATGCTGACTAATGGCATCCCTAATTTGTTCTTTTGTTACTGCTTTGGTACCATCTGCATTAATTAAAAAATCAATAGTGGAAGATTCCTTCAGTAATTTGCAAGCCTCAAAGGGGTCACCTATAGGGGATTTCCTCGTACCATTAGAAAAAATAGCTTGCAACATTTTTGCCCTATCATACTGATATGTTTTCATAGCATTTTTGAGTGCAGAAAGTTGTTCTGAATAATTATGTTTTACAATATATGTAACTGATAGTAGCTTCTGAAGCTGTTGTCGTAAAGATAAATATTTTAAGAATTTCTGATTTTTAGCCACAACTCCTTGTTTTTTAAACCAACTCTGAAGAGCTAATTTGGTATCAGACCACCACACCCCCTTGTCTGGATACAAAAAAGCCACTGATAGTCAGGCCTGAAGAAGCAATTTGACACCTGATATTATTTGAGGGGAATCTAAGATAGAGGTATTCAATTTCCATTGCACCTGTGGTTTGAGGGTCAGGCTTGCTGTTTGAAAGAAGCAGATTAACAATAGATGATCAAAAAACTCAATAGGACACATTTGAAAATCTTTAACCAACACAAAAATAGAAACCAACAAATAATCAATAAGAGAATGCAATTTCCCTTTTAGGAATGAAAACCTTGGTCCCTGGGAAAGGAAAGACATACAATTCAGTAAACCAGCAGTCTGAATTATAGAGGCTAGAGCATTAGAGTCACAATATGGCTCCAATAGGTAATAGTGACCATTTAATGGTTAAATGGTCAATTAATTATTACAAGAAAAATTCCAATGGTATAACCAAATTCAGAAACCATAAAATGGCAAATTGTGTAGCTATTAAAGAGTACCTAATGAGGTGGAATTGGAAAAAAGAATTATTTGGGCTGCCAGTGGAAGAAATTTAGCATAGAATAAAAGAAAAAATAGATTTTTGTATTTCTGAGTGGGTATCAATTAGAATTAAATACATTCGAAAGAAAAGGCTTCCACCATGGTATTCAACAAAAATAAAAAGACTGTTATTGGTTAAAAAAAGGCTTTCAATAAATATAAGAAAAATAAATCAAATTCCAATTGGTCTAAATTTGTTCTTAAAACAAAAAAATCTAAATATGCAATTAAAAAGGCTAAAAAAGATTTGGAATTTAATCTAGTTAGTGATCAGGGAGATAACAAAAAAAAAGTTCTTCAATTATATTGTTTCTTTAAAATCTACACCAAATCTAGTTGAACCCTTAAAAATTAATGATGAGATTATAAATAATGAACAAATAATGGCTAACAAATGTAATCAATATTTTGCTAGCCTATTAAAAAAAAAAGGACATTTTATTGAATGAGAGTCCCTCTGTTCTGGAACCTGTAGTTGAGTTCACTGTTGCTGAAACTTATTCCATCATTAATTCAAGCAGATCTTCCACATCTGCAGGACCTGATAACATCCCCTCAATATTCTTAAAAAATATTTCATATGAGATAGCTGGCATATTAACATTTCTTTTTAATGAATCAATAGCAAAGGGCACTGTTGTAAAAGAATGGAGAGATGCTTTAGTCATCCCAATACATAAGAATGGTTCAAAGCAAGAGTTAAAAAACTATAGACCTATAAGCTTAATGTCCTCTGTATGTAAAATTATGGAAAAACTTATATCAAATAAGATTAATAAACATATCATAGATAAAGGTCAAACTGATATATTACAACATGGTTTTTGACCTGGTAGGTTTTGTCATACTAATTTAATAAACTTTTTGAGCCTGTGAGCAATGCATTGGACATGGGTAGGGTTGCCACCTGTCAGGTTTTTTACCTGGTGATCAGGTTTTCAGGGTCCCTATCAGGTAATCCGGTTTTGCTCTGTGCTGGTCAGGTTTTTGAGCCATTTTGAGTGCTCACATACTTTTGAAACAGATTGTGTCTTCTCATTCATTGTTTCAGCTATGTGGCCAGGTTATAAACAAGTTCTGTCATCAGTATAGCCTTTTCTTTGTGAAAGCAGTCAAACTAGGAGGTGTAAAGTATGGCCATTAACACCATTAGCACTTACTTAACCTAATCTTTTCCACTGCATCTTAAAGTGGCATAGCAGCAAAGCTGCCCCCACCTTTTATAACAGTAACACAGCCATTTGTCTTCCACTTTCATTTGCTGGTAAACATACTAACATACTAAAATGCCAGCAGAATAGGCCTAACGGTCTTTCGTGTCTGCTCGTTTGGTCAGCCCCCCCCCCGGGTGCTGACCTTGCTGTCCCCCTCGCCTTCTCTGGCTTCTCCCTTCCCAGTTCCGGATATTCTTGCTGCATTGGATTTTGCTTCCAGAACCCTTCCCTGTACCTGTCCCACCCCTCTTGAACCCTCCACTGTCTCTGCCTCCACCAGCCCCCTAGGCAGTGCATTCCATGGCTCCACCACCCTCTCAGTGAAGTAGCACCTCCTCCTTTCTCCCCTGAATCTTCTCCCCTCCAGCTTCCACCCTGACTGTTCCTCCCCTATTTACCCTCTTCATGTACCTGAAGACCTGTATCATGTCCCCCCGGTCCCTTCTCTCTTCCAATGTGTACATATTTAGCTCTTCGAGCCTCTCCTCATAGGTCCTGTCCCCCAAGCCCCAAATCATTTTGGTTGCCCTCCTCTGGACCCTCTCCAGGAGGTTAATGTCCCTCTTTAAGTGTGGCCTCCAAAACTGCACGCAGCACTCAAGGTGCGGCCTCACCAAGCAGTTATACAGAGGGAGTATCACTTCCCTCCTTCTGGAGGTGATCCCCCTAGCAATGCATCCCAGCATCCTGTTGGCCTTGCGCTGCCTCCTACAAGTATCAGAGTTGTTCATCTTGACATCCACCACCACCCCAGGTCCCTCTCAGCCATGAGACTTGTAGCATTCCCCAGGGTGTACATGGCCTGGGTTTCTGGCCCCAGGTGGGTACCTTGCATTTCCCTGCATTGAACCTCAGCTTCCACTTTCTAGACCATCTTTCCAGAGCCTCCAGGTACCCCTGTAGAGCCACCCTCCCCTCCTCCCCATCCACCACCGCCCCCAGTTTCGAGTCATCTGCAAAGAGACTCATCTCATTCCTGATTCCTGTCCTTATGTCAGATACGTAGGCGTTGAACAGAAGGGGCCCAAGGACTGATCCCTGTGGGACCCCACTAATGACCCTCCTTGGGGATGAGACTATCCCACAAATATTTTCATCTCTAACACAATTTAGGCATTTTAAATGTTTTAAATTATTTTTTTTTCCTCAAGACAAAACTATGGTCACTTCTTTGGCTTTAAAATAGTACTTTGGACATCAAAAGAAAATGAAGCCAGAAAAATATATTAAAAACACATTACAGGAAACTATTTCTTTATTATGTATTATTATATACCATGTATACTGTTGTATGCTCTTTATAGTATGTCCCTTGTCTCCCCCCAGTTCATGTCTGTAAATGAGATTTCTTTTATCTCTGTATGTTTATCTGGTAAACCAAATGTCAGTAAATAAATACATAAGTAAATAAATAAGTAGGAAGAACCTAGGAAAATAACTTTTACAGGTTCAGTACAGTATCTTAACATTTTTGTTGAACTGCTGCTTTAAAGGAGTAGTCCACCCAGAATGTGCAAAAAACATATGTTATGTAGAGTGTTTTGATATGTATGTTAAATCCTAGTGTGTCCTTCCCTCCATCTGCTATTTGGAGTTTTCCCTAAATTGCCTGCTAGCTGTATGGTAGTTTTATGACCCCTGGGGATCTCCGTAACAAATAGTTTTATTGGCTTTCTTTCTCCCAGGATGCCCCCGTCTCATGTGACAGTGATGTAGCCATGCCTTAGATTTAGCATGTGTATTGCTTTAAAATTAGTTTAGCAACAGCAGAGCCTTGTAACTTCTTATCCAGGGAGCACACATGTCAACAGTTAATTTAGCAGATACCTGAGAGCAAGCTAACTAGGGTTTCTGTAAGACAACAGCCACTAAATAGCTCTAATTCACTATTTATGTTTTCTCTGTGCATCAGGTCTAGCTAGCAGGAGTGTTGTAACATCAAAAACACAAATAATGAATTAGAGCTATTTAGTAGCTGTTGTCTTACAGAAACCCCAGTTAGCTTGCTCTCAGGTATCTGCTAAACTAACTGTTGCCATTTGTGCTCCCTGGATAAGAAGTTACAAGGTGCTGCTGTTGCTAAACTAATTTAAAGCAATACACATGCTGAATCTAAGGGCATGGCTACATCACTGTTACATTTATTTTTTATTTTATTTAGCTTTTGTTGACCGGGTAAGTGCACTAGACAAATCCTGCCTATTTTCAGGCATGACCCGGGGAAGGGGATACAGATGAATGCCAACTGTCCTTAAACCAGATTAAGCTGTTGGTGGTATTTTTAGTGAATGAGGGAAATTCAGCCAGGACACCAGGGAAATTCCCCTACTGCTTGGCCAGTAGGAGGACTTGCTGTCGACTGACCACAGGATCAGTTGGTGGCCTGCTCTGCTGGAGGATGGATGGTGAGGAGCTACTGGAGCAGCCGAGGGCTGCAAGTGAAACAATGAGTATGGCTGTACAAGAGGACATCACCCTGAAGAACACTGAAACGGAAGATGTGGAGTTACTTGATTCTCTGGATAATTTAACGGATGCAGAAATGGTGAGCAGTAGCTTGGCTACAGTACAACGTTTACGGAGGCGAGGAATTTAATTAAAATTGGAAGCATTACGTAGAGAACAGAGGACTGTAGTGGGAAATTGCAAGAGTCAAATAATGTGGAATCTATGAAGCTTACTACGTTAGAAGACGTTTCAACGCTGTAGCAGATGTAACCTCCTGATCAAAGAGAATCCTACTGGTCTGCTGTGCTTACAGTACAATGGAACATGAGGTTAACAGAAAAAAAAATACACAAGCTGTGGCTGGCAGTTCTTTGGGAGTAAAATCCCTGTGCAGAGAACCAGCAGAGAGAACAGCACACAAGAAAAATGCACCTTCTGATTACAAGTTGCATGACAACATCCAGGAGGAAAAGGAAGTGAGACAGGGGAACGGTTTCAGTGACGCACAGAACAGTCCGGCAAAGAAATCATCCGGATTTACTTTTCGAGCTACTACTGGGGCTGCGAGTGAGAGTACTACACCACTGAAACATTGTATTTTTCAACTGATCCCGGACACAGGTTGGAGTGTCGGATTTCTTTTCAAAACGACAACTGGATAAGGTAGGAGAGGAGGAAAGGAGAAAGAATGGCCTTGACATTTGCAAAAGACATTTAGTATTACCTATTGCTGGATAGGTGAGAAGTTACCAGGAAAAGAGCAGTGTGGGGAAAGGAAGTTCAAACTAACGCTGAGACTGAGCCTCTCAATGATGAGAACTGGTCCCACAGAGAACTCTTAGTGAGGCTGGTTGGACTTTGGACAGTGGGGCTTGGAAGCCCACTCCTGATTGGGACCCAAAATTAAACTTCTCCCAGAATGAACCAGCATGGAGACCCAAGCTACAAGACATTACTGTTTTAAGTGGGGTTAAAGAGGTGGTGGGTGGAAATGAGGAGACTATTCCTTTGTAGTTTCATCTCCTGAATGGCAGGATGAAGCTGCGCCTGTCGCCGAAAGTTACAGGTAGAGGCACAGGACCAGAGGGAGGAAAGGGGAAGAAACCATTGATGTCAGAATTGTTTTCAAAAATTAAGCAGGATGCTGCACCGTAGAAATGTGGTGCGCTCGCTATAAAGGAGGTTTAGAGGTTAGACCTGATAGACAATATGTTGGTAAATGTTTATTGAAAGATTCTTTGCACTTCTCCTAGGGAAGTGTTTGCATTTATTAATATTTCTGGAGAAGACAATTTTGATGTTAGTTTTCATTCAGCATATGCTCTTGACCTTTTTGGGAAAGATATACTCAGGTTAAGTTTTCCTTTGGACACCCTTTTAGTGATACCGTTAACAAAACCTTTAATAAAGTATGCAACTGTTATGTTTAGGAACGAAGGGTCTATTGATGATATTACTTATTGGTTAGGCCAAAATGCGAGATTTTAAGTTCCCCAGAAGCAATTCTGGATGCAGAACAATTTTGGACAGGGGCTGGCGGTTTAAAATTAAACTACTACAAACAGTTGCAGGAATTGAGCATATCCCGAATTCCTTTATGTTGGTAGGGACAGAGGATATGTTTTATGCTGGGCAACCTCGGGCTTGTTATAAATGTGGTGCTAAAACTCATTTATCAAGTTCCTGTGACAAACCAAGATGTGATAACTGTGAGAAGTAGGACATATTACTTTTCAATGTGCTAATGTCACAAATGTGATCTCTGTGATGAGACAGGACATGTGTTTGCAGAATGTACATGGGCAGCCAAAAATAAAGAGTGTTGTGGTAATCCAGACCTATTAATACAAAAAGCCCAGGATTTGATAATAGGGGAAGGTGCGTGGGTCACGAGCAGCCAGTTGAAAAGTACCTTCTGTTATTGAAGTGAGGGAGATGTGGTAGAGGTGGAAGATTTAGTAGTTCTTGACAAGGAGCCTTGGAACCTACTGGGGTAGGAATTTTGCCTGAAGAAGAGAAACAACCAAAGGAGTCTTTTAGGGCACCTGTGGTGTCTGCAGTTCGAAGGTCTTCCAGAAATATTAAGGGCCTTCCACAGCAGTCTGCTATGAGTGTAGAAATAAGTAATTCTTTTGCCTTGCTATCAAGTCCGTGGGGGGAATCAGATATGGATTGCCCGGATAATGATTCGCAGCAGACGTTGGATAGTCCACCGTCCCCATTAAGGATTCAGGAGGATTATAAGGGGAAAAAGAAGAAACAACGGAAGAAAGATAGGTGATGGGTTGGAATTGACTGTACCTGATGCACTTTAGGTTGGGTTCGGTGAATGTTCATAGTATAGTGAATTATAAGAGACGACAGATAGTTTATGACTTTGTTCATGCTAATCAGATTGATGTCTGTTTATTACAAGAAACATGGATGTATACTATGGAACAAACCAGGTGTTTTCAATGGGAATGGTGCTGGGGGCTCGTATTGGTCCTTTGGCCAGCAGTCGCCCAGATGGCATAGGGTTTCTGTTTCACTCGTATGACTTCTCTTTAATTAAATTGATGGATCTAATACCGGATGGTTAATGATTTTAGATGGTTTGTGGAAATCAAGATTGTGCCGGTTTATTAATGTCTATGGGTCACAGCTCAAGGCAGAAAGGGTGGCGCTCTGTAATATGATACAACCTTATTTACTGACCTCCTTTGAGGTGTTTTTGTGTGGATTTTAACTGTGCATTAATAAATGCTGGTGATTCTATGGTGGGAGTAGGTAGGAAAATTTACTGTGATTCCAGGGCTTTATACAAACTGGTACACTCAGTAGGTTTAATAAATGGGAGTAGTAAACAAAGCTCAGGGCCTAAATTTACTTATAAAAGGAACCGGTTTACTTCTACGATAGATTATATTTTTTATCTGACAAAATTCCCTTTACATTTTAAACATGTCCTGTCGCATTTTCGACCATCTCTTGTTGCTCTGTACCGTTTCTCCTCATGCCAGACTGATAGGTAGGCGGGCGAGATGAAGTTGAATCTCTGTTATTAAACTCTCGGGAGGTACGGGATAGAGTTCAAGCATTGCTGATGGCAAGGCTTTCAGTAGCCTTTTTATATGACTCAGTGGGTGAGTGGTGGAAAGATTCTAAGGACGACCTTTGTCACCTATTAAAACAACAAGGGAAGGTTAAAGCAAACAATGATTTTCTCCAATATTTGAAATTAAGACAACAATTATATTATTTATTTTCAGTAGCCAATACTTCTACTTTGGATTATAGTTCACAGATTAGATCAATAAAAGATCAACTCCTAGAGGTTCAGTACAATAGGGCTCGGACCCTTACTGCTCTTCTACAATATGGGGTGAAGAAAAAGCCGGAGGGTGATCCATATGAGGCCTTTAAAGTTTATACACAATCTACTACCTTAAATGCCCTACGGAATAAGGTGGGAAAATTGGTACAGGATCAGAAGTCACTACAACATATTATTAAACAATTTTTTCTGGATTATGAGCCAGTAAGGGCCCAGAATGATCAGGACATTTGGGACTTTCTAAACTGGATTGAGGTACCCAGACATGTATTTGATACATTAATATTGATACAGCCTATCACTACACAGGAAATAATTACGGCTATTAAAAATCAAAATAAGGGTACTTCTCCTGGAATTGATGGTCTGACAACAGATTTATATAAAGCCTTTCCAGTGGAATTTGCAAATTGTTTAGTGTTAGTTTTAATGCTTTATGGGACAATCAGATTTTCCAAGTTGGTTTGCAAGGGCTGTTGATTTTTTACATAAAGTGGGTGATACATTTGACTTGAATAACTGGAGACCAATTACACTATTGAATTCCGATTATAAACTCTTTATGAGTATTTTGAACACCAGATTAAAACAATTTGCAGTCAAAGTTCTTTCCCATTTCAGTTTGTGGAGTACCTGGGAAAAAATATATCAGGCTCATATGGTACTGAGAGACATTGTGGAGATAGCTGTTTTCAAAGAATTTCAGGATGCATTGTCTCTGTGGACCAGATGAAAGCATTTGATAGAGTTTACCATCCATTTTATTTGCAAAGTTGATACATTATGGGATTCGGAAGTTTTCTTAACCACCATTCAATCAATTTACAATTCGATATTACCACACCCAGTGATTCAACTGGAGATTGGGGAAGGGTTTCACGTTCCGACGAGGTGCGTCAAGGTTGTCCATTGAGTCCCCTGTTATATGCTTTTACTATTGATACTTTAATTAGATCATTAACACAAATCCTCGTTGGGTAGGGATAGGTTGGGCTGCTGGTGAAGATAGGTTGTATGCAAGCTTATGCGGATGATTTGTGTGTATTCTTCTATGATAGTACACAAGTAAGCATTTTTTTAGATTTTATGGATGATTATGCTTTGTTAGCAAATTCTACTATTAACAAGAATAAGAGTAAAGGTTTGTTTATAGGTACAGATGGTCTTCCAGAACTCATAATACAAGGTATTCGTATTTCTTGTGACCCGATAAAAATTCTAGGATTATTTTACGGACCAAAAAATGTACCAGAACTTAACTGGGGATTAGCTTTGACTTCAATAGACAAAAAAATACAGATTTGGAAACAATGGAAATTGGATAAAATTAAACGGGTCTCAATCATTAAAAAATTTATTATTCCGAAGTTATTGTATACAGCACTGATTTTTCCCTTGCCACTGAATTTGGAAACCAGAATATATAGCTTATTTTTTCAGATGTTATGGGGTAGTAGACTTAATCCAATTAAAAGACAATTTACATATCTAGATAAAAAGAAGGGAGGTTTAGGAATGATAGATCCGGTTATCTTTTTTTCTACCCTATTTATTTCAACAAATGTAAAGTTCGGTTGGGGGGTACCCACGGAAAGATGTGGGATGCTACATCGCCAGGTAATGGGGCAGTATTATGGTTGTTGGGATGAGAGACCCCCGAAACCAATTCCTAAGTTGTTTCTGCCGACATATTTTATACCTATTGCAAAAAAAGTATTTAAATGGGGGTTGGTAGCACAGGTGGTTAAAGTAAAAGTACGGGTCCACAGTTATACAAATCAGTAATGCTTCAACTGTATCCCAGTGAACGGTGTTTAAGAACTGTCCTCTACGGTGTGTGGATATAGTTTTAAGTAAATTAAACAACCCAAGGTTACCTACTTATATATGGAAACGCTGTAGCTTATGGTATATGGTCGAATTGGAGTACGAGGGAACGTAAGCATAAACCGATACAAGACAGAAATTGTCCATTTTTGGAGTGTGTGGCACAAGAAGAAACGGTTGATCACTTTCTTTTAAGTGTTCTTATGCTGTTTCTCTGTGGAAATTCTTGGCAGTACAATGGAGTATGAAATGGTTAGAATACATGGATTATGATACATTGGTACTGGGTCATTCTCCACAGTTTCGATTAATATATCATGTTGACACTTTACAAATCTTGCACATTGATATACTACTTGTGGCAAGCTAGGTGCCAGTGGGTGCTATATCAGAAGTTGATGCCCTATGACAATGTCCGGAGGTTGATTCACAGGGCAATGTACAGGATTTATGTTCAAGACACAGCATTCTTCTCATCAAGGAAGGTGAAGGAATGGTGGAAAGGGTTTTTTGAAGTTTATTAAATATAAATAAAAAGTTAAGTAATGTGCCTTTGTTCACCTATGGCTGAGTGGGTTACATATGGGGAGAGGTCATGATTGTTAGTTGGGAGTATGTATAGGATAGTATTAGTCAGATGTGCAATGTTACATGATAGTAGAAACTTTTGTTACCTAATATTTGGGGGGTTTATTATATATATATAAAAAAAAAGGTTTCTTTGTGAATATATGGCGGTAATGATTGTTTCGAATTCTTTTTTTGATTTCAATATTTGTTAGTATAGTTTCACAATATGGGTATTTATTACATGTTTTCTTGATGTACAAGGGTTTGTGGAGTGAATCTTACACTGTATGTAATTTTTTGAATTTTGATGTTATTCTAATAAAATATTCCCCTACTCTTTTCAATAAGTGTCATGGGATCTTTAACATCCACCTGAACTACCACCAATCCAGGCAGATGGGACCTTGGTTTAATGTCTCATCTGAAAGATGGAGAAAGAGGCATCCTGGGAGAAAGAAAGCCAATAAAACTATTTATTATGGAGATCCCCAAGGGTCGTAAAACTACCATACAATTAGCGGGCAATTTAGGAAAAACTCCAAATAGCTGACAGAGGGAAGGACACACTAGGATTTAACATACATATCAAAACACTCTACATAACATATGTTTTTTGCACATTCTGGGTGTACTACTCCTATAAGTGTTGTCTTTATTGATATAACAAATGTTGTTTTAGGAGGAACAGTGCATGATGAGTCATGAAAAGGGGTGGGGCTGGGGTGGAGCTTAGGATCCAGTTTTTGCCTCCTCCAAAGGTGGCAACTCTAGACATGGGTCTTCCGGTGGATGTCATTTACTTGGATTTTGAAAAGGTTTTTGACTGTGTCTCATATAGTATATTATATGAATGTTTATTACAAATGGAGCTTAATAAATTTATTACTGCTTGGATTATACAATGGTTGACTGATAGAAGACAATGGGTGTCACTACGAGGGTATACTTCTAAATGGACAGAAGTTACTAGTGGGGTCCCTCTGGGCTCTGTCCTGGGTCCTATATTGTTTAATATTCTTATAGCTAGTATGAACACTAAAGATGGTATATGGTTAACAAAGTAAGCAGATGATGCTAAACTAGGTGGGATTGTTAACAATATAAAATCCATTTCAAATTTACAGGATAACTTGAATTTAATCTCAGACTAGGTTACCAATCATAAATTAAACTTTAATTATAATAAATGGAAAGTTATGCATTTTGGGTTTAATAACACGTGTGCTAATTATTATATTAACAGCCATGTGTTAAGTGTAATCACTTCCAAAACAGGATCTGGGTGTCACTGTTACTAATAACTTAAAATTTAGAGAACATTTGAATACTACTGTTAAAAAATGTACTCGATTGACTAATTGTATTTTCAAAAATATAAAAAGCAGAGAACCAGCTGTATTACTTCCACTATTTACTAGTATTATAAGATCTAACTTTGACTACTTTTCCTCATTTAGTGCTCCAACATTAATTAGAGATATATTATCTAAAGAGAAAATTCAAAGGAGATTCACCAAACATATTATTGGCATGGGTCTATTGACCTATGAAGAAAGATTAAAAAAATTACAACTTTACGGTATGGAATACAGGTCGTTGAGAGGTGACCTTTGTTTGCTCTATAGGGCTACAAAAGATGAATTCTTGTTCGATACAATATATTTGACTTGGAATCCAACATCTGTACATAGATACAATATATTTGACTTGGAATCCAACATCTGTACATACTTGATCACATAATCTGAAATTAACTGCATCCATAAATAAAACTACAAAGAGAAATAAATTCTTTACACAAAGGATAGTTCCAATATGGAATTCACTTCTAAATTATGTAGTGCACTGTGATAATTTGGCTCTATTTAAATTGAAGCTTGATTCTCACATGAATGACTTAAAATATGTAGTCCACCTGGCTTAGGTGGCGTGATCAAATTGGGCTCGTCCTTCGATCATGTACTATACCTATGAACCTATATCATTTTTTGTTCCTATGAGGTGTAGTCAGGCTGCAATTAAAATTCCCACCCTATAATATGTTAACTGAAGTGACCAAATATGGTTGTACTGACTTCATGTAGGCCACTCTCTCTGCTTTTGTTTGAGGGTTATAGATGTTAATGAATCTATAACAAATATTGTGCCATTTTCTGCCTGAGATCAGGACCCTACTGGGAATGAGATCAATTAAGTTGTGGAGTGCAAAATCAAAAGAGTTAAACAAAATACCTAACCCATCCGCACTATCTGTACCAAAGGACCAGTATGAGGGACCCCAGGGCCAATCTCTCTTAAAAGCGGATACTTGCTCAAGTGAATACATCCAGGTTTCTTGTAAAAAACTGACTGAAAGGTTGCAATCATGAATATATTGGAATAGAGCCTGCCATTTGATAACATTCAATAAACTATGAGTATTCAAAGAACCCCATGTTAACAGCATGACAAAGGCAGAGAACCACTAGCTATCATTTTTTCTGTTTTTTCTTTTTTTTCTTTATAATTATACACCAAATGGGAAATGGTGGATAAAGAAGATTTTTGAGAATCAGAATCCCCTATGTCCATTTCAGTCTCCCCCCATGGGGTGAACAAGGCCGCATAGGAATTGTTAGATTCTATAGCAATAGAAGAAGGAGGAGATTTTGGTTGCAAATTCCAGGAGGATCTCCTTCTGGATAATGGGGATAAAGGGGCCACTACCCTAATCGTTTTCTCAGAGCCCACAGAATCTGTATAGCACACCGGGACCATCTCTGGATTTACCCAAGAGTTGTTGCAGGCCTCATCTTTCTCATGGGTTTGTGGAGCTAAAGCTGTTGACCCCACTAAAGGCCTTGGGGTAGAAGACCCAATAGAGGAGGTAGTCTGAATAGTGTGTTTAACAATCTCTGGGGTGGGAGGCATAGTACTAGCAGCATCCTGAGCCTGCTGAATCAAGAGCTCAGGACTCATGCAAGCTGCTTTATTCTTTGCAGCCCAAGGACAATCCCAAAATACATGTCCATATTCCTCACAAAGATCACATCTGGTATGGTTTGCACATTGCATAGTGCCATGCCCAATTTCCCCACAATTGTCGCACCAGGGTTGGTCATAGACACTGGACAGGTGAGTCCTTGAGCTGCACTTATAACATGCCCTAGGCTGCCCTCCATAAAAACGTATCCCTCTATCCCTACCCAATAAAAAAGAGTTAAGGATATGTTCAATACTAGAATCTGACTGTTTGAGCTTGATTTTGTACTTCCAACCCCCCTTCCAAAATTGCTCCAAATCCAAAATGGGTTCTGGAGAGCTTAAAATGTCACATTTTTGGGACAACCAAAAAGTAATATCTTCCACATGGACCCCCTCATTCCGGGACATCACAGTTACAAATTTTATCAAAGGTTTAGTAAGAGGAATGACTAAAAAAGGGGTCCATGTGGAAGAAAACTTGACCTGCCCATACCGTTCCCAAAAGAGATCTAAAGCATGAGTAGTCCTAAAGCTGACCTCAAAATTATCCTTGCCAGATATATTTATGAAAGCGAAGACATCTTTTGGGGAAAAGTGAAGGGAGTCTTTAAGGAGAGTTTTCCCCACATAATGTCTGGCCTGATTTCCAGCCCTGCTTTATATCGAACCTGCACAGCATTTCTGCGAGGGGCAGCCTCCATCTTGGCAGTAGAGAACAGTTCTGACATCAGGGGTTTATGTGGAGGGGGATCAGAGACCTCAAATCATGATGAGATAGCTGGAGTCTGAAGTTTACAGTCGTTACTAGGAATATTGTCCTGCAAAGGAAGTGGTTTAGGTGGTATAGGAGAAGCATGCGGCTGCAGTTCACTGGGTGTAGTCTCTTTCAACACAGCTGCTGAACCACCTTTAATAATTAAGCCAGGCTCCCAGGAAGAAGAATCTTGAGAAAAGTTTGGGCTAGACCCCCCATTCTGAGTCTGGCAACCATATACCAGATAAGGACTGTTTCCAGCCTGCACCCACTAGGGCCTTCCCTGGCATCCAGGGGCCCAGTAATGGATTAAGAGGGAGTGATTCAGGTTTAAATTGAAGATTGGAAGGGTTAACCAGGGTAGGTACAGTGTTCTTAACAGCTGGCTACTTTAGGCGAATGTCTGCAAAGAGAAATTCCGAAACTCCCATCTGCGACTCCACTTTAGGCTGATAAATTATTGCTGAGGAAACTGCAGGCTCATCCCCTACTGTTTTTATAAAAACAAAGCCTACCTCTTTACTGAGTGGGGTTGTAAGTTTTAGACCAAAGTCAGAGGAAACAAAAGCTGAAACAATGCCGGGCAGCTTAGCGTAGCCCACAGAATGAAACACATCGTGGTCCTTCAAAAGGGTAACTTCAGGCTTTAGGCACTCATTTTCCACAACTATTTTGCTGCCAGCCTTGAGAGAAACACTGTCAATATCAAAGGCTTTAGCGTTGACAGGGAGAGAGAGACTTGACTCACCGTGCTCTCCCAGGGCTTGAAGAAAGCTGTTCCCCAGCTGATACACTGACAGTTTGCACTTCACTGATGACAGGGAGTGCCGAAACACTCTGCAGCTGCTGTTCTGTCGGCATAACTCCTGGTTGTGTTAGTCCATGCTCCTTGAGCAAACCACTGGATTCCATGCACATATCAACTTGTTGCAAAAGAATTGTATCAAAAGGTGTATTAGTAGGTGTCTCCAGTCACTCCACGGAGATAGAAGCTTTGTGGTATTCTTCTTCCGAATCCAAATCAACAATACCTGCTGAAACAGTCTCAGGCTCAATAACAGTGGGAGATGAGGCAAACGCTCCCACTGTGCAGACGTCCTCTGCCTCCACCGTCCTGCTCTGAGTGGCCATCTTGCCGACAGCCGTTCCCCCTACTGGCAAGAGTAGGGGAATTTCCCTGGTGTCCTGGCCAAATTTCCCTCATTCACTAAAAATACCACCAACAGCTTAATCTGGTTTAAGGTCAGTTGGCATTCATCTGTATCCCCCTCCCCCGGATCGTGCCTGAAAATAGGCAGGATTTGTCTAGTGCACTTACCCGGTCAACAAAAACTAAATAAATAAAAATAAATAATAAATAATCAGTGTGCTGAATGTTTAGTAAAATAATATAATTATTGGATAAAGCAGTTAAGCCTTCTATTTGTTTTAGGAACATGATAGTGGTTATCCCATGCTGCATCGACATACATTTTGCTGACACCAATTACAGTGCAGGCAAAATGTTGCCTGACATTACAATGCTGTGCATTTCATCTCTGGGAGATACAGTGCCAAAGCGCCCTCCCAGGAAACAGTTAGCTTTTGTAGAAGGCTTCCAACTTCCAAAGTATTTAAAACTGCTAATCAAAATGTGATATTAGAGTATTGCATTTTGGTGTGCTCTTTGGACACCTCTCAATAAGTAAGCATGCCATTTCTCAGGTTTCTAGGTTACCAGGTGGCTATGTTATGATCATATAAACACATTCCTTGAAATCCCTCACAATTCAGTGGCATTTGGCAAAAAGTTATAAATGACTGCTGGAATTCAACAAACTGGAATTTGTGATTCCTCCAGCACTAGAAATCATGCAGCTTTCAGACTATTAGGAAATGTTGTCGTATTTGTGAGCATCTGCAATTTCTCCATCCATGACTCAGTGACTATTGCCACCAGGTTCAGACTTAATAGCTCATCTTACCTATGAAATATACTTTATCACTTAAATGACCAAGAGGGTGCCACTTGTACAATGGCAAATCAATTTTGTACAGCAGAGCATACTTTTCATTTGCTGCCTGGAGTTACAAACTGTCTCAAAAATCTCAGAAGGAATGTATTGATCTGGGTCCCTTTCCTTCTACTTTTCTTCACTCCTCTCCACTGTTCCCTTTGCCTCCTGCTCCCTCTGCTCCAGGGACCATCACAACTTTTCTTTGCCACATCCCTGTACCTCAGTTTGCCAATCAGCCTTCACCTATCATCTCCTCTCTCTTTGGAACTGACGTCCCTCTTTCCTCCATTTGACCGCCTCTCCTTTCTTCCTCAGACAGCAACTGAATCTTCTTCCTATTCTCCCTTGGTCCTGTTTTACTTCCTCTTCACCTTCTTACAACTGGGGTGTAATCATTAAATGGCAGTTTTATTTTTTTGATCAATTTGCACTTTCTATGGTCTTTGTGTGCTATGGTTTTGCTCTCTTTGAAATAACGCATTTATCTAAACTTTGTGCTGCTTATCCTTTGCTACCCTTCGCAGGGCCACATCTAGAAAGAAGTCTCAACTCAGTTTGCCTTTCCCCATCACCAATTTTCAAATAAATAAAAACAGGTTAGTTTACAGTTATCTATAGTCAATGGGCCCATTTCACAAATGGGGATGCAGGGCTTATTTCAAGCTCTGCATCAAACTCATTATTTGGCTCAGCTGCACCAAACACTTTGCTGCAACCCACACCCAATTCAGAATGATCAGGAAAATCTGCAACATTTTTCTCAGTGTACAGCAGCTTGTGGCAAATATTTGCTGCAAACCTATGAAAAGGGTACCTGAGATTGCAGCAAGTTAGACCAGAAGAAGCTGGTCTAACTTGCGGGAATTGGAGCATGGGATCAAGAATCTCAATCGCCAGTTGGGGAATACTGCAAGCTCCGCGTGCCCCATGTTTGGCACACCCGGAGCTTCTGACATTCCCAGAAGGTTTGTGACTCAGGCCCAATAAATTTAAATATGCTTAAAACATTCTACAATTAAACACAGTCTGATTGCAATGCTAAACTGTAATCAACACTGACAAAACATGCTGTCAGATTTATTATGTGTTTGCTCATGAATATCTGAGGTTATTAAAAATATGCAATATGAACTCCTGGAAGTCAAAGCATGTGGGGAAAATGTGGCTTTTCAGAGCTACAGGTCAGTGATAAATCAAGGGACAGTACTAGACTGGTAATCACAATGATACCAAAAAGAAAATGTTGCTATAGGAGCAATTGCTTTTTTTTTTCTTTCTGCAGCTCTTCAATATTCAGGAGTGAGGTTATGGATATTTAATGGATGGAATAAAGTTGCCAGATCAAAATCTAAACAATGTAGTCATTACCAACATTTTATTTAACTGTTCCTTCATGCTAGAGCTTTAAAAACTGAAAAGAAAGCATTACAAAATACATTCTAATGTATTTCTAGCCGAAATGTAATGCTCATGTTTCTTAAAGGCAATAAATGATCAGTTCCATCATATTTTTAACTGAGTTTATAAAACACGATGTGGTCACATGGAATTGGTCAGCTTGTCTCATTTGTGAAACACTGAAGCCAGGTCTCAATCTGCTGCCCTAGTCAAAGACAAACACAATGCTGGGATGCTTTCAAAGGTGCTGTAGAAGCAGATTATCCTTTTCATGTACAGACATCTGTTATACCCTACCTGGAATACTGTATCCAGTTCTTTTTAGCACAGCATCAAATGGATATTGAATAACACAGAAAGATCCTGCACAAAGCCAGAAAGCTGATAAGGGTCTTATAGACTTGGGCTATGTGGAGAGCATAGAGAAGAGAACAACAAGAATATTAGAAATGATGGAGTAAAACATACTAAGGGGATTGACCTTGTTGATCACTCCATCCTCCTTGCCTCCCTTACATCACTAGGATTCTCTCAGAATGTTGTAAGGTGGTTTGGAAGCTACCTATCCAACAGGACTCAAACCGTAAAATACAACTTCACCCTCTCTGATAAGGCCACCATTAACATTGGGGTGCCACAAGGGTCCATCCTTGGGCCACTGCTCTTCTCAATTTTCACTAATAACATCATCTCTAACCTCCATAGGACTGCTTCCCTTCTATATGCAGATGACATTGTTCTTTACACTAGTGATATCAGCATTGATGTAATCAATCAGAAACTCTCTCTTGACTTTCAACAAATCCATCTACGGCTGTTTAGTCATAAACTTGTCTTAAATTAGTGCAAAACCCAAACTATGCTATTTAGTTCTAATGCCAACCTCAAACTCTCCCAAACTAAATTTAAAGTATCCTCCCCCAATGGTTCAACCCTTGAGATGGTGAACACATTTAAATATCTGGGCATCACACTAGAGCCATCTCTAAACTTCAGTCTGCACATCCAACATACCTGCAAGCTTGTTAATGCTAAAATTGGGATAGCATACCGAATCAGCTATGTGATCACCCCATCTGCTCGGCTTGCCATTGCTCGTGGCATACTCCTTGCCTCGCTCACTTATGGTGTTGTCACCTACACCTCAGTGTCCAAATCTAGCCTCCAAAAATGGGATGTCACATACAACAACATCTGTCATTACGCACCCTCCTCTCATTGACCAAAACACCACTGTCTCCTCTATTCTTATCTGGGATGGCTTCCTCCTTCAGAGCTAAGGCTTTATGCCTGTGGCTCTGTCATTGACAATATTGTCCGATTACAAATACCTAGAACCCTGGTGGGTCTCTTCCTGAATCTGGTACCTTGCTATGGTTTGTGGTCTGCTGATAATGTACCTGTCTTCATCCCCAGACATAATTCCTCCAGAGGTGCTATGGCTTTTGCCTGTCATGCTCCCCAATTCTGTAACTCCCTCCTGCTAGCCCTACACCAATCCTCAACCCACTCCTCCTTTAAAAATGAATTACGGAACCATCTTGATGCTACCCACAGATGAGTTTGCTTCAAAACTCCCTAACCCCTTCCTTCTTCCTTGCCTCTTCCCTCCTGGCATTTCTATTTGAGCTCATCAAGTAGTATAGCACTTTCCCATTTTTTTCTATCCCTCTCACCAAGCTATCCTAACTATCCCTATATTCTCTACTCAGGCCTAACACTTCTATCTCCCTTTCTATCTCTCACCACCCTACATAATTCCTCATAGCTACTTTATTACTACCATCTTACCTTGTTTTCACAAGTCAGACAATACGTTACTAGCCCTGGTTACTAAAATGCCTCTGTATACTCTTATCTAGCATATTATTTACACTGTTACTTGTAACTACCTTGCCTATAACTATTTGCTCTGTATTCTATTGTCTACTATGCTTATTACTTTGCTCTGTAGTATACATTGTTTAATTATGTAAAAGTTGTCTTGCTTTATGTACTTGCTCTGTTTGTACTGTATCCTTCTGGGTCATGCCGGAACATAGTCATTGCTATGGCTAGTGCACTTACCCGGTAAACAAAAACTAAATAAATAAAAATATACAGGGTGGTGTATCCAAACATCCAGCTATTCAAACTGTTGCATGCAAATAGCACTACAGTACCTATAGTAAATTATTGGTGGATTCCAGAATAAGAGGAAGAAGTAGAACACATTACTTAATGTAAATGGAAGCTAACATGACTAGCCTATAACATAAGCTTGTGGAAGCTATCAGTCTTGATGCTTTAAAAACATTGCTAGACAGATTCCTGAGGGAGAATGACTTGCAGTGTTATGGAGCATGAGCAGGGGTTATTTTCTGCTTAATAAGCTTGAATATGTGCCTATTATCAGGCTAAGATTAGTCATTACCATGCAGCATGATGGGTAGAGAAGATGAACCATAGGTTCCTTTTGTCATCAAAATACTGTGACACTTGACTATGAAATAGAACTGAAACCAATAATACATTAGAACTGCTACGTAATATTAATAGCTGATAAGCTAATTCAGAAGGCATACCATCACATTTTTATCCAGCCAAAGAAACAAATGCAACAAGAGTTATACTTCTCAAATCACTGTTAATCTGTTGTCCCATTTCTTTACCAAAAGCTGTAAAAACCAAGCATTTAAATCAGTTTTACTTTAGTATGCAGTATGTACAATAAGCAGTGATAAAGCACTCATCATGGAGAATACTTTCATACTTGTGCCAAACTTTATTATTTGCCTGCCAGGGAATAGATTTCATGTCCTAGCTATAAAATACAAGAGATGTGAAAATAAAATCAATGTGCCTTAAGTATTGTTATGCCACTGTGAACTATAGAGATTCAGCTAATGAATGGTCATGATGTGAAATCACCCATGACATAAAATTTAATTACTTAAGTCAATACAGTGAGTATACAAATATTCATAATGCAATGGAACATAACAACACCAGCCACTTCTTGATTCATGAGGGTAGTAGTTGACTATGTAAGCAATGACCGTCATTTTTTCACTATTTATATGCAAAATTCAACTCCTTCTAGAAAAAAAATGGATCATTAATTATTTCCAGACTTGCAAACTCACCTTTTACTGCTCTTTGATTTTATTTCAATATTACAGCAAGAAGGGTTGTCTTAGTAAAATACAAACCCCTTTGTTCAAGGCCTGGAAACAATGGAAGGAAGATTCAGTGGAGGGGGTGGGAGAGGGATTATGACATTCAGGGAAAAGGAGGAGAATGGGAAAGGGGGATTGATGTGATTGGTTAGAAAGGTGGGAGAGAGACAAAGAGAGAGAGAGAGAGAAAGAGAGAGAGAGAGAGAGAGAGGGAAACAGAGTTAAGGGGAGGGGCTTAGAACCTCAAAAGAGGCTGTACAAAAGCAAAAATAATTATGACAACTAATGAGAAGGTTTTGGAGAATCTAAGGTATGAAAGAAATAACACTTTAATTAAATAAATATTTGCCGACTGAGCAACCAAGCAAAACAGGTGTGGTGTCACTTTCAACAGGGAAGGGTCTCTAGAACAAGAGGACTGTTTTCCACTTTGCACCTTGACTATGGTAAACCACTACAGGATTTTACAGGGAGAACAATACACAAACACACACACACACACACACACACACACACACACACACATTGCTTCTCTAGCTGAAGTAAAGTATAATGAAAGTGACTGTTGTCAAATATTTTATGTTGTGCAAAGTGGTCCAGTCACAGTTTATAACTATTGCCATGTTAAGATTTGAACTTTCCCAGCTCTCTTTGGAGACTACCTAGTTTTTATTCTTTTGAGCTCACTTGTGTGGTTGAAAGTTTTTTATTTGTTTTAATTTCCAGGGAATTGCACTTCTTTGTCATCATATGTACCCTCCTGTGAAGAAAATACATTCCATAATATGGCAGCTCTTTCTCCAATACACTTACACTGCCACTAAACATGTCATCCCAACAGTTTACTGATTTATAGAACAAAGTTGTATGAAACGGGTGAGTTTTTAACATGTAAAGAAACAAACAGAAGCTTTAAATTGCACACATATGGAAAATAACTAAACAATCTGATCCAAAGAGGAGATGGTTCCACAGGATATCAGTAAAAAGATGGATGCTCACACAAGTCAGAGATTAACAGAGAAGCAGATGTCTTATAATAAAATAGAAAAAAAGACTGCAGTGTAACCAGTACAACAATGGGTGAAATAGAGAGTACAAGTCCAATACATTTATTTGGTGGACAGAAATACAGTTGAAACAAAGGTCAAATTTTAATGACAAGTGCAAAGTTCATCAATATTCAAAATACAAATATAGGAGAGATAGCATTATAAAATGCAATAAAAGTACAGTGAAAATTGAAACAAGTAGGAACACAATACAGTAAATCAATTTGTGATAAACCAAATGACTAAATGTCCAAAATAAAATTTATTTCCCTTCACTACCATGTACTATCACCTTGCTCTGTGGTGCATGGCACACAAAAATGCAGACTACAAAATGAAAATTGCCTGTACATGTGGTAAATTAATCCTTTTGTTGCAAGCAGATAACCAGTAATTAAGTGCATATGGACCTACAGGTCTGCCTACCACCAAGGGCTTATACAGTAGTTCATAAAGCCTTTGTGTTTAGTACTGTAAGCTGAGATGTGAAGAAGCCTAAACCATTAAAAGCAAATTTCTCACACAAAGCCCTCAGATGTCCTGTACAAGTGTACAATGCTACTGAGCTTTATCAAATTCACAGGGCAATACAGAGGTCCATAAATGAAAGTTCCTGAGAAACTGAACTTTTTGTCTGAGTATGTGACAGAAAAAAATATTTTTGTTATTTTTTTTTTATTCTGTACTGGCAGTTCTTAAAGGACTGCAACTTTTTTTGTTATTACCATTGATTTACAAAGGAAAGTTGATGCAGTACAAATGCATAGATTTCAGCAACTTTGTTAACTGACAAAATATATTTTCCTGCTATCAATGATCTTACCAGGTTTAAAACATATCATAATTATCTTAGGTATATACCAAAGGTAATTATAAAATGGGTTTTAAAAATTGTGAAACCTGATTGTCTCAGGGCCATCTTGACGAGTGTTGTTATCTCAGCACAACAGGACTGGATAAAGATCTAGCTGCCTCTTTATTCTAAAATCAATACTAACCACACATCCCTGACTGCCATTACAAACGTGCCTGTCACCTTAACTCACTAAAAATCTTCAGCTAGGCTCTAAAATAGAAACTGCCTTAACTTTATAAAATACAGTACAATTATTAATGTTATTTGCTGTCATCATTTTCTTCTTACACACACATACATAAAGAATGTAGTACTATAGTACTTACAGTTTTAATCATTGGTGTTTCTTTGCTAACTATGGAAAATTCCCTTCTTAACCTCACCTGCTTATCAGGAACATTTCTTTCTCCTGCTACAGATAAAACCACAAAAGCACTGATTCCATCTGAGGCCTTCTGCTGTGTGATTGCTGGGGTGAACATTCTGCCAGTACAGCTGAGCTGAGATTTTAATTCTTGTATTCCATCCATAGTAAACATTCTATCTCTAGAATTAATGAAAGATAAAAAAGATTATAGATCGAGGGAGTGCTCCCAACCAATCGGAGCACTCCTTTCACCTATGTGTGAGAGACACTCTTTTTCAGTGAAGAGCATCTGGAAATGGGTCTGTTCCTGGAACATTTTTTTTTAATATATTGTTGGTCGCGCTCAGTCAATAATATATTAATGCATTATATCCCCCTTTGCCATTTGTTCCTGTATAAGAGTGGTTTTGCTTGCCTTCAATTTGAGCCAGAACAGCTCGGCTTCACTTTGCTGTTATTGCTCCAGCCAAACACACGTGAAACCACTGTTATATAACAGTGAGTAGTTCCAGGGGACATATTAACATATAAACAAGGTGTAGAAAATCCTAGAATCATAGAATCAAAGAAATCTGACTGCAGAAAAGGACCCACAGACCCCTTTAGTGTGCCCTGTTCCTCCCACCTTCAGTCATTGCCCATATCCTGGGCCCTCCCCTTCCCTCCAACTACCAACTGCATGTGTCTGTCCCATGCATTCTTAAAATCCCTCCACCATTTCTGCCCCCACCACTTCCTCTGGTAGTTTATTCCAGGCCTCCACCCCCTCTCCATGAAGTACTGCCCCTCAAATTACCTTTATATCTTCCTCCTTCTAATCGTAGACTATGCGCTCCAGTTTTAGCCTCCTCCTCCTCCTCCTTCCTTTTAAATAAGCTCCCCTCCTTCACCGAATTGATCCCCTTTACCTACTTAAAAGTTTCAATCATGTCCCCCCCTCTCTTCTCATTTCTAATGGGTACAGATCCAATTCCTTCCATCTCTGCTTGTATGGCTTCCTCTGCATGCCCTGCACCATCCTGGTTGCCTGTTACTGTACCCACTCTATCCCATCAATGTCCTTATGTAAATGTGGTCTCCAGAACTGGACACTGTACTCCAGAAGTGGCCTCACCATGGCTTTAGTAAGTGGCATGATTACCTACCTTCATCTGCTAGTTATACCGCTCCCTTTGCATGTCAACATTCCATCTTCCTTCCCCACAGCTTTGCTGCATAGGCTACCTACCTTCAGGTTGCTTGATATTATTATTATATTCAGATCCCTCTCCTGCTTGGTTGTCCTAATTTCCTTCCCCCAGGAATGTAAGTGGTGTGTGTGTGTGTGTGTTTTCACCTCATGTGCATCATAGCTCACTTTTTGGCATTGAAATTCAGCTGCCACATTTCTAACCACCCTTCTAAAATCTTCAGGTCCTGTCTTATGTTCTCTAGCCCGCCCGGGTGTCCACCATATTGCATATCTTCTTATCATCTGCAAATAGGCACACTCTCCTGTCTAACCCATCCACAATATCACTAATATTGATATTGGTTATGCCCCTCCTTATGGAGGGAATAATGTAAAGATGAAGAAAAAAGGTGAGGAAAAAGGAAAACTGTGGTGGAATGGGGAAAATAGAGTGTTTATGGGCTAATTAATAAATGCATTTTGCTGTGCATAGTATTTGAACCTGAGATGGCATATCATTGTTTTTATGCGCTGGGACTATTTTGCTGGGATGGAAGAATATTTAAAAAAAATAATAAAAATGTTTATTTTTGTGCATTTTTTCATGCCCCTTAAAAAAAAAATCTTAGATACATTCTACAATTGCATTACGGCACTTTAGCATGTGCTTTGTGGTGGGATAATGGGACTTTTGGGTGGTTGAAGGCATTCAGTGATGCCTCATATCTCACAACACACCCTAGGGGTACCATTATTCCACCACAGCAAACATCCTGCCATGTCTTATTTCGTGAATAACAAGTCCTATTAGAGCATACTATGTGACTGATACATGTCAAAAAAATTGCATTCAGCTAATTTGGAACATTTTTAAAGACAGACGCAACTGATCCCATTTGTTTGTGTATAGATACAGATTAATAAACATTATCGTATTTATTTTTTTATTATATTGTACTGTTTATTAGAAACACATCATAAAACGGGTAGGTAATATCATGATTTCTGATTGGCTAAAAATATTCTGAATCCATTTGTTTAGAGAGCAAGAATGAAATGGTTTTCGATGTCTTAAAGTAACCAGGATACATCTCACTAACATATATAAATATCTTGTAGTGAATATAGTTCCATGGGTAATGGTTAAAATATAGTAGTGGTGGGTCCTCAAAGTGCCAACATATGTTTACAGTTGTAGTTTAACGATCACTTCATTCTTTAAAGATGAGAACAATCTCAGGAATGTATTGTTATTTTCTACAATACCCTGATGTTTCACGTCTGTAATTTGAAGCTTTTTCTAAGGTCTTTCATATCTGTAAATTAATATAATACAACATGTAAATATTTATTCTTTTAACATAGTCAATCTTTGAATAATTATTCTTTATAAATCTGAACAAAATACTTGAAAGTATCCTATAAGCTCTGTACACTTCATTTTTTGCATTCAGACATTTCAATTTTGGTACTATTATCCTAAAGATTTTTTTGAAAAATACACCTGGAAAGACACATACTTGATTTCTCACAGTTAGGAGCCACCTTGCTTAACCAATACACTAATTATATTTTTAAACAGTCATTTCTCTTTTTCTTTTAATGTGGGATTTGTATTTATAGTTGCCTCAAAAGAAGTGTCTGAAATGGCAAACAAGTATTTTTATAAAAGGTTTTATATATATAATTGCAAATACTGTGAACAACTTGCAAGTTAAAATTTTCCTGTATTTTGTAGTGCTTAGAGCAAAAAGTATACCTGCTGTGACACAGATGAGTGAGCTCAAGAGGAAGAATGTGCAGTACCATTAGTAACTGCATCATGAGCAAATTTAGCACTACATGCCATCCTTTTAATTTTTTTACTAGGAGAGACACACTAAGCTGAAAGCTTGTGTACAGGTGTGACCTGGGAGCACATGAAAGTTAAGTGACTTGCTTAGGGTCACACAGTATGCAAGTGAGAGCTGTGGGATTCAAACCCAGGTCTCCAGGTTTGCAACTCAGAGCCTTAAACCACTGCACTATACTGCACTACAACAGAATATTGCAGGAAAGTGTCCCAGAAAGGCAAGTATACTTGTGGCTCTAAGCGCTAATAAATGCAGAAAAAATGTTAGCCTGAAAACTGTTCTCAGTATTTGCAAATATATATTAAAAAAATGTTTTAATAAACAACTCTTTTTCTCATTTCAGATGCTTCTGGTGAGACAGCTATAAATGCAAAAAGAAAATGTGAAATGAATCTTAGGTATGCATAAACAACAGAATTTGGAAGAAATAGATGCATGATTAATAAAAAAATAGTAATAATATTATTGAACAATGTTTAAAGCACTATGTTGAAATAGCATAAACCAATAATATGGGATACCAAGCTTCATGGAACACAAGGACTAACAAAAAATCAAAATAAGCTTAAAATGAACAAGAACTGGGCTATTACAGATAGCATTAGGCTAAAACAGTACAATCTATAAACCAAACAACAATATTTTTAACATAAGACAAAGTGTGCTCCTGTTCTAAAATGTAAAAAAAAAAAAAAAAAAACAAAGCTGAAAATATATATCCCTTACAGGTGACTGAAAGTGAAATTGATACAGGATTATTTTTCTTTCCACAGGCAATATCACTTATGAGAAAACGTTTTATTTACTAAAATGTATGCATTGCACATTAAGTTAGGGGAGGTCTGGCCATATGACAGCTTTAAAATATAACTAGTGTATAGGTTAAGCAAGGTGGACTCCAACTGTGAGTAATCAAGTATGTGTCTTTCCTTGTGTATTTTTCCCAGAAAAATCTTTAGGATGATACTACCGAAATTGAAATGATTGAATGTAAAAAAAAATGAAGTGTACAGAACTTAGAGGGTAATTTCAAGTATTTATCCAAATTTATAAAACAAAAGTTAATCAAAGATTGACTATGTTAAAAAAATAAGTATTTACATGTTGTACTATATTAATTTACAGCTATGACAACCCTTTGTAAAAGCTTCAAATTACAGAAGTGAAACGTCAGGGCACTATAGAAAATAAAAAAGGTTAATGGAATACATTCGTAAGATTGTTTTCATTTTTGAAGAATGAAGTGGTCCTTAAACTAAAATTGAAAACATATAAATATTTATTGATTTTGTTTTTGTTGACTGGGTAAGTGCAGTAGACAAATCCTGCCTATTTTCAGGCAAAACCCGGGGGAGGGGGATACGGATGAATGCCAACTGACCTTGAATCAGATTAAGCTGTTGGTGGTATTTTTAGTGAATATCTCACAATACAATTCCTGATTGCCATCACAAACATAGGGCAGGATTCACAAAGAAAGTTAAAAATCCCACAGCTGTGGGAAAAAGGCCTGCAGCACTGCAGAAACACAGTTGCATGATATTCATAAAGAAATTTTGAGCAGGTGCAGAATTTCGAAAAATCCCCACAGCTGTGAAAATTGCATACGTGCTGAAAATCCGCAACTGCAGATCCACATCTGCAGAAATAGCTTAGGATGCACAGCAACAGTGAACTTAATTAGCTGGAACAGCAGACTTTAACAGCGCTGCCATAGAATGATGCTGAAAGCACCCACAAAGAGACCAGCAACCCGTCCCATAACTGTGACCACTGCAGTACCACAGGTACCAGCAATACCATGGCACCACAGTGGCCATCTGTCACTGCTGGGCCTCCCTCCCTGTGGTGTTCCTGTTGCCTACAGGGGTAGAACTCACTGCAGGCTGGCCAGGCTCTACTGCCTGTGGGGCTCCATCATGGGCTGCACTGTGTCTGGTGGTTGTCACCTGTTGCCATATCATGCAATGTGTGCTTTTGTTGTTGTTACAGCAGCCACTGTTATACTATCTGGGATGCTATTATCTGTGCCTCACCTCCACCTTAATTGATTCCAGTTTGCTGGGGCACTACTGCAGTTTGCTGATGGAGAATTACACCTCATTCCACTGTGTATAACATTTCTTCCTCAACTGTGGAAAAAAACTGGTTGTGAATAGCCTTTCAGGGGCTATGCCATACTTATCTCATGCCTTTTTTTCCTTAGGGACTTCTGCAGCTGCAATTTTTTCCACAGTCCTTAGTGTTGTTTTCCACAGCTGTGGAGGGTTTTATGAATAGCACTCAGTGCAAATTCCCCTTTGTTTCCATAGCTACAGCAGTTCTGGGGACTTAGGAAAGGTTTTGCACCTTCAGAAAGCCTTGTGAATCCAGCCCATAGACTCCACCATTATTCACTAACAAACTTCTAAAAGTATACCCCTTTATGTTAAACAACTGCAAATAGAGTACATTAAATGTTCTCTCCAATTATAATGTCCTTCCTACACACATATGCAAGTTTTAAACAAATGAAGTACTGCTCAGAGTTTTATTTCTTGCATTTTATTATGTTCCCTCCTGTCTATATATGCATACCAGATAAATTTCTGCTGCTTACAGTCAGCTGTGCCCAATATGACTGACAATCTCTATTGAGCATGTGTGACTAGTTGTGCATGTGCAACACATTTTGGTAGTCATCTTGGTCATGGTGGACTGTGTCATCTTCTGCCATGACCTCCGTCAACAAGGCTGTGGTTGTGACTGTTTCTTTTTTTAGCATCTTTTTCCTTCCACCACCTGACACTCCCTTTCATTACCCACCACCTCAGTCCCCCCCCCAGAAATGTTACAGTCACACTGGGAGTACCCAAACCCCCCAAAGCAGGAATCCTTGGTTGGTTTCACTGGGAGAGCCCAATCCCCCAGTGCAAGAATCCTTAGTCCTGTTTGTCTCCCAATTTGTTTCCTCACACCCACCCAACCCTCCCTCTCAGCACCTACCACTGCACTAACCCCCAGAAACATAACAGTGACATTGGGGGGTGCCCAATCCCTCAGTGTAGGATTCCTCTATCATTTTATTTTCACTCTGTAAAAACCATCCATCGATGTCTTTTGGCCATTACAGTTCCCCCACCCAATCCTCCCACTCAGCACCCACCACACTGCACCCCCATGCCATTACTTTCCCATCAGGAGTCCAATGCCATAATCCTCTCTAGACCATAGACAAATCATCACTCTTTAAAGCCAGACTGTGAACTGAAGATACAGGTATGTGGTTCAATGTATTCCAATGGTGATTGGAACTTAGCAGCATATTTTGGGCATTTTTGCATATTTTGGGCTCAGATTTTCAACATGTCTTTTTTGGGACTCTGCCTCATGAATAAATGAACTGACATTAGGCAAACCTTTCCTGATAGGTGATTTTTGTGGTCCCTGTGAGAAATCACCTTTCTGGCAGGAGATTAAAATTTTCTCTGCCCTTGTTCATGAGGTGGGGTCATAAGAAGGCTATGCTGAAAATTTGTTGTAAAAATATTAAATAAACAACAATGTTATGAGCCTACATTGAATTTTGGGAATGCAGGCTCATAACGTTTGCAATTTTCAATATATTTACCCCACATTTATAACATAGCTATATTGTTACATCACCTTATGAATGTGACAGCTGACATTTTTCAAATCCTTGCCAAAATGTTTTTCTTACATTGCAAAAGGTGATTTTGTGATCCCTGCATGAAATCACCTTTTAGACAGAAGTTGAACATTTTCTCAGCCATTGTTCATCATCTGGGGTCCTAAGAAGGCTATGTTATAAATTTGGTGTAAAAATATTTAAAAAAGAAGAAGTTATAAGGCTATGTTGAATTTTGCAAACACAGGCTCAAAAGTTGGGTAATATTCAATATATTTACCCCAAATTATCAAAATAGCCATTTCTTTACTGCACCTCATGAAGGTGAGAGCTGTCATTTTCAACTCCTGCCCAAAATGTGTTTTTGCATCCTGAAAGACGATTTTGCAGTCCCTACACAAAATCACCTTTAGGCCAGGAGATAAACATTTTCTCTGCCCTTCTTCATGAGGCAGGGTCATAACAAGGCTATGTTGAAAATTTGGTGTAAAAATATTTAAAAACAAATTTATGAGCCTACATTACGTTGTGCGAAGGGAGGTTCATAAATTTTGTAATTCTCAATATTTGTACCACAGAGTCCTTCACTGTATCCCTATTGGCTCTTGCCAAATCTTGTTTCACTAGTTTTTCAATTTACTATTTTATAAAAGTAAAATAAGTAATCCCAGAATATTTGTTGTTAAATGATAACTGTATTTCCAAATGCTGAAGGCACATAACTTTAACTTCTTTTTTCCTTACATGCCCCTGGATGAGACATTTTCACATGGCAAATTACACCGTGGAGTTTCTCATTGCTAAGTAAGTCCCAGTTATCCAAATGCTAACAATATGAACACATAAGTTTATATTTCAGAACATAGGAATACACAGCTGGAGCCATAATTAAGACATAGTTTGACCCCACAAGTCCATCTGCCACAGTCAATGGTTATACCCTTTGATCCCACTCTATGTAAGACATTTATTAAATAGATATTACAATAATGATATCGACTGGACTTTAACTACCAACTCTGGGAGGATGAGCATTAACTACTCACTCTGTGAGGCTGTTCCCCATTGATACTACTGTTCATGTGAAAATGTTTTGCCATCGCCAGTCTCCTGGCACAGCAGTAGTGCTTCTATTTGTGATGCTGGCAACCTGACTTCAGGAATGGGCTTGGGTTGTTAGAGGGCTGGCCTGGGGAGGAGAGTCTTGAGGTACAATGGACAGCTTGTCTCCTCCAGGGTGGTTGGGGGGACCCTTGGCTTGATGCAGGACTGACCTCTAGCAGCAGCTGGAGGTTCAGTATGCCCAAGCCACATAGATGGGGGTGGAGCATCGTGGATGCTGGCTTAAGCCTTAGCTTCATGTACATGCCATGTCTCCGGGGAAGGCATACATCTACTAAATGCCTCAACCCGGCACACCGACTGAGGGCTTGGTAGGCCCTCACCACCAGAAGGAGCGGCTTGGAATGAGGACCCTGATGATGGAAGCAAGGGGCATGGCTTGAATGTCCAGCTACACTTTTCCACTCTGTCTCCACCTGGGGGGATAAGCCACAGTTCTGCGGGTGGTCCCTCTGAGCTCTCAAAATGGTGGTTTGTCGGGTGACAGTGCCAGGAGTTGAGGCATGGGATAAACAGAAATTACAACAAAAAAAAAAGAAGATGTTTTGCCTTAACTTAGTTCTTGCTATATTACCTTTCAGTTGAAGCTTGTAACTTCTCATAAACTTTACTGTTTTGTTTATAGTAAGATGCAAACATTTTTAAATGCCATTATTTGTCCTTGGTCCTCAATAGATAAGACTCATACCCCCCATTAATATTCTGTACTCCAGTAAGAACATATTAAGGATATTCAACATGTCCTTGTATACTTTTCTCCAGTCTCTTTATCATCCTGATGCATGATAGACCAGGGGGACTCTGGGTCAGTCACAGGAAATGGGAGTAATGACCTGGTGACACCAAGGAGTGAGAGTAAGAACAAGGCATCTAGGAGAGTCTTAGTGCAGGTGTTTTATGATCTGTGGAGAAGAAATGGTGATCAGTGGGGAGGAAATGGTGGAGGATGGTTACTTTGGAGCATCAGTGATCCAGGCATAGGCAGAATAGGGAGGATAGTGGAGGGGGATGGGGAAGCTAGCAATGCTGGTACACTTGGGTACCAATGATCTGGTGAACCAGCCTGTGTTGTGACTGAAGCAGAACTTTTTGAGGCTGGGGACAGATTGCAGGTACATTCACCCTCCATGGCCTTTTCTGAGATCCTCCATATGTGGAGTGGTGAGGGGGGGATGATAGAATATGGATGAAAGTGACAGAGTATTTACATGGGTGGCTAAATGGATGGTGCCAGGAAAAAAGGTACAACTTTGTGGGGGACTGGGGGGACTTTTGGGACAGAAGCCTCTTCAAAAGTGATGACCTTCACCTGATAAGAGAGGGGACCAACACACTGAGGCAGAAGTTTGACTTCTATATCAAATGGTTAAACTTACTGTGTGGGAACTGAGGATAGGGGAACCATGGTAAATGGAGAAAGGGACAGGAACCTAGCTAGTGCTACCCCTATACTGGTAACTGGTAACAGAAAGGGGAGTAAAAACTATATTGTTATCAGGTAACAGTAAGGTGGGTAAAAACAAAGTTGAGGTTAAAAAAAGGAGCAGTTCAAGTGACAGAAGCGGGGAAGGCTCTCACTGTCTGCAAGCAGTCAGAAAAAATAGAAGGAAGAAGAATGGGATGGAATGTAGATGTAGGATCATGAAACAGCAAAACAGGATCTTTAGTTAGTTGGCAGGGGGTCTGCCTTAGTATTGGGAGTCTGGAGTTTGGGTAATTAAATCAGTGAGCTCCAGGCATTCGTGGCACACACTGAGTCAGATATCATAGCCATCACAGAAATTTGAGCCACAGAGCTATATTGACTGAGACTTTCCAGTCCCAAGTTACACAATGTTTAGACAGGATAGTGAGACAGGCAAGGGGGGGGGGGGGGGCTTAGCCCTATATGTCAGGAGAGAATAGTGATACACTCCAGGACTGTCTGCTGGTGAATCAGGTTAAAATAAACACTAGACAGGAGGCCATTCTTAGTTTGGTGCTAACCAACTCAGAGATGGTGAGTGAAGTGAGGATATGGGTGCCACTGGGGTCTAGCAATAACTCCATTTGGTTTAGGCTTGCCCTCTGGAGCAGAATGCCCCTATCAAAAACTGAAGTTCTAGATTTCACAATCAGGTGAGGGAGCTGGTCTGAGACAAAATGACTAGAGTGGACAGCATTGGTGGGGTCTAAGACAACCATTTTGGATTAATCAAAGTCATGCATGAGAATTGTTTCATAAAACAGGTAAAAGAGACCAATGTGGTTCTCTGAAAGGGTCTCAGAAGCAGTAAGTGTCAAGAAAAAGTTGTTCATAAGGTATACAGAAATTCAGTAAAGAAGAAATAGGGAAAGTAGAAAAAAACTAGGTAAGCAAAGAAAATGGTCAGGGAGGCAAAAGAAGACACAGAGCTGTGTACTACAAATATGGTCAAGGGTGAGAAAAATAATTCTTCAGATATGCCAAAGAAAAAATGGAAGCAGGAAGGGGGTATTGTTAGGATACGGGGGACTAGAGGAAGGTGAATAAAATGCAGCCATTCCTAATGATTACTTCTGCTCTGTCTTCACAAGGGAAGACAGTGAAGCCCTGACTGAAGCTGGCATCAAGGTGACTGTCAAGGAGCATTCCTGAAATGAGACACAGTATTTACCAATGAAAGGTTCAGAAGGGGCTTGATGCCTTAAAGCAGAGAGAGCACTAGGGCTACAATGGAACTGTGTGAACCCTTAGTAAGGCTATTCAATAGCTCAGTTCAGACAGGGTATTTACTAAGTCTAAGGCTTTATGCCTATGGCTCTGTCATTGACAATATTGTCCGATTACAAATACCTAGACCCCTGGCAGGTCTCTTCCTGAAACTGGCACCTCGCTATGGTTTGCGGTCTGCTGATAATGCACCTGTCTTCATCCCCAGACATAATTCCTCCAATGGTGCTTTGGCTTTTGCCTGTCATGCTCCCCAGTTCTGGAACTCCCTCCTGTTAGCCCTATGCCAATCCTTAACCCACTCCTCCTTTAAAAAAGGATTACGGAACCATCTTGCCACTACCCACAGAAGTGTTTGCTTCAAACCCCACTAGCCCCTTCCTTCTTCCTAGCCTCTTCCCTCCCAGAACTTCTATTTGAGCTAATCAAGTAGTATAGCACTTTCCCATTTTTTTCAATCCATTTTGCCAAGCTATCCAAGCTATCCCTATATTCTCTACTAAGGCTTTGCACTTCTATCTTCATTTCTTTCTCTCACCACCCTACATAATCCCTCATAGTTACTTTAGTGCTACCATCTTACCTTGTTTTCACAAGTCAGAAAATATGTTATTAGCTCTAGTTACTAAAATGCCTCTGCTTACTCTGTTCTAGCATATTATTTACACTGTTACTTGTAACTACCTTGCCTATAAGTATTTTCTCTATATTTTATTGTCTACTATGTGTATTACTTTGCTCTGCAGTCTACATTGTTTAATTATGTAAAAGTTGTCTTGCTTTGTGTACTTGCTCTGTTTATACTGTATCCTTCTGAGTCATGCCTGAAAATAGTCATTGCTATGGCTATTACACTTACCCAGTAAACAAAAACTAACTAAATAAAAAAAAAATTACAGGGGTGGTGTATCCAAACATCCAGCTATTCAAACTGTTGCATGCAAGTAGCACTACAGTACCTATAGTAAAATTATTGGTGGATTCCAGAATAAGAGGAAGAAGTAGAACACATTACTTAATGTAAACCGAGGCTAACAGAACTAGCCTATAACATAAGCTTGTGGAAGCTATCACTCTTGATGCTTTAAAAACATTGCTAGACAGATTCCTGAGGGAGAATGACTTGCTGTGTTATGTAGCATGAACAGGGGTCATTTTCTGCCTAATAAGCTTGAATATGTGCCTATTCTCAGGCTAAGTTTAGTCTTTACCATTCAGCACAATGGGTAAAGAAGATGAACCATAGGCCCCTTTTGCCACAAAATATTGTGGCACTTGACTATGAAATAGAACTGAAACCAATAATACATCAGAACTGCTGGGTAATATTACTAGCTGATAACCTAATTCAGAAGGCATACTGTCACATTTATATCCAGCCAAAGAAACAAATGCACCAAGAGTTATACTTCTCAAATCACTGTTAAACTGTTGTCCCATTTCTTGACCAAAAAGCTGTAAAAGCCAAGCATTTAAATCAGCTTTACTTGAGTATGCAGTATGTACAATAAGCAGTGATAAAGCACTCATCATGGAGAAGACTTTCATACTTGTGCCAAACTTTATTATTGGCCTGCCAGGGAATAGATTTCATGTCCTAGCTATAAAGTAGAAGAGATGTGGAAAATAAAATCAATGTGTCTTAAGTATTGTTATGCCACTGTGAACTATAGAGATTCAGCTAATGAATGGTCATGATGTGAAATCACCCATGACATTAATTTTAATTGCTTAAGTCAATACAGTGAGTGCACAAACATTAATAATGCAATGGAACATAACAACACCAGCCACTTCTTGATACATGAGGGTAGTAGTTGGCTAGTTAAGCAATGAATATGCACCAGTACAGACTGTCATTTTTTCACTATTTGTATCAAAATTCAACTGCTCCTAGAAAAAAATGGAGCACTAATTATGTCCAGACTTGCAAACTCACTTTTTACAGCTCTTTGGTTTTATTTCAATATTACAGCAAGAAGGGCTGTCTTAGTAAAAGACAGAACCCTTTGTTCTGGGTCTGGAAACAATGGAAGGAAGACTCAGTGGAGGGGGAGGGACTATGACTTTAAGGGAAAGGGAGGAGCATGGGAAAGGGGGATTAATGTGATTGGCTAGAAGGGTGGGAGAGAGAGAGAGAGAGAGAGAGAGAAACAGAGTTAATGGGAGGGGCTTAGGACCTCAAAAGAGGCTGCGCAACAGCAGTTCCCCCTCATGTTCTGCTAGCCAAATTTTAATTTCCTGCCCACCACCTTAAATACAAGAGCTATAAGAGGAAGATATGGTAGAACAAGAAGGGTATTGGAAGAATCTTCAATGGGGTTTGAAGAGGACTGCTGAAGGTGGACAGCAGAAAAGGGGCTGTTTGAAGGAGAAAGGAAAACAGGAAGAACAATCTAAAAAGGGAGGGAGGAACCAAAACACCAACTACTCAGGGGTGTACACCCAGGGTAGTGGCAAACGAGGGCCACGGATTTACATCTGGGCCCAGACTAAAGAGAAAATAACCTGCAGGTTTACATCTGTGGGAGAAAGACTAAAGATTTATGTGACTAAAAGTGTAAATAGAAACTGATTATAAAATGTGTGGAACTGAGTAAAAGGAGAAGTTTGTAAATAATTATGACAACTGAAGAAGAGGTTTTAGAGAATGTAACATATGGAAGAAATAACACTGTAATTAAACAAATATTTGCCGACTAAGCAACAAAGCAAAATAGGTGTGGTGTCACCTTCAATAGGGAAGGGTCTCTAGAATAACAGGGCTGTTTTCCACTTTGCACCCTGACTACAGTAAATCACTACAGGATTTTACAGGGAGCCCAACACACAAATACACACACACACACACACACACACACACACGCTGCTTCTCTAATTGAAGTAAAGTTTAATGAAAGTGACTGTTGTCAAATATTGTACTTTCTGCAAAGTGGTCCAGTCACAGTTTATAACTATTACCATGTTAAGATTTAAACTTTCCCAGCTCTCTCTTTGGAGATTACCTAGTTTTTAATCTTTTGAGCTCACTTGCGTGATTGAACTTTTTTTAATTTTTTATTTGTTTTAATTTCCAGGGTATTGCGCTTCTCTGTCATCATGTGTATCTTCCTGTTAATAAAAGACATTCCATAATATGGCAGCTCTTTCTCCAAAACATTAACACTGCCACTAAACATGTCATCCCAACAGTTTACTGATTTATGCAACAAAGTTGTATGAAACGGGTGAGTTTTTAACATGTAAAGAAACAAACAGAAGCTTTAAAGTGCACTCATATGGAGAACAACTAAACAATCTGATCCAAAGAGAAGATGGTCCCACAGGATGTCAGTAAAAAGATGGATGCTCACACAAATCTGAGATTAACAGAGTAGCAGATGTCTTATAATACAATAGAAAAAAAGATTGCAGTGCAAATAGTACAACAATGGATACAACAGAGGGTACAAGTCCAATACAGTTCTTTGACGGACAGAAATAAGGTTGAGACAAAAGTCAAAATTTAATGACAAGTGCAAAGTTCATCAATATTCAAAATACAAATAAAGGAGAGATAGCACTACAAAATACAGTAAAAGTACAGTGAAAATTGAAACAAGTAGGAACACAACACAATAAATCAATTTGTGATAAGCCAAAGGACTAAAGGTTCAAAATGAAATTTATTTCCCTTCACTACCATGTACTATCACCATGCTCTGTGGTGCACAGCACACAAAAATGCAGAATACAAAATGAGATTTGCCTGTACATGTGGTAAATTAATCATTTTGTTGCAAGCACATAATCAGTAATTAAGTGCATATGGACTTACAAGTCTGCCTACCACTAAGGGCTCATACAGTAGTTCATAAAGACTTTGAGTTTAGTACTGTAAGCTGAGATGTGAAGATGTGAAGAAGCCTTAACTATTTTTTCTGCACTGGCAGTTTTTAAAAGACTGCAACTTTTTTTGTTATTACCATTGGTTTACAAAGGAAAGTTGATGCAGTACAAATACATAGATTTCAGCAACTTTATTAACGGACAGAATATATTTTCCTGCAATCAATGATCATACCAGGCTTAAAACATATCATAATGATCTTAGGTATATACCAAAGGTAAGTATAAAATGGGTTTTAAAAATTGTGAAACCTGATTATCTCAGGGCCATCTTGACGAGTGTTGTTATCTCAGCACAACAGACTGGATAAAGATCTAGCTGCCTCTTTATACTAAAATCAATACTAACCACACATCCCTGACTGCCATTACAAACTTGACTGTCACCTCAACGCACTAAAAATCTTCAGCTAGGCTCTAAAAATAGAAACTGCCTTAACTTTATAAAATACAGTACAATTATTAATGTTATTTGCTGTCACAATTCTCTTCTTACACACACACATAGATAAATCAAATCAAATCAATCTTTATTTATACAAGGCGTCTTTGTTAAACCAAGGCACCTGTACAATATAAAATAAAACAATAGTTAAAACTACATTTAAATTAAACTAAACAGCAATATTCAAAAATCATTACAAGCTTTACTAAAAAGATAGGTTTTTAAAGCTCCTTTAAAACTTTGGACAGTCGGGCAGTCTCGCACCTGACAAGGTAGAGAATTCCACAGGGTTGGGGCCATGAAACTAAAAGATCTGGCCCCTTAAGTTTTTAAACAAACCCTGGGAATCTCTAGCAATCCCTCATCAGTGGATCAGAGAGAGTGGGGGCAGTAGGGACAAAGGAGATCTTTCAGGTAAGCAGGTCCCTGATCGTGTAGGGTCTTATAGGTCAGCAGACTGACCTTGAATGTGATTCACCAGCAAACTGGCAGCCAGTGCAGTTCACGGAGCACAGGCGTTATATGACTGGACCTAGAAGGACCAGTCAACAGCCTGGCTGCCGCATTCTCCACTAGCTTCAGGTGGTGAATCTCAACCCCCGGTAGCCCAAGGTAAAGGACATTGCAGTAGTCAAGGCGGGAGGTAATGAAAGCATGTACCAAAGTAGGGAGATCATCTGGAGGAACCAGGTGCTTCACCCGGGCGATGTTCCTCAGATGGTAAAAAGAGGTTTTGACACCTGGGATTTAAATGTCAAACAGTCATCAAACACAATGCCCAGGTTCCGCACCTGGTATGAGGTAATCAGCTGGACACCCCCAAGCCATAGACCCGAGGGTGATCCAGCCAACAAACCTGCCTCCCAGTGACCCTGGTCCACAACCAACACCTCAGTTTTGTCCGGGTTCAACTGCAGCCAACTCACATTCATCCAGTCCTGGATTTTGGCAAGACAGTTGTTAAAGACCGAAAAGACACTCCAGAAAGTGCTTTATGGTGGGATAATGGGACTTTTGGGTGGTTGAAGGCATTTGGTGATGCCTCGTATCTCACAACACACCCTAGGGTACCATTATTCAACCACAGCACACATCCTGCCATGTCTTATTTCTTGAATAACAAGTCCTATTAGAGCATACTATGTGACTGATACATGTCACAAAAATTGCGTTCAGGTACTTCGGAACATTTTTAAAGACTGACCCAACTGATCATGTGTGTTTGTGTATAGATACAGATTAATAAACATTATCATATTATTTTTTTTTTATTATACTGTATTGTTTATTAGAAACACATTATAAAATGGGTAGGTAATATCATGATTTCTGATTGGCCAAAAATATTCTGAATCCATGTGTTTTCAGAGCAAGAATGAAATGGTTTTCAATGTCTTATAGTAACCAGGATACAACTTATTAACATATATAAATATCTTGTAGTGAATATAGTTTGATGGGTAATGGTTGAAATATACTAGTGGTAGGTCTTCAAAGTGCCAACATATTGTTTCCAATTTTAGTTTAAGCATCACTTCATTCTTCAATGTTGAGAACAATCTCAAGAATGTATTCCACTTATCTTTATTATTTTCTATAATGCCCTGATGTTTCACTTCTGTAATTTGAAGCTTTTTCTAATGGCTTTCATATCTGTAAATTAATATAGTACAACATGTAAATATGTATTATTTTAACATAGTCAATCTTTGAATAATTATTCTTTATAAATCTGAATAAACTACTTGAAATTATCCTATAAGCTCTGTACACTTCATTTTTTGCATTTAGACATTTCAATTTTGGTAGTATCATCCTAAATATTTTTTTTTGAAAAATACATAAGGAAAGACAAATGCTTGATTACTCAAGGTTAGGAGCCACCTTGCTTAACCAGTACACTAATTATATTTTTAAAGAGTAATTTCGCTTTCTATTTTAATGCATGATTTGTATTTACAGTTGCATCACCAGAAGTGACTGAAATGACAAACAAGTCTTTTTTATAAAAAGTTATATATATATATATATATATATATATAATTGCAAATATTGTGAACTGCTTGCAAGCTAACATTTTTCTGTATTTTGTAGTGCTTAGAGCAAAAAGTATACCTGCTGTGACACGGGCTAGTGGGCTCAACAGGAAGACTGTGCAGTACCATTAGTAACTGCATCATAAGCAAATTTTGCACTGCAGGCCATCCTTTTAATTTTTTTACTAGGGGAGACACATTAAGCTGAAAACTTGTTTACTGGTGTGACCTGGGAGCACATGGAAGTTAAGTGACTTGCTTATGGTCACACAGTATGCAAGTGGGAGCTGTGGGATTCAAACCCAGGTCTCCAGGTTTGCAGCTCAGAGCCTTAAACCACTGACCTATACTGCACTATAACAGAACATTGCAGAAAAGTGTCCCAAAAAAGCAGGTATACTTGCTGCTCCAAGCGCTACTAAATGCAGAAAAATATTAGCCTGGAAACTGTTCTCAGTATTTGCAATTATATATTAAAAAAATGTTTTAATAAACAAATCTTTTGTCATTTCAGATGCTTCTGGTGAGACAGCTATAAATACAAAAATAAAAAGTAAAATGAATCTTAGGTATGGATAAGCAACAGAATTTGGAAGAAATAGGTGAACGATTAATAAAAAAATACTAATAATATTATTGAACAATGTTTAAAGCACTATGTTGAAATAGCATAAACCAATGTAGATAAACATGACATACCAAGCTTCATGGAACACAAGGATTAACAAAAAATGAAAATAAGCTTAAAATGAACAAGAACTGGGCTATTACAGATAGCGTTAGGTTAAAACAGTACAACCTATAAACCAAACAACAATATTTTTAACAATACAAAGTGTGCTGCTGTTCTAAAATATAAAAAAAGGAAAAAAAGAAAAACAAAGCTGAAAATATATATCCCTTACAGGTGACTGAAAACAAAATTAATACACGATTTTTTTTCATCACAGGCAAGATCACTTATGAGAAAAAGTTTTATTTACTAAAATGTATGCATTGCACATTAAGTTAGGGGAAGTTAGGCCATATGGCAGCTTTAAAAAATAACTAGTGTATAGGTGGATTCTAACTGTGAGTAATCAAGTATGTGTCTTTCCTTGTGTATTTTTCCCAAAAAGTCTTTAGGATGATACTACTGAAATTGAAATGACTGAATGTAAAAAAATGAAGTGTACAGAATTTAGAGGGTAATTTCAAGTATTTTATCCAAATTTATATTAAAAAAAATCAAAGATTGACTATGTTACTAAAATAAGTATTTACATGTTGTACTATATTAATTTACAGCTATGAAAGCCCTTTGAAAAAGTTTCAGATTTCAGAAGTGAAATGTCAGGGCACTATAGAAAATAAAAAAGGTTAATGAAATACATTCCTAAGATTGTTCTCATTTTTATGTTTGTTTACGCATGCACAAGAAACATTATGTGACAGCTTAGGAGAGAAGCGGGTTGGGGAGGTGCGGCAGTGTGGCATCCAACAGCAGCATTGCATTTGGGGGCCTGGCCTTGGTGCACCAATGGAGGCACAGTGTGCTGATGACACTGGCTTCCAGAAGGTGCACCAAGTTCTAATGTTTTCGCCACAGCAATCATGGGCCACCTCGTCATTGCAGCCTCAGCAATTGCTGCAATGAGGGAGTGACCAGTCATTGCTGGGCAGAACATTGCTGGTGTGATATTGTTTGTGAACATGGTGGCGTGTTGCCACCATGCTCACAAACAATATAAAACAGCCATAGTGCCTAGGGGGTGCCTAATTCCCGTCAACAGCATGTGGCCCTCCCCACGGATGTGAGTTTTTGCCAACGTGGGCTCCAATCCCCATTGACATCCATCCCTGGTGTTGACTTGCTGGAGGGGGGAAGCCCACTCCCCATTAGCAGTAGTGTCCCACTCCCTGTCTGATGTGCCAATGAGGGAACCCACTCCCTGTTGGTATCAGCCCCCCAAAAGAGTAACATGAGAGACCGAAGGGGTGCCCAATGGCTCTTGAGCCCCCCCTGCTTTTGTACTGACAGGGGTGTCCAGTCCCCAATCGGCTACACCCCCCAAAACAAACAATGTTCAGGTGGCATGCAGGAAGCCTACCTCCATGTGCCCAATGCCCCCTGCAAAGGAAAAACTGTGCCGTGATATATAATTTTTTTACAACCTGTAAAACCAAAATGGTCCCTCGTAGTCTCTCTGGCCCCTCCCCCACAACCTGCACCCACTCACTGTGCACCCTTAATTTCCCACATCCCTCACCCCATACTTACTCTGTGAATCAGCTAAACGAACTTTGTGGACTCGGGAACACGCCTTGCACTCTTTCAAAGCCGATCGCGAACTGAGGAAATGCCAGTAAGCTGTATAATGGGATAGATAGGGTTTTTTCAATTTTTTTGCATATCTCAGGCATTTTTTGGAATTTTGGCACCAAATTTTCAACATGGGTTTTTTGGGACCCCTCCTCATGAATTTTTGTCACTGTCATGACGTTAATCAGGCCCGAAGGGTGATTTCACTGTCTCTGCGTGTAATCAATTTTTGGGACCAATTAATGAAATGACAGTGCCAGTGTTCATGAAGTGTGCTCTCAAAAAGCCTATGCTACATATTTGGTGAAAAAGTTTGTAAAAATGACTGTTTTATGAGTGTGCGTTGTGCAGTTCCTACGCATGCTCATAAGTTTGCGAATTTGTAACATTTGCACTCCAGAGTTTCAACATTGCCATTTTAGCACACCTACTGTACTTATGAGATGTACAGCTGTCATTTTTCAGATCTTGCCCAAAATGTGTTTCCACGCATGTAGCGCACAATGGCACAGTCGGTGTGTGAAATCAAAGTTTGGGACAGATTAAGAAAATCACAATGACACTGTTCATGAGCATAGGTCTTAAAATGGCTATGTTGAAAATTTGGTGACAAAAGACCTTAAAATGACTGTGTTATGAGCGTGCATTGCACAGTTCCTTCGCACGCTCATAACTTTGCAAATTTGTAACATTTGCACTCCAGATTTTCAACACTGCCATTTTATCACACCTACTTATGAGCAGTACAGCTGTCATTTTTCAAATCTCACCCAAAATGTGTTTCTGCGCATGTAGCCCACATTGGCTCAGTTGGTGTGGGAAATCAATGTTTGGGACAGATTAAGAAAATCACAGTGACACTGTTCATTAGCAGAGGTCCTAAAATGTCTATGTTGAAAATTTGGTGAGAAAAATTCCTAAAAATGACTGTTTTATGAGTGTGCATTTCGTAGTTCCTATGCACGCTCGTAACTGCATGCATTTGTGATATTTGCAGTCCAGATTTTCAACACTGCCATTTTAACACACCTCCTTATGAACAGTACAGCTGTCATTTTTCACATCCTGGCCGAAATGTGTTTTCACACTTCCAGCACAGAATGGCGCGGTCGCTTTAGGAAATCACTGTTTGGGACACATTACAAAAATCACAGTGACACTGTTCATTAGCAGAGCTCCTAAAATGCCTATGTTCAAAATTTTGTGAAGAAAGTCCATAAAATGACTGTGTTACGAGTGTGCATTGTGCAGTTTCCACACATGCTTATAACTTTGCACATTTGTAATATTTTCACTCAAGATTTTCAACATTGCCATTTTTCTACACCTCCTTATGAACAGTATGGCTGTCATTTTTCACATCCTGGTCAAAATGTGTTTTTGCAGTTCCAGCATTGAATACCGTGGTTGCTGTGAGAAATCAGTGTTCAGGACACAGTAATAAAATCACAGTGATACTGTTCATGACCACAGGTCGTTAAATGCCTATTTTGAAAATCTGGTGATGAAACTCCATAAAATGACTGTGTTATGCGCATGGGTGACAACCCAAAAACTTACCCCAAATCCTGTCCGTCTCTACAGGATGGAGGTGGGGTTCATGTGAAATTCAGTACTTCACTGACATTCCTGTTCTGCATCTGTCTAACTCCTGCATTTCTAATGCTAACACCAGCAAGCAAACATTCGGCATTGACAAATGCTTGTTGAAGAATGAAGTGGTCCTTAAACTAAAATTAAAAACATATAAATATCTCACAATGCAATTCCTGATTGCAATCACAAACATAGACTCCAACATTATTCACTAACCATCGTCTAAAAATATACCCCCTTATGTTAAACAACTGCAAATAGAGTATATTAATTGTTCTCTCCGATCATCATGTCCTTCCTACACACATATGCAACTTTTAAACAAATGAAGTACTGCTCAGTTTTATTTCTTGCATTTTGTTTGTGTTCCCTCCTGTCTATACATGTATACATTACCTTCAGCTGTGTCCAATATGACTGACAATCTGTACTGAGCATGTGTGACCAGTTGTGCATGTGCAACACATTTTGGCAGTCATCTTGTTCAAGGCGGACTGTGCCATCTTCTGCCATGACCTCTGCCAGCAAGACCATGGTTGTGACTGTTTCTGTTTTTTAACATCTTTTTCCTCCCACTCACCTGACACTCCCTCTCATTACCCACCACTTCACTCCCCCCCAGAAATGTTACAGTCACACTGGGGACACCCAGTCCCGCCAAAGCAGGAATCCTTGGTCGGTTTCACTGGGAGTGCCCAATCCCCCAGTGCAGAATCTTCAGTCTTGTTTCTTTCCTCATTTGCTTCCTCCCACCCACCCAACCTCCCTCTCAGCACCTACCACCCCACTACCAGCAGAAACATAAAAGTGACTGTGGGGGTGCCCAATCCCTCAGAGTAGGATTCCTCTATCATTTTATTTTCACTCTGTAAAAAATATCCATCGATGTCTTTTGGCCATTACAGTTCCCCACCCAATCCTCCCACTCAGCACCCACCACACTGCACCCCCATGCCATTACTTTCCCAGCAGGAGTCCAATGCCATAATCCTCTCTGGACCATAGATACATCATCACTCTTTAAAGCCAGACTATGAACTGAAGATACAGGTATGTGGTTCAATGTATTTCAATGGTGACTAGAACTTAGTGGCATAATTTGGGCAGTTTTGCATATTTTTGGCCCAGATTTTCAACATGCCTTTTTTGGGACCCAACCTCATGAATAATTGCACTGACATTATGCAAACCTTTCCTGATAGGTGATTTTTGTGGTCCCTGTGAGAAATCACATTTCTGGCAGGAGATTAAAATTTTCTCTGCCCTTGTTCATGAGGTGGGGTCATAAGAAGGCTATGTTGAAAATCTGGTGTAAAAATATTAAAAAACAACAACATTATGAGCCTAGATTGAATTTTGGGAATGCAGGCTCATAACATTTGTAATTTTCAATGTTTTTACCCAACATTTACAACACTGCCATATTGTTACATCACCTCATTAATGTGACAGCTGCCATTTTTCAAATCCTGGCCAAATCCTGGCCAAAATGTTTTCTTACATCCCAAAAGGTGATTTTGTGGTCCGTTCATGAAATCACCTTTCAGAAAGAAGTTGAACATTTTCTCAGCCAGTGTTCATCAGTTGGGGTCATAAGAAGGCTATGTTATAAATTTGGTGTAAAAATGTTTAAAAAATAAGAAGTAATAAGGCTATGTTTAATTTTATAAACACAGGCTCATACGTTTGGTAATATTCAATATTTTTACCACAGATTTTCAAAATAGCAATTTCTTTAATGCACCTCATGACTGTGAGAGCTGTAATTTTCAACACCTGCTCAAAATGTGTTTTTGCATCCTGAAAGATGATTTTGCAGTCCCTGCACAAAATCACCTTTAGGCCAGGAGATCAAAATTTTCTCTGCCCTTCTTCATAAGGCAGGGTCATAATGAGGCTATGTTGAAAATTTGGTTTAAAAATATTTAAAAACAAATTTATAAGCCTACATTACATTGTGTGAAGGGAGGTTCATACATTCGATAATTTTAAATTTTTGTAATACAAATTCCTTCACTGTATCCCTATTGGCTCTTGCCAAAATTTGTTGAACTAGTTTCTCAATTTACTATTTTTATAAAAGTTCAATAAGTAACCCCAGAATATTTGTTGTTAAATGATAACTGTATTTCCAAATGCTGGAGGCACATAGTTTCAACTTCTTATGCTTCATAATGCCCCTGGATGAGACATTTTCACATGGCAAATTACACTGTGGAGTTTTTTATTGCTAAGTAAGTCCCAGATATCCAAATGCTAACAACGTGAACACTCAGATTTATATTTCAGAACATAGGAATACACAGCTGGAGCTGGAATTAAGATATGTTTTGACAACTCTGCCCTTTCGGACTCTCTCCTCTCAAACAAACTGCATTCTGCCATTTGGTAAGCAGAACAAAGAGAAGCTGCCCAACACTCACCCTCCTTGCAAGGGGACAACTCTGCCCTTTCGGGCTCTTACCTCTCAAACAAACTGCATTCTGCAGTTTGGTAAGCAGAACAAAGAGAAGCTGCCCGATGCTCACCCTCCAAGCAAGATATGGGTTGGAACCCTGAATTTTGGCATCTACGCCTGGAGCAATCTCACTTGTCCCTATTTGCCAGTGTTTTTCGCACTTTGTGCAGCAATCCAGAAGTCTTCTAGGAACTGCTGCCAAGAAATTTATGCTAGCACTGACCTCTGCTTGACATGGTCTTGATTTCTCACTTTAAATACTATTTAGTCTGATGTAGAGAATTCTTGAGAGTTGATTTAAGTTTTGAGAGAGGTCTTAAGGTACTGTGATTTTGCTATCTGCCCTGAGTGCTATGCCCCTTCTCTTAGAGCTGTAAGTCTGAGGGCTGCACCCTTGACCTCAGTGTCCCATTGAGGGTGCTGCAGTACCCTCCCCCCAAAAAAACTTGCTTCAGAACCTCCCTGCCTGTTCTTTTTTTTTCAGCTCTGTGCCCCAGTGTTAACCAGAGCCCCTTCCATGACTGTATTGAGGCTTCTGCTCTCTCCTGTTGAGCATACTGCAGTGTTCTCCCCAACCCCCAACTTGCTTCAAATCTTCACTGCTTAAACAGTTTCTGTTTAATTCTCAACCCCTCCCAAACTGTTAATTTCTCTTTTGTTTTCTGATTACCCTCCCCTCCAAGCCTGCTATTTAATTTCATCCTCTCACCAAGGGACAACTCTGCCCTTTCAGGCTCTCTCCTCTCAAACAAACTGCATTCTGCAGTTTGGCAAGCAGAACAAAGAGAAACTGCCCGATGCTCACCCTCCAAGCAAGGTACGGGTTGGAACCCTGAATTTTGGCATCTACCCCTGGAAGACTCTCACTTGCCCTGTTTGCCAGTGTTTCTCACACCTTGTGCAGCAATCCAGAAGTCTTTTAGGAACTGCTGCCAAGAAATTAATGCTAGGACTGACCTCTGCTTGACATGTTCTTGATTTCTCACTTTAAGTAATGTTTAATCTGATGTAGAGATTTCCTAAGAGTTGATTTAAGTTTTGAGAGGTCTTGAAGTACTGTGATTTTGCTATCTACCCTGAGTGTTGTGCCCCTTCTCTTACAGCTGTAAGTCTGTGGGATGCACACTTGACCTCGGTGTCCTATTGAGGCTGCTGCAGTGCCCACCCCCCAAAAAAACTTGCTTCAGAACCTCCCTGCCTGTTCTTTTTTTTTTTTGAGTGCTGGCTTTTCCATTAGCAGATTATATCCTTTAGCCACAAGAGGGCCCAGTTACAAGCACACTTACCCAATCCAACACAATATAGTTCCTGTCTCATTTCACTTATTGTGTGGTTAGTCTATCACTATTCATCTGTCTTTGCCCCTCTCTCTTCTACTGAGTGATACTGATTTTTCCCATTTGCAGCTTATAGTCTTTTTGCCAACCACAGGGGTTTTCCCCCAACCATTCCAAAGTTGCTCTACATCTCCTTACTCTCTACTACTCCTGGCACTCTTCCTTTACTGCTCAGCTGCTATGGGTACCTACACTCCATTACTAAGTCTGCTCTCCTTCACCCTCTTGGTACAGACCTCACACCGACTGGAGCACCTTTCCTCCTCACTAGGCACCTCATCCCCAGACTTCCCCACAGTCACTCAGCCCTCCTCCACCCTCGACACACCCATGACCCCCAACACCCCCACCCTGCCAACACCCCCACTCCTTCCGCCCTCCAAGGCCTGACCTGGACCCAGCTCTCCCCTGCCATTCCCACCCTTTGCACTTTATCTAGTCCATGCATCCTGATTGTAAAGTCCTCAGCTGTGTGTCGACCCAAGGGTCTCCATCGACACCGGCCACTAACCAGAATAATTACACTGCTATTAGTATTATCTGGTAATATACACCCAAACCCAGGACCTATTGCTTCCAGTCCTTCTAAACCCTGTACTGCAACTGGCTTCCGCTTTGCATCTTTAAACATTTGCAGTCTCCTAAAGAAATCTGCTGCCCTCCAGTGCTGGGTCGTTCAACATCAACCTGACATAATTGCACTGGTAGGGACTTGGATCTCCAAATCCACCTCTGACTCTGCTATCACTCTCCCTGGATATATCATCTACAGGAAAGACTGAGTAGGCAAACGTGGTGGTGGTTGTACACTACTCGTATGGGACTCCCTTATAGGTCAGGCACTCCCAGCTCCTAAACTTGATTATGGAGCCCAAGCTCTCACCTTAAAAATCACACCTGACCCTGCCCGAGGCCCTCTCTCCCTCACAGTCTCCTACGTACCCCCAAGGAATCAAAACCCAGTGGTCCAGTCACTCATTGACTATCTCACATCTCTCCCTCACAAAGTGGAGCAAGTCATCCTAGATGATCTCAATGTTAACTGTCTTGCCTCCACTGCCTCCCATATAAGGGACTCCTTTGCTGCCCTTGATATGTCCCAGTAAGTCACCCAGCCCACCAGATTCAACTACTCTACTGGAACCAGCACTCTCATAGATGTTATATCTAACCGCCCCTACAAAATCCGGGATGTCACTGTCCTCCCCAACTCTCTTAGTGATCACTCCCCAGTCCTCTGTCTCTGGTCATCCTCTGCTCTGAAGCCAGTGTCCCAGGTCACTCTATGCTGCCATTTACACCCCAGCAGCCTCAGAAAATTAAAACAATACCTAGCCCAGCTAGACTGGTCCCCTATCCAGCACACCCCTGAGATTGACTCAGCTCTTGACCACTTCACAAATGCCTTCTGTGAGGCTTGTGACCTTTTCATCCACCTCATCAGGATCCACTCCAAAAAATGCAATGCCCCATGGATCACCCCACCCCTCCTCCAGAGACTCAAAAACAGAGATAATCTCTGGCACATTGCTGTAGAATCTGGAAAGGCGTCTGACAGACAGGTCTACAACTCAGAATGCAATAAGTGCACTTGGGCCATTAGGCAGGCCAAGGCAGAGCACTACCAGACCACCCTCACTTCCACTTAGGGTTCAGCCAAGACCTTCTAGGATAATATGAAAGAGCTAAATTGGAAGTCCCGCTCCCCCCACCATCTCAGCTCTCCATCAATGTCACCACCACCACAGATCCACTCCTCATAGCTGATTGCCTTAACACTGCCTTCTCTGACTTAAGTTTGGTCCTCCCCAGCAGCTTCTTTGACCCAATCCCCACCTCTCTCCCTCCAGTACAGCATCACCCACCATTCAACCTGTGCACCCTATCATCCCAAGAAGCCAGGCCATACTGGCTAAAAGCCTTAGACAGCAATAACCCCAGCAGTGACCCCCTCGACTCCAGGATCCTCCATATGGTCTTGGACGAAGTCCTAGTCCCCCGACTGGCCTTCTAAACTGGTCTCTATGCCTGGGTCAGTTACCAAGTGCTTGGAAAACTGCTAAAATCACACCCATACATAAGAGTGGGGACTGATCCACCCCCAACAATTACCAGCCCATCTCCATCCTCTCCCCACTCTCTAAAGCCCTTGAAAAAGAGGTGTTGATCCAGCTCTCTGAATACCTAACCAAGTATGACATTATGTGTCCAGAGCAGCACGGTTTCCACCCAGGACAAAGTACAACCACTGCTCTCCTGGAATTCTCCCAACACCTGCATGCTCCTTTCGACTCTAGCAGCCTTGTAGGAGAAGTGTTCATTGACCTCTCCAAGGCCTTTGACACTGTCTGTCATCCCCTTCTACTCAACTCTCTCCACTAACTTGGCTTTTCTGGTGGTCCCATTTCCTGGTTCTCTAGCTACCTCTCTTCTAGATCCCAGCATGTCAAGATCAGTGGCTCCCTCTCCAGCACTCTTCCTGTTTGCTCTGGGGTCCCTCAGGGCTCCATTCTGGGTCCAATACTTTTTAGTCTCTACCTCAACACCCTCCCCAGCTCATGTACCAGTAAAATGCTTCTCTACACTGATGATGCAGTCCCTGTTGCTTCACATCCCAATCACACCTCCCTCCCTCCAAGTATCCCTTCAGCAAACTTACAACCATGCTGAAAGGTGGTTCGGTGACCGCAGACTGGTCATTAACCTAAAGAAAACCAAATCAATGCTCTTCTCCCACCACCAAAATAAAGCTAAAAATACCCCCCCTCTTGATTATCCCCAGCACTCTGCACCCACTAGAACAAGGGACCACATACAAGAACCTAGACATCACTGTTCAATGCTGCCCTCTCCTTCCACACCCACATTAATGCCCTGTCAGCCTCCATTAACTCTCAGAGTGGCTTGCTATACTGGCACAGGAACTGCCTGCCTCAGGTTGCCCTCAGGCTGACCATCACCTCCTCCGTCTTGTCCCTTGTGGTCTATGGCTTGCCCATCTACACTGCAGTTGACAACACTGCTCTCTCCAAAATCTAACTCTCCATCAATAAGGCCTGTAGGCTCCTGACCAGTGCCCCCAGCCAAACTCACACCTGCCTTCTCTATACTACCACCAAGTCTTCTCAACTTTGAGGAGTGACTGCTCTACCAGACCTGCCTTCTCACTAAGAAATCACTGCTAGGACTCTCCCCCATGGGGGTTTCCACCTCCCTACAGCAGCCATCTTCGTCCATCACTACCCGTAGCTCTGTTAAGGCCACTTTCAGGGTGCCCAGAACCAAGACCTCTCTTGCCCAGAGATCCTTCCTCTACTGAGCCGCCACCTGGTTCAACTCCCTCCATAGCTGCATCTCCAACTTGCCAAAAATTGGCTCCTTCAAAACAGCCCTTTGGAACCATATCTTTAATATCCACTGTTGTAGGTGCAACTAACCCCCTGTTGTAACCTGTGATTCCTGCCCACCTTGTCCCCTGGCTTGACAACATCCACTGGAAAATCTCTCCCTCCCCCAGTCCTACTCCTTCCCTACTAGGTCCAAACAGGGATGTAACCCACTGTCTTCTCTGAGGACCTACTATATCCATAAGTGTAACTCACAGTTTTGTAACATTATGTAACCTAAGTAACATACAAACTACTACATTATGTAACCTAAGTGTATCTATGTTAAATGTTCCTTTTACTGCACCTGTAATGTTATCCTCAGTTTTAATCTTCACTGCAATAACTGTCTTGATGTCTTCCCCCCCCCCGTGATGAGGTGCCTTTGTAAATGAGTCTCTGACTCAAAGGTTGTAAACCTGATTTGTAATGAATAAATGAATAAATTACCCCACAAGTCCATCTGCCACAGTCAATGATTATACCCTTTGATTCCACTCTGAGTAAGACATTTACCAAATCAACATTAGAATAATGATATCAACTGGGCATTAACTACCAACTCTGAGAGGATGAGCATTAACTACTCACGCTGGGAGGCTGTTCCCCATTGATACTACTGTTCATGTGAAAATGTTTTACCATTGCCAGACCACTGGCACAGCAGTAGTGCTTCTGCTTGTGATGCTGGCAACTGAGAGGATTTGTGATGCTGGCAACAGATAGGGATGTGGATGCATGGAACGGCCTTCTGGAGGAGGTTGTGGAGTCAAAAACAGTGGAGGAATTCAAGCATGCATGGGACAGTCATAAGGCAATTCTTAGGGGTTGGGGTAGGAAGAAGTAGGCTGCTGGTTAACTAGGATCTGCACTAGGAACTAGGTTGTGCCTTGTCGAAAACTTTACTCAGATTCATATAAAGTTTGTTCACTGCATGTCCTGCCTCTGATTCCCTACTGATAGGTTTGAGGATTTCTACTAGTTTGGTAAAACATGATCTGCTGTGCTTTAAATGATGCTGAGTGGCATGCTAATTCTAGGCTACTGTCAATGTATTCTTTAATGTATATTTCCAGAATTGTCCCCACTACACTGGCGAGGCTTATTGGTCTATAACTACATAATTGCTCCTTATTACCACTTTCATGAATGGAAATGACCACTGTCTCCTTCCAGTCATGTGGGTCATGTCCTGAGAATATGCAATGTTTGAATAAGTTACATAAGATGGGGGTGCTATTTCACTGACAATCTCTTTTACAAGCCTGGAGTGTAACCCATCTGAACTGGGTGCTTTGTTTATTTTCAGCCATCTTAGCCTAGTTTCCAGATCATTAACTGTGAAATCTAACATTATCTCTCCTTCTGTAATTTGGACATCTAGCTCCTTGTCTTGTTTATCACTGAAGACTGACACAAAATAACCATTAAATGCCTCTGCCATTTCTTTCTTACTATTGATTATATTTCCTTGTGTATTCCCTGCACCTTAAGTGACTCAGCTTTCCTTTCTCCTTTATTATGTAATACATGTTTGATGACTTCCTTATAGTTATGCCCTACTTTGCCTGCTATGTTAAACTTCATTTTCTTTTATTTCCTAATAATGTTCTTACAGATCCTCTGTGAATTATCTATCTTTTTGTTCTTTTCCATTGCCTGTGTGCCACCTTTTTAAAATTCAGACTTTTGTTTTTAACCCACTTGGATTTCAACACTCTATATTACAGTATTTTGTAATTTTTGGCATATGTTCTTCTGACAGTTCACTGATCTTTTTTTAAGGATCATGCAATTTTCATTTACCATCATGCCTGTAAACTCTGCCTCACATTTCCACCTTTGTAATTGAGATATTATTACACCAGTCAGTTCTGTTGAAATTGTTCCACTTAGTTACACCAAGTTTCTTTTCTACAGTCATGTTTTAAACTGAATACTACTACTATCCCATTGTTAGCAAGTGGCTCACTTATCCTACAATGACCATGATGTTACACTAATTTCTCAGTATTAAATCAAGAGTTGCATCACCCTTGGTAGATTTCTTCTGATATTTCTCAAGACCTTGTACATTAAAGAGTTCTGCTTACTCCTTTTCAATGGTGTAGTCTGCCCCTTATGGTTTTGAGTTGCATTCAACCCTACTAGGTTGAAGTCCCCTGATAAGAGAAGATCACCTTTATCAATAATATTTCTGATGGCCATTGTCAAAATTTAATCTTGTTTTTTTTTCCCCTGTATCCGGAGGTCTATAGTACAGCCCTATTGTCATATCCTTTCTTTTTGCTCTATTAATTTGAAGCCCAAGGACTTTTTGGGTTATTGACAATATAATATATAGCTCTTTACTACCTACCTACCTCATACATTACATAAATTGTTACCTTTCCATTGCCACATAACAGTCTGCCATTTCTGAAGAGAGAGAGACAGCACCCTCTATTGATTTTGACCACTCATTCCCTTGAACTCACAAAGTTTCCAGTGAGGGTTATGAGAACATTTTTTTTTCCATCATAATTCGAGCTTTAAAATTAGACATTTTTGTTAAGGCTTCTGGAGTGTATCATAATTTCTTTTAGACTTGTGTTTTGGTATGTACCTCTATCTTAGAACCACTTATTTGTTTTAACTGCTTGTTTAGCGTATCTGTTGTCAGTGTCAAAACTACTCATTTTGTCCACTGTTTTGTCCAGTCCTGCAGTTGGCCCCCCACCTTCAGCCATATTAGTTTAGAGCAATGTTAATTTTACTATTTATTCTTTCATTGAGGATGTTTGCCCATTTTTCATTTAAATGCAGACATCCTTAAAATAGAGATCTTGCCTTTTAATGAAAAAGTCCCAGATTCAAAAAAAAAAATTGCTCATATCTAGCCCACCTCCTGACCAATCCTTTCATTAAACATATTGCTCTTTGCTTATTTTCACCTGTCCTAACACAGGTAAAATGTTAGAGGTAATGACTTTAAATCCTTTAATTTTTAGTTCTTTTTTTAAATTTGGTTGAAGTCAGTTTAATATTTTCATCTATTCTCCACCCAATGTCATTGGCGCCCACATGTAAAGCCACCACTGGGCTGGAAGCTGGTCTGTTTAGTAACCATTATAAATTATATCTAACACCCTGAGGCTTTTGATCCAGGCAAACACTTACCATTCTAGTTTCCTTGTTAGCCTTACCAATCATACTATTAAGGTAACAAACTGTTGCATCTCCTATAAAAATAGCCTGCCTTTTGCTGTGGTTATTAGGTTCTAATTGAGGAGGTTCTTCCAGGGTACATTGCACATATCTGCAAGCATATCAGATCTGTGTTGAGTATTCATTATTGGGTGATCCATAAGCTTCTGTCTCATCCTTGTATTTCTTGTCTCTACAATTTATTTATTTAAAATTGTTACTTGGGAGAGGCACACTGAGCCGAGGCTTGTTTCTAGGTGTGACTCAGGTGAAAGTGGAATGGGAGAAGCACAATTACAAACAGGTTATGTGGTTACAGTGAGGATGACATAAAGAACATAAGTTGAATGCAGTACAGACAAAATGACAAAGCTTTGCATATGGAGGACAAATTAATTAAAATACTAATCATCTGTGCTAACTGTGCAAACTCAAAATTCATAGTGCCAAAGTGAAGGGAGGCTGAGCTATTGCTGAAAGTAGGCAAAAAACAGGTTGATAAACTTCAATGAGGTTGCTGGAACAATGAAATTAGAAGAGTGGGAGAGGTAAAGAGTGTTCAAAAGCTTGATAAGGGTAAGGAAGGGTTCAGGAAAAGTGCTATCAGGAGCAAAGGAAAGGGGGGAGGAGTTTTATCTGATGTCTAATGGAGGGAAGAGGGGGAGGCAGTATAAGAATGCAGATTTCCCAGCTGAGGAGTATGGGAAGGGAATGGAGAATGTGCATCACTCTCTTGAGCTCAGGGAGTAGGAGGAGGAGGAGGGGATGGGGGACAGGAGATGGGATAGGTATGAGCGAAGTAACCAAAACAAGTATTTAGAGATGAGGGAAACACAGTGAGAGTGGTGAGATGAGGGGAGAGGGAGGATGGATAGGAAGGGTAAAAGGAAGCAGTGGTGAGTACGAGAGGGTGAGTTGGTTAGCAAAGCAGCATAAGGAATTGCAGAGGGTGTCCAGACTTGCAAGGGGGATTAAGAGGGTGGTGCCTTAAACCACATCTGCACAGATGAAAACTGGGAGAACCATTCTGGTGACCAGCTCCCAGCAAACCTTCAGAGAAAGGCAGTCCTTATTGCAGTACAGTGCACTAAGTTTGGGGTGGAGATTGGCATGGATAGCATCAATGTGGGATGAGAAATCAAGCTTGCTAGCTAACCACACACTGAGGTATTTAAAATACGGAACTACGTCAAGCAGTATACCATCCAGCATGGAGAAGATGGGGAGTGGGCCTGCTGGTAACAAGTATCATAGACACCTATTTTTGTTTTGTGCGCATATGTGTGTGTGTGTGTGTGTGTGTGTGTGTGTATGTGTGTGTTGACCTAAAGTTATTTCGATTGGAACCAACAATTCTGCTACAATGCCCTCTACAATTTCATAGCCATCCTTCTCTATGGACTTGCATGTTCTTTTCTTTTCATGGTGCCCACTTGTTCAACTGTGTCAGTAGTCTCATTCCCTGAGGTGTCTTTAACATTAGACTAGGGATGGGTGAGTCAGCTATGACCTGTTTCTGATTCTGACTGTGATTTTTTTTCCAAAAGATTCAAAGACATAAGATGATTTTTTATAGAAACAGGCCTGGTGCCACCTGGATACTAACCACCATGGAAGAGGTTTTTTGAACTGTGCCAGATGCCACTACTTGCTTGTTTTTATGGGAAGTTTTTGCCTCTTCGGGGAATGGGTACATTAGTTGGAACACTATGCTCAAAGTACCTGAAGCAACTCTGTGGAATCTTGGAATGGATAAATATTAGATTCAAGACACACTCTGTATATAGGTGAACACTGGACACCTAGGTGCATCTTTTACAGTTTTACACTGTTATTGGTACACATGAAGTGTGTCCGACTTAGTTTACTGTGTTTGTGCTGCTCTACACTTTTGCTGATGTGTTATTTAATAAATCATGCTTTCTGCATAAATAAGGTGGAGGTACCGTTCCTTTCTAGGTGTGCTGACCTACTCCAGCTGTGCTTGGACCTGTGTTTTGCTGTATACTTTACACTTCCAGGTATGTGCACTCACTACAGGTGAACCTCCACACCCGTGTGCTCCTGTGTTTACTTATTTTAGTTTATTTGAGTATGAGAAATGAATCAGTATTATTCTTTTAGATCCTCTGTTAAAAATAAATAAATAAATTGTTACCTTCTTAAAAAAAAATTGTGTCTGTATTTTCCTGTCATTTTTCAAGGTCAGTAAGCAGCCAACAGCAATAAAATAAATAGCTTTTGTTCTTGCCAATCCTGTGTGTCAGCCACCACAAGACATTCATAGAAAACAGTGGTCTGCATTCACAGAACTCTTGAAAATCCTGCAGCTGCAGGAAAAAACTTGGTGCAAGTAGGTTGCAACTTGAGGAATGGCAATTTCTCCCACAGCTACAATATTCTTAAAAGTGGAGACAGTTTATGACCAGCTCCACAGTTTATGGCAGCTTGCGGATGGTGTTGCCATGGAAATCTCTGCATCTGTGGAAAAAATGTTACAGCCAGTGGAACCAGCCATAACAACTTCCACAGGTGATGCAGCAGTGAATAGCAATCTCTGCAGATGTGGAGATTTAGGTCCACAACTGGAGGTGTGATATGCGACTTAGTGGCAAAAACGTTTATCAATCCAGACCAGTATATGCAGGTCATTTAGGGCTTTGCAGTGAAAGGAGGCACTGTGTCTCACATTGGTCAGAAAGAGAAAGTGAGACCAATTATTTCAACAGTAGAAAGAGAACAGCAGAGTTTAGATAGACCTTCGCTGAGTCTGGTGTTCTATTTGGTGTGAGACAGGCAGCATGAGCAGGATACGTGATGGGGCCCCAGCCATCCCTCCTGCTCTTTTGACTTGAGATGCTATTTTTTTATTTGCAATTATTCTGCTAGCCTACTTGGTGTTATAGCAAGCATCGTGGGCTCTGACCATCCCACACACTTCTGCCTGATTGGCCAATTATTTTTTACCACTTGTGTTTTCTAACTTACTTATTTTATCTGGCTGACCTTTGCCCCCTAGCAATGCAGTTATTTTTTTAATCAAGCTGCTTGGCCCCAACTGCCACTTTCTCCTGCCAGGAAGCCCTCATGCCAGTTACCAACCCTGTTGCCACCCCCTTCCCCATCATCAAGCCTGCTGGGATCCACACACTACACTCCACCTGGCTTCCCAAATTGGAAAACTCATAGAGCAATACACATGATGTAATATACACCATGACTGCATAAGAAGGATGTTTTTTACTTTCTCTTCCTGTTATAATTGCTGAACTGTGTCATCTGAATTCAAATAAATGGATAATTAAATTACATAAAACCATCACCTTCGAACACCACTAATGAAACACTCTTTTTCTAAGACAGCTGTTGCAGCTGTTTGTCATCATCACTTTTATGTTCCTGCTACTCTTCACAAAACTGATAAGAGAATGTGTTGAGATTGAGTTTTAGGAAGGTAAGGCCCCTTACATTTTAAGGAATAAGCTTTCTATGGCCAGTGGCTGGCCATCAGAGACATTTCCAGCTGTGCTAAATATATGCTCATAGTAAACACTAGTGAGAGGCAAGATACAGTACCACATGATTTTACAGAGTGACTAAAATGGTCACAGATTTTGTTTTCAGCTCCTACTAGTGTTGCAATACTTTTGTCACTGGAAAGGAAAGCTTTTACTAGCAAATTTAATGAATGTGCAAAGCACAGAATGTGAGTAAAACCATGTTTCAATGCACTGACAATATTGATGACATTGTCTAAAACCACAAATTTTGTAGTGAGTCCCAGGGGTTCTAACCAGTCAGAAATTTTGAAATGCAACTCTTCCAAAATATTGTCAGTGGTAAAATGCTAACCAAACATACAACACAAAGAGCTGCCATTCTTTGTCTACCTTCCTGCACACTGCTGCTTGTGGTAGTGTTTGAAGACAACCAAAATACCAATGTGCTGTGATGCAAATATAATCAGTGGTTTGATAACTCATCCACATAAGGAGCCGCTGGACCAGGGTGGGCTCAGGGAGAGAGGAAGAGGGTGCTGGAACAGAGTTGCATCCCTCCAGCTGTACATCTCCACAATTCATACGCTGTTCTGGTGGATAGTGGTTCCTCTATGGAGGCACCTGCAGTGGAGACCAAGGAGGATGCTGGGAACCTTCACAAAGAAGACCCACAGGAGGGTGGCATGGGACCCTACAAGGGAAGGAAACAACTTCTGGTAGGGGACTCAATCATTAGGGGGTGGATGTGGGGGAGGAAGGGGAGAGGTGGGTAAAGTGCCTGCCTGGTGCCACAGCTTGGAGGGACAGAAAGTGAATCCTCAGGATCATGGGAGCAGCTGCACGAGGGAGGGAGCTGGATGTCATTGTCCACCTAGGGAGAAATGATCTGGCTAGGAATGGGATCAGAGCAGTTCAAGAGGAGATTGTAGAGTTGGGGAGGGACCTTAGACAAGTAACGGATACGGTAACGTTCTCGGAGGTGCTGAGTGTCTACGGCAAGGGTGATGCTAGGGTACTCCTCACAAAGGAATTCAATGAATGGTTGAAAAACTGGTGTGGAGATCAGGGTTTTGGCTTCATTGGGGAATGGGAAGCCACCTGGAGGGATGCAGGCCTGTACTGGTGTGATGGTCTGCATCTATCTGGGGGGGAACCAGGATCTTAGGTGAGAGGTTTAAATGCTTCATTGGCTAGCATTTAAACTAGCCAGGGTGGGGGGGCACTGAAAAGGAGCAGGGAAATCCCAGCCTTCCCCCACAAAACATGGTAATTAGTGAGGTAAGCACTAAGGTAGAGAAGTCATTAGAGAGCAGGACAGACATAAATGTAAAAAAAGGCAAAGACAGTAAAGACAGGGATGGAGCTAAAAGGGATAAGGCCATCAAAAAGTGGAGGGTGATGAGTACCAATGCCCATAGTCTGTGTAACAAGCTCCCTGAACTAGTGGTCTTGATGGAAGAGGGTTCCCTGGATATTGTGGCGTCACAGAAACATGGTACACAGAGAACCATGACTAGGATGTCAACATACCAGGATATACAATCTACAGGAGGAACAGGAAGGGTAACAGAGGAGGAGGAGTAGCTCTCTATGTAAAGGAAGGGATCAAAGCAACAGAACTAAAGAGTAAACAGGGAGCAGATGAGGCACTCTGGGTCACCCTGGAGACAGAAAATGACACCACAATCTGCATGGGGGTTGTATACAGACCCCCATCTCAGGGGGAGGGAATGGACAAGGAAATGATAGAAGGCATCCTTAGAATGGCAGAAAAAGGGGAGATATTGTTGATGGGGGACCTGAATATACCAGATGTTAACTGGAGCACCTTTGCTGCAGGCACATCCAAGAGTAGGGTCATTCTTGATGACCTACAAGGGGCATGCCTCAGGCAGCTAATATTGGAACCCACTCAGGAGGGAGCAATCTTAGACCTGGTACTCTCAAATGGGGATGGAGAAAGGATCTCAGATTTTGAAGTGGGTAGCCATATGGGAACAAGCGACCACCAAACAGTGTAGTTCACCATAAAGACAGCCATGCAATCAAGCCATACAAAAGCAAGAGTGCTGGACTTTAGGATGACTGACTTTGGGAAAATGAGAGAGTGCCTCAGAAAAGCACTAGCAGACAGGCTGTAGGAACAATGGGGAGTAATCAAAACAGCCATCACAGAGGCAACAAGCCTTTGTGTAAAACAAATCCACAAAACACAATGAAGGAAAAACCACTATGGTTCTTAAAAGAGGTGGTAGGGAAGGTTAGGTTAAGGAGAAAAGGCAAGCATTCAGGAAATATAAGGAAACACAGAAGGAGCAGGACAGATAACTTTATCAGTTAAAGTAGAACGAGACAGGGAAGGCAGTCAGAATAGCAAAGGCCCAAACCGAGGAAAGGATAGCCAACTCTGTTAAGAAGGGAGATAAGACCTTTTATAGGTACATTAAGGAGCGAAGAAAAACCAAAGAAGGGATACTGAGGCTTAATAAAGGGGATGGAATGTGGGCAGAGGGTGACAGTGAAAGAGCAGGGATACTGAACGAATATTTCTGCTCAGTATTCACAAAGGGAGAGGAGGGGGAGGTACCAAAACCAAACAAGAGAAACACATTCTAGACGGGGGTCGATACCAGTCCATTTACAGAAGAAAGGGTTCTGAAAGAACTAATAAAATTGAAGGTGGACAAAGCAATGAGGACTGATGGGATTCACCCAAGAATTCTAGAAGAACTAAGGGTAGAACTAGTGACACCGCTGACTAATCTCTTTAACAAATCATGTGAGGATGGTGTGGTACCTGAGGACTGGAGGAGGGTGGATGTGATTCCTCTTCACAAAAGTGGGAGCAGGACAGAGGCAGAAAACTACAGACCAGTTAGTTTGACCTCAGTGGTAGGGAAAATGATAGAATCACTTCTGAAGGAAAGAATTGTTGAGTACCTTGAGGCCATGGGGCACAGGACTCAAGGCAGCATGGATTCACGATGGGAAGGTCATGTCAGATGAATCTAATAGATTTCTTTGACTGGGTGACCAAAGTAGTAGACCAAGGAGGGGCTGTGGACTTGGCCTACCTAGATTTTAGCAAGGCATTAGATACAGTCCCACACAAAAGATTAATACACAAGTTAGCCGGCCCTGGAGTGGGTCCCAAGGTGGTAGCCTGGATAAAAAATTGGCTAGACAACAGGACGCAAAGGGTAGTAGTAAACAGAGTCCACAGTGAAGAAAGGAGGGTTGCTAGCAGGGCACTGCAGGGTTCAATACTGGGACAGGCCCTTTTTAATGTCTTTATGAGTGACATTGCAGAGGAACTGGGAGGAAAAGTATGTCTCTTCTCTGACAACACAAAGATCTACAACAGGGTTGATACACAAGGTGGAGTGGAAAGGATGAGAGGGGGACTTGGTAAAGTTGGAGGAATGATCAAATGTATGGCAGCTCAGTTTCAATGCAAAGAAGTGCAAGGTAATGCACCTGGGAAAACAAAAACCCAGGGAAGAGTACACAATGGGAGGTGAGATACTAACAACAACAAAAATGGAAAGGGACCTGGAGGTAATTATATCAGATGACCTAAAGGTGGGCAAGCAATGTGAGAAGGCAGTAAGGAAGGCTGGGGGATACTGGGATGCATAGGGAGAGGCATGAATAGTAGAAAACAGCAAGTTGTTACCCCTCTTTACAGACAGTTGGTGACACCCTATCTGGAGTACAGTGTGCAGTTCTGGGAGACTCCATCTCCGCAAAGACATAGACAGAGTGGAGGCTGTCCAGAGGAGGGCAACCAAAACATACAAAGAAAGACTAAAGGTTGGTTAACTAGGATCTACAGCTTATCTGTTAGGTAGGAAAATAGACAGACTAGGTGGGCCAAGCGGTCCTTAACTGCCTTCAAATTCTATGTTTCTATGCTTCTATGTCTGTGGTCAGATGCCCAGAACCACATTCACTTTCTTGAAGAGCCAGTTTGATTTTACTTTGCATACAATCATACATTTTAGGAACAGCCAGAGTCACAAAATATTTATAGCTTTGCATGTTGTAATGCGGGAGAAAATATTTTAAATGGGCTCTTAAACTCATTCTCCACCACAGAAAATGGTTGCAGGTCCTTGGCAATAAATTCAGATATTAACTGATTAATTTGTAAAATAACTTGATGTGATCTACCATAGGCAGTATTTCTGTTCAAGCATCACAGTAATGGTCTGCTGTTTAGTTTGTGCAGGGGGGCAAAATCTACAGGATGGCAATTGTGAAGCTCTAGCATGCCCAAATACTTTTGTCAGTGAAATTGAACATGCTTTTTTTTCTGCCCTGTCTCTCAGTCTGTTCACCATCACTATTGTCTGTAGAATTATTTTCATTACAGATATTTTTTCCCTTGCTTAGGGCTGTGGCACAGCCTAACGATTAGATGTGCTCTTTGCAAATGTCTTTTTAGTGATGTTGTCCCAAAATGGCCCCTCCTTTTCCCCTGCTAACTTCCCAATGACAAAAGATGCACACAGCAAACATTCATTTCTAGGACTTATATGAAAATAGCACTACACAACCTAGGTGGAATATGTTTTCATCATGCCAGGAACTGCAGCAGTTTTGGTGGCAGTTGTTCCTGAACCTGATTCATGCAAATTGTGGCTGTCTCCATAAGAGCTACCATGATTATTCATTGTTTTTCCACTACTGGCTGTGGCTACTGGTGGTGCTTGCTGTATGTTTCTTTTTCTTTTTGGGTGGGGGAACCCAGGTGGCATACTCTACCTCATCAGTATCACATTCTGATTCATCACTTTTGGAAGTTCACTGTTGTGATACATCACAAATGTGATCTTGTTCTTGTACATTTACAACCTCTACTTTATGAGAGGCACTGCTTTCTGATGAAGGAGCCTGCTATGCATGAGTGGCATATAGTGAAGTGCCATGTCTAGCTGTACTAGGTAGTGCCTTTTCCTTAATCACTGACATTCTAGGTCTAAGCGTTTTGGCTACCTCTTATTGTGTTTTACTTTTATCTGATTTTTCTGGCAATGCTAACAATGCTGTATTACTTTGATCAGGGGATTCACCAACATTCTTTTCTTTTTATGGTTGTGTTGCATCATTTTCATCGATTGCATTAATGATATCTTCAGTAGTGAATTTTCCTTTCTGTTCTGAATTTGTTTTAGGGAAATATTTTTATTGTTACCTGTACCAATTTCAGCTATACTGTTGGTGCTGGCCAAGTGTTCCATTTCCAT